>JAGQAX010000007.1:28746274-29946274 GCA_019142605.1 Cephalopholis sonnerati
TGATCAGTATGAAATGCAAAGTTCATAAAAACTAACAACAATCATCTTGACGTCTCCTAACTTGTCTGCCCTTGTTTGTCCCTCATTTTCCTTTCCTTTTCCTGGCTTTGATTAATCTCTAACGCATGCCATCATTAATTTCTCCCTCTTTCTTTCTTTATTTTTGAGGCTACATTTCACATTTTTTAAATTTGTACACCTTAATATACAGAACTTTTGCATCCCTTCATCGTCTCATTTTCTTTTCCCTGTCATCTTCCAGACACTGTTCCTGGTCTGAATTATTTTTGCTGAATTATTTAAAACTGTGTAGGTAAATATTTGGGATAACGAGCTTAGAAATGTTCAAAGAAAGGAGACATTTGTATACAATATGATGTCAAAAGATATTTTTAAGCACTCTCAAAGCACTTACCAGAGGTTTTTAGCATATTTTTGGTGAAAGTTATTACATTGTGTAAATATCTATATTTTTTCCTGTGTTGCTTTAAGAAAAACTTGGTGATCCAACATCAGACACGTTGTAAGCGATAAATTACTTTGGTGAAACAACTAAAGAGTGGTTCTTTTTTTCTTTTCTCCCCCTCCTCCTCTGTCTCTCGCTCCATTAGAAAAGCATAATATGGAAGGTTTGTGAATTTTTTAAATCCTTTTGTTTTTTTTGTTTTTTTAAGCCCAACCAGTACTGAGATGTTTTGCTTGCTTGTTGAATTAATGCCATCAGATGTTGGTTTGCCAACTTCCTTATTGCAATTCATTTTAATACTGTCATCACAGATGGACTTATAACTTCATCTTATTTCTATTGGCTTCATCGGTTACCAAACAAATGGCTGTATGCTAATAGGAGTTGGGTTCCTCTTGTTTTTGCTGCAGTACTGTTTGTAATAGAAATGCATGGTGTATAATGTTAAAGAGTTAAGGATATGGACAGATGACAAGCAGTGTTTGGGTCGTAGCCTGTAAAACACCTTTTTTCTGGCCAATAATAGACAGGCATAGAAAATGCATGTGGCCCAGGTAAGAGATAATTCCCACAATCTCACGTGGCCATATGTGTTTTTAAAATGTGTTTGTATGTGTAAAAGCTGAATAGTTGGAGTCCAGCCCTACAGATGGGTTGTAAGAGTATTCCCACACATGTTAGCAAATATTCACCTGTTTTAAGTTGCGGGCTGGTTTTCATTCTTTTAGAAATGATGCTGAAGTTTGAGTATAAACTTGTTTTCTTCATCTGCCATCCTCATTTCCCTCCTCACTCCAGTCTCCAGCTATGTACCAGGTTTCAGATGCCTCATATGACAGTCAGCCAGTCTAAACCCTACAGACCAGGTAAAAGGTGAGAATAACCACTGCTTTTCCTCATGTCCCTTCCACCTGTTTCTCTCTTCCTCTCGCTTTCTCTCTAAGGCTTAATCTGGTTGTAAAAAATTACTATATTGGCCCCAATGTAAGGCTGTTTTATTTTGATATTATGCTTGAAATCATAAGAAATTTTAGGATCTCTGTGCATTCACAACAGACGATTTTCTCTTTGAATTGAGCAAATACTGATCCTTATGTTGCATTGAAGCTACAGTTGGTAACTTTTATAAAAATAACTGTCACATTTTCTGAAACTGTCACCATAGTCACACAGTAATACATGTAATACACAGTAATACATACTCCTCCTCTCATGGCATTTGCGAGAATCTGCCGCAGCTGAAGCACACCCTCTCATTTTACAGTTAAACAGGACACTGAAACAGAATCTTGATTCATATTTGATCAGGGCTGCCTAGTTTGACAGGTTGACTGCAGTTCATGAGCCGTGACTGACATGATTGACAGCTGCATTATAGACTCCTCGCTCTGATTGGTTATTTTCCTTGAGCTATTATTTTTTGTAGCCATACTGTTGTTAGGGTAGTGAGTTTCATCACGTCTGTTTTATGTCTCTTTTTAGAGTTATATGGATCTAAGAGTGTTCATGAAGATCATTTTTTAATCTAGGGAAGGCTCTGATGACTCGATTACCACGTCTTGTTGCCACAGTGAAAAAAAGAAAACATATTCCTATTTACTGCAGAAGCAGAATTGTCAGTAAAGCAATCAGGAATTACCATTAACTGAATCATAACGATGAGCTGAAAACTGCTGACTGCCTAAGGAAATTATTCCTGCCATTTTCTTGAGCCTGACTGCCTGATTAGTTGATTATTTGAAAAACTTTATTATGCCAGAGGGAAATTGATTTGCAGAGTGGGCACAACATTGAACATGCACAATAAAAACATATACAGTATGTGTCATACAACACAGGGACAAGAAAGAAATACAGCAATACTGCACCATTTAGACTGGATGAGCTACATGAATGTGCGATTTATTACATGTAACCAGTCGTCTTATATTGAGGCCAGTGCTTTAAATAATTTGCTCCAAAACCAGCAGTACCTTTCTCACTCCTCCATTATTCTGTTTTTGTCAGATTCATTGATGTTAAACAAAAACTTCTTCCCCATGAAATCTCTGTGCATGACTCTCCAGTACCCAACATGCCCCAGCAGAGGTCAGACCAGCACCACCCGCAAGGCACGCCTACCATGATGCACCCAGCGACGGCAGCAGGACCCCCTATTGTAGCACCGAGCCCCGCCTACTCTGCCCAGTACTTCACCTGCAGCCCGCAGCAGTTCACCAGTCAGCCGCTGGTCCAGCAGATGACACATTACCAGTCACAGGTACGATTGCATCAGAACAACACAACCTTCAGCAGCTTATTCAGCCGTGCTCGGCCCAGGTGGGTCTGCTGTTAAGAACCACATGTAACCATTACAGTTATTCTGGTACCGTCAGTTAGTGCTGGCAGTCTTTATCTCTCCCAGCTGTTCACCAGTCAGCCATTTGTCTGACAGATGCTTGCAACCAAGTAGCTTGACAGGATGCCAGTGTTTCATCACGCCTGATTTGTGGAGTGTTGTTACCTTTTTGAAAGCAAGTTGTGACAGGACAAGTGCAGGAACAAAGAGGCAGTGAGGAGGTTGGCTTCAGGGTGTTTAACATAATGACCACATATTAATAAGGGATGGGATTTTCATTTAGTTTTATTGCTGTATACAATTAAGTGAAAAAAGGATGAGATAATTAAAGCAGACGGGTGAAAGAGATTAAAACCAAGATGAAAACAACTTAATTTGGTATTAATTTCTCCAGTTTGAGAAATGCATGCATGTTCATCTACAAAACCTTTCTTATTTAACAAAATAAGCCAAACAGTTGTTTGTGTTTTTTTACACAAACAGCCACACTCGAACATGCTTTAAAAAATACTGTCTAAAACTGGTGCAATTTTAATTTAATTTAGGAAATATCTGCTCAAACCCAGGTGTTAAATGCCAGTTTTTGGTGCTTGAATGTTTTGAATATTTGATGTCTGATGCTGTACTAGTCTTTACCACTGAGTTTAGGTACCCAATAGCAATATTAATAATTAACTAACCAACAGTAAGAGTTTTGACCAATAAATACTATCAGTTAGACAGTTAAAAATATATATTAAATGTAATATACTCCTCGGAGAGACGAGTAAAGCACCCCTCAACAAGCTAATGACCCAGAGGCAGAGATGGACACCCAAATGAGAAATATTCTCCCTGTCATTGGATACAGAATGGTCAGTTCAACATCTGCCAGCTTAGCATGAGCTAACACAGCAACAGCAACAGCAACAGCAGCTTATATCCGAAATCGAGCCATTAAAACAGCCCCAACAAACTCATACCAACACCACAGCAGCTTGACTCTGCTGTTAAACCTGTGAGGTAACTTAAGCCGTGTGATGCTTACAGTTAGTCCTGTCACTGTGCATGTGCTCGGTGACAGACTCTCAGTGTTCCCGGCGTGGACCTCACTGGTAATGAACAAAGCAATACGCTAATATTTACCCACTTTACAGTGTTAAAAAAAAAAAAAAGGGAAAAGTCATGTCAGCCCAAACCCTGTGCACACATACTTAAACACACTTGTCAGTTAACGGTTACTGGTGGGTAAACGAAGGTCAGCTATCCGTCACATAAAACATTCTCATTAGCATCCCTAGAATCCAGCTGTAGGCAAGGACAAAACTTTGTGTACAGACTTGGGTTACACACACGTTGGCTCTAATGCTGATGTTGTCAGTCTTCTGTCTGTCCTTGTGTGTCCTCCAGGCGCAGCATGTGTTCAGTCCGGTAATGCAGAGCAGTGCCAGGATGATGGCGCCTCCCACGCACGGCCAACCCACCCTCGTTTCTTCCTCAACTACACAGTACCCAGAGCAGACACACACCATGTATGGTATGTCTGTATGTTCACATGCAACGGAGCAGAATGTGCAGGCGATGTTGTGTTTATTGTTTTAATACGTTTCGTCCTAACTTACACCGACGCCTGTCTCACAGTGTCTCCAGGGCCAATGCCTCAGCAGTACCCCCACCCCAGCGCCACCTTGCACCCTCACCCACAGCACCCCCAGCCTTCTGCCACGCCCACAGGCCAAGGCCAGCAGGGTGGTCCCCCACAACATGGAGGTCCTCCTAACCACCCAGCTGCCAGCCCAGTCCAGCACCCACAGCACCCGCAGGCAGCAGCAGGTGAGGTTTCCTGCCTTGTTTCAAATTGAGCACGACTGTGTATAGTAGAATTGTGTTTCTGTGAGTGTGTATTTTCTGTGTGTCGTAGCGGCAGCAGCAGCCCAGGCCCTCCACCTGGCCAACCAGGCCCCGCAGCAGCAGATGTATTCTGCCTTGGCCCCTACTCCCCCCTCCATGACCCCGGGGCCCAACCCTCAGTCTCCCCAGGCATCGTTCCCCTCTGCCCAGCAGACGGTCTATATCCACCCACAGCAGGTGCAGCACGGCTACAACCACAACCACATGGCACACGTGCAGCAGGTAGGTCACAACCTGCTATCAGCCTGCTGGACAACCACAGTGGCTCCAGCCAAGTGTAATCAGATTGGCAGTGTTTCCTGTGGGGGATTTTACATGTGGGAGTGAGGTAACTCTGGGATCAGGTCCAGCAGGTGTTTAAGTTTGTGAATGGGTCATATTTGGGTGTCGATAACGCTCTAAGTGCAGCGGATATTAGTTGGCAGTGTGACCAGGTTTAGATTAGGATGTGTATCTTTTCTTGATGTAAGTGGTTTTTAGCTTTTAGAGGGATACAGATGAAAAACAAGACCGTTTAACCTTTTAATTCCATTTTGAAACTGTAAAGTTGCCACAATGCTAACTTCTTGGGTTAACATGGAGGTTTGGCCCTTTTCTGTCTTAAAATAGTTCACCATTATGGGTGACCTGCTTGGCTTTGCTTTGTTAAGAGAGTTAGAATAGAGTTGATCAGTCCCTGTATCTGTGTGTTAAATGTGGAGCTCGAGTCAGGACGTGATTAGCTTGGCTCACTTCTAAGTACTTAACATTTTGTATTATTGTTTGATGTGTACACAGACAGAAATGTGAAACCGACAGCACACGGTGTCACCATTTCTTGACAAATAGCCATTTTGCCTTTTGGCCACAATGCCAGATTTGGTGTGAATACAGCCTTATACCAAAAACCTGAGTGTACCGACTGTATCTTGCAACCCATGCAACAGCAGGAGACTCTTTGCAAAAACACTGGGCGTACTGATAAACTAATAATTACTAAGAAGTAGCTCCAGCACTTAATTCCTTTGAAAACCACAGACTGTATATTTTTACATTTCCTTTTGTGGTTAAACAAATGAGATACAGCTCGTTAGTTAGTGAACGTCAGGGTGCTTTCTCACCTGCGCTGTTTGGTCGGGTTGACTTGATCAGACTCCGGTTCATGTGCTGCCTATGCGCGGTTCGTTTGGGCAGGTGTAAAAACAGCAATTGCACTCAGGTGCGCACCAAAACAACTGGACCGAGACCTTCTTGAAAAGGGGGTCTTGGTCCGGTTACAGACAAACTCTGGTACAGTTTGTTTGTGGTTCGAAAGCAAGTGAACCAGCCACAGGATTTTATAATAGGTGATTTCAGCGTGATTTCAAAAGATAAACTATTAATAAGTAAATCATCTGCTGACAGTGACATCTGTCCGCAATCTTATAAACAATCTTTTTAAGGCCTGCAATATGTTTATGCTATGCATATGTGTCACCATGGTAACATTTCTAAACATCAGCAAGGGTATTTTCCCTGATTATAAAACTGTGAAAACTGCTATGATTGTATCTGACTCAGTGTACTTTGTCAGTTCATTGAGTTCATTTAGAAGTGTGAGAGTGATACCACAGCAATAAGCCCTGAATCATTACTGTACAAGGTGACTGCTTTTTATCCTGTTTCTGTGTTAGTCATTTTCATAATATGTGATCGATTTGCAGTCTTATAATAGCCGACTAATAATGCTAACAGTCAGTTATTTTTCTGTGAGCTCATTGTAACACAGAACAACATAAATACACACATCAGAAGCGCTGCTAAACGTGTCAGTCCCCGCAACAGTGTTTCCCACAGATCAAGGATCTATTTGTGGTGGTGTGGTCGGGGTGGCGGCGGCGGAACAAAGTCAAAACCCACATTTTGAATGGAACTGCAAAACTGTAATTGTGAACACTATATACATACATATATAATTGCTATCCAAATGTACTTGAATAGAAATATTTACAGAATAGAACAATAGATGAATTATGTACAAGTATTGATGAAAATAGCCTGCATTCAGTAAATTTTTACTTAAGATCTACATATATAGATATCAGAGGCGATTTCTCTAAGACTGCAAGGGAAGCTCAGCTTCCCCTAAAATGTCAAAAATTAAATGGTCAAATATGTACGGTTGTGTTAACATTTCATTGACTACAAATGTGTTAGAACACGTTCATCTCGACGACGAGTTCGTTCAGCTGAGGGGCGTTCAGGGCCCCTCCGCCGTTGTAAAATCACTGTAACTCACGGCTTCTCGGGCCTTATTGCCTTTATAAAACGATTACCCTACATATAGCCCATAAAATAAACACACACACGAAAAAAAATCATCAATGTATTGATAATAATGCAACAATAAAACTGAGAACTATTCATTCTTCCACCAAGCAAGATCGAGTGGACAGAATGGTTGCCAAGCAACATAGACGCTGCGGTCTACCAGTGGGTTACACTGATTTTACAACGGCCCTGAACACGGCTCAGCCAATCACATTTAAGGATGGGAAGCACCCGTTTTATAAACAATAAATAAATGTGCTTCATACACCCTTTGTGTTTTCATTTAGGCTGTATTATAACGTAGGAATGTTCACAGCATTTCAGTGTCAACAAAGGTTGGCCTGTCAGATTCTGATCACCTAATTGTAGTTAGTAAGCGGTTGACAAGTTGTTTTTAGATATCTTGTACACCTGTCTTAAAATGTAAGGGATACTGGAGCTTGGTTGGAGTGGTGGGACGGCTCGCAGCGAGCACCGGAAAATTTCCCTTATTTTCAAATCCAAAACTTGACAGGTATGGTTCTGTGGCATGAGTGTGGTTGAAAAACGACTTCCTTTTATAAGTTACTGCCTCGCTAAAATATGACAAATTTTATTATGTAAATTTAAAGTGAGCTTCCCCTGTTTGAAAGACCAGCAGCCGCCACTGATAGATATACATTTTAATAAAAAGATATAAATAATAGCCTACATTTACTCTTTTAGTTTTTATAGATTAATAGATATACATAGTAATAAAAGATATGAATAATAGCTTGTATTTATTTTTTACTAGATATACAAGTATATTTAGATATAGAGACATTTATATCTCTACTGCTAACGTACAGTAACAGTTAATGTCTCTGCACATTTTGAGCTTCCAGGTTTGACACAGACACAGGCTGATATAACATGATGAGTTAGAGTTGTTCGGACCACTTTTGGGGTTATTTGACCACTTTGTACCGGCACGTCTTACCTTTGTTGTTCCACGCCTCTTCCGCCACGACTTCTTCTTCTGCGTCTTATTAATTTATAGGCGGCGTTACAATGCATACCGCCACCCAGTGCTCCAGAATTGTAACGACACGCGACATTCACAAAGCAAACAGTCCGGAGGCAGGTCGAGTCAAAAGCCGAAAAATGTATTCCTGGCGGCCAAAATTTATTTGTGGCGGGCCGCCACGAATAAATGAACGTGTGGGAAACACTGCCGCTATTTGATTTCCCCACGTCAATCCTGATGATGCAGGATTACAATCGCCAAAACGGTCCAATCAACCTGTTGCCTGTCAGTCAGTATATTTCATGTTTACTCCTCTTGGTTTGTTTGTAAAAATGTCAGTGGAAACAGGAACTGGACCAGAATGAATAAGCCACAATGTTAGGTTTTTCTCCCTGGTCTGTACAATATGAACCAAGCTAAAGGTGTGAAAGCACCCATAGAGGTGTCATTTTTAACCTTCAGGGACAGCCAGGCTCGCTGCTTCCAAGCTAAGCTAGGCTAACAGACTCCAGACTCTTGCTGCATACTTGAAATGCACAAACATGAAACTAATATTGGTATTATCTCACTCTACAAAATAAAGAAAAAAGTGCAATCTTCAGAATGTTGACCCTTTCCTTTGTACGCTTGTTGGCACAAAACATTTCCAACAGTATATTTATGTCATTACCTGAAGCCAAAATTCCTCAGAGAGCTTTTTAACAGTGACTTTGCATCTTTTTGTCCGTGGTTATAAATTAGCAGAATGCCTGCAAACTTTCTTTTACTGTATTTAATGGGCTGACAGAGTTTAAGATAAGTTTTACAGTCAGTTAGTTTGAACAGAGATTATTGGTCATTTATGTTTGCCAGAGGGATGCTGCACTTCATGCTTTATTTCATCCTCCACAACCAGACATTGTCCCCCAGTCATCACTACAGAGTCTCCATTCATGCTGCTGCTGTCAGTAACACACAGGCAGGAGCTGTGAATGTTGTGGCCTTGATGCTCGTCTGTTTCATTGACTTGTCTGGTGTCCTTCTGTTTGTCTCTCACTGTCATTCTCACTTTCTGTCACACTTTTGCTCTCGCTGTCACACACACACACTCACACACTCTTTCTCTCATACACAGGCCCATATGCAGTCTGGTATAGTGCAGTCTCACCACCCGGCGCAGACCCACCCCACGATGATGTTGATGGCTACCCAGGGTCCTCCTGGGGGTCCGCAGCCTCCCATGCCCCAGACTGCCCTCAACCCCATACCCGTTTCCTCCACCACACATTTCTCCTACCTGGCACATCCACAAGGTATGTTTGTTTTATTGACTTGCGCACTCCTGCAGGGTGGAGTCGGGAATATATATATACACTGTTTTTTCCCCTCTCACAGTAACATCTGCATGATGAGGGTGTCGTTTGACCTTGCCAGCTGTTGTTTACACTCGTATATGGGCACATTTTGGCATACGAGTAATCAATCTTTTATGGCACTTGATGACTGAATAAATTCAAATATTTGTTTTTGACCACTGTAAAAGATAATGTACATTGTGAAAATCAAATTACAGTAGAAACCACTGATATGTTAAAAACGTTTGAGATAGAATCATTCCTATACAAATACTTTTTGAATGAATGACTTAAAGTCATTAACCGTATTAATTTTGGGAGTTTTCATAACTGACGACATAGGGAAAAAAAAACATGCTCACTGAAATCCTGACGGGAAGAAGCACAGTCATTTCTCTCAATAAGAAACATATGCTGTCTTCACGTGCTCCTTCGATAGTCCCGTTTCCCGATTTTGGAAGTCGTTCTTCCGACTTCAGTGTGCTAATGAGCTTTTAAGTCGTAATGTGGAAACAACATGGAAGCTACAAAGAACGTGTTGTTTTTTTGCTCTGTGTTTCACGTCCCAGTAAATATTGATGTTGCTAATCAGGCATGATGAAACCGTTTGAAGCTTCATATTACAAAGTGATTTTGTCCCAGACTTGTTGTTACACCAGTAGCCTACATTCCCTGAAACCACTAAAGTATTTAATGCTAATAAATTACTTTTGTAAATAATTTAGCCCACTCTATGTGGACAACAGCTAGTGGTGACAACCTATTAGCATATTACAAATCACATCTGAGCAAAAATTTATATGCAATATGTGAATTAATAAAATGTTCCTTTACATTAATCAAGCATTTGTTCCATCCACCATTTCTGTGTAATATGACATCAACTTGGCGAGCCCTGTAGCAAAATTTTCACAAACTTTCCAAGTTGTTGTACCAACTTAAGGGGGCGTTCAGGTGCATTTTCCCAGTGGGGAACTTGTTTTTCCTATTATTCTGACACCATGTAGTCTCCTCAAAGCTTATGACAAACTGCCAAAACAAGCCAGTGGCGAGATGCAGCAGCAGACCTTATGTTCCTCAGGCTGCCTTGTGTAGTCTACTCAGACAAGGAGAAACAGTCATGGCTGCTAGTGATGGAGACAGACAACATATGCGTAACGGGAAAGCACCTGTGGTTGAAGCTGTTCTCGTCAAGTAGGTTGCTAATGCCCGGTTACGTGATACCCATCATTACTTTATGTTCAAGTTTTTCTTTTTAATATTATGCACCATCTGAGGATGACACTTTGCAGTTCTGTTATTCTTGCATAATGACAATAAGTTCTTAAATCTTCTTGAAATGTAATAATATACAGATGTCAAGTTATGGTAAAGAAAAAGAAAAAAGTTTATTATAATCATCTGCTTATAGTGATCAGTGTGACCCAGACAGATCGCGGTTTCCATTGTGTTTCAGTTTGGACACAGTGACTCAAATGTAATAAAGATAGACTGCCTCAGTTAGCTGTATTAAATCGTGACAGTCCCCCTAACAAGAATATTTGTTGTCCATGCTGAACTGCCACAATTTATGAGTCTGTCGTGACTCCAGATGGTGAACTGGATCTCACAGCGGATCTAACAATCACATCCAGCCACAGGAACAGACTGAAAAAAGGGCTAATTTGTGCTGGCAGTATTTCTTGACGAGATCCTATCAAGAGGTGAAGCCGTGGCAGAGGACCAGTCAGTGGGTGGACTCTCCTCTCGCTGTCTGTCCCTACCTTAGTCCAAAGTGTGTATTTTCACTGTGAAATTCCCTCTTTGTTTCTCTAGACGGTGTTCTAACAAAAAGAAAAGTTTGTTCTAGTAATGCATCAACTTTGCAAGAAACTGTCTGACAGCATATCATCTTCAAACCTAAACCTCTGCATAGAACAAAGACTGTGTAAGGAACAGATCTCTTAATGACTAGTAGTAGTTTTAACAATATTTTTTTTATGTAGCACATTTTAAGCGTAAAGTGAGCTTCTGTGTTTTGAAGCTGGACCCTATCTCTCCATGTTTTTGTTTCTAAGTGACTAATGGAGACAACCGTTTTTGATACTGGTCCAGTATTGACAGAGCCACAGCAGTGAAACAGGCTGCAATATAATCCCTATGGGCATTTGTGCCCTGTCAATTTACATCCAATAAAAGCTTGTTTTCACCACTGACAGGCTCAGATTGTTTTTAGTGTCTGACAACATCACAGAAAGGACCCTACAGAGAAATGAAATGCTTTTCCTTACCTGTTGCCGCTCTATTTGTTATATTGACCAAGTCTCACTCAAGGAAAAGTCTTATTCTAAAATATTGTGATAGGTGACGTGTTGCAGAAAAAACAACGGTGTAAAGGTTATTGAGAGTTGGAGAGAGGAGTGCTGATAAGAGTTTGTTGTGCTGGAGTACAGAAAGTGTCGCTTAGTGTTATCTAAAAGATTTTAAGTGTCATGGCTGAATATTAAACTGATTTCGACACTGGAAAAGTGTGTAAAGTTTACGAACGAGGCTTCTCCTTGAGCCAGATTTGGTCACAGTAACAAACAGACCGCATCATGGAAAGGTAAGGAAATACGTTTAAATTCTCTGTATCAATCAGTCAGTCAAACTTAATTGATATAGCACTTTTCGTACAAACACAATGCAACACAAAGTGCTTCACACAATAAAAATGACTAATGGTAAAGACTAAAATCGTAACTGTGCTCATAAAAAACAGGAACTGGAAACGCTATCATAAGTGAGGAAACACCAGAGGCAGGATAAAAACTCAGAATAGAAAACAATTTTAGATCAGTCAATAACGAAACAGAAGAATATGCTAGCAAAAAACCCACCAGATAAATAAAAATAAATAAATAAATAAATACACAACAAGCCAGTTCAATTAAAAGCCAGGCTAAAAAGACAGGTCTTGAGTTTGCTTTTAAAAACATCAACACTCTCTGCAGCCCTCAGGTCTTTAGAAAGGCTGTTCCACAGATGTGGACCATGGTTATGAAATGATGCCTCACCGGGGGGTTTTCTTCTGACTTTGGGGATGATTAAAAGGCCAGTACCAGATGACCTGCGGGCTCTAGAGGGTTCATATGATAGGGTAATGTTGTCAGACACTTCTAGGAACAAACTGATCCTGTCGGTGGCAAAAAGAAGTCCTTTTATTTATCGGACATAAATTTACAATTCTACAATTCACAATTGCTCGTAGGGATTACATTGCAGCTTGTATGGCTGCAGCGACCTTTTTAATACTGCACCAGTTTCAAAATGTATCTCCATCAGTCACTCACACACAAAAACACGAGAAAATAGGGTCCAGTTTTAAAATACTTAAGTTTCCCCATGAGCTCAAAGTGCTTCCCATATTAAAAGATGTACCAAAAATATACCAGTGACATAAAATGAAGAACACGAGAGCACATATTAAGCAGTACTGAACCCATACATAAACAAACGGAGGTGCAAGAGCAAAATAAAAGAAATATATATAACTGAATTAAATGTGGACAGGAGAAATAAGCTCACATAAAGCAGGTGAAATAAGATGCAAATATATAAGGTATGATCAGGAGGAATGATAACAGTGAAAAATGAGACCATATCTCTTAAAGTGAATCCCTCACAACTTAATTTGAGACTTCACCCTTTACTGTGTGACTGTGGACATTTTCTTCATCCATGAACTTTACATTTCCCCCATTTTGTCCTGTCTCTGCAGTGCAACCTCATCATCAGCAGCAGCTGTAGATAGAGGGCGCCAGCGAGCCGAGGGACCCGCTCTGCGTCGCGCTTCTCAACCAGAGCCTTCATAACCAGGCGATGAAGAGAATGAGAGCCCTCCCTCTCCTCTCTTTCCTCATCCTCACCAGACATGCTTCACATCAGCTTTTCTCTTCCCTCCCTCCTTCCCTCCCTTCCTTCCCTTCCTTCCTTCCTTCCTCCCAGACTAGGCAATAAGAGAATGTTAACAGGTTGATGCAGTGACATGTTTTAACAAGCTAGAGAGTTTTAACAGGCAAGACTGCTCCTACTCGCCCCCCTGTTCACACACAGACATCTGCAAACACACACACACATGGATACACACACAAACAAAGCACCCACACACACTTTCAGGGGTCCCAAATTGCAACTTGAGTCAGCTTGCCAAGTGAAAGAGAGAATGAGAGAAACTAATCAGTGAGAGTGAAGAAGAAAATTCAACTGGAACTTGTATTTTGTCTGCACCTTGTTCTGAAGAAAAAAAAATCTTCCAACTGTTAGACAGTATTAATCTTACTGTTTATTGCTGCTGCTATGTGCTGCGTTTGTTTCCAGACTACATGACAGGTTTCTAACCAAACTAAAAACGAAACATGACAAGAAGCTTCCTGTGAAATAAACATGTTTTTGGCAGCCAAGAGGACAGGAGAAACATTATTTATGAAATTATAATGGCTGAGGTGATCAGATCCCACTTCTCACCTGACCCTTATGTAACTTTTAAGTTAAAACTTTTACTTTGTAGATAATATAAATAATTTAAAAAATGAGCAAAAAAATTTAAAAACAATAAAAAAGTTTTAAAAACTGAACGGCTTACTGTGGTCGATTTGCATTGTGGCTTTATCAACTTACCAACTGCTGCTGTACGTACTATACTCATTGACGCATCAATATTTAACCCTTATGATTAATTTATGCTTAACACGTCCTACAGCTGTCGCCATCTTGTTTTTTGGAGAGGGTGGCGCCATGGAGGAGCGAGAGGTGGACCTGATGTCTTCTGTGATGTCTTGTTTCTCAAGCGGCCTTGCCCTTACATACGCGTAACTTTGGGTCTTCATAAAATGTAAATAGGTGAGTTATGAGGAAATTCACCTCCCAGACAGTTTTAGTGAAGGAGAAATAAACTATGGAGACCAAAAACATTTTTTTTTGTACCAGGATGTAAACGTTTATTTCT
Source organism: Cephalopholis sonnerati (assembly GCA_019142605.1). NCBI lineage: Eukaryota > Metazoa > Chordata > Actinopteri > Perciformes > Serranidae > Cephalopholis > Cephalopholis sonnerati. The sequence continues at coordinate 28,760,546 of JAGQAX010000007.1, forward strand.
GCCGTAAAGTCAGGCACTTTAACATGGAATTCTATGGGGATGGACTCTGTTTTGGAGCCAGCCTCAAGTGGCCATTAGAGGAACTGCAGTTTTTGGCACCCCCGCACTGGCTTCAGTTTTCAGCCTCGCAGGTTGCTGCTTGATCCAAACCTTTCCTGGTCATGATTCTGTCCTTGCAGAGAGCACAACTGTAGGCTTTATTTACTTAGGAAATCCCAAACTCTCTTTTACTAGAGAACAAATACAGAGAATAAATTACATATGAAGAATTTCATTGCACAAGCTGTCATCGCTTTTCAAGGCAGTTAAAGACGCTTTACAAATCAAGGGGCAAAACAAAAAAACAGACAAGCAAGAGAACAAATAAGAGATGAGGAGAAGAAACTAAGTGATTGGTCTTACAGTTCATTCCAGTAGAAAGGCGCATGCTTGAATAAGAATGCATGCTTTTTAAAAACCATCAAAACTATATATTTGTGACTTGTTTTTAAATGTTTGTTATGTTTAACTAGATGCACCCTTCCTTCTGATAGGATTGGCAGGTGTAGTTCAGTAGAAAGAAAATAGCTCCTACAGGAAACTGCTCACAACAAGGTTTGTAGAGTATCTTGAATAGCCGGGTCATGATTTCTGGGAAGAAACGTTGATGTTAAGTTTATCAAATGTATTTTGGGTGCCTTGAGCACCACAAGCTGAGTGCCATCTAGTTTCATTCGATTCAAGGGAAGGCAGACATCTCTACGGCTGATATCTCCAACATTCAGCTCCTACCAAGACAATCTAGACTGATAAACAGGACTACAGGTAAGAGGAAATGTGTTTATTTTTGATTTGGGGGAGAACTGCCCTTTTAAAGTAGCACCATTTATCTGTAATCTCTCTTGTTCAGCAGGTATTTGGACAACAAGGCGACACAGACAGAATGAGAATGAGTGCACACAAAAATCAAACGGATCACGTGAGTCACTTTTTTTTGGTTAGGTTTATTTTACAAAAAGTCAAATATACAGTTGATATATATTTAATATAATTTAGATGCAATAACTGAAAGGGATGCAAACATAATGACAGATTTTGAGAAGCAGTTGTGGTTTCCATTGGCTATTGTATCGAACTGGAATGTTTACAGTGCTAAGTTAAACAGATGAACAGTATTGAGAACACATTACATTCACCAACTGGAGATTTTTTTTTTTTAAAATAAACATACTGCGGGGAGACCAAAGGTGTTGGTGGCATGGATGTTGAGGATTAGAGACACCTGAGGTGTTATTTTTTTAAGTGATAACTCGATTCTTGCAGACAAACTGGACTGAACCATGACACAAAATTAGAAGCCACAAAGCGGGAGGAAATGTAGCCCTGGTTTTAAATAAAGCACTTTTTTTCTGGGAACTTTGGCATTTATCTAAAATTTTATTTTCAGCTTTATGAGCAGGTACAAACACTGAATTCTTACTTAATTTATCTGCCTAGAAGCCTCTGATCGCTTCCTTTATACATATAAAAGGTGTGAAGCGCGGGGCATCTCTCAGATATTGCACTACACAAGTTCTGCACGACATCACACCCTGAGCTTTCAAAAAGGGGAAAAGCAACAGCAGCTTTCTGGCAAAGGCACAGTCATTCTCCCTAAAAATAAAAATATATATAAATCAGCAAAGAGAGAGGACTGATAGTCATAATAGTTATTGTTACCGTTGCGTTCCTTTAGCAGAAATAAAACAGAGAAGTGATGAGGGATTTGTTTAGACTCGGGGCACAGAGACAGGAAGACCAACCGTACTTTTGCCAAAAACGTCCTTGTTTTTGTTCCCCTTATAAACACTTTAAAGATGTCAGTCTTGATCGTGATTAAAAAGAACTACAAAACCATTGTGAAAATGTTCCTTTGGTAGAAAAAGCTGACTTATTGCACAACAAGAGGAGCCGTATCACAGCGGAGTCGCTCTGGTCGTGTTCATAAGGAAATTAAGTTGCATTTCTCTTATATTATAAAAAAAAACAGCAACAACAGGTTGGGAAAGCAGGCAGAGAGAATCAGGTCGAAACCAAACGTTAAGCGCAGGGTTACTGAAGGTAATCAACTGCTAAAGTTAGTGTTAAAGCAAGGTTAGAAGACAGACAAGTCCTAGCACACTATTTCCCAAACGCATCTCGTCGCTAACGGAAGTGAAGCTTCAGTTATTGAAATTACAGAAAGTGGTGTGTGTCAAATACGCTGCTTTTATGTGGAGAAGTGGTCGCTGTTTATGGGATGTTCTGTGAGGAGAGACGAGGTTCACAAGTCAGAAATATAGTATATGGTGTGGCCATGAGATGGAAAAAAAATTGGCTCTGAAGATGCTTTTGAGGAAAGTCAGACCAGGGGCCAGCTGCATGAAAGATGTGTACGCACAGAAACCATGCATAAGCAGTTTCCAACATACACACTGGTATTCGTAAAGGAAGAATGTGTGCACCTCATGCACTCTTTAGACCAGGCGTACACATGGTTTTAGCCGAGATAGCTGCAGGTTATATGAGAAGGATGAGAGAGGATGATGAGAGAATTTCATCCTTACTTTTGTTTACATTCATCTCCGTTAGAGAGCCTTTTATCCTGTTAAGTCTGTTATCCGTCTGACACTTAATAATAACGATGATTAAGATTTTAACACGATAATGGTTTGTAGAAACATGATGAATCATTGTTACAGACGCTACAAACAGTGACAGGTCTAATGAGTGGCGCAGTGGGCACAAATATCCACACACAAATGCATGTTTAAAGGCGTTTCCTAATATCCATTTATAGCTAACTGTGGGTGTGGAAATTAAGCTTGTGCTCTCAACCCCACAATATTAAGGATTTCTAAAACAGAATCAGGCGTTCTCATGGCTTTATGAATCAGACGAACAGAGCACGTAAGCATATTTCTGTCTTTGTGCGTACACACAGCTTTATGAATCTGGCCCCTGGTGGTGGACGAGATAAAACACCACAAACAAACTGGTCACTAAAACTTCCCTGCTTTGGTAGAGGCTTATTTTTGGATGTCTACGTTTATATAACCTCCAATTAAAATGTCAGCTCGTCTACAAAATTCACACCTGAGTTGAATGATCTACATCTCTTATCTTCAGTGCAGCTTTAAACTGGTGGGTTAAACCTTTAAAGATATACTATGCAGGAACTGTGGCCTTTGCCAGCGAAAGTGAAAGCCAACCCCAACTTTGTCTGCTTGGCATTTCACTGTATTTGTATTTTTTGGGGGCGTGGTGTCTGCAATTTTCGTAGCTGCTATGCTGCCTGCTGCCTTTCTTTTTTATAATTCCCAGCCTCACCTGAGCGCTGTGCCCAGAAACATCGCGAACACAGCGTAGGACGATAAAAAAAAATACAGGCAGAGGGCCGAGTGTCTGCAAATCGACACACAACTACACACTTCTAGAGGGTCATTAGTGATGATTGAAAAGGATTACTAATATATGAGTCCTGCGTAGTATACTTTTAAAGATATAATGACAACCTTGGAAGGCACCTCAAATTATTGATTGGTCTTAACATTAAAGGGCACAGAGAAATGAAGCTCGAGGACGAAGACTATTTGATCATTGGTGCGTAACATCTTACGGCACATTTGGACACTTTGCTGACTGAAACCAATTCTTCTTCACAAAGTCACTTATTAAAAATAAGAATGTTCTATTATATATAGTGTAAAAATATATCATTTTCACAGTCCCACCTTGTTTTTTCTATTGGCTGCTGTTTTGAACTTGTGCAGAAAATACTAAGAAAAAGAATTAATGCTGTAACTGTAAAAAGTAGACTTGGAGACATGATGCCACTCCCAGATTCAAGATTTGCCTGAAGAGGTTGTAAGAAAATAAATGTTAGTATCTACAGAGGCACTTGTGTGACTTCAGCGTCACTCTGTCTCGCAGGAGATGCATCAAATCACAGTCTACTTTTTAAGAGCCCTTTAAACGTGGACTGAGGTTCCCAGCGCTTTGACCCTCGTGTCGATTCGATTCCTCCTTGTTTTGGTGTGTAAATGGAGTGTTTCCCCCTCTCACGCTCTTTGGAGTGAAACCTTTCAAGTTTACGTTTTCTGTTGGGAACCTTGTTTTGCTCTGTGTACAAAATTCACTTTGGTGGAGCTCATTTTGTTGACAGAATACTTTGTATGCCACAAAATCAACTAAATGTGGGGAATTATATAGTATAATTGATGTGTCATTGCTAATTGGTAATACTTGGAATTAGATTCATTTTGAATACTCGTGAAAAGTGTGTTGTGCCATGTTTTGGCCATGTTGAGCTACCATCAGGAGAACAGAAGACAGAAGTGCAGAGGAGCTTAAAGCCGGGGTAGGCTGTTTAATTTTGGCTTCATTGGGCAAAAATGCCTGAACAGGCTTTGAGCATATTGTCATTCAGATGTTATGAGAGAACACCAAACTTCCACACCTCCTCTTTGCTCTGTTTTCAGGCTTTAAGAAATCTAACCAATGGCAGGGAGCTTTGGCCGATCACAGGTCATTCAGATACAGGGCGATCCTACTGGCTGTTCTAAATGCAGATGCTTGTGCGTGTCCCGTAGGTAGTCGCTATTCCAGACCTGGGTGCACTGCAAAGCAACATGGACTTATCAAAAAGAGAGTCGGACAATTAACGGAACAAAAAGTTTGCATTAAATTAGCTCATGTTAACAAAAACCTTCAACCACAGTGTGTTGTCCGTCTCACTGCCTTGCTGCTACAGACCACATTGCCTGGGAGGTGAGCAGGCCCCAACAGGAGCTCTGGGGGCCTGGACAGCACCAACTCCCTGCTGGATCAGCAAAGTTTATGTTGCTGCTGTTACACAAGTTAGACCTGGCGCTATTGCTGGTCGCCAGCTTGCTGTGAAACCCAGCATTGGGGGGTTTGTACTGGCTGACCATGGCGTGGCTAGCTAATTCTTGTCTCATTTGTGGTCTGATAAACGGAGCAAAGCGGGGCAAAGCGGGGCAAAGAGGGGCTGAGTGAATGCACAAACACTAGGTTACTGTATGAAGTGTGTGCTTATGCCCATGGTTGTCCGATGGGAGTGGCTTAGGACAGAGGGAGCTGCAGGAGGAGGATGTAGTTTTAAAGTATGCCCTTTTGTTGGCCTTTCCTAGAATTCTGCCTCCCCTGGGTTTAAGTAAGCTGTCTTCTCTCCTGATGATGGCTCTTCTGTCACACCTATAACTAAAAAAATATCAGGAAAGGTGACTCAAGGGTGACATAATAATAACCACTGATTTATTTTCTAAACCTGTGTTCAGGGTTGCAGGATGGTGAGAAGATTCAAATTATATAACTAATCACATAATTACATTTTCTTTAATTTTGGTGGCAGAAATTAAAATAATTATTTCTGAGCTCACTCCAAAGTGAATTTTGTACACGTAAGGCCTTTGGTGCTTGAAATGTAACACGTCACACTACAAAGGAACCTGATGCTGATTTTGGAAAACCTAGCAGTGTGCACTGGGACACATTCCCTCACATGGACTCGAGGGTGAGTACTGTACCAGACTGAGATCAGCACACTTTCATTCATCTCACACACACCATGACAGACACATTCAGACACACGCACAATCACAAATGGCGACAAGTTGGTGCGAACAGTGCTGATGAAAGCTGATTTTGAATGACTCCTGTGGCTCTCTGTATTTGCTGCAGCGCAGGCTTGAAGGTTTGAAGTGGTGGAAGCAGATCACTTTCTGGTAACGACTGACGATTTCCCCTTTTTACTTACTTTTTTATTTTTCTACAAAAGAATCTGTGTATAGAAAAAATACACATTGTTTCCAAAGTGCACTGAAAGCGTTGTGCACTTCAATATGTAATTATCTGCAAGAGGAGGAATATCTAATAGAGTGTGTAGACACTCTAAAATGCAAGTGCTTTCTCGTTTGTGTGTTTGTAGAAAAAGTTTACTCCACACAAACCTCTGTGTGTGAAGGGTAAATGTCTTAAATATTTTCCTAAAGGGGCACTTGATTTAACCAGTTTCGCAGGCGGTGCCTTCCCATCACTTCAGGTGATGTGCCTAAGAAGTTAAATTAAGCGCTTCTCTGTGAATTCACAAGAATAGAAAACATTAAAACATTTTTTTTGGACAGCTACACACGTGGCTCTCCCTCTCTCACACAGAACCTCAACATCAATAAAACGAGAATAATCATCATACTCAACACTGTTATAAAACTCCCAAAAATACATTCACTGAAGACACTCAGGGTGGAGGGTGTGAGGCTCTGACGCTGGTAAACACACTCCCAGCACAGACATAGTGAGTGTGTGTATGTTTGCTCATGTTTGCTTGTTCGCTCAACTTTATGAGTCTACTATAATCATGTTGGCATCATGCGCTCTCTGAGAGTCTCACACACACACACACACACACGTGAAGCTGTGGGTAGCAAAATGTGTCTGTATGATGTGTGCACGATGGTGTGTGTGTGTGTGAACATGTCACAGGTGATTGCTGTTTGTCAGAGGTGATGGAGGTGTCAGAGCAACATGTACTGGTTGTCTATCGCCCGCTTGCGACTTCGGTCAGGCTCCAGCTCATAGTCCGAGTCCCGCTGAGGGATGTGGGGGTTGGGGTGGCGCAGCAGCGGTCTCCTCCCCACCGATTCACTGCGACGAAGAGGAGCGGGGGCTGACGGAGGAGGGTCAGGGGCGGGGTTGGTGCGAGTGAACGGGCGGCTCCCCGAATGGGAGACAGAGCTGGGGCTGGAAGTGGTGCTGGTGGTGCTGGTGGAGCAGGAGGATCGGGGCTGACTGGAGCTGCGGGCCAGGCTGCAGTGAGCCAAGCTGGGCTCCGAGCTCCACCGATGGAGGGAGAAAGGGACGAGAAGAGCGCCTGAGAGCTGACCTGAGGGGAAAAAGAAAACAGTACATAAATGTTTTGGCAGCTTCTTTGGTATTTCTGCTGCAGCAATGTCATTAAAGGACAATTCTGAATCTTATTTTTTTGCATTTTTGGTCATCATTACTGACAGAATCAAGACTGCACTCACTAAATTATTACCCGAAATGTCAAAGATATAAACATACAGACAAACAATCCAACTTCCTGGTTCAGATTTGACCTTCTGTAGTTTTTCTGTGTGACTATAACCATCATTTTGTGTGTTTTCACTTCGTGTTTTACTGCCTTGTGACCCTTTAAAAACAAAGTAATGTCTTCTTGTTACCCATGTGAACAGTTCCAAGAAGACTTTTGAATTACATAATTTAACACTTTGTCGGAAACTGGCCAATATTTCACAATGAATAACTAGAATTTTGAGTCTGGAAAAACTGTACATGTTTATGTAACGCAACTATGTTTTCAGTTCCCTACTTCACAAGTATTTTGCAACCTCTCAGATTTATCCTGTGACCCAGTAGAGGGGTCCCGACCCTCACCCATTAGCCGAAAAAAACAAAAAATGCGCTGAAATACAAAATGCCTTTCCTTTTGTCTGGCACTATATTGACTCAGTGAACTTTAGCGCTGCATTTCAAAGCATTTTCAATTTAGAGGTGGTGAAATTTCAAGTTTTTGTGATGTAAATATCTTTCTTTATATTCTGTTTTCTGTTGGCTTTGCTGACAGCAGGCGGGCTGGGTTAACATGCTTAGATGCGCGCACTGCCCACCCTCCGGTCAGGTGGAGGCTAGCTAGTGTGGCCGCTCATTCAGCAATTACTGCTGATAACATCATCCCAGCGGGACAGCTTTACGGTGAGTAAGCCGCTTCATTTTGAGCCACAAAATCCATTTAGCATTGTTGAGTATGTTAGCACTACTAGCCATGCTGACACTGCTAACGGTGCTAACAGAGCTAACTGTGCTAAAGGGCATTTGTGGCTCAAAATTGAGCCGTTTGCTCAGCAGGGAAACCTGCCGGGAGACTGGACGGTGGGCATACTGCCTCTGCAAAAACACTGTCCTGCCACCATGGGTTAGCTGCAGGCCCCTAGGAATGCTGCTTAGCTTTGATGCCAATTTTTCCCAGTGTCCATTAGTGGTACTGCAGCGAAAAAAAAATTCCCCGTGGCCCAAAAAGCATTTTTCCCATAGACCACAGTTATAATAGAGACGTTGACAGGACACCTCGAACTGCAGACAAGGTCATTTATGACTCTTGTTATTATAAATGTTTGATCCATAGAGACTTTCCTCAAGCCGAGGAAAGCGATTTAAAATCTGTGACATCATCACAATGTAAAGTCTATGAGTCAAGTGGGAACTCGTGGCTGGGACCAGCAGGAGAAACATTGCTGCACATATTCAGTGGGCTACATACTGCGGAAGTAAACCCAGAAGCCAGATACTTTTTTTGGCATATGTGTTGCCGTGCTTCGAGATCTCAGCAATTACCTTTAAACATGCAGTGTTACCATAAGCACTAAAATAGCTGTGAAGACTAAATAGGACCCCAAAAAAAGTCAAACTCGCGTAATCGTTGCTACAAACACTCGGACATTATGTTTCAGTCTGATAAGAGATATGACGGAGAGATTGATGGTAGAGTCTCACCCTGTGATGGAGGGCTGGAGCCCGCCACTACGAAGCTGGACAGCGTGACGGCACCGGCAGCTCCACACTCTAGCGGGATGGGGAAGAGGCGGAAGTGACTGAGCATGTCCATAACAGAGGGGAAGCGCAGGTGCTGTACCCTGCACTGACCCCATTCTGTTAGCGAGAGGCGCAGGTGCTGCAGAGACAGAGAGACAGAGACGTGAGTAAAGACAAACAGTTTGAGTTTGAGCAAGAACGCAATTGTTCCCCATTCCTTTTCTTCAACCCGCTGGTCACTTGTTTGCATGTTTCCGTAAGGCTTCCTCATTTCAGTCTTTACCAATGTTAGGAAATGAGGTTGTCACCAGTTTTGTGTATGCGGGCGAAAATAAGAACATTGTGGGTTCATGTTACTTAATTTTTTGGTAAACCACTTCTGACAAGAAACAAAATGCCAGTGTGAACACTGTGGGGAGACGTACCTTTGCTTTCCCCTGGTAGTTAAATGTGAGAACGTAGTCCCCTCTTCGTGTCTCACTCTGTCGGACCAGAAACACTCCGTGTCCCTCCGGTCCAGAGCTCTGGACCAGGTGGGCAGCCTTGACGCGGGAAATGGGCCCGTGGAACCACGGGTAGGAGAACAGGAAGTGATCGGTCTTCTGGGCAGAAAGCTCAGGCAGCGTGAAGGTGACAGGACCTGGAGGGACAGACAGAGACACAAAATTGTTAATTCTTACAAATCATAAGATGGACTAATAAATCATTTTATTCTAAAGGGTAACTTTGGTATTTTAAAACCTGGACTCCATGTTTTTATGTCTAAGTGACTAATGACAACAACAATTTTTGAAACTAGTCCAGTATTGAGCGAGAGGGCTGCAGCTAGCAGCCACAAAACAGGCTGCATGTAACCACCCGAGGCATATATGCACCATCAATTTACGCCCACTAAACGTGCTTGTTTTTGCTACTGTAACAGCCCCAAAATCGCTGTTGCCAAATCACGAAAAATAACTGTAATAATCCCTCCTTGCAGTTTGTCTGTGGACAGAACTACGGAAAAATACAACAGATTTAAGCTGCACCAGGAAGTTGGTCTGCAAACTGTGATGAATGGATACAAATGTCAGTTTGGGTAATCAGTTACCATTCGCCTTTGTTTTCTATTCAAAAACAATTTAGCTAACCTGGGAATTTGTTTAAAAACCCGTCTGATCATCTGAATGCTTGTGTTTGTTCCCTGCTGTCTGAAAAGTCCTTGTTATTACTCAAAGCAGAGAGGCTGTTTGAGAAAACGTTATCCCAGGCCAGAAGGGACACATGAGGACACATATGGTCTCATTCATGAAATGTTAGTAAATCTATGAGTAGATCTGCACATAAAAACATTGTTGGTTTGTTACTTTATTTATTTAGAGAACAGTGTTTCCCAGTTTTGTATTAAGTCAATTTAAATAACTCATTCACGTTATTAAGAACCCTAATCTAAAGCTTCAATCTGCCAACTAATTAAATTAAACTAAATTAAATGCCAACTAATTGAGCTAAATGTGTAACATTTCTAATCTCTTGTCATGTCTAACTTACTTGTTTCAAAGGCATCTGTGTATTGTGAACATAACAGAGCACAATACAAAATAAAATTGTTATTTCTAATAGTAACAAGCAATATTTACATGCAATATCTTATTTACACAAGCACTACGAGCAGTCAGAGGCAGGTGTAGATTTTGTTAGTACCTAGGAAAAGATTGCAGCTACTAACGAACGCCGAAATACACGTACATTTCCTTTTGTGAACAGAAGACACAAAGTCGTTGTGCTCACGTTTCATGAATGAAAGACACCAGGATGACAACATTTAGACCCAGAACTGCAAATTTTTGGAGAGGTCTTTTAGGCCGGCCTTACACCAAACAACTTTTCAAGTGATTTCACTACAGCAGACAAACTTCCTGTGTCAGAATGAAATCTTAAGAGTTTTGCTCGAGTTGTGGTGCGCTCCTGAGCTGTTGTTAGTCAGTCTTTTTCTTGTCTTGTCATTCTGATTAAATCGTTACTTTTTAGTCTTGGCTCATGCAAATAGCAAAGACTAGGTGCACTCCTGCAATCTTGATCGTTTGGTGCAAGGTGGTCATAAACTCAGTCCAAGCTAAGTCAGCCTTTTTAATGTCTTGACATTACGACCAAATCAAACATGTTTAATATTATCAGGTTTTAAGTTGTGGCTCAGGCAAATACTGAACTTCAGTGACGCTAACATCGTCAACAACCAATAGGTGAAACAAGAAGCAGAAAACTGGGTTAGACAGTAAACTTGGAGGGGACTCCAGGGAGGTGCAAGAATGTGAACAAGTCTTGGTTCTCTTGTACTGAGGGAGAGGAGGAGAAACTGGTGGAGTTGTGGAGTGAAGAAGAGGTGGTGTTTAATGTGGTGTGTATTTTATCCACCAACCAGCACTTATTTTAGTGAGAAATATTAATTGTAATTGGTTCCTTTCTTATTCCCACAGTCTCCTCCCACTAAAACAGTGCCGCTAAGCAACAGAGGCTGGTAATGAGTTGAGGCGACAAAACCCAAAATGTGAAGTCTGTACGCAAATACAGTTTATCTTTATGGATCTTTAAGTAATGTGTTTTTGCTTCATATTTTTTAAAGGGAGTAATATTTTTCAACAGGAGCATAGTGGCAAATTATCTCAAGAGGAATTAGTTGTAGTCTTGCAAATAGTGAGCCTACAAGATCCCCAGTCTTTGCATAATGTTATAGTCTTTTCAGTCTCCTAGTGCAGGGTCTCGTCATCTCACCACTCACTTTGACTTCCCACCTCCGAGCTCCCTCTCTGATTGGCTGGAGCAGAGCTGTCAGCTGAGGAGGGGAGAGGCTCCAGATCCACACTGACTGACCTGAGGGACAAAAACAGATTCAGATTACACACTCTGTGTCATCTACATACAGCACGTTTATGTTATTCTCATCGTGAAACACCTGGGGAGGAAAATAGGTCAAATTCATGATTATTTCACTTCATTTTTTAGTCATTTGAGTTTCACCATCTGTCTTCAGCAACAGATATGGGTAGAAAACGAAAGAGAGAGAGGTGTGCGTGTGTGTGTGTGTGTGTGAGTTGGTGGGGTAAGTCTAGTGAACATGGAGGAAACAGCAGGCTGAGGGAACACAAAGACACCGAGCACAGACAGGAAGTGAGTCCAGTTCACCAGTTCACATCTGAACTAAGACTTACTGTTCTTCTGTTTCATTGCTCACACACACACACGCAGCCACACAAACACGCACACACAGACAGTATGCAGAATGTGTGCATACATACACGAACGAGAACGGGAAGGTTAAAGAGGGAAGCCCGAGCAAATCCTGCTAAAATGCTGACTTGAGTTTGCAGAGCTTTGAATAACAGGAAGACAAGTCTCCTTTCTCCTCCTCACTGAGTGTGTGTGTGTGTGTGTGTGTGTGTGTGTGTGTGCTTGTTCTTCTATCTTTGCGAGAATCAGTTCACATTTTATTGTGGCAAAGTGGGGACATTTTGCAAAGTATGGACATTTCAGCCAGTCAGCAAAGCTACACCTCCACATCCGACCACATCTAAAAAGGAAAAGTGTTTATTCTCGTTCCAAATGAGCCCCCACTCGAAAAGCATCACAGCATCACTCTGCCTCCCTCATCTCTCTTTTGATGAATCATACAAACTGGGACGATGACGCACACTTTCGGACAATGGGTCTTTTTTCAAAGCACACATTTATAGAAGGAGAAGCACAGGTGTTGCTAATAACGGCTCTGTTCTATTCAAGTGTCCCAGTGAGCCGTGACAGTTGGATGGTGAGCCAACACGCACGATGTCAGGATACTGAAACACCTGTGCTTTTCCTGCTGTGACACATTAGCCTTCTTCTCAAAGGGCATTCACAGTGTTGCACTCAAGATGTACATGTGGAGAGGTAGTTGTGTAGGGGATAAAAAAGAAGCTTAAGAGAGAGGTTCAAACTCTGTCTTCTTTTGTAACTCTGCACACCTGGCAAAGCCCTGCGTAAAGTGGCCATGATCATCAGATTGTTGTTCCGGAAAGTACTGACAGACTGGGGCTGATCTGAATGAGACGGCAGTGTGTTGTAATGCAGGGCTAAAGTCGGTCTAAATGCGGCCTTTAACGATCTGACTTTGTCTGAAGCATCCTGTGGCATGTGAGGTCAGAATCAGGCATGTAGTTGTGATGTTAACAGTTCGGATTTGAAGACAAAGGATACATGTTGTTAACCCTAAGAGACCTGCGGGACAGCCAGCAATCTCAGGCTGATATTACTGTATTTCAGAGGCTGTAGCGGGCTACATTTTAAAGCTAGAGTTAAGATGCTGGTATCATATGAGACTAGAAGACTGAATGAATCCTGCTCCAAAGTTAGGCTTAATTTTGGCGAGGGATAAACTGGCAGGGTCATTTTCACAGGGGTTTCCTTGACCTCACACTTCAAGATATCTGAATGAAAATGGTTTCTATGGGTGCCCTTGAGCCTCCACTTTACAGACATGCCCACTTTATGCTAGTCCCATGCAGTTTGGGGCAAACCACGCAGCTTTTTGCATGTAGTGCAGATCTGTTATTTTTGCCTATTGTATTTGAATAGTCTGCATACTGGGATTTCTAAACACAATGTTTATTACTTATTTATGACTAAAAAACGTAACACATTGTGGTCAGCTGCATCTTAAATTAATCTTCAGGTTCCCTGCTATAAGAAAGTCTATACCACTTCTACGGGGCGTAAACTGTTGACCTGCTATCTCCCTCTAAAGATCACCTGTTCCCCCCCTTAAAACTACTATGATGGGTCTATGGTTGGTCTCAGAGGATTAAAAATGACGGTCCTTCCTCTGAATTTAGTACAAATGTGTTTTTGTGATTTTTAAGCTCAAATTTCTTCTCCTCATTCATAGTCACATCAGCGTCACATCATGTGCAGTAGGTTGATATCTAGGACGAAATGAGCTAACTGCAGAGATATTGTTCCGGTGTAGTAAAGAAGAAGTAATGCCAAACAAATAACTGTGTTAGCTACACTGAGTTAGTTCTTACACGCTGTAAATGTTTCCATTACACAGTCTGTCCACCAGAACACAGTGACCAGTTGATTTTTTAACTGTTAAATGCCCCAATCAGTCTGTACCTTGGTCACAGTCCATATCAAGATTGTTTATATATGCATTTATGTTAAAAAAGAAACGGCAGATATATCATTATAACATTTTTTTTAAGCCCTAAAATATCAATATATCTGTATTTGCCTAAAAAGTAAGTGTTGGTCAGGCTATAGTGTACACACGTACACACACACACACTCTTTCTAAAAATATTAGCGCATGCACTCAAATGAATGCCTGCACATGTTTTGATGAAACTGATTGTGAGATATCTGAATAAACACTGAATTCAAGAGTGAACTCTGACCTCGTTTCCACAGTGGATGAGTGTTCGATGTACTGCTGACTGTGTTTGTGCGTGTAAGTAAGAGCATTACAGACATCTGCAGAAATGAGAAAGGTCCTGAGATTCTCCCGAGTGTCAGACCTCCCCCACACTTCCTTTTACAGAGCAACACACACACACACACACACAGATATGTATGCTCTGAAACATAAGGTCAAATTTAAGAGCTTTTTTGGTCCAATCCTAATGTCTGCTGATAAAGATACTCTCGTCACACTGAAATGAAAGACAGTATAATCTGTATTACAGTGTTGGGCATCACTCTGAATACATATAAAGTATTGCCCTGAATGCTAATCTTAGCAGAGCTCACGCTGCAGCTCCTTTCAAGAAACAACCGAACGTTTCTTTGCTACATTTAACTTCTTTCATGACTTTGAATTGCTTGTTTGCCTATTTTGTATTTAGACTTCTTGGATTTAAAATGTTCTTAAACCATTATTTATTTCCTCAGTAATATGTGTCCTTTTAGAGTCAATGTCATCGTGCACTTAAGCCACTATTTTAGTGGACTACCAAGCCAAAATTTACCAATATATTGTATACTTATGTTTCTTTTTCTGTTTCACAGTCAGAATATTAAGGAAGAGAGAGGGGGGGATTTTGTAGTAAAGTAGAAAGTAACCACTACACTAACAGGACTCCCACACAGCTCTCCAACTTAAATAAAATTATCTTGAAAAATTACCTACAAAGAAGTTCAGTTCAATTTCAAAACAACATTTATTACAGTTCTTCTCAAGCCGCAACAGAAAACTCTCCGCACCAGATGTGTTACATCTCAAAGTTTTAGTGTAAATATTAAGTTGACTGATGAGTTTGATGAATGATCATTTCCAGAAATATTCCAAATATAACAAGAGTCAAACCTGCTCCAGTCAGTAGAGCCCTAACGCAAATGAATGCATGGACAAACTCTCACATACACACATACACACACCCTGCAAAATATTCTCACTTGCATTTGCAAACACATACCTCAGCACAAGTAAACATCCAGCACGCCCACAAACACTAAAAACAGCCAAAGTCCAAGTGTTAAATATTTCCACTCAGAATCTCGAAGGGAAAAGAAGTTGCATTAGAAGAGATGGATGAGGACGACGCAGGCTCCTGTTACATGCTCTGTGTGTGTGTGTGTGTGTGTGTGTGTGTGTGTGTGTGTGTGTGTGTGTGTGTGTGTGTGTGTGTGTGTGTGTGTGTGTGGGACACAGCTGGCGTTGTCAGGTTGAACTAAATTATGGATTTCATGACTAAGTTTTGAGTCGGATTCAGAATTCAAATATGTAATGGAAAAAACCCCTCTAAATTTATAGTTTGAAAACGAACTCAGTCTTCAGTTCAGTTTGTGCTCACAAGAAGAGTTGGATCAAATGTTTGAAGCAGACTGTAAAGGTGTCAGGTAACTAATTATCCATCAAGTGTTTCTCACCTGTTGCTGATACATTCTTTTAGCTCTGTGGTCCAGGAGCTGACCTGCTGGTCGTTGTCCGTCTCAAATATCAGACTACCTCGATTAACCTGCAGGGACAGAGATGTTTCAAATTTACCATCCACATCATACAGACGCTGAGCTGCAATACATTGTGCTAATGTGAGAAACGATCTACACACATTAAACGTACAGTTTCTCTAAAGCCCAGTTCAGACCACAGGGACGAGACAAAACCGAGAAAAGTTGCAGCAGTGTGTGATGACCATCTGAGCTCGACTCAAGTCGGCTGATGGGGTCACCTGAAACTCAGCCTTCAAATCACTAGCAGCTGATTTTAGAACGTAAAGCACATTACTCATTTCAACAGCCAATCAGCTTGTAGTCAAGTCCACTGGTCAAGTCAAAATGACCGCAGACAGCATGCTCGCTTGCTGCAGCAGATGCTCTGCTCCCGCCAAGCTCTCTGTTTCTGTCCTCATGGTGTGTCTGTGTCGGTCAGTGGGTCGCTGCTGCTCGCTGTATGTTCTTAAACTGATTAATTGGAGCTGTTTTTTTACATTAATGTGGCGTATTTATTATGAATTCAGTCCATCTGATGCTCGTTTTGTTTCTGTTTTTCGCCGTTTCCTCACTACTGCAAATGCAGCTGTAGCCAGTATCTCACTATCACTATCCTCACTCATATTTTAAGAAGCTCCAAATTATATTCAGCCACAAAATAAACCTGAAGAGCTGGAAATCAGAACAGATGTACAGAGAGTTGTTGCATTGAGAGGATACACTGTCTTATCTCGTTGCATGGTGTGCACTGGCAGGTTTTTAGAACGTTGCAGAATGGCACGTTGCAAGTAGTTGTTTGTTTCAACACATCTCGTCACGACTCTTTGGTCTGAACTGGGCTTAATGCCATCAATACACTGACAGCATATGTAGGGCTTAATATTTCCATTTAGGTGATGATTCACTTTTTTTATTTTTGTAAGTTTTGTGGCTTATTATCATGATCAAAACCAGGTTCAAGTGATGTACCACCTTAAAAAAAGCCTCAGGAAACATACTTTTTTTGAGCCACACATACACAAGTATTCCTTAAAATGCAGTCCTTTTGTTAAACTCCTCCCTGAAGTAAAGATGTTCAGTAACTCTGTTTTCAGTGTTGACAAGTAAACAGAGAAAACCGAGTTTTTTTGGCTTGTGACGTCAGAGTGAGGACTCTTTATATGTTTACACATACACATCAAGTTGCCCTTCCACTATATCGAGGAACAGAGGCATCAGAATGAGCCACAGAGGTCACTGCTCTGAGTAACCTTTTGTTAATAGCTTGTTTTTCAGGCTTCTGACCGGCCGGCATCATCTTCTTCTTGGAGTGATTTGGGTTATACTGCAGCTTGTTGGTGTGGCATGCTCTTGACTGTACTTTAGTTGTGTTTTTGTGTGCTTGTGTGGACAGGATTTTTTTTTAAGAATGAAGAAGGCAAAACCCCATCTTCAAAAATAACTGTGTGCATGTGGTTTACGCCTCTAATTTAAAATAAGGTTGTCTTTACCTCCTACAGCCGGGCGTTTCCTCAAACAGGAGAGGTGCTAACAATATTCAGAACCTTTTGGTGAAGCAGAAGTTAGACAGACATGTTTTTTAGTTTACCTCCTTTCTCTGATGAAAAAAATATTTTATTTTTTAGTAGTGGGCAGACTAAGAAACGTGTGATAGAGAAAGTTTGTACCCTTTCCACAACTGCTGTGTAAAGTGCTTTTAAATGTTGACTGCTGTGTCTGTGAAAAATGTAGTTCACTTATTTACTGTTTTTACATTAAATTAAATACTTTGCACAGCCAAAAAGAGAAAAAGAAGCAGATAGATATATTTTGGAGAGTGTGCATGGACAGCAGAGAGGTAACTGGTGTCATGAGAAAACTCTGTGGATGTGTTTCCCTCATGTGAACGTATGTTATGACAGCCATCTTTCCACCCTACAGGTGGTGAGTGTTTGATACTCGAGAGACAAAGTTTGGGTGGAGTATCTTTCAAGTATAAACCATCGAGGTCTAAATGAAAACTGTTTGTTGAGTTTTGTTATGAAATGATATGACACGATGATTGTCCTGTTTCCTCTTCATGTTGGACTGAGGCTTGAAGATCTGAGCAAAGGCGGATGTAAACAACACAGCGGGCAGAGTCTGCAGACTAAAACTGTAGCCAGAGAGAGTTTTTATCTTATTTCCATCTAGTCTAAACCGTTACATACCTTTAAAACAAACGTGTTTAAGTTGTCAGGCATCTCCAGCCGGTTGCAACGACGTACTTCTTGGATATCTGAGCAGTGAGTCGTCAGCTTGGGACTGGATGCCTGGAACACACAATAAAGACACGATGACTGTCAGATCAGATGACTCACTCATGAAAGGAAAGAGGTGCACAGACAGACAGAAAGAAAGAAAGAAACTGAAACAAAGAGAGTGTGAAAGAGCGATTGCAGTGTTAACTTTCTTGATTACAGCTACACTATCTTTAATAGTTAAATGTCTTTTTTAAAAACTTGTTTGTGAAATGAGGAACTGAGCCTTCAGCTACCGTCTGATGTGGCTGACCATGTGATATTGCTAAATTCCCTGAATGGTTCAACAGCACATTGAACAACATGCCACAGGCTAGCTACTGTCTGTGAGGAAACACAGCTTGGTTGGGTGTCAAGAGTTTGGGGCTGTTAAAGAAATGATTCAAGGACCCAATGTCTTTGATTATTAGCCTATAAAGTAAAAAAAATAACTGCTGCAACTCTCACAAGGTTATTTACTTTTCTTACTTTTGCTGCATGACTAAACATACTACACTTTTGTTAAGTTACATTTGAGCTGATTCCTTTATCTTACAAATGTGCTACAGACCAAAGCAGATCAGTTTTACAAAGTTTGGACACATTATCTGAATTATCTTGGACCTGATGTTTCTGCCATTATCTACAAGCAGTTTCCTGAACATGAACTCTTGTAACCTGTGATTTACCTGCAACATAGACTATTTCCTGTAACTTCCTGTATGTGTTTGTCGATCTGAGCTGTTGTTGTTTGTTATTGTAACTAGATTTTATGTTTGTCTTATATTGTTCTTGTGGAAAATAAGAAAATTCAATAAATATGTTGTTTAAATAAAGAAAAAAAATCAGAAAAAGGGCTCAGTGGGAAATTATCCAGAGAAATCGAGACACTGTTTCTGGGAAGACAAAAAAAATCCATTCATCTCCACTGTTTAGGGAGGCAGAGGATGTCTGGATGACAGATATTCCCATAACCGTAGCAAATAAAAAACAAACTATTTGGCAATTTGGGTGAATCAGCCTTTTAAACCTGCAGATAATTTGTGGACTTCTGACATACAAGCCTCTGCTATACTAATCAAGCTCGGCTTAAAGCTTTGCAACAGTCCAACTCATAATTTTCACTGGCACACTGGTTTGTAAATTTCGACCCTGATCTTTCCTCGTACTTCGTTTTTTCACTTTTATTTAAATATCTAGCACATCGACGAAGTGGCTTGCACTTGGAGCAATAAAAAAAAACATATTGAAACTGAATGGACTTGACTTCTGAGTAAGGTGCTGCTGCAATACGTCTTATTTTAAGGTTGATGAGTGAAGCTACAGACACCACACTACACCACAGGATGTTCATTCGTACAGTATGTTCATATGTGCGTGTCTCTATATGTGCATGCACGTGTGAGTGTGAAGCCTCTGTGCTGCTGAAACTGAAGCCTCCCTCAGTGACAGAAAATGCAGTGAGTCATAGGAAAAGAAGAGCATGATGGGAGCTCTCACGGCAGAGCTCCAAGGCCGACACCACCAGGACAAACTGTAATTTAAAAACGAGACATGAGGGGCTTCCTGGTGGCTGTTTGACCCGAGGCACACAGCGTGAACTCTGATACTGTGACTGTGAGTCAAGCTTGTGACCATTTTCTGGTTTCAACAAAACCATCAGTGACCCTGACTTTTACGCACGGATAAAACAGACATATGGAGATACAGACGGGCGACAAATTTAAGGGAAAACCAACATTAAAGTGTTTTAGTGAAGTGTTAGGCCACCAAGTGCCGCCAGAACAGCTTCAGTGTGCCTTGGCATTGATCCTGTAAAGGCTGGGACACAATAAACTGACTTCAAGGAAGTGGTGGCGATGAAGGCCGACTGTTGCGTCACTTCACATCGCCTGTGTCTCAGCCAAAAAGTCGCACATGAATACACTGCAACGGCCAACCAGCACGTACATTCTGCACCTGCATGAGAGGGAATAACTCCCCATACCAGCAGGTGGCAGTAGTCTATATTTGTCATTCAAACAGGGAAACCAGAAGACCGACAGGACAGATTCAAGAAGCTAGTTAGGCAGTTAGCACACTGACAACACAACCTGAAGCTGAAAGAGCAAATTATATTTACCCCGCTCTAGCAAACAATGACATAAACAATTACAAACACTTCCTGCTAAAGAGCTCAAAGGCAAAAAAAACCTTAACTCAAGCCCTCTTGACTTTAATGACTGTTTGCTTTCCTTCCTTCCGTTTCTCTTATCGTGCACTGACCTGCCAATCTCAGTGATTTCATTCACCAACTGGCTCCAGCATCTCTGACGCAGATTCAACATGCTATATCAGCCGAAAAAAAGCAGACAAGTGCCAACTAGTATGGGTCACATCGCAAAAACTAGGGCAACAGACGCTCATTGACAGCCTGACGCTGACCGACAGCCGACTGTCGGCTTGATGTGTCAGGGCCCTAAGTTTCTGGAACTCTACTGGAGGGATGAACAACATTCTTCCAAAAGATATTCCCTCATTTGGTGTTTTGACAAAGGTTGTGGAAAGCGCAGCCTAACCAATCAGACCAAATTCTCCCATAAGTGTTCAACTGGGTTGAGATCTGGTGACTGCAAAGGTCATAGCATCCATTTCTAATCTTTTTTATACTCATCACGCCCTCTAGATGTTGGCACTGTCATCCTAGAAGACACCACTCTTATATTCATTTTGTTACCAGTCTGTCCTCTCTACAGGTGTAAAACCTCTCTTTAAAGTCCTCTCCCACACAGGTAAACCTGAAACCAGCTGGACAGAAGACGGATGGCGTGTGTGTGCATGTGCTCAAACTAATCATACTTCACTAACAATGCGATGTGGACCCTTCGAGCCCCCGAGATGCAAACAAGCGCTAACAGAGCCAGCGGCATAAACACATGCACGGATGAATGACCCAGTCAGCCGTGTGTACGGGCCTGTGGCATGTTGGGTCAAAGGTCATCTCTGAAATGAAGCCGGGCTGACAGCTGATAGAAACACGTGGAGACAAGAAAGTCAGCAACTTTTATCGAGAGTTAAAACTAGTGTGTATGCGTCATGAGTCAGCTATAGATGTAGGTCAACTAACCACTTAACCGACTTACCGTTGCAGCTCTACTTACTGTATGTATTCAAAGCTACACCGTATAAAAGGTCAAATTGTGTTTGTTCAATTAACATACTAAAAGAAAATCCTACAATACAGTATGTTAACACGTTAATGATACCTTTAGTTTATCGCATTATAATCATTAGGGGCTGCAACCAATGATTATTTTCACTGTCGATTAATCTGTGAATTATTTTCTTGATTATTTGGTCTTTAAAATGTCAGAAAATGGTAAAAGAAAAATGTGGATCAGCATTTCCCAAAGCCCAACATGATGTCCTCAAATATCTTGTTCTGTCAACAACCCAAACATATTTAGTTAGCTGTCACAGAGGAGTAAAGAAACCAGAGAAAATTCACATTTAAGTGGCCGGAATCAGAGATTAATTGGCCATTAATTTAACAGTTAACAGCTAATCGATTAATCGCTGCAGCTGTCATAATTATGTGGAGAGATAATCCTCCAGCACACAGCGGAAGCTAACAAGCTACAGTTGGATCAGCATTAAACCCTATGGTGACAAACATATGCAATAGAGCAGAACAAAAAAAAATGGAAGGGGGGCCGAGTTGCGTGAGAGAGCAGAAGCAGCAAAAGGAAACAGACGAGACGGTGAAAGACACGGCGTTGTTGGGTGGGAGAAGAGGGAGGGATGAAAGGCAGAAGAAAGAGCAGGGAGGACGGATTCCAGGGCTCTGTGCACCGGATGAGTTTGAGTCCATGTGACAGTGTGTGAGCCTGAGGAATGTCTATGATAATCCTACACACACACACACATCAAAAGAATAGATTAACCCACCCCCCACACTTACACATACACATACACACACACACACACAAACACACTCACCCAATTTTCTCAGCTTGCCGGTGACTTGAACAAACGCGTAACTCCAAGCGCTTTTTGTTTTAACCGCAGTGTCTAATACTATCAATAAAAGGCAGTGTGACGCAGAGATGAGAGGGATGTGACTCATTCAGAGAAATCTGAGTCAGTCAATGAGGAACTGACTAAAAGTTGCACTTGTAACCAAATTGCTGCTACAGCTGAATTCTAGCCCAGGCTGTTCAAAGAAATTCTGCTTCTTCAGATTCAGGTTAAAACTTTCAGGTTTTCCTATGACTCGAGTGAGAACGATGCAATCGATGTATTCTCAGAAGAGGCGCGTGCACACTTGCAGGAAAGACCAGAAGCACAGAGTAAAGAATTGTACGAGATACTACGGGAGAAAAATCCTTGTTGACTGGTGAGACACTCATAATATTCAGTCTCAACAAAGAGGCTGCGAAGTGATTTAAAACACTTTTGTCGCTGACAAAACAATCTCATGCCAAGCCTGAGAGTAGCTGCTCTCGAGCTGTCGATTATATCACATGGTCTTCATCAGCAGATTGTTGTTGAACTTGTTCTGAGGTTGAAGTTCACACTGCTGTTTGAATATGAATAAATACTAGGGCTGGGTATTGTTTAGAAATTCTCATACCAGTGCACTTAAACTGGGAGAGCGTATGAGCAAAATAGAGCTCCTGCTTTTTGCAGATGATGTGGTTCTGTTGGCTTCATCACACCGTGACCTCCAGCATGCACTGGGGCGGTTTGCAGCTGAGTGTGGAGCAGTCAGGATGAGAGTCCAAATCTGACGCCATGGTTCTCTGCTGGAAAACGGTGGATTGCCCCTTCCAAGTTGGAGGAAGTTACTGCCCCAAGCAAGGGAGTTCAAGTATCTCGAGGTCTTGTTCACAAGTGAGGGTAGAATGGAGCGTGAGATGGATTGCCTGTTTGGCATGGCATCTGCAATGGTGCGGGCGCTGAGCCCATGGTGAAGAGGGAGCTGAGCCAGAAGGCAAAGCTTGCGATTTACTGGTCCAGCTACATCCCAACCCTCACCTATGGTCATGAGCTCTGGCCTCCATCTGCTCTTTTTACCATCTTTTCTTAGAAAAACCTATAGAAACAGTCTTTGTCTTCTTTGTGCAGCACTTTGCATCGAGCATTTTGATTGGCTGTTAAACGCTACGGCAAACAGTAATGTCGCTGCTAAAAAAAGACAACAATTTACTCTCTGTGTCGCAGCTACACATATAAATAAAACTGACACAGTAAAAAAAGAATCAAATGTTTTCTTCATCATTGGTTCGGAATCACGAACAGACCCTGAAGAGTTCATCGGAGGCACCGGATCAATCACAAGAGAAGAAGAAAACCCTCAGCACGAAGTCTGGAGGCACTGGAGCTAATGACCAAAAGAATGAGGTCGCAGATACAAGCGGCTGAAATGAGTTTCCTCAGAAGGGTGGCTGGGCTCAGCCTGAGAGATAGGGTAAGTAGCTCGGACATCCAGAGGAGCTTGGAGCAGAGCCGCTGCTCCTTTGCGTTTAAAGGGGTCAGTTGAGTTGGTTTGGGCATCTGATCACGATATTGTTGTCATAGAAACAGACCCATGTACTGCACGTGAATTTTAAAAAAGAAATGTGAGCTCTATTTTATGAAATGCTGGGATGAAGCAGTACTAAAGACAAACACTCTATGGACACAAGTCCTGACTGATTATGAAAGTAACCGTTAATCGCAGGCCTACTTGGAAATCTAGACGATTTAAAAACCCTTAGCTTAGAGCAAAAACCAGTTTACTTTTATGTGGACATCTCTGATTAATGGACGTATTTATTTCATGCTTAACGAGACAACAATAAAGAGTTCAAGCTTCACCATTAACATCATAACTACACAGGAAGTGCGACAGCTAATGAGATGTGAGACTGTGAGTGAGTGTATGTGTGCACATACGAGCCGAGTGTGACTCATTGAGAGGAATTTATTGAGATTGTGAATGAGTTTCTGACTAAGAGCATCTTTGAGGAACCATATGTGTCTGTGGAGGGAAAAAAAAAAAGAAAAACAGGCAGCAGATGTCTGACTGGTTGAGCAACAACATAACAGGCCTGATTTCTGTGAATCAACTTCATCAGGGGAGCAAGTTCAAGCTAGCACATTTCCTATTACTGCAAACTGTAGTCTGTAATGCTCCCTAGAGAAAACACACACACACACACACACACACAGGAAAAACAGACTAACGCACACACAGAGCAGGCCTTTGCCCTTTTTTCTTCCTTTTTTTCCTAATCTGCATGTAACCTCTTCAAGATTATTTCCTTAAACACCACCACCAAACAATGTGGGAACACTGTGTGAGCATTCATGAGCTGTGTGAGCGTGTTTATCTTTTAAAGCACTATGCTGAACGACCACAAAGAGAGAAAATACAACTAAAAAGAGACACAAAACAACCACAACAAGATGAAACAGACTAAAAAGACAACGCGAAAAGAGCACAGAGACACAAAACAACCACAGAGAAGAAACAAAACTAATAGGGGACGAAAAACAAGTAAAAAGAAATGGAAAGTATGGCTGCAAAGGGCGCTGTTAAAACTATTACAATACCAGTACCCTTAAAGTGATACCAATACCAACAATACACCTCATGCAGTACCTTTTTCTTTTCCTACTTTATTAAGTATCTATCATGTGAATGGAGTAGCGTGTAGCAAAGCCATACTTTCAAATGTTTTGGTGGCATCTCCACAGGCTGAACTGCCCACTCTGTCAAACACACAGCGCTCTACACCACACCACAGACTGTATGGGTTGTAGCGGCTGCAGTAGTCGGAGACAATCACACGTCACATTATAACAAAGAACATTTGCGGTGATTGGCTGCGAGCAAAACCACACAAATAGTCGTTTTTTGGAGATCTGGAATAAAGAAAGGATCAAACGCGGGTACTGTTTGACTGGAGAAGTTGCAATACTTCTTTCGGCCAATACTTTAAAAGGTATCGATTGACAATACCTAGCCCGAGCTGCAACTACTGATCATTTTCATTGTGTATTAATCAGCCCATTATTTACACAATTCATCGTTTTGTCACCAAAATGTCAAAAAGTAGTGCAAAGTTTCCAGAGGCCGGGGTGACATCTTCAAACCAGCAGTCCAAAAATCCAAAGCTATTCAGTTTACGATCATGAATGGCAAAAAAAAGCATAAAATTCCCACATTTAAGAACCATGAAACCAGCGATTGCTCCGCTTTTTAGCTTAAAAAAATTTACTAAAACGATTACTCTATTATTACAATACTTGCTAATTAATTTTCTGTCGACTGACTAATCAATAAATCGCTGCAGCTCTACAAGAACCAGGCACACAAATCTATCACAAAAAAAGGATCAAAACAACCACAAAGAGACTAAACCAGCATTGGTTTGAGTCTCTCACAGCCTGGGGGTCTTGCTGCGATGCAGGAGGGGTGGGGGGGCCTTTTATATGTCTGTGTCCAGGGGCCCATTGTCCCATGATCTGTCCTTGGCTGTAGGCTATTTTGAGTCACAAGCATAGCAGCTATTCATTGATGTTATTTCATATTAGAATATTTAAACTTGTTTATTTGGCATTAATCTATCACACTGAACAAACAATGTAACCATGAATAAAAGACACAGTTTTACTGCCAGTAACCCGGGCTTTAAATGTGAGTTGAAACACATTTTATTACTCATTTTACAAATGTGCCCCCCGCCTTCAAAGCTGTGCCTCTGGTGTTCAGGTGTGTGAGTGACAGGTTTTTGGAATAACTAGACTGCAGACTTAATCCTTTGCTATAGAGACTGCCAAAAACAAAAGCTGATGTAACACAACACAGTCCTTACCAGCTGTTACCTGGCATCAGCCAGATCTGCATACAAACACTCTACAGGAGGCTGAGAGAGAAACGGATAAAACAGACAGACTCAGTCACAGAGAGTGAGCATAATGAGTCTGTAAATATACTGTAAAATCTTTAGGGAAGCTTTTTATTAACGTCTTAAATTGCTGCTCTTTGTCACAAACAGTATTGCTTGCCAGCAGAGCTCAAGTCCAAGACTGTTCCTCATCCTGCAACTGTGAAAGCACTGAAGTCGTACCACATCTCTAACAAATGTTACCGCATGCTCATAGCCTCGGTGTTCCTATTACAGACAATATTTTAAAGCATTTGATGTCTCCTTCAGGGGATAAAAAAGACGAGGACATCGTGTCAAAAAGTCTCAGTACATTATTGATGATTTAAAGCCTCAGGTGTGAGTGTACGCGTATTTTAAGATGGATTTTTTTCCAGTCAAGAGAACAAGAGACTGGAGTTTATCAACATTACGGCATGAAGCAGGCATATAATACTAACACAGCTCTGTGTTACAGCTTGTTCTTTTGGTTTCGTGACTCTGTTGGCCTGTTTGCATTTCACAAATTCAGGTTTTAACTACCACAGTGACAACATGACACTGTGTGATGATGACCTATTTCCACAAATTACACACGGCACACAAAGAAAGGGTACATATTACACTTGTCCTTATTTTCTGTCACATATATATAATGTTAGAATGTCAGATATTTGTATTAAACATGGCCAAAGTTTCAAATAATGAGGTAAGCGTATGTAGAAGTAGTCCCCGTGAGCAAACATCTCAGGCATCAGACTGCTCTGAAGACTCTATTTCCGACGTATTTTTCTACTCCAGACACAAGCTGATGTCAGACTGTGACGGATTTCTTTATATGGTCGTCTGCTCCAGGCACACTACTGCAAGTTTTTACATTCATAGCCTACCCTGCTACATGTAGCGACATGTTAACGTTGGGGAAACATGCAATCATGGTTGCTGATGATAAAGATAAAATAAAGTTTGTGGGTTTCAACAATATCCTGACGGAGAGGAGGCTAGAGTCCAGCATCTCAAATAAGTTCATGTTTTGTTATATTTTACAGATGAAAGAGTCAGCAATAACTTTAAAAAAGTATTCAACACATCAACTCATACTGAAAGTGTTAGTTGTAGCCTTGTAATACTACTAACTTTACTGTATTATTGTTTTTTGACACATCAAATCTGAGAGGTTTCGTACTTTTCTTGGTAATCTGTGTGACATGTTACCCTGCTGGGGATCTGTCGCTGTGATATTGTGACCCCACGAGGACTTTTCAGTTTTCACTTCTGGTTCTTCTCAGATTGAGTCAACTTTCACTACTATGTTTCAACTTCACACACTAACACACACACAGGGGACTGATATTGTGAATATGAGACGCAGATATGCCACAGCAACAGAGACAATATGGTTTACATATCGGCTTTTCAAATTATATTTACTGTACATGTCTCATCTGTCTTTGTAAGTCATCTGTTATTCCTGTACTTGTATTTTTTTAGCATGGATTGGAGTTAACTACCATTTGTTTTACGGTGTATTTTTAACACACGAAAAAAAGCTATTTTACATACGAGTTCTACAAGTGTTGCTAGACTTTGACCTCTTTATTTTTAACACCCGGTCAGGGATAACAATGAAAACTGAGCATTTTAGGCGTCTGTATTATTTCAAAAACATTTATACAAAGTTCTGCCGGTCATGTTTAGCAACTCGACTACAATTTTAAATAAAGTTTTGTGACTTGTAATAACTTTTGGCTGCACAGTTGTGAGGATTTGTTGCATTTCTCTGTGTTATATCACAATAGATGAAAGAGCTGTGTGGGACTGTGGTGGAAAGTTTTCACAATGTTCTGACATTTTACAGACAAAACAATCAATTACATCAGTTCAAGTTCCTGTATAGCCCAAGTATGAAGTGCGGACTAGCAGCTGGAGAGGTGCCAGTCTGCCTGCTGGGCACTGCTGCAGTGCCCTTGAGCAAGGCATTGAACTCCCAAACTGCACCAGGGGCAGCGTACTATGGCCGAACCTGCACTACCCCCCTTATTTCATGTGTGGTGTGTACAAAGAGGGATATACAGAGGGTATATTTTAACTGCCAATGTGCCTAGAAAATAAATACTAAAATTATTCTAGGAAAAAATAAAAATAAAGTAAATAAATACATATATATATATATACCACTAATGTTCTTTTACTCTTAGATGAACGAGCATTATTGTCACTTAACAGATAAAATAAAAAAATAATAAAACCGGCAGTAACACTGACTGTTCAACCAGTCAAAGTGACGCCTGTTCACACAGGTTTACACACATACACACACACATGGCGGCAGGAGGCATAAACAGTTGATGAAAGTAGCTCACAAACAAACAGAGATGCAGCCCTGCAACCTCTCACCCACACAGTCACAAACACGTCTACAGTTTGAGCGCACACGCCCACACACACACGGGTGACACACAGGATGTTTGGAGTCCAAAACGATCTTCCCAGGGTCCCTTTCTCAAGGCCGTCGCCGTGGCAACTGACTGACACTCCACATTCCACTATCCCTCCGAGGGTCAGCTCGGCCAACGCTGTCCGGGGTGCACGCATGTGTGTGTGCGTGCGTGTGTGTGTGCTGGACTGACCTTAAACTCTGCAGGGTTACCAAACTGGTCTCAGGAGAGATTTTGCAAAGTGTGTGTGCACAATTATTCTACACACAAGAGCGCACACACACATTTTAAAGCACCACCCATCAGGGCCTCATCAGGGAGAGGAGACCTTGACCGACACATCTGTCTGTGCTTCCCCTGGTTTCGGGTTTGGATCATTGATGCGTTTCTTTTCCTTGCTGCATACTCACAGGATGTGTCTGGTCTATATTTTTCACTGTCAACCAAACCCATGAAAAGACCCAAATCAACAATAAGAAAAATCCTACTATCAAGTCTTTTTTGTGCAGCCAAAGCCTTTTACATCTTATTCCTCAGTACCACAGAGGCTCTATTGTTTTCCAAAAACCAATAAACACGTCAATGAACCACACTAGTCGAGTTTCCACCCAAATTTAGCACAAATTTTCAAGGAAATCGGCAAAAAAAGTGAAATGAAGTCCCTTGGCAGCAGAATGGTTACACTGCATAACCGCATAATCCTGACATCGCCAGTTCGATTCCGGCCAGGGTCATGAATTGGTTTGGTTTGGTGCCAATTCTCCAATCGGGTGCCATTAAACCATTGCAGAAGAAGAGGGTGCAACAAAATGATGTAATTAGAGGAGCACTGCTGCAACTTTTAGTCTCTTCAGTGACCAGTAAGTCACGGGTTTCTTATACGTCAAGATATAGCTGCCAAGTCTCCACTGCATGCGTCAGTGTAGGGCGGTGACGACAAGCGCATCACCGCAATACCACGGCCATGCGACGCCACTACGGTGATGAGGTCATCACTGTCATCACCACTTTTTTTTTAAGCTGATGTAATAAATTAAATGACAAATGCGCTACTTTGATATTGATGTAGCCCATCTGTCTGCAGCCACCACTC
Organism: Cephalopholis sonnerati; assembly: GCA_019142605.1. Lineage (NCBI taxonomy): Eukaryota > Metazoa > Chordata > Actinopteri > Perciformes > Serranidae > Cephalopholis > Cephalopholis sonnerati. The sequence goes on from JAGQAX010000007.1 coordinate 28,789,761, forward strand.
TGTAGCGTCACTCAGTGTCACGCCAACAGCACTATCTGATTGGTTACATGTCACAAGTGATAACCAATCAACACTGAAGGCGGCCGTGCCACAGACCGCAAAGACGGAGCTGCTCCAGTTTGCGAGTGGACACAGAACTGTGTGTTGAACGTAACACAGTAAAAAACAGACCAGTGTTTTTCTGCTGTTAGTAACGGTTACTAGATGTAGCTTCAGTTGTATGAGTACGAGAACTGCAAGGAGAGGAAGAGGGAGTGATAAAGTGCTTTGACGTGGGGAGAGATGCCACAGATTATAGTTTATAATAAAATGCAATACCAGCCTTTCATACACCAGATGTAATCTATATAATGCGGACCCAACGATACACATTCAGCTTGCCTAAGACCTGTTCATATGAGAAAACCGTCACTCTGTTTGTAGAGACTTCAGTCTGCAGTGTCGTTCATACACTTCACTGCTAGACAAGAGAATTATACAGTAAAATTAATAAAGTACACGCACATAAGCATTGGTTGGAATCAGCTGTCCCAGCCTTACGTAATTGTTTGTGTCATTTTTAACCAGCTTGTGTTACGTGATGATTTTTACAATCAGCTTGTCACTCTGCCTAGATTGTGGCTACTGTACACACATTCTTTGTATGTTTGCAAAGAAAACTGTGTTTAAAGTGTTTATACAACAGCTATAGCTGCAGCTAACACTATAGTGATCGTAGCAGTGATAGTAGCAGCTGCTATTGTTTTTACCCGTCTACTCCACCACCTGTTGTTTGAGTCACACAGATAAACACTCCTGAGGTCTTCCTCCATGGCTGGTGGGACAGAAATAGACTCTCTGATCCCAGCTCACTCCTGGTTTCTTCCATGACAGGGTGGCTAAACTGTTCTTCCTGTAACGCAGCAGTGAATGCCATCCAAAGCCAAATAATTGGCACACATAAGAGGTAAACATGCGTAAACAATACACAATGAACAAACACTGCATGCTGTCCTACTGCAAGCAAAATAACAGTAACATTAACAGTACTACTGAAGCGAAATCTTGTATGGATCTTGCAGTTTCTCTCTTTAAAGGTTGGGTAAGATTGGTGGTTTGTGTTCTGGATCTCTTTTTGATTTTGAAAGTAGTTTGAATTTGACTCAAAAAACAGATCCAAAACATGATAGCATTAAAAAAAAAAAAAAGTTAAAGGCCTGGCCAGGGGGATATTTTACCGATTCTCTCTGGCCTTTAAATTATTCAAATTATTGTTGGCTCAGGATTACAGCCACAAGAGAGCAGCTGGAATCACATAAAACCATAATACAAATGGCAGCATCTATAAAATCTATTGTTTTCTTTATTTTTTTAAGTCAGAAACGATCTTGCATTTTGGGGTCTGGACAATATCACTCATTTACAATAAGTCAACATAACTGTAAAATCACTTTATATAAAATGTTTTTAAGGTTAATTTTATGCATTTAAGTGTTCGTGTGGTGTATTCTTTCAGACGAGCGCCTTCACAGTCCAAGAACATATTTTTAAAAAACGTGCCTGCACTGAGAAAAACTGACGCCACCTTTGTACACACTGGTTTCTGGTACGTGTACATAGGTGGAGTACAGGCAGCCAGGAGATCAGATCACATTCACATTCAGCTCTATCTGTGGCATCATGGAGGATGTGGGAAACACACACACACACATACGCACACACACACACTGAGCACTAGTTGTGGGGTTACCAATACTGATAGAGATGAGTGTGTTCTAGGAAACCTGTCAGAGGCTGTCAGTCTTCAGTGATGAATAAATGTGTCACTTCATTGTGCTGCCCTCCTTGCATACTTCTCAGAAACACTGATATATAAGCCAAATATGCAGAAGTTAAGACAGCACACTCAAGATTCACAGAACTGAGTGCAGTTCCTTGTAAATGAATTAGCTGCGGCTTCGCACTCGAGAAAAGATCAATTAGTAAGCCTGACAGAGCAGAAAAAAGAAGAAGAGAAAGTGTTAACATCTTTCAGCTCGATGATAACTATGTTGTGACACTTAACTCTAGATCGCAAAGTTAAACCTAATTCATCAGAATTTCTGCTTAAAGCTGAAAAACTTCAAAATATTCACCACCAACAACAAAATCATCTTACTAAGTCAGGACAGTGTATGAGGCTAAGAAGAAGAACTTGTTTAGAGGACAGCAAGCTTCATTTACATCAGTGAAAACGTTCTGCCTCAGCAACACAAACCATATCCCAAAAACCATCGCATTCATGCTTTCTTTGATAATATGAGAGAGCGATTTCCAGGAAAGGCAGGAAAGAGACAAGTGAAGACACGTAGCTCAGGGCCCCGGCTCGACTCTAACCTGTGTCGCTGCTGTTTACTTTGAGGGTACATGCTCTAACCAGTGAGCTAGCAGGGTGCCTCACCCTAGACAGAACACAACCTGTCACACTCCGAAAACTACGGCCACCGGAGGTGACAACAATCAGCACCATAATATGCAACCAAGGGCTGAAATGCTAACACAACGCATTTAAAAACAGCAGATTTCAGCATGTCAAAGGATAATTTTAGCAGCCTGTGTCTACAAGAGAGGAAAAGTTTAACTGACAAACTCAATATTGTCAGTCTGTCTCGGTGTCCCTTCTCTTTACCTTGCTGTATCTGGGCGAAATGACCCTGCTGAATGGCCAGAAGTGAAATATTTTCAACAATCTGATGTAAATCATGAGGTAAACTAAGCTTTGCTTAGCTTAGTTAGCTTCAACCTCTACAGTTTGTCTGGCCAAATTAGCAATTGTTATTTACATAATAGTCAAGGAAGACAACCTCAGCTTTATCAAAGTTACATCCACAAAAAATCCACTTTTGTTTTCTTAAAGATGTATTTCACCTGGGTACATAGTCTTTCATAAAACTGGGCTGTGTATGCAGTAGAAAGATGCAGGTACTTTTGAAATTGGTGCTACATGACCAGAGAAAACTGAGGGCCACACTGGACCAATAAATGCTCCCACTGGCGGGTGACGTAATGCAAATTCGTCCTTTTGACAGAATGGCAGCCTGGTAACAAACGATCTCGTACTACAGTTAAATGGTAAGCTAAAACATGTTTCTGATCAGTTCAGATGAGAGATAGGCAACGCGGTAACACAACCTTGGATTATATTTGATCAGCACTGCCTACTTTTACTGTTCGAGCTCCGTTTTTTTCCCGCCTCTCTTGCAGGAAACGGTATGGAGCCCACTTCCGGTTCACAAACTCTCACTGTTAACTAAACAAGGCACTAAAATATGTGTCCACATTGTTACGATACAGAGCTGGGTGAAAACGGGCAGAGTATCCTTTAAAAGGCTCGGCTTTGAGACATAATTCTGTTGTTAGGTGACAAGGAGGCATCTTTACGCAGTACAAAGTCAATAGACAGAGGAATACATTTTGCCCCTCTGGTGTGGGCAGGACTTAATGGCGATCAGTCTCTATTCATTTAGAATCGGCTCGTGCATGTCACAACGACAAATATTTCTCACCTAACCCTCTTGACATCTCATTTTCTTCATAAATTGGAGACATTCAGCACTGAGACTTCTGTCACTCCTCAAATATTTCATCTGCGGGACTCACGGCACTACAAAGTGACATTTAAAAACTCCGCAGTAATATCTCCTTCCAGAAAACATGTATCAGTTACTCGAGTTAATCTACAGACTAACTGTGAACAGTTTTCATTGGATCTGCTCTCTGTTGAAAGTATGAACTGTTTTTATTGGGACTGCTTTCTAGTGAAGAAACAGTCCCAATGAAAACGACTGACAACGAGGTCTGTGAACTGTCTTGAGTAACCGGCAAATTGTTTTTGGAAAGACAACCACAAACAACACTGCATTCACGCACATTGCGTTGGAATAGTGACACATGCAAAGGCAGGTTTGTGAGCCTAAATGTAACTATATGGCTGTGTAGCACGAGCATGAGATTTTCGGGGGGGTCCTGGCAGTCCAACCGTCTGGGATGTTGACTGTGTTGTTACAGAATTCCTGATTTGAGTCCAGCTGGGAGCTTCCTCCCTCTATCCTCTCATTTCCTGTCAAATCTTGACTGTCACTATCAAATAAAAACACAAAAATACCTCCCAAAAAGTGCCTTTGAAAAAAGATATATCACTTCCTAAACTCTCTTTGAAGGAGTACATTTCTGTGGAGAAATGTCTGCTGATCCGAATGATAAGATGTTACAAGGTCAGTGTGATAAACTATTAGATTTTTGGCCCTGACCACTGCTCCAGAGATTATTTATCAATTTCAATCTTGATCTTTGACTCATAATATCCGTCCAAGATAAATGATCATGGTTCGTGACGAGTCTAACACCTTCCTCTACCCAAACAAAAGCTAATCATAGTGCAGCTGAAATATCATGGAAAACAACCAGATCAGCTTACTGAGAAACAGAAAATAGATTGTGTGATTGTGTGTAGTGGTGAGCGGAGCGTGAATGTACACGCACGCACACACGTACAGTTTGTATGTGTGCAGGAGAGTTTCTGAGTATTTTAACTGACTATCAAGACAGGCTAAATGGGAATTTTAGTTTAATCTCGTGAGAACGTTTTCACAGTTGCATGAGAAGGTTTTGAATTGACAATAATGCAATGACAGGCAAAATGTTGTATCATCAAAGTGTGCGCTGTATGTTGTTTATGAAACATCAGTTTGAGAAAATTTCAAAAGTTTGCACAAACTTCACTCAGCAGTGAAATGAAAGATTGCTTGCATGTGTGCGTCTGTGTTTATGTATCTAAAAGATTTCAATCGTGTGCTGCTCGTCCACATGTGTAAGAGCTGCCATGTGTCAGTTATGGGTGTGTTTGTATGTGTGATGGTCAGTTAAGGGCGTGTTGTATGTCCAGTAACTGTGCACATGGGAAAAAGACATTTCACAGTCAAAGTATTCTACATTTTTTCCCCCCAAAATCGAGTGTTCGCTGCCTCTTTGTGTGCAATTTCTAAACTCACTCATCAGACTCTTACGTTCATCCCGATAAAATCACTTTGGAGATCCAACAAAATCCTGACAAATATGGTATATATACATATTTTTTTTAAATAAATATCACCAAAGTTTTAACAAAGAATAAACTGAACTTATAAAGATGTCAGTAACAGACATTTTGAACAGCAAACCTCTCTGGAAATTAAATAATAAATAAAATGAAGAATAAAACAAAAAGGGTAATGGAGGTTATGGCTGGGTATTGGGGCAGTAGAAGTCCCACGAGGTCAATTCATAAGTTGGGATACAGCGATATCTAGATTTGTTTGACCTAGAGTCAGATATAGACCTCTCCAGCTACCCATAGATAAAGGCAGCATGGGTCTTCCAAAAAGGAGGGGTACTTTATGCTGCTCAACTGAGACCTGTATATTGTTGGTGTAAGTCAGAATATAAAGCAAAATGGAAATATACAGAAAAAGAAACAAACCAAATTCCAATTCAAAATATGATTGGAGATAATAAGCTATACAAGGAACTAAAATTTTGTGTGGATCCAATAACAGTGCACAAATTAGATCTGAGGTTTTAAGCATTGAAAAAGCATAAGATTCAAAATGAGGCAAATACATTAAAATGGGTAGCTTATGATAGAAATGTCAAACCTGCAAAATATAATCAAGGATTTAAGCAATGCGGAGCAAAAGGAATAACAGCTTAGTGCGTTTTGGAAAAGGATACGTGGCTGGAGAGTGGAAAGAAAATGGGAAAAATGGACTCTTTACAAGACTCAAAAAGACGACACTGGACTGGAATAATGATCAATAGGTACACTAGTCCTCAGGCTCTCTTTTTATTTTATTATGCTGTTGTAACTGACATGTCAATGTCATAATTTTTTTTAAAAATAAAGATTTAAAGGGAAAAAAAAAGTATCAACTGAAATAAGCCAGTAGCAAGTAGCATTGAAACATCTGTCCTTTTTGAGCCAGGGGTCTGACCTGGACCTCTGTTGTTAAACCTGTTAATATCCATTGGGTAACGTTAATTACGTAATGCTAACAGTTAGCCCTGTCACTGTGTGTATGCGGCAAGGCGGACTCTCATCTCTGGTGTGGAGCGCTGTGTGGTGTGTTGTCAAAGTTGGCAGTTTAGCGTGCTGAGATGACCCTAAAAGTATGGCTATACTACACACCTGTGGCATCTGGTGGTATTTTGCGCAACTGAATGCTTCCATCCACATTAGCGGTATCGAATAAAGTACTCTACTGGATTTAGTATCACTTAAGGGTACTAGTATTGGACCGTCTTTTTATAGTACCAACAGCCAGCTCTATAGGGGGTCCAAAGAAAAGTGGTAATATCAGCCTGCCTACAAAGGCATGAAATCTAACTCTGCTGTGACTGATTTTTTTTTATAACTACAAAAACCCACTTCTGACAGAGAATCATGCCCAGAAGTTGGGAAAGAAAAACATTCTCGTCCTTCCTTTCCCTCCTGCCCCCGGTGCCACACCATTGTGTCTGAATAAACCTTACTGTGCAGTTTTGCCCCTTACAACTACAGCTCCTGGTACCACTGAGCCAGAACCAGGTTTACATAGGGAAGGAGATCTAGCCATGATAACATTTTCCACTCGAGAGCCGGAGCCAAGTGGGACGTGCCAGGGCCAGAGCAAACTCCAAATGTTTATAGCGCAGTATCAAAAGCCACGGTCTGCTTAGTGAGAAGCTACAGCTCCAATTGACAAATCATATCCGCTGGCAACAGGATGAAAAAAAATGAGTCATTTTTCTGAGGGGAAACTGAGAGGCACAGATAATGAGAAAATGCTAGTTGTGTTTGGCTCTGTAATAGAAACCAGGCTAAAGAGTTGCCCGGAGAGAATCCGGGGAGGGGGCTTAGCAGAGCTGGAGATGTGACTCAGAATAAAGCTGAGTAAAACTGAGTGGAAAAGCATGGAGTGAAGAGGAGAGGGTGGAGGAGACTGCAGAGGATATACAGACTTTTAAGGGCCTTTTTAATTCCACATAGCATTAACCTTAATACCTTTGCAACGGTGACACTGGTCAAAGTACAGTATGGCAGGAAAACCAGTCTGGACACTAAGACTTGTATTATTTACCACATCATAGCTGCAACTAACAATTATTTTCGTTATCATTTTCTTGATTAACTGGTTGATTGTTTAATCATTTAGTCTATGAAATATTAAAACAAAAAGCCACAGTGATGTCTTCAATCTGCTTGTTCTGTCTGACTAACAGACCAAAAGATATTAAATTTACTTTCTTATACTGTGACGAAGAAAAACAGCAACATTTCAGAGCCTTGGGGCAGAAAATATTTAGCCTTTTGGCTTGAAAAATGGAAACAATTATTTGATAAATATGGTCACTGATAAACTTCCTGTCAATTATCTAATTGACTAATCATTGCTGCTTTGAAGTACATTCATTTATCAGCACTTTTGCCAGTGCTTCCCAGCTGCATGTGAAAATAATTCTCATTAATACCAATCAATTAATTGATGTGACCTGGACTTGGATAAGCGTTATGTTTACATGCACATAAAAATCAACTTGCTGACAATAATCAAAAGGCAGTATCCCAGTACTGACGTTTAATGTACCACCATTAGATACATCTCTAAAAAACAGATATCTGCATATGCCAACTGAACTGGTATCAGAAGCATTCTGGTTTCCGTGTGTTGTCCGAATAATACCACCAATTTACCAATCATGTTTGAGTGGCAGGGGAAAAGTTTGTGTGGTGGGCAAAAGAGGTGGAAGGCACTGGCCAAAATGCAACCTCAGAACCCACCGGCTGTTGTCTGATGACGATTTAGCTTTGTTTATTTATTTATCTGAATTCTGTTTACAGAGATTAGAATTGACTGGCTCACGGAAGAGGAAGTCTCGGTCCGGATATACACTGCTACACTGGAATCACATAAATATTGGCCGTTGCCCCCAGAGGCTTACTGTCATCAGTCCGATAGCCGACGGGTTCGGAATATGCCACTAGATTAATATTCCTGTTTCCGACCACATTACATCACGTCAGTTCCCTCCAGTATTAAACCTCGAACTTGATCTTTATGTCATGATGATACTGTGGTTTACTCATGTGGTCATCGTTAAGCAAATACTGCAATTAAAGTATGACTATGAGTGGTTCTCTTTACTGTCACAACAACGTGGGAGCATGTGCAAAGATGAATTTGCACAGAAAAAGAAAAACCAAACACACAAAAGCCTTAAAACTTTTTGTAAATGACAAAAAAATTTACAGCAGAAGCAAGCTGAAGCACATGAAGACCCCACAGCTACCACAGGGCAATCAGACAGGCAAATTATTAAAAACAAGACCTTCTTTGTTCATTTTTATGTCATCTAAATCTGGTATATGTACAGGTATAATTTCTGCTTCGGGCTCCAGAGAGTTTGATTCTGAGACAAGACAAAATGAGAGCGAAGCATAGATAGAAAATACACTCATTTCCTAGTTTATCAGGTAACTTTCTGAATATTATCTAAAACAAATGCGAGTGGTGCAGGGATGAGGACTTGGAGGTTAACATCGCCCTGGTTCCCCTGACAAAAGTCAATGTGATTTTTCCAGAAAATAAGCTCTTACAAGTTCTGTTTAGAAAGATGATCTTCACTAATGAACACCACTTTTAGGATTTTTTAAGCGTAAATGCAGTCGCCACGAGCAAAAAGCTAACGTTAGGCTATAAACAAACTACACCACAGTCGCATGACTGAACCTCACCACCACAGTGAGGCTGTGAAGCTTCACGGCCTCGTTGTTACTTCTTAGCAATCGTCTTTAAGACATGTAAAAGCTTTAAAATTCAAGTTGGTTATTTACCGATGTATTTTATGTCCCAGAACAAAATGCGAAAATCTCTTAACCAAAATCTAACCAAAAAAACCCACTGACTTCAAGACAACAGAATTGGAAGTGCAAAAATGTTTCCGGGTTTTAGGACTCATTCCTGTAGCACTCTGTACAACAGCCGTGCCATAAATCTCACCTTCATAAGGGGTGTAAAGTTTCTAATAAACTGGCAACTGAATGTAGATACCACCTTGTTAATAAATGGAGAGAATTACAGTGGAAACTCTAAGCAAGTACCGACAAGCAGAGTCCCATGCTTTGAAAAATATGATCCTAATTGAAGAGTCACAAGTTTAGAGGTGTTTACAAGACAAACATCATTTGATAATGCTACTGAAAAAGGAGTACTTCACGTACTTTACAATGTCTTACAGCAAATGCACTTACGCAAACTATGACATAATGGTGCTTGGTAACATTATAGTGTTTGCAGGTGTGTATGTGTGTGGGTGTACGTATGGGCAATGATGAATAAGAAGAACAGAGGCCAAGAGAAGACTGTTGGGTGAGGGTGTTAAACAGCTTTGGGGGCTTTCCACATGCAACTCAGCAAGGTCATGTGCACTGGCACTGTGGTTGCAGGTCTCACACACACAGACACACACACACACACGAACACACACGTAACAGAGTCCAACAAAGAGGTTATGACGGGGGGGAAAAGCAAACAATTGCATGCATAAACGAATAAATGTTAAGCCACTAAATTTCACCGAAGCGAAAGCTACGTATTGAAACAGAGTTTTCAATAATGCAGGCAGAGACACACACACAAAGACAACACGACAACCTCTTCTGCAAAAAGACACAGAACTAGAAAGAGACAGAGCGAGAGATCTGACAAACATCTTGACCACATGACTCTAACCACTCTACTTCCTTTAGATGTTTCTATAGATTTTTGTCACGCTGAAACACACACACATGCAAACAAATAAAAAAAAAAACAACACACACAACACTCCCCCCACATTCACGCATTTTCCACACCGAGATGTTTTCCATTTTGCATGAGAAGACAGTTTTATGCCTCTTTTAGACTGAATACAAATAAATACAAACAAAAGCGACACTGTTGTGAAAAGCTGCCTGCTGTAGTAAACTGAGTTCTGTGTGAGCTTTGCTGTGCACCACATCTCAGCTTAACTTCCGCTCCTTCTCTTAATTTGTCAGTTTTTTATATTAGCGGGCAGCAGAAATGTGCATAAAATACAGATGTAATGTTCCTGCCATGAAGAGCTTGGCATCTTTAATCTATACATCTTATCACAATGTAGTTGCAGAGGCAGCAAGCTGAGCAAGGTAGCCCTCATTGCTTTCTCCCAGCCACGTCTTCCAGCTCTTTCTGGGGGATCCCAAGGCGTTCCCAGGCCAAGTGTGATGTGCTTTCCCTCCAGCGTGTTCTGGACCTGCCCCAGGGTCTTTTACAAGTTGCACAGATTACTCCCACAGGGAACTGGGCATCTGGTTTGGATGCCTGCACCACTTCAACTGGTACTGTAAGTAAAAGGCAGAAATTTTCCTCTGAACTCTTTCCAGATGCCCCGACAATCTGCAAAAGAAGCTCATTTCTGCCACATAAACGGACCGCTTCACATATATGCTTGTCAATTTCCTGCTCCACCTGACCCTTACTTGTGAATGACACATTTAAACATGCTCACCTCAGACAACAAGTCACTCTAAACTCAGACAGAGAAGAGTGTCATGCATTCAGACTTATAGGTGTTGAATCCCATCCAATCACTGGCTCACACTCAGCTATAAACCTCTCCAGTTTGCACTGGCTGCCACAGAATTAATGAATGAGTTCCAGCTCAGTTGCAAGAAGAAAATTCTGGCATTGTACTTTTTTAAGAACCTTGGATAGGTTACATTTGTACATTTTATACGTATCATATTAACATTTTTTAAAGTGACATAGTTCTAATCGCGCGTATACGAGCTGGCTTTGTCATCAAGAGGTGAAGGGGATGGTGGGTGGTGGATGGTGTGACACCCAGGCAAGATGGCTACCAAGCTGCAGACCACTGTTTGAGACTGTCAAACAACAAAAGCGGGAGGTTTTTTAGCAAGACATCAGCACCATTTCCAGCAGCAACTCTGCCACCAAAATGGTGTTCTTCGCGTGATATTGACGGCATTTCCAGCAGAAACACTGGTACCACTTCCAGCAGCAATTCTCCCACCAAAACTGGGTGTTTTTAGTGCAACAATGGCAGCACTTCCAGCAGCTACTGTGCCACCAAAATGCTATATTTAGTAAGAAAATAGTGCCATTTCCAGCTGCATATGTGCCACCAAAACCAGCTGTTTTTCAGCATGACGTCCACAGCATTTCCAGCTGTGATGGTACCACCAAAACCAGGTGTTTTAAGCCAAAACATGATCTTTTCCTGGCCATAACCAAGTGGTTTTTGTGCTTAGTATAAGCACGTTAACCACAGTATTATCCATCCGCTACATAGAAACGTACAAATAATACATATCTGTGGTTTGCAGAAACGTACAATCCCAACATTTACTCTGGCAACAGGATTGTGAGTTCACCATGCGGTACACATGAAATTTGTGGTACGCCACAAGTTGGAGCCTCCTCCTGGGCTTCCTGGCTAAGAACATCTTTACTTGAAAGGCTAAACAAGTCATACTGACAAATGTTCCCCTTTCTCTGACCAAAAAAAAAAAAAAAAAGACTGAGAAAAAAAGAGGGTCAACACCCACCTCTTCAAGCCTGGAGTCACTCCCCTCAAACCTGACACAAGACTGAAGAGTTCTGTCAATGAAGACCAACAATATTTAGACCGTTCAGCTCATTCAGCTCAACCACTACAGAGCTTTATGACTAACGCAGTGACCTCCAAAAGCAGAGGGCATGTCAGTCGGGATCATTTCTTCAAAGTGTTCTGGTATCCGCAGTCAAGGTCAGCAGAGAGCTGCTGAGAAAAGCGTGGGCAAGCTCCTGGTTCATGTAAACATACTGAAAGGGATGTGGACTATAAATGTGCGGATTCTGCCCACAGCATGAAATCACAAATCTGCACATGAATCATATCAAAAATATATCTCGTATTAAATCAAAAGGACATAACACCAACAATAAAGACTTTCATTTAAAAAGGGTGAGAAGTGTCTTTGTTTTGTCTGCTCATGCCCTTCATAGTTAGAGAAGTTGAGAAAAAAGACTATCATCTAGTGATCTACTCCACGTAGTTTGCAACATCTGAGCGGTCTGAGTTCTTTGAAGCCGCTGGTTATATTTACACCAAGTGCTTTCCTTGGAAATGTGTGGGTTTAAACTTGGTAGGATCCCTCTATGACTCACTGTATTCCTGACAAGAGTCATTACTGCTGACTTTGGCTAAACACTGGTTCTGTACGCAGTCTTAATCCCTCAAGTCGACGTCAACGCGAGTGTGGTGTGTGAGGACTTTTAATTAAGAAGCAAAATGTTAAATTATACACTAAATAAGACTGAATGTAGTTTGAAACTCTATGGACAGTGGCCTGTGTCCAATCCACCACCAACTAAAAGATTAATCATCTCTAAAGAGCACTCATATTTTCCAATACTGTAACTTACCACAAAGTAAAATGACACATTTTGGTGAAAAATCCTCCATTTTGTTGTGGGTACAGAGACTAACATTAACACTGTTTTTTAGAAACCTAACCACATTTATTCTGAAAAGAGAGAGATTTTGGGGCATGATCCACATTTCTGATCACCAAGATTTCTTTTAAGTTTTATTGACTCAGACTCTGCTCTTTGACTCAGGTTTCTGTCATATGATTTCCTGCTTTCAGAGTGTTTTCAGCCCTATTACTGTAGCTGCCAACACCTTTCTGAAACAGCTTCAACAAAAACTAAAAATTCCAAACTTCATAATGTTAGAATTTATTGCAGGAAAGTTGCATTAATACTGCATCAGTTGTAGATTCATCTACCTAATACACTGGGAACTCAGTGTAATCCTGCTGGCTACGTAGCTCCCCAACAATAAAAAAACAGCCAACTTTTTATTTACGGTATTATTAAATCAACCTGCACCTTCAGTGAAAACATGTTTTTCAGTGATCTCTCTTTTTTGATGGGTTACATTTGGGTAACATCTGTGCTATAGTAGTGAAACAATTAGTCAGTGAAGCAAGAAAAAGCAAAGCATTTGTTTTCTGCTAAGAATTTGGTGCTTTAATCTGTTTGACATCACTGTAATGAGTATCATTTGGGGTATTGAACCACTGCCTGGACAGTACAGGAATATGAATATATCACCTTGGGTTCTAAAAGATTGTGATGAGTATTTTTCACTATCTTCTGAACAAAAAAATCAACAGTTAATTGTAGGGATGTCAGTCTCAGTTAATTTGGCTTTCAACAGTCCAACACCCATTTTTCAAGACATGAAATACAAGAGGCCTTTCCTTTTAGGCCCTCCATTGACTCAGCGAGCTTTAGCGCTGTATTTCAAAGCCATATTCATTTAGAAGTACTTAAATTTTAGTGCTTTGTGTTGTAAATGTCTTGCCTTTTACTTCTATTTTCTGTTAGCTTTGTTGACAGACACCAGAAACATAGTCCCCACTGCCCACCCTCCAGTCTCAAATGGTTTGGTAGCCTTTGCATCACCCAAGTTGGGTGGGAACTAGCTGGTGGCATCTCTGGTAACGCCACCGGGACTGTGTTACAACAGAAACATGGTGGCCACCCTCCAGTCAGCCCAGGTGAATAAATGGCTTCATTCTGAGCTGCAAAACCCCTTTAGCATTGTTAAGTAACATATGTAACGTAAAGAGCTAATGATGAAAACATAGGCTTAGTTAACAATAATAAAAAGGGCTCTGTGGGTCACCAGGGTGACCTAAGGGGAGCTGGAGGCTGGGTACAATGTTTCCACAGCAACGCTGTTGGGTTGGGATGGCGTTACTAGCAGTGATCGCAGAATGAGCAGCGCCACTAGCTGCTCATTCTGCGATTATCAGACCCTGGTGGTGCACAGTGCAGTAAAATTAAGAGTAGCAAACTTAAACTACAGATCAACATGTATAACCAGTCAAAAATATTCTTAATGGCTAACTGATTAAGAGTTAACCGCTGACATCCCTAATTAACTGCTACACTAATCTGTTCATAAACCTCTCCCTCAAAGGACCTCCATGGTGGTGCCAAACACAGCTGTTGGGAAATCAAGAATCTCATGCAACCCTGCAGGCCTGTTTCATCAGGACAAATTTCAGCAAAGGACCGAGTCACAGGGAGCCGTCATTACATTTCAAAAACCAACATTATGCCAACCAACCAGAGATATTGTTTCCAGAGGTATTTCCAAACTCAGAGCCAAGTGGATGGCTGCCTGAGGATTTCCAGAGGCTTTGTTCTCCCAATTTTTCTACCCAAACTACCTCAGATCTCTGTGGGCTGCACAAGATAAAGATCTGGTGATGCAAAATTAGAAGGAGCAGGGAGGACAAGTTCAGGCAAGTCAGCAGAGAAACACTAAAAAGCGGAACCTTCAAGTCATCTAGTTTAATGAAGACAAACAGGAAAACATCTACTCTCATGCTTTTCCACTTATCAAACTTTCACAATCTGGTTAGAACAAATTGATTTGTTACATGATATTCACACCATATATACATGTGGTGAACACACAACACAAGCATGCATGTGCACCCACGCACAGTCAAGACACCTCGAGGCACAACTTCTAGGTTTCATGAAACTCAATCCCTGGAAAGAGGAGAAAATTTGACTTTGTGGGTGAGATACAAAGACTGTTGCTGATGTAAAATGAAACTCAAGTCATGTCTCTCTCAGTAGAGATAATCTCCGCTCTAAATACGGATATCATCAGAGTGTGACGGGCCACCTGGAAGTTCTGCACAACTTCACAAGAGCTAGCTACTTCCAGGCTGTGTACCGGCCATCCAAATAATCAGCAATTTATTTTCTCAAGTAATCAGTAAGGCATTTGGTCTCTAAAGAGTCAAACAATAGAGAAAAATCACAGCTTTTCACAATCACTATTTTCTAAAGCCCAGCACAACATCTTAAAATGTCTTGTTTTGTTCAACCAACAGTTAAAACCCCAAAATATTCAGTTTCCTATCACATAAGAGAAAGAAAAGCAGTAAATTCTCACATATGAGAAGCAGGAATCAGATTTTTTTTTTTGCTTAAAAATTACTTTAAACGTTTAACTTATTACCAAAATACGTCGAAATCATGTGGCTAATTGTTTCAGCCCTTAACTTCTACAAGTTACTCACATCTATGTCCTTTAACTGATTCACATGGTGCATGTTTCATAAGTGTCTACTTGATCAAGGCCATAAAAATAAAAATAAAGCAAAATCACCCATGACTAGTCTGGAACGATAATTTTTCAGGGAAACGGTCCAAATGAAATCTCTGCAGTGACGTCTGCAAATTATCCAGATGTACTGGAATATTAAAATGTCATTTTTTTTCAATGCTTTAAGCAGCACAGATGAAATTTAATACACCACAATCATGCTGGCTTCGCAGCAGAAACCACAGAGGCAACACGTTTCAAAATGCACGGTTTGATGTGAACAAATGTGTATTTTGATTGAATTAATTCGGGTTAACAGAGCCTAAAATAACAACCTGAAGAGCTAAAACAGTAGAAAATCTTTGACGAGAAACAACTACAGTGTAGAGCTTTATCTGAAGCAGAATTTGGCCAGTTACATTCAGGCACATTAACATTAGCTGTAGAAACAGAGGTTTCCTAGTCTTCTGAAAGGAGAAAGACTTTGCTTGTTAACTGACTCAGGTGAACTTGAAGACAAAGTCCATTTTATGTTTTATTGCTCATTATATGATGGTTTAAGGGCTCTTCTTTCAAGTCAAATATCCTTTATTTCTGATGAATTCTTCTGGATGAATGGTTATAAAAAGAAACCAAGGTGTGTTTTAGGAAGGGAAGCTGAGGGGTGGTTGATTTTATTTGTACAGCCTGGGACAACAGACAAAGTTTAAAGTGAGCAGTTTATGTGTCAGTACTTTTTTGGTGTCCATGTGGACTTGACACAGTAAATAAATCCACTATGTGTGCAACCAGGGAGCCCTCTCATAAGGAAAATGTCCTTTTGAGACCTCTCAATTGTTTTGGAAGAATTCTGCAGATTTCAAGTTAAAAAACAAACATCAAATACTTAAAAACTTGCCACAGGCCTGAAGTCACCTTGATCTCACTCTGTCTGTCCTCCTCGTTGCTGGCTTGTCTACCTTACTTTCAGTCTGTCTTTGTCATGTCTCCTTCTGTTGCGTTTCCTGTGTCTCTCTTGGTTGATTTCATTCTGTTTCTGCTTCAGCTGACTGGGGCCCATATGCTCAGAGCTTTAGTTGTGGTATGCAACGAGAGCCAAATTAACGCTGCATGTTGCCATATGAGAGACTGAAGTACAACAAGTAACACAGAACAGATGGACACCAGAGTCTGGTTGTTGGAAAAGTATTTTCCACTGATGTTGCAAACTCCTCTCTTACTGTCAGTGAGAGAAAAAAAAGAAAAACACAGCAGAGAGAGGAACGTGCAGAAATAAATGCAAATATCAGAATGCATAAGAGTATGTATTTGAACGCATTTTGGCTTCAGCTAACTCCAATTCTGTTTAATGACACACAGTGTCGCATCTGACTTCATCAGAAGGCCTTTAACTGGAAATTCTTCTATTTTCTTTCACTGAAGGCTTAAGATAAGGTGCCACGTGACCCTGATGGGACGGAAAGGCAAAGACAAAGCTTTTAGGATATATACATACACAAAGATATGTGTGAGCGAGCACAAACACATACAGACGGAGAAGGACAAACTCCAAGAGCAACATGATACATAGTTGTAGGCACATTTACGCACAAGCATGAAATGAAACCATGTGGGAAAGATTAAGGCTCGAGGAGCTGGAACAAACACATGCAAAGGCACAAACACACACATGCACACACACAGCTGAGATGAGATGAGAGGGGTGTGATTAAGATGAAGTCTACAGGAGGTCTGAGGAA
This sequence comes from Cephalopholis sonnerati, assembly GCA_019142605.1. NCBI lineage: Eukaryota > Metazoa > Chordata > Actinopteri > Perciformes > Serranidae > Cephalopholis > Cephalopholis sonnerati. The sequence continues at coordinate 28,806,692 of JAGQAX010000007.1, forward strand.
ACTTATCCACCATCAGAGTGTAGCAGTCTGTGGGAACTGACTCTGGGAGACAGAATACCACGATTTTCCTGGCAAGACGCTAACCTTGTCTGTAACCTTGACTACCGTACGTCAGATGAAAGGAAAAGTAGGGCTCGGTGTTGTAGAAATGACTACCTCGGTTAAGAGAAAGTCAAAGCTGAGGGAGGTCACAAGATAAATTCAAAACTGCACATTAAGATACTGAAAAGTACGCCAGAAACAACGTAGCTTTCCTCTCAGCTTCTGGGGGTGTGAGCTAAATAATCTTAAATAACACTGACACATGATGGTTAATTGTTTGTGTGTCACAGTGCCAGTTTATCCTCATTGACACACTTGAGGCCAAATTTAAAGGAAAGACTTTAAGGCTAAAGCCTCAGACGACACTGAGGACATTATGGAGACATCTGCTTGTTTCAGCTGATGTGACAAGATTCACTTCTGCAATACAACAAGTGTTACATCGCCTTGGCTTGGCTATCTTGTTATTCCATCTGCATAACAAAAACTGACAAAATACAGACCTAAATCCTGCTTCTATAAGTGCCAGTTTAAGAAGCATGTGCAATGAGTTGTCATTAATAAGCAGAGTGGCGCAGCAGAAGCGTGCTGGGCCCATAACCCAGATGACAGTGGATCAAAACCATCAAGTTTAAAGGCCAATTTATTATTTTAAACAATCTATTATGAATGGTTTAAAGTGCAAGACGCAACTGGGCCGTGTCCACCTCCATGCTAGTTCAATGGTGCATAATCTGTGGGCAAAGCAAGGCGCAAGGGGCAAAGGGGTTGTATTTAATGCCTTAATTAATCAAAGATGTGTTCTGGGTGTTAAATGAATTCAACCCATTCCTTTAAAAGCCAGGTGCACATGTACCTGGCGCATTGCATGGTGGATTTGGCAAATAGGAGCAGCAAGCGTGTTTCTGCTGTGAGTAATGCAGAAAGAGCAGGAATGTCACTGCAGCAAATATCATGGGACATTTAAACAGCAAAACTAAAAACTGGAGTTATAAACTAGAGACAGGCAACAGGAATAAACTTTCAGCTTCTAAAATAAGCATCTCTCTCTAGTGGGTTGTCTGCAGCAGTGGACATCAGCTCTGCTCTCCGCTATTTTCACATTTTAGAGAATTTAATTAATATTTTCCTAATTAATGATGCATTATTTCACCAAACCGCAACCAACTTGCAAGTCCCTGTGTGTGTAAGAAGTATAGTGTACGCCTGTTGTGAGCACCACCTATGTAGCTGCATCTTACTATCCAAATACTGCGCCATTCAAATAGCATAAAGATAATATGCAACTGACTTCAGACGGGACTTTATTGGTCAACAGCGCAGTCGCTCTCTGGCAATGCACCAACAATGTGCCTGACTGCACCTCATTTTGAGACCTATGTGCCCATGGGTACAGATGGGTGCAAGCACTTTCACATCCTGCACAGCGTGAGCACTGAATCTAGCTATGACATTTGCAAAGCTTTGCGCTAGGTGCAATGCAGGGCCCTAAATCTCACATTTCCCCTCTGGAGGTCAAAAAAGGCTTTAAATTCTATATTAATTTCCCTAGCAAAACAAATGGATCATGTGTGCAAATGCAACAAGTACACTTTCATAGTGAGGAACTGTAGTATAATATTTAAATCAATTAGGAGCAAATACAATATGTGACCTTATAAATTACATCTTCAGCCTCTTTACAGTTCGATTTCATATTACAATCGGTTCAGACCACAACATCTTTGCAGTCACTAGTCTGAAGGCTTCATTTGCAAAAACAGATCTTTCCATTTTCATTTATTTTCCTACATCATGTTTTTTCTTTGTGTGCGTGCAAGCCAGTTGTTTTGATAAAGTATCTCAAAGTTTTCATTTTTGTGCACTCTTTTGTGCATTTTAAGAACATCTTTTATCTGTTTTTCAAAATAAACTCTTCTCCTCTACCCTTTTAAGGTAAGAAAACTAACTTTACACAGGTGTGATCATTTTAGTGGTTTGTTGACAGAATAAAATCTTGGACAAGACAAACACAGTCATTCACACCTAGACTAGAAAGATTAGAAATAAATAAATAACTACATGTGAGAAGTTTGACAGTCATCGCTGGTCATTTCCCAGATTTTTCCCTGAATGTGTTTTCTCCTCTCTCCTCGGGAGTAGGGAGTTGTTGTTTGGTGCATTCCTAAAGCAACTGGCAAGCTTTCACCTGCCCAGGTTATCAGAATAAAGCAGGTTAAACCTGTGTTTAGACTGACATTAGTGCTGCATCAAAAACCTGGCTCAACTTTAGCCCTGACAGTGCGCTTTGCCTTAACTTGAGCTTTCTCACGCGAATACATTATCAGTTTCCATGCAGCTTCCTCTTTTGTGCGAAATGAGCTCACTGATATTACTGATGTTTTTACACAGAAAGACACACACAGAAAGATGTGAATAAAAATACATATGAGCACTGCCCTGGGATGATTATCTTCTGTGTAGCGAGATATGTGTGCAGCGTGCAGGCATGCATGCTCACACACCTACACGCAGAGTCACAGAAAGAGCCCACAGAAGTGTGAAATCTCAATTTACATCCACAAAAAAGAAACCGTACTGACACAATATAGAGCTGAGCAACCCCAAGCATGTGTGTTTAAATGACTTCTTTTAGGGTGTGAACCCATGTGCTTTTTCTTGTGTATGTTAAAAAATGTGTGCATGCAAGTCCACAGCTCTCCTTCCTTTTAAGGCCATTCTCAGGGCCTTAACTCTCTGCCCTGCCAAGATTACACACACATACACACACACACAAGTGAGAGGGGGAGCACTCAGAGCAGCGCTGCAGTTGGTTAACTAAAGCAGCGTTGCAATCAGCCAGGAAAATCCTGCCAATGCCTTCCCATTCTGATCAAATATGCATGCACGTACACACACACACACACACACACACAGCTCTGGCTCTATCATCAACTGAATTACCTCACGCACATGGTTAGGGCTGCAGCTGGCTGAAGAGTCGAGGGCTGCTAAATATAAAACGCTACGAGCACACATACACACTGAGACACACACACACAGGCATGCAATGTCTATCTCATTGACCCCTGTTTGTGCCAGAATACACACTTGCACACACCCTGAAGAGACTTCAACTCTGCTGCCTTATACTGTAGATGGCGGCGGCTAGGACAGCAGTCAACTTAGCCGCTCTGATTACTGGTTTGGGGATCTTGGAGGACTGGGTGTGCAAGCACATGCAGCCTTGCAGCTGGCCCCATCTGGAAATATTGCAGGGTTTTATGCCATGAGGTCTCATGTGGGGAGCCAAGCATGCACATTAGAAAAAAGAAAAGACATCCTGCTGTGCTGTGAGGAGCTGTCAAGCAGGGACAGGGGGAGGGCATGCTGGTCTTTCTTGCTCCTAACTTAAAAATGCAAGATGCTCAAACAAATATATTTAAAATGAGACAATGTCATACATTCTGATCGTTCAGTTGAGGTATTAATCCTGAAGTAATAAGTAGAAAAATTGTGACTGGCTGAACCAAACCCCAAACAAACAGGAAATAGTGTAGGAGGCATACTGACTCACCAAAGAGTAAAAGAAGACATGAATGCTGCAGATTCTTTGAGCTAACTGAGGACAAAAACGCCACACTGGGCAAATGCTGTGCTGCATGAATGCATGAAAATTACTGTATTATAAAGAAATGTGTGACAGTAATCAGCAAGGAACAGGCAGATTAAATCTTAACGAACAGTAACTCTGTTTCCTCAAGCTTCTTAAACTAGGTTAAAGGGCAAACTATCTCTTATCCTATCTTCAAAGGTTATCAGTGTGAAACAAATGATGGAGTTTTAACAGCAACTGTGCTACTCTGCACACCAGGCAAGAACAGGCGTGATGCTCTGATTAGTTTTCATTAATCTAAGCTGTGACCAGACGTTGTGATACCACTCTTTGGCTTTTTCAGCTTGTTCAACAAAGACACCTGCTCAACATCACAGCACACTCTGTAGCTGCAGTTAAAAAACAAACCGGAGGCAAAGATGTGATGAAAACAACCAATAAAACACACAGTTTTATGAGACAAAGCTAAATGTCTTCGCAGCCTTGGTCTTGTTTTGTCATGTGGCAAACTGTGCACCAAAAGGAGCTTCTCAGATGCGGCAAAATATCATTTATGAAAACAAAACAAACACAGAGAAGATCTGAAAAAGGAGGGGGGGAAACCCCTCAGACTAAAACAGCTGGAAACAGGAAATGACTTTGTGCTTGTGTGTGTGTTAATTCAGAGTATGTACATGCATTTGTGAAACAGCCTGGCAAACTGACATTAACCAACTCTTTAAAAGACCTCTGTGGCTTTCCATCTTATTGATGAACACAAACAGATCTAGAGAAATTATCCGTCTTGCACAGATATGAAACACGAGCTGAGAAACCTGCCAGCTGTTGAGTGTTTCAGTGGTGTGCAGATTTCTGAGAAGACTCTCAACAAACACTTGCAAGAACTGCAGACACACAAACACAGTCCTTTGAAAGCAGGCATCTGCTGTACCAAGAACAGTAACCGAGGAATCTTCAGCCATTGACGTCATGCTTTATACCTGTAGCTGAATACATCTGCATGTTACATCTAAAAGACATGTAAATAACAAGATAATAATCACTAAATGCCGCGATAAAGCACATTAGGGATGTTAATAATTAACTGTTAACTGACAAGAAGAATTTTGATCGAATTAAAAACATGTGTATTAATAATATACTGGCACTACGGGGGGAGATGATGAGACATTGGAGGCTGCTGCTGCCCAAACTGGAGTCATACGACGCAACCAGGGCAATACCATGATGTTACTCCTGGGAGATGACGAAAGCACCCCTCAACAAACTTATGACTTATGTCTGCAGCTACACCTGTCTCCAGTTAACAGTAATGTTTGGGGCTAACACAGCAGCAGCGGCTAACATCTGACACCAAGCACCAAGTATGTGTGCAGGGGCTGACAGTCACTCCCGCAGCAGCAGCGTCATGACAAAGAGGGAGAGAGTGGGACAAGGAGGTGCTGAGCAAAGTAATATAGCACCCAAGGAATGAGTCCTAAAACTAGGAAATGAGTTAGCATTTAACCACTCCTGGTTCCCTCATCTTGAAGTCAATGGGTGTTTTTGAATGGGTTTTTGGTAAGATGTCTCGAACAAGGTGGTAAACACAAGCTTAAGAGACTTTAATGTCTTATTCTACAACAAAAAATTCATCAGTAAATACCCCACTTGGGAATTTTGAAACTTTATGTGTCTTACAGAAGATGGTTGCTAACATGTTGCTAAATAAGACCACAAAACGTTATCACTACCAACATGGCTTTGCAGCCTTATTGTGATGGCGACATTAATTAGCTTTTTACCACTGGTGATTGCATTTAGGCTTCAAAAATCGTAAAAATGGTGGTCATTAGTGAAGATTATGTTGCTGAACAAAACGTATAATTATCTAAAATCCAATGGAAAAATTCTATACGCTTTTTTATGAGGGAACCAGGGATATGCTAACTTCCACGTCGGCTCACAGAGAAACATCATCCCTGGACACTCGATGAAATAAGATTTTACCCATTTTTAATAGTAAAACCTGCCTTTAACCTGTCAGTTAATGCTTAATGAAGGACTGCAATTGGTGGTGAAAACATTTTCTGAATCACTAGCTTTGTCCGTCCACTTCAGTTCTATATTAACAAACTACTGCAGCCACTTCTGGAGCTAAACATCATTTCTGCACAGCAATATACAGGCTGAAATCCTTTTTGCGCCTCTACACACACCCTGAATGTAAAGTTCAGCATTTTGATAAAAGTTGGTGGTACCATTTTTGTCAAAATAGTCCCAGCATACTCTACATGTATCACAGCCAGCACTAACTTCTCTCCTTCCTGGTTAACCAATGTGCTGTTGAGCCTTTTTAGACAACATTTATAAGTTATCACTTTTTGTTTGAAGTGGCAATAAAGACGAGACGAGATTATTAAAACCCAGTGCAAGGAATGTGTGGATTGTAGTGTGTATTTTAAAGTGAATCATTAATGTTTTACAACGATTACAACCATAATGTGTACATGAATGCAATAATTGCTTGGTTATATAAAACGTGTGTATGAATGTAAGCATGAGCAGCTGTTTCTACCTTTGGAGGATCATAGAGCTCCAACTGGTACCTCTCCCCTCCTCCTCTTCCTCGTCCTCCTCCTCCAACTTGAGCGTCCCTGATCCTCCTGACCAGCAGGCGGCAGCGTTGCCAGCGGGGCTGAGAGTCTGAGATAGTGTCATCCACCAGCAAGTACCTCAGTTGGCCCTCTTTACAGCAGCCGCTCACCTCTGACCTGCTCTGCCTCATGCTTCTGCCACGAAACCAGGGGAAGCGACCCAGGAAGTGTGAGGATGCTGGGGGTGTGGCTTCAGAGTTTAGACAAGAGGAAGAGTGGGAGGAAGAGGAGGAGGATGACACTTCCTCATTTGCGGAAGAAATCCCGCCCACTCTGTCACCATTATTTGGGGGATTGTTGTTGTTGTTGGTGGGGTTGGGGTTGCTAGGAGACAGGTCCTGGAATGAGGAGTGGCCGGGCTGTTTCTTGAAAAGCTGCCTTACGGTGTGCCGGATGTGTCTCATAGAGAAATGTGTGACGTCAGCGCGTGCAGGGTTGGAGGTTGAGGAGTCAGAGGAGTACCGTTCAGATACCTGACGACGTTCAGTGCCAGAGATCTCCTCATTGCTACGGCTACGAATCAGCAGCGACCCGCTGCCGATGCTACGAGTCGACCCTCTGAGCGCCACGGGGTTTCCTGACAAGGGGTTCCCCGCAGCACATCGCAGCGGCTGCTCCTGTTCCCGACTCACCACCACTGGCTCCACTTTCGGTGACACCACAGTAAACAGAGCAGCTCCTCCACTCGGCCGGCCCGCCTCCCGATAGTCCTGCACCCCAGACAAAGACGTGATTCGCAACCGACCAATCACAGTCTGTGATGAAAGGGGAGGGGCCGCTGGGGTGGTGGAGGAAGCACTACCGGTAGCGGTGGAGCATGTGTTCTGGCTGAGCGGCGTGCCATCTTTGTCGACCTCACAGCAGAAGTGCTGCTGGAAGAGGTCTGTGAACTGCTTAGAGAAGGTCTCTGGAGGGAGCACGTCATGTTGTGGCCGCTCTCTGGCGAAGCTCCGGTAGTGTCCGGCCAGCTGCCGGGCTGTGGCGATGGCGTGCAGCTCGCAGAATTCCCTCCAGCCTCTCGGGGGCGCTGTCACACCTGGGCCTCCTCCTGCTGTTGTGGCGGTGTTGGCTGGATGGATAGTGTTACCATTCATTGCAGTAACCAGACCGGCTGAGAATCACTGCTGCGAGACAAAGAGGGTCGAAAAGAGAAAGAAAAGGAAAAGACAAATGGATGGATGGTTGGAGAGGAGGTCGGGGTCAAGGGGTTGATTTGGAGACACGAGTGGAGGGATGGATGGTATGGAAAAGAAGGACAGAAAAAAGATGATTGAGGGACAAACAAAGGAGAGATATGGAAATGTAATTAGAGGCAATTCAAGATAATGTGGAGTGTTGTGCAAGAACTGGAGCACTAAAGATGGAACTGGCAAAACAGTCGGAGCATTTCTTTGAACTACTTGAAAGTTTGAAACCGTTCAAACACTGAGAAAGGACGGCCAAAAGTCTGATTTTATCTGTGCTCAATCTTAAACAGCCCAAATTGGATTACATGGGCCTGCAAAGAATCTCTGGCAATCAACCAGTCATAGCGTATCTTAATAGATAAGGACGGCCGCAGTTCACTCAAAGGACAATTGGTAACCATTCAATTTGCAGAAAAACAGTCAATTGAATCAGGAGCAGAAACACTGTAAGTGCATATACTTAAAGAAAACTTCTGGTAGGAGTCTGGAAGTGAAGAGAAAAAAATGACAAGAGCAAAATGGAGTCCATAAAAATGACTAAATCACTTCCAAATTACACTGATATGGATGACAGAGACTGGAGTGTTTGAAATGAATGAAAACAGCAATAAGTCATTTGGACAGACGCTGAATGAGGCCCTGACTTGAGGAAGTATGGTTAGAAAATTTCTCAATCAACCACACTGCCTGCTCAGCCATCTGTGTTTGTGTGTTTACATGTGACCTGTTTCAATGTTCCTTCTGCTTTTTTTTTTGGCTTTTTTTTCTGTCTCATGTCACGGCCATTACACAGACCGTGATCACTTGACTCTACACCCCATTTTCTCAATCAATTTGATTTTTTCTCTGCGCCCAAGAGCAACAACTTCGACAATACAGCTTGTAAAATGGTTCCAGAACTCAACTTCAGACTATTTTCACACCTACCCTGATTTGAACCTTTTTTTTTAATGGATGAAGTCTTTTCTCCAAATTCTGTTTCCTTAGGGTACAATAAAATAAACCTGGTACCACAGTGAGCTCTGTGCATGAGATGTCGTTATGGTCGGCTCATGTTCTCAATCCATATGCAACAGATGATGACACAACATGCTTGTTTATTCCTATAAAATAAAATCTGCTGCTCCTTTAAATAGCTGACTTGTGATGGGAACAACTGCTTACAAATGGCTCTGATGATAATTTAGAATGGGTCACTGTCCAATAGACAGTTTGGTTTTACCGCGTGCTGTTAGGCTGCCAAAATGTCATAATTTTTTCTGGCTGCTAATTTTTTTGGCCACTTTTGACATTTCTTTGAGAGCAGACTGTAAAGACATGACAGGAAATGAAGGGAGACAGAGAAGGGATAACATGAAACAAAAGTTCCTGGCCTCCAGGACTCAAAATATGGATGCAAATTGTTTTTTGGGGAGATTTTTCCTGCATGCATTGAGGGGTTGGTCTGCTGCTGTTGCTGCTTGAGTTGGGTATCGTTCACATTTGAACCGATACTGGTTCGGGTACCCAACGGTACCTTTTTTCAGTACTTCACTTTCTGTAATAACAAAAGTTTAATTTGTGAAATCTGTAGTAGTAGTAGACTAAAAAGCAATTCTTCTCCTCTGCTCTTTTCTAATCACACATAGAGCTAATCTTCTGTCTGTCTGGTTCTATGTGTGTGTATGCGTGTGTCAGTGGCGGCTGCTGATCCTTCAAACAGGGGAAGGTCACTTCAAGTTTACATCATAATATTTTTCATATTGTAGCGAGGTAGTAATTTATAAAAGAAACGTTGAATTGAAGCCGTTTTTCAACCACACTCATGCCATAGAACCACAGCAAAACACACCTCAAAGATTTTCAGATGGGTTTAAACACCACTCGCAAATATCCACATGGGACTGAGCTGCAACGATACTGGCGTGTATTTCAAAAGCGCTGTCAGTCACAAAGGGGTTCAGCCTTTTAGACAATTCCTCCAATCATCACGCATACACCGAACGTCCTCTCCCGCCTGTCACTCCATTAGGTCCCATGGAAGCTAAGCCTCCCTGGAAGTGACAATATTGTTGCATTTATCCAATGATCGTCTCGCTTTGTTGCGTGAAAAAACCTGCTCAGTGCTGTCTCATAGGAATGCTTGGAGGCTCTGCATCCACCGTCCTGACACGAGAATGTATGACAGGGAGGTCGTGTTTGAAAACTGGTGATAAACAGCTGACGTTTGAACATCATAGTCTTGATGTTAAACACATTCTAGCGCATGTTTAATGCAATGTAAATTCTTATTTTAATGTAAATTCCATAGTGCATATTTGACCATTTCTTCTATGAGATTTTAGGGGAAGTTCAGCCTCCCTTTGCCCCTGGCATGTGTATGTCTGCTCGTCTGGCAGTGATCCTGGGCTATTAGTAAAATGATATAGAAAAGAAAACAGACCAGACGGCAAAACTATTGCAGCAGATCAGCACTGCAGCAATAGTTTTGGCTCATTAGGAAGCCAGCAGAGAGGCTGATTGAGTGGTTATACCCAGTTTTCTCACCCAGATGTGCTTTCAGGTACATTTGGCACCAGTGGATTTAACTTGAATCTACAATTGATAGTGCTGATGTGATCCAGTCTGTAATGTTACAGAACCATAGTTGCTGCATACTGATACACTATATGCTGATTAGTTTCATCTCAACAGGCTTTTCTTTCTTTGTACAGACCTATAGATTTTGCTTATCATAATTCGAACATACTTCCTCATTGCCTGCAAAAACACATCATCATCAAGTGTCAAAGCATAACTTCGCCGTCACCATTCTGTGCAGATAAATGACTACAACATTCAACAGTCCTGCTCTTCTACACTGCAGACACTCTTACCTATTCACCAAAGTGAACTCTGCTACTGTTGTAATTAGAAATAAAGGAGGCAGTGGTTTAGGAGGTGACCACAAAGTCCCACAGAAAAGAGGAAACAGGATGCATTCCTAAGGATTCAATGAGAGCCCTACCTCTGTCCTTAATCGTATGTACATACGATGACCCCGAGTACGCTCAACTTATCATTATCGACAATTTTAGGACGTAGTTCCAAGGAACCGCAAGAGGCTTTAGCTGATGCAACAGTGGAGCTACTTGCTTTACGCAGACAGCCCATGGATGATACAATGTTGTATAATCAACCGCAGAGTTACTAGATGTTCACACGGCATGTAGCACAACAATGACCTTTATACACACTTTGTATTCACTAAACCAGTGTTGGAAGTTAACCTTTCTGCCCAAAATTGTTGCACTGGGTGGTAAAAACTGACCAAGAAACATTTGCAGGCAGGAAAACATTGATCTTAAAAGAAGCTAAAGATGTTTCAAAAGATCCCAACATGCATTACATAACAACTGTAACTAATTTCTGCATGGCTGCTTTTACCGATGCCGCCTATAAATGAGCAACAGTTGAGTAAACTCACAGTAAGACGTCAGCTACAGTCGTACCAAGGGTTTGTCATTCTCAAACTAAAGCAGGTGGCATATGTACATTTACATACCATCTTCCTCCAGTGCAGCGCAGAAGGGTGTATTCTAAATACAGGAAGTATGAGTTCGTGTGTGCATATGGGTGTGCGTCTGGTGGGGGGGGCATAGGCTGTGGTCCAACAGATCACAGAAAACCACAAGAAATAAAAGAGGGGGGGGGGGGGGTCACTGTGGTCAGGCCAAACATGGAGCAACATGTGTCGTTATCTCTCGGCTAACATCTCTCTCCCTCTCCGTGTCCTACACGGCAACATTCAGAGACGAAGACACATGAATTCTTGAGATGGTGTCGTGATGCAAAAAACCCGCAAATATTTTCATTAGTATCATCAAACATACCAGGGGGACATGTGCGTCAGTGAGGGAGTGAAAATTTGGCACCATGAAATATTGCGTCACTAAAGTTCCTGGATATGTCCTGTCACAACAACTAATTCCCTTCCTGTAGTTTTCAGAGCATGCTCAGTGCATGTCCCCTTGTGCCCCTGCAGCTGGCCCCCCCAGAAGCTTGTTTCTATCTGCATGGCCAGCCCAGCGATGACTCAGCACTGACTGACTGACTACAGAACACACACACACACACACACACACACACACACACACACACACACACACACACACACACACACGCAGACGCACACTTCCTTTCGCCGTATCCCTCTAGGGGCTTGGTCGTCTCCGTTCCCATGGTTTTCCCTTTCTTTTCATCCTCTCCGTCCTCTGCTATGAGCATCTCCAGATGTGTTTGGAGTCATGCTTCCTTTACTTTTACCTTGACTGAGGGCCTAACAGGGTTGCGTTCAAGTTGCGAGGGAAAACAAAAAGACTAATACACATGTGTGTCCTCTTTCTCTGTTCTTATCCAGGACCTCTAACCTCAACTTGGCGCTTTGTTATCGTATTATTGTTTTGCTAGACAACGTTCAGCAGGGGATGACAGAAGAAAATAGGCCAATTCAAACACACTAAGTTTCACTGGAAAACATTTCTGCACAACAGAGTCCAAGTTCCTGCTCCCTCACCTTACTCATCACTCCCTCCTCCTCTTCCTCAATGCCTGCATTCTTCACTGTGACACAAACACTACCACACTGATCGCTTTCTTCATCTCCCTCATGTGCTTTACAGGAATCTGGCACAGCTCATCCCGCAGCGTCGAGCAGTTACAAGCATCAGTTGCAGGTTTGTTGGCAAGAAAAAATATAATCAAATAAATGCTACTGTGCATATGCCCCACCTATGACTGTGAAAGTACAGAGGCTGCGGCTAAACCACTGTTGTTTAAAATAGCAAACAGAGACAGTGACATCTACAACACTTCGAAGTCATTTGCCGTTATTGGACAGACGCACGCGTCAAACAGGTGCTAGAAAAAAAATAGTCTTCCAGGAAAGCAGCTTGTGGCTGACTGACTGACATTTAGAGAGGTATAGTACAATCCCTTTATCTGAACCTCTGACATGAGGTCTACCAAATGAGAACGATTAGCCGATAAATCAACTGGTCACAAGATAATTCATCAGCAACAAGTTTTTCTAACAAAAAATCTTTCCTATGATTACTCTCATTTAATTTAACTGAATATCTTCATGTTGGTCAGACAAAACAAGCTACTTAAAGTTGCCACTTTGGGCTTTAGAAATCCATGGTGTGCATTTTTCAGTATTCTAACAATTATTTAGAAACTAATTAGCAGACAGTGTAAACGATGATGCACTTTGAATGTTAGGGAGGATGTCTTTTCTGCAGCTTCAACATGTAAGTTAAGACTTTGATCCAAATTCTTTAAAGAGTCGGTTTTAAGACGTTAATATAGCACAGCTCTTATCTCCCCTCATAACTTCAGGGACAGCCTAAAGCTGATTTTAATCAAGCAGGAAGGAAACAGGATGCGTGAAAGTCACACGTGAATTGATCTTGTCAGCATGAGTAACCTCATGACTCGTGTCAGCTCTCTGAGTTGATCCTTAACACAACCTTGGATCAACGGCTGGACACACGAGAGGATGAACGCGTGATGCTGTGGTATGTCCCACTGAATGCCAAAAATGGAAGAATTAGCAGCGTGCTTATGGCGGGCGGTAAACAATATCCTGGCTATGGCCTACTGGGAGCAGAGCCAAGACGCAATTTCCTTGAATCCAGCTTTGTCTCTGAAACACGCACACTGCCAAGCTCCAAGGGTAACTTCTTTTCAACCTGGACCCCATGTTTTTGTGTCTAAGTGACTAATGGGAACAACAATTTTTTGACTTGGTCCAGCACTGAGTGAGACCACTGCGAAACAGGATGCATGGTAACCACTGGGGGCGTGTACACCCTCAATTTACCTCCACTCAGAGTGCTTGTTTTTGCCACTGACAGGCTCAGATTGTTATTATAACTGTTTGACAACATTATAGAAAGGATCCCTAGAGAAATAGACCTTTTTATTAAACAGAAACAGCGCCATCAAACCCACCAGACTGCATTCAAATGAACGGTAATTTAAGTGTGTATAGAGCCAGCACAACTCACATCAAACTGGGTGAATTAAGGGTTTATTGCAACCAAACCAGAGTTGGTAATTGTTGGAACACTGAGTTTTATTTTGTTTCTGTTCACTTTATTTAAAGGGAGTCTGGTTGGTTTGGCAGCAGCGATTTCCGGGCTGTTTCTGGTTAAACAGAAAGGATCTTACTCTCTAACAAAAAGGTCTCTCTCTGTCAGGATGCTTTACATAATGCTGTCAGACACTTATAATAACAATCTGAGCCTGTCAGTGGCAAAAACAAGCACTTTTAATGGAAACAAATCGATGGCACGCAAATGCTCCGAGGGGTTATATTGCAGCCCAATATGCGGCTGCCGGCTGCAGTGGCCTCGCCAATACTGGACCAATTTAAAAAACGACTGTCTCCATCAGTCACTTTGGTGCAAAAATGGGAGAATATAATCCAGGTTGTAAAATACCAAAGTTACCTTTAGGCCCCAAATCAACACAAACGTTACCACTACGGCATCAGGATTTCTAAAAGTAAGAGAGATGGCGTTAATTCATGTGCAAAGACAACAAATTAAAATCTACAGATACCCACAAAGACTGAAAGTCACAAAACACGTAGAGAATTATCAGTGCTGCTGGTGGAAGCCTTGTTGCAGGGGAGGTCCTATTTATATCTCAAGAGCTTGGTATCAGCTCTCACACACCACTGTGTGCTCCCTGTTGTCCCCAGTCGGAAGCAGCTCTTGTTTGATGCAATGGACTCATACACACACACAAAAGAGGTCTCTGAGCTTCAGGTCTTGTATTCATAGCAGGCGGCAACTGCAATGGCTATGTGCTGAAGCCAGTGCAAAAGTGGGTTCAGATGCAGCAGTGCTAACGGTTATTGGTTGTAAAGACAGACTCAGACTGAGTGGAAATCAATGGACAGAACTCTGAATTCTCAAGTGACACATAGGTGAATTCTTTTCACCACATAATAAGGTTCGAAGTTTCCGTTGAGCCCTCAGGAGGATATGCAAGGGTGTGTACGGCGAACTAGAACTAAAATGATTAGTCAACTAACTGATTAGTGAACTGATAAAAGGCTTATCAGCAACTACTTTAATTATCAATCATTTCAATTTCTTTTCAAATAAAATGGGAAACATTTTATGGTGTTGACTTATCAAATGTAACACTGCTTCTTTTCCTTGTGTTACAGTAAACTTATCTCTTTGGGTTTTTCACCATTCTCTCTGGGAATCTGTGATGACCACTTTTCATAATTTTGAGACAATTATCAGAGATAATTAGCAGATTAATCAATAACGAAACTTAAAAATATTAGTTACAGCCCTGCTGCATTCTCACTTTGGATGTTAAGGCCCAGACACATCAAACCAACTTCAAAGAACTAGTGGCGACGAAGGTCGACTGTTGTGTTTCCTCTTCTTTTCCTGTGTCTTGGCCAAAAAGTTGCACTTGAACACACCACAAAGACTACAGCCAACGGCCAAATAGCTCTACATTCTGCGCTTGTGTGAGAGGAAATAACTTCTTATAGCAGCAGGTGACGGCGGTCTGTATTCATCATTAAAAAAGGGAAGCCAAAGGAACAAGAAGATGAAATCAAGATGCTAGATAGCCAGTTAGCACATCGACAACACAAGCCAATGTTGATTAAACAAATGATACTTACTGTGCACAAACAAATTAGTGAACTGTTTCTGTTTAAGAGCTCAATGGCTACAAAAATAATCGTACCTAATTTATCAAACTCACGCCCTTGTCACTTCAGGCGTTTGTTTGCTATCCTCACTTCCATTTTTCTTCTTGTGTGCTGAGTTGAACTGCCAATCAGAGTGATTTCACTCACCAATGGGCTCCACTGCAGATTTAACACGGTGAATCAGCCAAAAGAGCTATCAACAACAAGGGCCAAGCCAACGAGTGCCGACAGCGTGGGACATACTGCAAAACCTAGTGCCACAGACGCTCAGCGATGGCCGACCGTTGGCCTGGTGTTTCAGGGCCCTTAGGGAGGATGTCTGTTCTGTAATTTAAAAGTTAACGCTGTAATCCTTTTCAGTACAAAAATAAATAAATTTTATGATGTGGGATTGTGTCGCTCCTAAAGTGGGACTGAAGTCCTTTTTAAAAGCACATGAAGATGTAACCTTATTTCCCTGTTACATGGTGTTTTATAGACCAAAACATAAATAATAAGCCAAAAAATTTAACTGCCACATTGGCAATAATCTCTGTTGTCCTACTCCTGTCCTTCAGCTGCACTCCTGCACTGTGCTCAAATGTGGATTTCCTGGATACAAAAATGAACATGACGCCAGCGAGCAGTAAACCCAACCTCTAGTCTAAAAGGCGTCCCCTGCAGGAAATGAATACGCATCTTTTTCGTGTTCTAACACACACAAAGGGACATGTAGGTGTGAGCATATCGTCTGAGAATGTGCGCACATGTCCATCTCCACGCGGCGTTTGATTGTTCATCACTGCAAAAATAGGATGTCCTCCTAATTGTCATAGTCATTACATAAAATGCAATTTACAACAAGCCACATCCTTCTGACCTTTATATAGCCCTTGCCTTATTACCGAGATCAGCCGGATCCAATCTATTGCTTACAACTCAATTAGTCTGCATGGCATCAAGGCCCTCTGAGACATCAAACACTCCAGTTTTTACGGGAAAAACTGGAGTGGAAAATATAAATAAATTGAAAAAAGAAATGTGGCAACATGTGCATCACAAGGTCTGGGATGAAAAACAGATTTTGTTACCACCTTTGAATTTTCATTCTCTGAATCACTGAATGAATTACAGAGCTCGGGATAAATTTACAAAGCAGGGAGAGTGAGTGTGTGAGAGTGGGAGTTAGGGGGCTTATTAAAAAGGCAGAGGGGAGGGAGGAGGCTGTAAGGAGAGAGGGAGCCAAACATGAAAAGGAAGAGGAGGAGACAGAAAAAACAAGGGTCACAGGGAACAGACAGAAAGAGAGAGATGAGGGGATAATGAGTAGGCAGGCAGGAAGTGAGGAAAACGGAGCAGGAGAAAGGCGAGAGGAGAGGAGGCGGTGCCAGGTTTTGTGGGTGAAGGTCCAGGTGGCAAAGCCAAAGAGGAACAGAGACCAAAGGATCTCTGCTCCGCTCTGCCTGGGCAGCAATCACAGCAACAGGAAGCCCTGCCCTGCCCTGGCAAGCAGCGACCACTGCACACATGCAAAGACACTGTACACTGTACACACACACACACACACACAGACACACAGAGCATACCAAAATACACTCCTACGTCAGGGGTGGGACAAGCATATTGAAGTACAAGAGCTGTTACCTAAAATACAATGTGATTATAGCTCATTTGTGTTGAAAGCTACAAGTTTAGCAAACAAAAATACTCTTCTGACAATGTGGAGAAAACACACATGAAGGAGACAGGTGGTGCTGAAGGATGATAATTATAGGTGTTATTCAGGGACATTCACACAAGTAATTTATTAACAGACTAATTAAAGACAGCAGAATTTCTTGAAATAGCAGATAGCAGCGATGCCTACCAGAGTGGTGATTACGTTTACTTTATAGTAACAAAAGAGATTTAAAGGAATAGTTTGACATGTTGGGAAACACACCTATTTGCCTTGTTATAGGGAGTTAAATAACAACTGATTGACATCACACTCGTGCCTGTACAGCAATTATGTAGCTGGAGCCAGCAGCCGGTAGCTTAGCTTAGCATAAAGACCGAGAACAGAAGGAAAAGCTAACCTGACTCTGTCCAAACTAGGGCTGCAACTAGAACTGGGTGATAAATCAATTTTATATTTTTTAGGACGATGTGAAAATTGCTTTTTACTTTAACTTCACAAATTTTCACTAATTACATTACAGAATCGCCACCATGCAACTAAACCTGAGGAAACTTGTACTTGTATGCAGTTTGGTTTCACACTGTCCGACCTCGAGCAAACCAACGTCCGCTATTTCAGCCCTAAAACACCTGCAAAAATACAGCAGAATATTTTTCCCATAGTACAGAATATTTATCCCATAGTACCCATAAGAGAGGGCGGGGCCCTTGTGGAAAGACATTACAGATGAGGTGGTGTTTCACATCACAAAAGAGCCTGCATTAAGAAAAAAGAAAAAAAAAAAAAAGATTAAAATTGTAAATCGTGTGGGCGGCACGGTGGTGTGGTGGTTAGCACTCTCGCCTCACAGCAAGAGGGTCCCTTGTTCCTGGTGCAGGAGCCCTTCTGTGTGGAGTCTGCATGTTCTCCCGGTGTCAGTGTGGGTTTCCTCCGGATACTCCAGCTTCCTCCCACAGTCCAAAGACATGCAGGTTAACTGGTGACTCTAAATTGCCCATAGGTGTGAATGTGAGTGTGAATGGTTGTCTGTCTCTATGTGTCAGCCCTATGATAGTCTGGCGACCTGTCCAGGGTGTACCCTGCCTCTCGCCCAGTGTCAGCTGGGATAGGCTCATTTTCACACCCCAAGGCACAGAATTGCGCAGTGAGGGTGAAGTTGCAGAGTGCCACAGGGATGCGTTTTTTTGTAGGCCAACCTGGACATTAACAACACTGGATATTGAATTAATGCATTAAATGAGCTGTGTGGCAGACAAAAGATGATACTTACATGGTTTGTTCCGCAAGATAACCTTGAGTGTGAATGCATTTGCCGGCAGTAAAAAGCTAACATGACGCCATAAACAAATTACACCACAGTCGTGTCTGGCGTGATGACCTTCGGTAGTCTCATTTAGCCACTTCGTAACCGCCCTTTTTAAGACACACAAAAGCTTCAAAATTCACCAGTGGGGTATTTACTGATATATTTTATGTCGTAGAACATGATATGAAAGTCTCTCAGACTTGTGTTAACCACAGACTTTATTTCAGACATCTAACCAACAGCCCATTCAAAAAACCTGTTGACTTTAAGATGAGGGAACTGGAAGTGCAAAAATGCTAACTCATTTCCGAGTTTTGGGACTCATTCCTGCACCACTCTATAGGGAACTAAACTAAATACAGTTGGTATCATTATTCTATAGTCATTACATTGTGCAATCAGCACTTACTTCCTAATGATAAGTTAAAGCGACAAACTTGTCTATTTCCACAAGAAACCATTAGACACCAGTTATCAAAATAACTGCCAAGTAACTTTCTATTGATTAACTAATTGATTAATTGACAGCTCCAGTCCAAAGGCAACTAAATCTGCAAAACCAGCAGCTCTGAAGCTCACTATTGAACACATTATGTTTTGTGTGTTTAAGCAATACAATGTAGAGCATTTAAAACCTGCTTAGGTCAAGTTCAAAGCCAAAATCCAGACTGTGGTGACTAGAGGTGTATGCGTCTCTATTCCATCCATCTTTAACTCAACACAGGAAGGGACATCCATGAGTACAAGCAACTTTTATGCAAGTCTGTTGTCAACTGAAGAAAAAGGTCAGGGATTCCCACCAAAAACAGCCACCACTCAATATTGTTATGACAGGCAAAACCAGCTTGTTCCACTGTTAGCCAACACATCAGCTAACGTGAACTGACACCAAGTGACCTTTTCTCATCCCTTTCACTTCATGTTTTACACTTGAGTGCAACAAGCTGCTACGTATCAACCTGACTGCAGCTAAAAGTGCGTTAAAAAAATGCATTGCTTGATTGATCAGCCACAGAAAAGAAGAGGCCTGCACGGAAAAAGATGTGCCGTTGCAGGGATGGGATTGGCTGAGTCTCAGTGTTCCTGTTTGTGTGAAGTGAGATGTGAAAGGGCTTTGATAATGAACAGAGCAGAAAGCGAGACGCACACAGCTTACATAATTGAAGAACATATTGTAAAGGAGGAAGTAGCGCTGAAACATGAGATAACCCTCGGCCCTAACTTCCCATAGCCTGAGGAAAGCGTCAGCTGATTCACGGGGAGCCTGCAGCCACATCGCAACTAGAGTCCACAGCAAATATAAAACCATCAGTAAAGGATGTTTGTTTTACAAGCGCACAGCAAGTTTCACAAAGACGTGGACATGTTTACTTGTCTACACCCTCATTTAAAAGCTTTAGTACTTTGTATTCTTGCATTAAACTGCAAGAAATACTTTGTCTAACACCTTATGTAAAAAGAAAAAACACTGATACATCTACACAAAGCTACAGGGAGAGAACAACCTTTAATCTTCATCGTCTGGCATTTACTTCAGCTGCTCTTACCCAGAGTGACTTTGGAAAACATATTTTTCTATGTAACTATCACATTAAAATATGTATCAACATTTTGTTTTGCATCTTGAAACTGTATCTTTTACACTAACTAAATAAAAGAAAACAAGACGCAGCAACAGCTGTGACCCAGAGAAGACTTATCTTTTGTGTTGCACATGTGTAGGCTAAATACTATTGGGCACATAGGCTTTTTGTTTTGGTTAGAGTATTCTCTAGCTCTACTTTCCCACAACAATGCAGGCTCCAACGCAACACAATGCTGCTATTCTTGAGACGCACAGAAATAAAGCCCGGCCGCTTTCTGGTCATTTCCTGTGGTCTGGGAACGGAGAGAGAGGGAGGCAGGTTGGAAAAGGAACAAACCTAAAAGGCTGGATCTGCGATAAGAAAACAAATCGCGCAGTTGTCGCAAAGATTGAAAGTAGGAAACTGACTGTGTGCTCGAGTATCAAGAGCACTTTCCCATCGATGCGACAACGGAAAACAAATCTACCTTAAATGAAAACAGTATATATGCTGATTATGAGTCCAGTAGTACAATTTTCACTAACAAGCATCCTTCCAGCTGTCCGGCATCCCACCAATGACTAATACAAAACGTCTCTGCGCAGTCTGCAGTCTATCATTATGCTGCAAAGACAGACCCTGGCATGTCAAGGAAATACTAAAATACAGGGCTCCCACAGACATAATGACAGGCAAAAAAATAAAAAGAGAAGTGAAGTTTTGGCTTTGGCTGCATGGAGAGATGGGATCTGTGAGGAAGGGAGACTAAAGGAATGATGTCAGTAGTGAGCATCAGGCATCACAAACAACCTGTCAGTTAATGCCTGTCTTCTTCCTGGGTTTTCTTCATTCATTACAACCTGCTGCCATCTGTAAAAACCAATGTTTAGGGCTGATAATGGACAATGAACATTTATATTATGAAAATTACCATAATGCTCAATAATGATACGGCATTAAAGCTCCTGTATGTGATATTCACACCATTTATACAGCAGCAAACCACAGTTTGCTCTGTAAAAATACGGTGGAGTAATGGTGTCCTGAGCAGAGAATGAAGTTGCACTACCTTCGTGTGTGTTGTAATCTGAACCTCTCTGTGGTGTGCTGTGTTAAAGTGGTCCAGCCACACATGAATGTGTGTATCCCACTGGCTAGCTCATCACTGTCACTTTGCACTGCGCTCAAACGGCAGTTATAGCTGATATCGAGACGACCTTATTGCAGAAGCGTAGCGCCCACCCTCCACTTTCCTCCTTGTTAACATCATTAGCTCTGTCAGCACTGTTGCCGCTATTTAATACTGTTAATGGAATTAGCACCATTAGCTGCTAGCCATCAGCTCAGCCATCTCCGTGTTAAGAGCTACGTCCAGAGAACTGATACGCTCTGAATTTCGTGTAGAGCCGCCTTAAATTAAGTAATCAGATATGGTTCAAATTGTTTATTAGTGTTTTACTGGAACTAAATCCTAAAACTTTCAAAAAATGTGAAGTTTAAAGATGTTTTCAAAATCTAAAATTAAACTTATCATTAATTCAGATATGAGAATGTGAACCGCAATGTCAGTACGCACGATATAATGACATTTAATCACAACACAATTATATAAAAAGTATGACTAATGATGATACAGGATTGTTTCCCAACTCCAGCAAATAATACGTCTGAGTCATAGTTTATGAACAGCCCTACAATTAATGTTTATTTTTATTACTGATTAGTATGTGGACTACTCTCTCGATTGATCGATCGCTCCTTTGGTCGTTAAAAAAACAGTGAAAAGTATGCATCACAGTTTCCCAGAGAACAAGGTGACATCTTCAAAGTTTGTCCAACAGTCCAAAAACCAAAGATATTCAATTTACAATGATATAAAAGAGAAAAAAAGCAGAAAATATGAACACAGAGGGAGCTCAAACCAGGAGATTTTTTTTCTGTTGATAGAGAAATTGACGCACTTATTCGAAGTTTTTGTTTTTTGCCTTTCGATACAATCATTACAGGGTAAAAAAGATGAGAAAAAGTCATATTATACCATTATTATTTTTCCCTAAAGCATAGGCTGACATTTAAAAAAGGAATCCTAAAATATATCTGTGAGTCTGTTAGTATTTCTGCTATGCAATTACAGAAAGCTGAATCCGAATATTATTTGAAATATGCATGCACGCATACACATGATCCTGCAGGGGAGTCCACTGCACAGCTCTTCTTACTCAGTGAACTGTGTGTACTGTTAAAATGGAGAAACCCTGGATACATGCACAGAAACTTTTCCCCGCACACACACTTTAAGCCCTGGCAAAATAAACACCGACTGCCTGCGCATATTACAGAACATTAAATAGGCATACACTGAATAACTAAACAGTTTAAGTGAGTTTCTCGGCTACAAAGCCACCAAGCGCTGACCTCAACTTCTTACTGGAACCCTTAAACACAGGCTTAGTCTCTGAAAAGCTGAAAACAACAATCCATCATTCACAACTCGGCCGAGGCAAATCAATACAATTCAGCCAATTCAAGCATTCGAGACTCAAATGTTCCAGCCGGGGAGAGTACGACAGAAATCTCTGGCTGAAATCCACAAGCACTTTATGAATGAGTCATCCCTCCTCGAGATGTGTTTCTGATTCATTGTGAATTATGGGGACGCGTGATAGTATTTAAGACGTGAGATGCTATTTATTATGTATGTGTGTGTAACTGTGTGTGGGGTTGTTCACAGTGGGGGGGTGGGTGTGAAGCAACTCACGCCTTCAGTCACTGTGATCGGCTGTGAATCATCCGCAGGCATCTGACTTCTTGGAAGGCTAATTCAGGAGTTATAAACTTTTCCACATTGGGACTCATGAACAACCCAGTTGAGTTTTAATGTTTGTTCCCACTTTTTCTGACACACAGAAACATCACCCAGGAATCCTGTTGTGGGATCTATCTCTGTGGTGACAGCAAACTCTGGGCTCGTGTTGGGAATTAAGCTATGTGACATGATGCAAACTGTGTATATTGCGTGAGAATGTGTTCCTACTTTCACTTCAGCTGAGACATGACTCTATTTCTGCTAAACACAGAGGAACTAAACATCTGATTTGTATCTCTTTATAGGGCAGAGATGATAGGATATCACTTTCTACTTCCTGATACCAATTCCTGTACCTGAAATTGCGTCTCCACCAATACCAAATACTGATCTGATACCACTGCATTAAAAAAGAAAACGAAACAACTGTACAGTCGGGGTAGAGGGAGATATTGGTACAGCATAGTATCACAATATTTTTGTGTGGCGATATCGTATCGTCACACAGTGCTAAGTATCAATTTTTTATTGTAGAAATGATCCTACTAGAATAATATAATCCATTGCTTTTTTCAGTCCACTAGATACATTTTGCTGCTACAAAAAAAGGTGTGAAGTGAGACAACATCTGTTTTATCTTATTAGGTAAAACAGATGTTGACAAAGTTTTCCGTTGGGGACATAATTTACAGTTTAAAAAAGATAAAAAATAAAATAAATCGCAATATATTTTATCACAATACTCAGCATATGACAACATATTTAAAATCGCAATAATATTGTATCATGACTTAAGTATTGTGATAATATCGTATCGTGGACCCTCTGCTGATTCCCACCCCTACTGTACAGTCTACTACTGACCATTTATGGATGCGGATGTGGATGGCTCAGGGTAAACCCTTTGTAAAACATTACCAAACACATACGGACAATGAACGCCAAAGAACATTTTACTGATGGAAAATGTCACGCTATTTACTGTAAATCAATTATTTTTCACTGCTCTAACACAAAAGTTGTCAGTGGCTTAAACTACGGTTTAAGAGCAGCAAAGAAGAACTGATCTCCGGGAAAAATACCGTGTGAAACTACTTTAAAGTTAAATGATGTAGTTTCGGATTCGTGCACACAAGTAGACTGGCGTATTTGCAGATACACCATCCAGCATTTTAGACAGTATTAGAGGCACTTTAAGTACTGGTATCGGTATTAGAACAACTCTAATGTAGGCCTGCATTATTATCAATCAATGTGGTTATTTTTAACTCAATTAAGTGATTATTTGCTCTACAAAATATTTCAAAATTTAAAAAAAAAAATAGCATTCACAATGGCCCACAGTGCTGTCTTCAGTTAGCTTATGTTCAAGAGCAAATATTTTTAATTTACTGTCATATTTAACAAAGAAAAGCAACAAATCCTCACATTCGAGAAGCTGAGACCAAAGAACATTTGCATTTTTGCATGAAAAATGACTGAAAACAACTATCAATTTTGTATTGGTGCTTCGTCTTGAAACTTTGATCAGTTGTGCATCTTTTTCATTTTAATGTATGAATATTGTTTTTTTAAATAGGGGTATCTACATAAGCCATTTTTGGCTTCTAACCTCTCCTGCATGATGTTTTAACTTCTTAAATTCTTACTGTCTTTTCTACACATGTATGTGCAAATATATAAACTAAACTAAACTATATGATGAATCTATAATCAATATAGTTGCCGTTCAGTGAATCCATTACATTGGCTAATTGTTTGCAGCTCTACATGTATGCACTCATGAAACCTGGAGAAACGTGTCACGACTAAAAAGCAAACATTCAGGGTGTGCTTCTTTTCTAAAGTTTGACAAAAGCAAAACCCTTGGCCCAATCCTCCGTCCTTACTGTGTACACACAAACACACGCACACACACAAACACACGCTACTCATTCCATTAATACACTGCAGCTTCAGAGTCTACAAGCTCACACGTTTAAAGCGACATCCTCATTCTGCTGCAGCTAAATCGGGCCTATAATCAACATTCTTCCAGCAACAAGAACCGGGGCGCATTGGGGTAAACACACGCAAAAACACACACGGTCTCTAATTAATGCTGCTTTGGAAAAAACACACAGGCACGCATGTGTGTGTGTGTGTGTGTGTTTCCCCCCCGAGCGCCTGCACAAACGTGTTCACACACACACACGCAAGAACTTCACCCTACTGTATGCCTTGTGTTTGTGTGTGTTTGTGGTCCACACAGTTAAGTCTGAGATTTTTAAGCTTAGCTGTTTGGGTGGCCGAGTGGTGCGTGAGTCAAATCACACATACACACACTAGCTGCTAGAAAATGTGTGTGTTGTAGACGGCCTCTACTAACACCAGAAAACTGTTTTCGTCTTCTATTTTCTGCACTAATTTGTCTTCCGTCTTTCTTCTTTTGCAAATTCCTTCTCCTGTCTGTCAGCCAACGTATCTCCCACGGCTCCCCTCTTCCTCCTTCTTGTTTCCTCTCTTTCTCCTTTCCCTCCTTCTCCCTCCCCTCTCCTCTCCTCCTCTCCCCACAGGGCCGCTGTGGGTCAGACCTCTCTCGTGGTCTCATCGGTGGATTTCTTAGAACCCCTGAGGGGAGCAGGGAAACTGGCCTCCATTATCATCTCAGTTAAAGACATTGAACCGTGACATTGTCTGGTCCGACTGCAGAGTCCACCACTTTTCTACACTTCTCCTACGTCTGCCCCGACACATGCATGCATAACATGTACATCAAATTTACACGCAACTACGCAATCAGATTTCTGAGAAAGGACGGCCTTTTCCTTCAAGGAAAGGTGTCTCAGACAGCAACCAAGACAATATTGTGTTGTGGTGCATAAAATCCCCAACCAAGTAATCATGTCATGTTGCAGAAAATCTCATTATAATCATGCTGAACAAGCGTCATCCCCCTCTCCAGGGAGAGGCCAAGATTTTTCTGTGCTGAGTTACTAAACTACTTTATATCATTACCATCATAACTCATGATATTCACATGGTCATCAGATCTGAAGATATTGTCAATTTTGCATGGTTGTAGTTACCACATTTTTAGGTTTCACTGCAGTCATGTTAGGCTGCACATGGGCCCAGAACAGAACGTCTCTTGTCCATACCACACTGAACAAATGAGAAGTGAAGATGGCACCAAAATATCCAACTGTCAGAAACCGAGGAAGTCTGTAGGGAAGTAAACACTTTTCTGAAATTCATCAGAAGCATCTGCGACTGTACATGCTAATTTAGAGATCTGGAGCTGCACTGAACCTTTAAATTACAGCCAACCTTGTGTCTGGAGTCGACAGAGTTAAACTGTCTGCCTTGGAAAATATTATGTACAGTCTAGCTGGCGTTACTTCCCCACCCTGGGGGCATGTTTTTCTGTCTTTTGTGCTTCAATGACTCAAGGTGTGATAACTGTCACATCTAAATGACTGAATCGACAAAGAATGCCAACCTCAGCAGGTTGCTGGGATTACTGCAGAAAATAAATATGCACCCTGAAAATGTGTTTTCATACGTCGTGGATGATTTACATTTTTAAAGAAGCTTTACGACACAGCTCATACCCTGATAGTAATTTAAAAAGGAAACATCCGCTCTTGTGCATTTGAAGAGAAGACAGCCAGGTGTGACAGTCAAACATTACATTATATGTAACAGCAAAACAAGCAGAGAGGTGGCTTTGTTGTCAGCTGCCTTTTAGCCATGTTAGTCAGTCAGCTAACATTGGATTTATTATATCTGACAATGCTCTGGCTCTCTCTGAGTTCAACTGAGGCCTGCTGAATTATTGTGATGGAAACAGGCTGGCAGATGGAGGAAGTTTTCCCAGGTATATTTTTGACCTTTGGGAGACACTGTGTATAGATATTGTGATATAAGGGCAGTGGAAGAAGTGCTTGGATCCTTAACTTAAGTAAAAGTAGTAATACTTAAGTGTGAAAATACCTATTTTAAAAGTAAAAGTCCCACATTCAAAATTTTACCTTAAGAAATATTATGTTGATCTGTTCTGTACGCATGACATCTTTTGCAAGTCTGTCTGTCCTGGAAGAGGGATCCCTCCTCAGTTGCTCCTCCTGAGGTCTGTGCTATTTTTTTCCTGTTAAAGGGGTTTTTCTGGGGAGTTTTTCCTTTTCCGCTGTGAGGGTCCAAGGCCTGAGTGATGTCGTATGCTGTAACGCCCTCTGAGGCAAACTGTGATTTGTGATATTGGGTTTATAAAAGAAACTGAATTGAAAAATAAAAATTGAATAATTTAGAATAGCCCATTATATTCTCAAATATGTTGCATTACTGGAATATTATTATCGATGCATTGAAGTGTGAGCAGCATTTTCATGTAGCTGGTCAAGGTGGAGCCAATTTGAACAACTGTATGTACTGTTGGATAGTTTTACACATCATATTTTGTTTGTCTTTTGGATGTACAATCTTATTATGAAAGATAACCATTAATCAAGCTGTCAGATATAAATAGTTGAGTAAAATGTACAATATTGCCCTTGGAAATCTGCTGGAACAGAAGTAGAAAGTCGCCTAACCTGGAGATAGTCAAGTGAAGTACCTCAAAATTGTATTCAAAAGGGCAGTGTCTATAATGTAGTGGCATCTAGCGGTGAGGACTGCAGACTGCAACCAGCTGAAACTCCTCCTGTGAGCCAAGCGTGAACACCCAGTTAGTTAGTCAGAAGGTTTTCACCGGGGGCCAAATTATCCACAGAGGTCTCCTCCTCGCCAAAAACAAATGCGTAGGATCCATACTAAAAAGGTATGTATGGACAACAGCCAAAGCACCAAAAAAAGTAGACAACTTCTACAATCAGGCTTCCACCTCACCATCTGCATCACCAATTTTCCATCTCCAAAATGTCTGTAAGCATGGGTCAAAGTTTCTCCCATCAAGTCTGTTTTTATAGATCACAGCTACGGCGTGGGAAGTGGCGTTTGCCTCTTTCAGGCCTCGTTTTGTGCGTACACAATGTTTAAAAATGACACCACTGGTGATTTAAACTGCTAAAAACAACAAATAAAGCATTTTCACATTAGAAATCAGTGTTTTTCGGATGCTAATCAGCTTGACGCAGAGGGGCTGCTAGCCACGGTGGCCTACGCTAAAATGCGAATGATCCTTTCTTGAGCCAGTGTGTGGTTTGTCTTTCTGGGCTACTGTAGGAACATGCAACATAGCAGACTCCATGGACAAGGACACACTCCCTATGTAGACACAATCAGCTCATTCTTAGTCAAGAAAACACGATTCTTGTTGTCAGTATTATTCATCAAAGAAAAACATAACATTATATTCCATCTAAATCCAGCACACTGGACCCTTAGGTTCAATACTTCAAAGGGTTTCCAGGAGCTGTCCATTTTGGGAATCACCATAACTTCACACCTGTTGCCTCGGAAAGTCTACGCCAACAGAGGGCACCTTTTAGTTTGAGGGAATATCCTCCCATACACAAACGTATCCACACACACACTCACACATACACAAAACTATGAATAGAAGTGAATCCCCTCCAACTCACACACACACACACACACACACACACACACACACACACACACACACACACACACACACGCACGCACACACTGAAATTACTGTTTTGATTTACTGCTACACAACAGTGGATTGTGAAACCAAGTGGCTGCTCCCCACTTGTTCCTGTTCTCCATCCTGCAGTCATGAGGGGTGACCACTGACCTGAGCACGCGCACACTCACGCTCCAGCAACACTCAGTGACGTCTGCCACATACAACAATGAAGTTCACATCTCAAGTGCACACTGTGAATGTGTTGCTTATTCACAGGGGGGATGGTGGACAGTTAGATGACATTTAAAATATAGTTATCATGCATCACGAATAGGTCACCACAGGTTTCATATTGTGACATCACCATGGAGACAAAATAACACTGAAAATAACTTCTAAGTTACAAAAAGCACGTGTTGAGCGCATCTTTTGTGCAAATTAACCCTGCTGATGTGATGCAAAGCAGCTCAAGGACATAAAACCCTGACAGGACTCTATTTTTAACAGCAAACTTTACTTTTTTGGCTAAAAAATCTGCGCCAGCACCACCGGCCACGAACCGAAGTGAAGCAGAGCCCTTTAAATTTCACACGAGCTCATTTTTTCGACGATTATTAATGCAGAAAAAATGTAATTTTGGACGGAAGCTCTAAATGTCCACATTACTGGTGCGGTTCGTCATTTTTGGGATTATCCGCCATGTGGTGAGGAGTTTGGTGATGTTAAAATCAGTCAAAGAGGAGAAGGTAGTGCAGGCTGACAGCCCTCACAACATACTCACGTTCTCCGTTATCTCGGATGGGCATCCACCGCAGCAAGACGACTAACCAACAAGTTGGACTTCGCATAACGGAAATGTGTTGAGAAGCATCTAAAGTAACTCAAAACCACGTCGGTGAGGAGCAACGGGAAACTGGACATCGGGGGAAAAGCTGCATGTTGAAAAGTACGTCGCCTTCTCTCTCATTGTGAGTGCACGCGACGGTTCCTCCGCAACAAACAAGAAAAAAAGAGGAAAGAAAAACTTTCAGCCACGAACTTGACGCGGAAAAAAAAGTGGCGACTCTCATTTCCGCTGTCAAAAAAATGTGCCGCGGTCCAGCTGTGTCAAGTCGGAGGGGTTTCACGGCGACGCTTCCGGCTCGTACCTTTCAAAATAAGAGACGCATTCTTGCTTGCGGTATAAGACAGTAGTAATCACGGCAGGATTCAGCCGCGAGGGGGCCCCCGTGCACAGACGTCATCTGAGTTGTAGTCACAGTGATGGAGGAACACTGTTACATGTCAAAGCCATGCATTCAGACCTTTAATTAAGTAAAAGTGTAAATATATTAACATCAAAATATACTTAAAGTACCAAAAGTAAGAGTGTTTAGTATGCTTCACATCATCACATCACTGAATTATAAATACTGATGCATTAATGTGAAAGCATCATGTTGCAGCTGGTAAAGGTGGGGCTCATTTTTAATTTTAATTTAATTTGTATTTATTTATTTAACAGGGACAGTGCACAGCTACTTAGCTGCACCAGAGTTAGCGATAAGCTAATTTTCATCTGTATCCCTGGGCAGGAAACAGAGAGTAATTTCTCTGCTAAAAGACACTATTGTATAAAAAACACAATTACAAAATAGAACATACTCATGACACAACAGCTTCAGCTTTAACAATAGCAAGACATTGCACCAATAACAGCAGCAGCAACAATAAAACCACAACATTAAGATACAACACAATTTTATAGTGTTAAATCAAGTGTTGGAGTTCATAATAATACATCATAATTTCTTATTTGATTTTATTCCTTTACTCTGTAAATACACTCTGTTTATACGCAGTGACTTTAAGGATTTCAGCAATGGCAAATTCTTTCCCCATATATTTGTTTAGCTTTATAGATTGGCACATATTTGTTCTGGCAACTTGATGTGTGTTTAATCAAAGAAGTTACCTTGGAGGTATCTCAGTGTTATGTAAACCAAACTATATAAAGGTTTCTGAATACTCTAAGTGAATATCATGAAGCTTGTTTACCTATTTTTGTGAATATAGAGGCTGGTAAGTGTGTGCAAAAGAAGGAATATGTCACATTGAGTTGTCAGTTTATTAGGTACACCTAGCTAAATCTAATGCAGTCTAATGCAGCAGTCTAGGGATTATTTTTTTTATCATTATTTTTTTTTTTAAATATATATGTTTATTGCTTCTTTTTTTTACAGCAAAGGAAAAAATAGGAAAAACAAAGCCAACAGGCGTAGCATATCATATATCCAGTGGCCACAGTTAGAGGGATTAGTACAAGGTAGTAGCAGAAAAAAATACTTATACAGAAAAGGAAAAATATACACAGCAAGGTGCTTCATCTAAAAATTGTTATCACATTAGCCTTCGCCCTGGAGGAATTTCAGTACAGGGTCCCAAACGTATGAAACACAACACATTTATCTTTGTTATAGACTCTCAGTCTCTCCAGGTGTAATGTGTTTGCCATGTCATGTAACCATAAATCATACCTTCCACACAGAAAATGAACTTATTTGCAATCACCATTGCAAATAAAACAGCCATTTTTTGGTATTTGCTAGCAAAGGATAAGGAGCTAGTTGCTCCAAGGTTTCAACTGTTTTAGAGAGTTGTATTGCATTATACTGGCAGGTAATCAATTGTTTTTGTCCACCCTGTTTATATCAGAAACACAAACTACAGCGTCAAAGTCTTTCTGAGTGGTTGGTCAGTATTTAAACATGTACTTTATGCTGAAGTTACCAGACAGGAAGTAGCTTCTGCTCTGTGAAGTGTCTCTCTCTCTGTCTGCAGTCTTTCAGTGGCCCTCTGGTCAGGAATAGTAAAATATGTGCAGGATGCATGAACGGTCCAGGCTCCATCATGAGTCCAGATACTGTGCATAGGTTTATAATCTGTGGATGTCTGTCACTGCTGTAACTGTTATTTCTACAGTGTCATATCCTGAATTATTCATTTAATATAGCTTTAACTACTCTACAATGACTCCTGAAACTGGTGGACCATACTAGAAGGAGGTGCAGCCAGTGCAACTAGCCAGCAGTGCAAGGAGGCGACCTTAAACGCCTCATTAATCATCTGTACTTCTTGTCTTTAAATTGTTTAGCACATATGAAGTACAGGGAGAATCCAAACACATAGTCTGTCTATCAGAAAGTTATTTTTTTTCCATCACTGGAGACTTAAAGTCCCGCTGGTTTGTGTCACCACACGGTTATTTACATTCACTTGTCCCACCGGGTGTAAAGTAGTCATTGATTTCCTTTAAGTCAAAGCTTTAATGATGTTGTTTAAAATTGTTGCACAGCGCCACCTGGTGATAAGAGGCCTCATGGCACCAAGAATGTGTGTGTGTGGTCCAGCCCAGGCCCTCAGGAATTCAGGGGGCAGAAGTAGTACATTTACTCGAGTACTGTACTTGAGTACAATATTGAGGTACTTTACATGAATATTTCTACATATTATGATATTTTTATGCTTCTGCTCTGCTACATTTCAGACCCAATGATTATAATTTTTACTCTGCTACATTTATATGACAGCTTCAGTTACTTTGTAGATTCAGAATAATAAAAAAAATATATAAATTTAACTAATAAATTTTTGTGTTTATTAAAGATTAAGCTACCCAGCAGTACATAAAGTAGTCAGAATTAGCCTCAACTTTACCAGCTGTAACATTAAAGGGACAGTTCACCCCAAAATCAAAAATACATCATTTCCCTCTTACCTGTGGTGCTATATCTAGATTGTTCCATGTGAGTTGCAGAGTGTTGAAGATATCGGCTGTAGAGATGTCTGCTTTCTCTCTAATCTAATGTAACTAGATGGCACTCGGCTTGTGGTGCTCAAAACGGCCAAAAAATACATTTGAAAAACTCAACAGCAATGTCTCTTTCCAGAAACATTAACGTTTACATCTCACACTGTCACGAGCCTCTCATCCATGAGTAGATGCATGCTTCCTTCTACGCTGTGATAAAGTTGGCGGGTGCAGTTTGGTAGAAAGAAAATAGTTCCTACATAAACTGCTCACAACAAGGTCTGTGGATTATTTTTAGTAACCAGGTCATGATTTCTGTAAAGAGACATCGCTGCTGAGTTATTCAAATGTCATTTTTTGGTGCTTTGAGCACCACAAGCCGAGTGCCATCTAGTTCCATTATATTTGAGAGAAGGTAGACATCTCCAACATTCTGCAACTCACACCAATAACATGTACACAGATAAATAGCACTACAGGTATGAGGAACTATCCCTTTAAAGTAACAGCTAAATAGATACTTTATTTATCCCCGAGGGGAAATTCAAATGTCACAGCAGCAGTGCAGTGCAAGGAAACCACACTAAACAAGAATAGTGCTAAGAAACAAAAACACAAGCACTAACATAAGAGTTAAAAGTAGCAAAAAAAAGTATTCCCTTAAACATGTGCGTGTGAAAATTGCTATAGGGCGATGGTTCCCAACTGGTCCAGCCACGGGGTCCAGATTTCTCCTTGGTCTTTAGTTCAAGGTTCACACAGTGTAATACATTCAGCATCATACTTGCGTTTGGTCATGTTGTCGAGCTAGTTTGCTGTCTCTGTTAAGTAGCTATCCATTAGTCACTCACTCTACAGCAGGAAACGGCACTTCAAAGTTAAAAAGCTCTGTGCCAGAACTTCACTGCACTTAAAAATAAAGTGTTTTTTACGAACCTCACACATTTGCAAGTCACTTGCGGTCCATTCAGAATGGACCCACGACCCAATTTTGGACTGTGACCCACCAGTTGGGAACCACTGCTATAGGGTCAACAATATGGATGCAGTTATTAGTTCAAAACAATTATTGCACGATGTATAATGTACTAATAAATATAATCCAGTAATATACATAATTCTGAAAAGGGTCACTGCATGATGAGTAATTTAACTTTTCAATGCTAATACTTATGTACTTGAGTGTAGGATTTTTACTTGTTACAGAGTTTTCCTACACTGTAGTATTGCTACTTAAGTAAAACATCGTAATACTTACTCTACCACTGCTCATCATACTTTACATCTCTCTTAAAAGCACTGTATAATGAAAGGAGAAAGCATCTAAAGCCTAAACCAGCCACACTGATGACTAAAAAATGTGTTGTTGTTATACCCAAGTACTCAGATCAGCAGATATCCTCATGAATGCAAAATAAACAACATAATTTTTATTATTAACACTGTTTATTGGTGGTTTACAGCAAATGATTAACATCTTTCCAGGGTACCATATCAGGACAATGTGTTAAATATTATCGGTTACTTAAAATAATACTCACATTGTGTACTATACCATTAAAATGTTTACTACAATCATGGAAGTCAATCAAGGAAAAATAAACCTGACAATTTGATAATTGTGCATTTAGGTTGCATTCCTCATTTGGCACTCCTGAATAAAGACAATTATTATTATATGGTTAATTTGACACATTCACAAATTCCTTTAATTACTGTTAAAAACAGACTTTTGTCATCTGTAATTACAGTAATGCTCTTCTGGAGTTAATAAAATTGGCACAACAGTCATTTTAGTTAATACGTGTCAAAAGCATACCGCCTCGATGCTGCTGTTAAAAAAACAAAACATAACAAAAAAACAGAGTCCACACTGTACCACCCCCTCCCACATTGTCATTTCTGTACAAGCCAAGTGTATAACACTAATGATAGTGCTGTGCAATGATGCAGACTGAAAGAACAGAGCCATTGTCAAAAACTGATTGCGACGAGATGAGCCTTTGCCAAAGAAGAAAGAAAGAAAGAACAACAGCAGAGCAGTAACCGCCTCATCACTGTTGTCCTATGGTAATGGTTACAAGATAACATAAGGCACGTATAAAACAAAAAATGTAAACGGCTATGTGATTGGATATAGGAATACAGAAAAGGTATAGTAATACAGTACGAGCAATCATTTTAAAAGGCCCATTTTACAGACTGCTGGTGTTAATTTCCAACATGGAAGAGTAAAATATTCATATACAAACCAAGAGGTTAGATGTTCACATAGAGTATAGGTCTCTAACAGTTACACTCATTCAGTAACATTCACGTTAAATCAGCTGTAACAAACAATATGACAAAATTAAGATGTTTCGATTGTTTGATATGAGATTAGCAAATCACAATGACAGGTGTTAAAGTCCAATAAATTCAAGGATGAACGATCTCCTTTTATGAAATACAAGAGTCAAAAGAGAGAACTAAGTGACAAGCTCTCTTATGACATAGCATCATCTGGCCGCTGGCTAACAAGGGCTAAAAATACCAGCGTGTTGCTCTGAGCGAGACATCCAGCTCCCACCACAGTCCCCAGTGACTGTCGAGAGAATGCTCCGACCTTAGCGACCACAAGGTCTCTGGGGTGAGATGTGCCCCACTGGGAGTACGGAGGAGATTCTGGACTAGTTTTCTCCAACACCACTTCTTATCCGGAGTTTACAGGAAGTTACAGGAAGCTCGAAATGCTGCATTGTTTTTAGTTTTTTTAACTTAAAGGGACAGTTCACCCCCAAATCAAAAATACATGTTTTTCCTCTTTCCTGTAGAGCTTTATGAGTCTAAATTGTTTTGGTCTGAGTTGATGTCTGCCTTCTCTCCTATATAATAGAACTAGATGGCACTCAGCTTGTGGTGCTCAAAGTCATGATTTCCGGAAAGAGACATTGCTGTTGAGTCTTTAAAAAAAAGTGTATTTTTGCGGCGCTTTGAGCACCACAAGCCGAGTGCCATCTAGTTCCATTATACTGAAGAGAGGGCAGACATCTCTACAGCTGATAACTCCAACACTCAGCGACTCACACCACAACAGTCTAGGAGTGTGTTCCTAAATCCAATTTGACGCACTGCACTCCAATGAGAGCGCTGTTGTTCGAAAAAACAGAGCATTGTATTTCTACATGAATTAACGACCCATTAAGTTAATCACACAATCACTCCGCTTGGCGCTCTGCTGCTCCAAGAGTGTGGTGTTCTGAATAACCAAATGGTACATTTTAACAGCGCTCCAAATCTACGAATGGTCCAGTTTGTGCCAGAGTGCACTCCAGCACTCTGAGTGACTATTTTGAGTATCTGACTATTTTTGACCTACCCTTGCTTAATAATTGCACTACAGGTAAGAGGGAAAATATGCAGTTTTGGGGTGAACTGTCCCTTTAAATGCTGTTAATTGTCCTGGTGCCCAATCATTAGATGTAAAATTGTCAACTGCAAAACTGCTGTTTCTTTACCATTTTATCATCAATCAGCTGCAGGACTTCTTGTTACCTTCGCCTTTGTTTGCCATGGATAACATGTCACCATAGCAACCTGATTCATGTGAATTTGTTTTGTGCAATGTCTGTAGATCATTATTTACGTGGCCTTCTTTATTTCAGTTGCATATAACAAAACACACCCCTGCCATCCTGGGCTGGGATCAGAAAAAAAAGTGATCTTGGCGGTTATTTGTTTTTTTTCTCTTGGTATTTTTTAGATGCATAGCATTGTAATTTGCATGTATATCTGTGGAAATGCTGCTACAGCTTTTAAGAGAACTGACCTCAAAACAATTGCACAAATTTGGAATATTTGGAAGCTAGATGGGCAGAGGAAATCTTGAACATTGGCAATACAATAACAGAACAGCATTCTTTTTTGAATTGTATCTACTACACAGCTAATCAAGGCCAAACTGTTTAGCGTCTTCTCAGAAAAAAATGATGCTTTTAATAAATGATTACCATTTTAAATAGTGTATTGTTAACATTTTTCATTGTCCTTGGCAAATGACACTAAAAACTGTGGAAAAGAGCATATTTGTGTCTTTAATTTCTTGGATTGTACAATGGATAGTGTTAATGTTTAAGACAGATTGATTCCCCTGTGCCAGACAAGATCTGGAATCAATCTCAGATTTCTCTTTGTCTTTTTTTGATTGGTGATAAGGCTGCAATTTGCAAATAAGTCTCAGTTTTGTCGCCAGTCTGTTGAGTTCAGAGGGGTGCAACATTGCAGAATGATCAGGAAGGAATGATAAAACAGTGGAAAAAGAGATAATCCATCTCCTTTACTTTACTGGCTCTGCAGCCACTGCACTCTCAGTTCTTCCACCTCTTTGCCGTACCAGTCATGGAGTTTGGAGAAGCAGCCAGTGCCCGGGGAGACGGGGCTTTCCAGAGATGCTCCTCTCCTCCTGGGTGGCACTGGTGGAGCCCTCACCCCATCAGCCCCGTAACCAATCATAGTGTTATTCCCAGAGTCTCCACAGGCTTCCCAGGCCACACAGGAGGACGCTCCCTCAACAAAGCCGTTAGCCAAGGCACCTGGTGGTTTAGTCCACGCAACTCCATTCTCCCTGGAACCATCAGAGATGAGCTGCACCTCATCCTGGAGGCTCCTCTGGGCAGAGAAGGGGCCTGACATGGGAGGAGCACTTGATGATGATGATGACAAGGAAGATGAAGATGAAGAAGAAGAGGATGCTCCAGACCTGGACCGAGCCACCTGGTTTCGCTTGGAGTGCTTCGGCCTGCCCTGCAGGCTTCCCACTCCAACCCCGACACTGCCGCCTCCTGCAGCCTCCTGGATCTCCTCCAGCTGCCTCTCCAGCTCCTTCACCACCAGCCTCATGTAGTCAAAGCTCGCCCTTGACAAAGCTTTCACCCACGACTCCATGGCCGCTTGGTTCTCAGCAGCCATCTTGTACACCCGTGCTTTGGCACAGTCAAACTTGATGGCGAAGGCGAACTCCTCGGCTGACTCGCACAGCTCCACGGTGCATCCTTCAAGGACGATGACACCGATGGGCTCTCGACTGTCACGCTCCTCAAAATAAAAGAGCATGTTACCCTTCAGGACGAACCAGCGTCGGTGATACGCTGTGTTGCGCTCACCCTTTTTAAACAGGAAGCCAGTTTTGTCTGGCGGTGAGTCACAGGTGGCGTAGTGCGCCACACTGCGTTCATTTAGCTTCATCTTCACCCCTTCTCCTTTTCCTCAGCAGATACTGTATTTACCTAAAAAACATTGTAAAGACAGAAGTCACCCGCAAGGTTAAACAGATTAGTCTATAATTAAGGATGTCACGAGAGACTACAGTTTTTTCCCCCCAGCAGATTTTGCTTTGATTTCACTTGTGCTAATCTTTGTTTGCTCAGACAAAATCCTGCAGACTCTGCCTTCAGAGCTACGTGACTACTTGTGTGCTTGTAGTTTATTGACACGGTAATATAACAATAAGGATGGGAAGTTTTGTATTCAGTAGGCACACGGTCTATTTGCTCTTCTCTTGTTAGAAGGAGGTCAGAACATTGGGTCAAGTGCAAAACAAAAACAGATTGATTCAGTGTTTTACTCCTGGGAACATTAGAGAGGCAAATGTTTGCCAACCAGACTTCAACCTACATTCTTTGTCACTGTGCCAGCCATCGTGGCAGAGCAAACAATGTCCTTTCACTTTTACTTTACCTGTCTCACTACGAGTGCACAGATAAAACGCTGCCATAGTAAAACTGTAGTGTAGTATAGAAGCAATACTAACCTTGACTTGACTTGACCCCATTGTAAACGTATGCTGACTTACACAACAGGGTGGAATTGTTGGGTTATACTGGGTAATCACATGTTCAGCTGTAAACTAGGGCTCAGACCTTCCCTCTCTGTAAACAACAGCTAATCCAATTTCAATCTGTTAAGAAGTTAAAGCAAGGCCGGACACTGTTGTGACCTCATACATCAGGTTATTTAGACTTATTTGTGTTGTAGCTTTCACATTTGGTGTTATTACAAATGCTGCCAGTAAACTAAACATTTAAAGTGTGTTTTTACTTACCTGTTTATCTCATATCCAGCAGACACCCACCACTGTCCTCCCATCACATCTGGAGCTAATATCTTGACATGTCAGCATCTTCTTTGTCGTTTTCTCTGTCCAAGTTAAGGCTGGAAAAGACAAGAAGCTTTACACACTCATATTTTCACTCCACAGCTGTAAGTTGACCAGAAAGGACTAACATTAAGTAAGAGGTCCTGTCTGTATCAGACATGAGAGGCTATGTTTCACACATTAGCTGTTTTTTCCATAGACATATATATATATATATATATATATATATAGGGGTTTTTCCACCTCTGTTAGCATAATCGTGTTTTGGAGGGATGATTCAGTCTCAAGCGGTGCTGTTGTTTTTGGGGTTGGTCACAAGCTTTTGACACATCAGCACTTTGCGGGAATTCATCACCGGGATACATTTAACAGTTTCAGTAACACAGGGACACAAATATAAATCAACACTGCCTGAAATACAGAAACTCTCCCTGTGTGCCCACTAGCTTATCGCATTTAGCCTCTTTACTGAATACAAATGAGCATCTAGCGTCAGCATTTTCAGCTGAGCACGAGCTAGCGCTTACAGTTTGTACGCTAGCGGTTAATTAAACTCAAAATTTATGACAGTATTGTGTTAATTATCTATTTATTACCTGCAGATAAAGACGCCACCTCCTGCCACGCAGATAATCTCCCCGTTGTTTATTTTGTACTCATTATCTTTCTTCCTTCTTTCTTTCCTTTTTTTCTTCCCGGTCACGTGATCGGCACGGAGGGCGCATGTTGTGTAGAACGCGGGCAGCTCGCGTGGGCGGAGTCATCATTGCATTCCTGGTGAGACGTTCGTCATCCGGATAAGCGGTGACTTAAAACATGCGCACCCCATCTGTGCCCTTGGAGAGCTGGCATTTGGAAAGCTGCTACCAGCTGCTGCTACACCTGCATGGATGGACCATGGATGCTGCTCCGGCTGGCAAAACATACTCTATATATTTATTTAGAGTTTAATAGAATATTATAGATATTATCAGAATTATTCTGCCTCAATTTTATGTCTCATTCTGACATTTTTTAACATCTGTTCAGGGGTGTAAATACAGTCAGTGCAGGTAATGTGATTGCAGTGGGGCCCCTGGGTGGAGGGGCCCATAGAGAGAGCGGGCCCTTGCAAGTGATTTAGATCGCCACCTTGGAAGTATAACTGTGTTCAAAGATAAATTATTGATTTAAAAATGGTGCCATTTGCTATATATGTCCTCAAAAAGGCAAAAACCCATCTGCGTCAAGATTTTCTTTTTTTGTTGATGTTGAAATAGTCAGTAACTAGTTGTACCCCAGGTTTTAGCAGATCTGGGGAAAACTGCCTTCTCCTACTGTGCTCCTTGGACATGGAACAATCTTCAAAAATATCTAAAATTAGAAACGCTTATATCCATCAATTAATTTGAGGGCATCATAAAGAATGTAGTGATAGAGACATGTGCTTGTTTTTCTTGAGAGGCCACCATGTTTGAATAGTTGTTGTTTTATTTTATTGTGGATTTTTGTATGGCATGTTGTATTTGTTGCATTTTAAATGTGTTTTGATTGGCTGCTACTTTGGCCAGGTCTCTCTTGTACAAGAGATTTTCAACCTCAATGGGACTTCCTGATTAAAAAAAAAAGGTTAAATAGATAATAATAAATAAATAGTTAAAACAAAATTATATGTGTTTTCTATATAAGCTAAAAAAAAATCTATAACTATACTATAAAAACTATTAAATCAAATGATCAGTTTCTTTCTTGGATATTTTTGTCAGATTTGCAGTGATGATTGCTGGGTAATAGGCTTTTGTATGTTGAAGTTGTCCAATGTCAAGTCTCTATTTGTGTCAAGACAATACATGCATGATAGCGTGCACTAAGGCCCGTCATAACTTCTTCACGCCACTGCGTCTGTTTTACATTTATTCGCTAACCTCTGTTTTCTTTGTCCACCCTACATTTGACTTGATTTCCAACTGATTAGATGTTGATTAATATCAATAAGCACTTAATAAAATACAGCACAGCTTGCAGCAATTAATAAATAAACAAAACGTTTCACTTGAATAATAGCTGAAGAGCTGTAATGATTAATTGATTAGTCAAGGCAAATATTTTGATTTATCGGCTATTTACAGTGTTAAGCAAAAATGCTGAATATTCTCTGGTTCCAGGCTCTTAAATGTGCTTCATTTTATCTTATGAGATTGTACACATAATAAAAAATATTATTATTTTGGGAATAATGAGGATTATTCATTATTTTCTGGTGATTATCAGTTAATCAAATAAACAGTCAATATTAAAAAAACAGTTTGCTGCATCCCTGAAAAGTAGGGATACTTAAATGTAAAAATGCTCAGTTACAAGTCCTGCATCCATGATTTTACCCACTGCACAGAAGAAATAGAAATAAAATGTACCTGTAGACAGCAGAATTGCTCCTCTCATTGTTTACTCGGCCTTTTCAAATTTACCTTTATCGCCCCCAGGGGGACATTTGTCTTGCTGCCAGGTGAAACACGCACAGACATGAGCATAAAACATACAGAAAACAAGTGCAGTTGTATGGTGTACCACTGAAATAGGCTGTTATTACTGATGTAAAAATGTAAGCAGCATTTGAATGTTGTAGCTACTTAAAGAAACGCTAATTAAAACTTTATATAGGCCTACTGTGTAGCACTTAAACCCCTTATATTGCATTATATGTTTTGAATGCATTTTAAAGTTACTTAAGCTATAGCTGTTAAAAAGAAGTACTTTTACCTCAAAGTTTGTGTTGACTTGAGTACTGAATTACATTCCACCAATAAAATTAAACAAGACAGATCGAAGAACAGATATGAAATGACAAAAACGTATGCTATTGTTTGAAGTCTCTGTGATGTTTTATCATGGATGGAGTACTGAAAAGGCCTACACCCATCACAGACCAAGAGGCCCAAAGAGTCAGGGGGGCCCTAATTCTGTTGTGATATTGATTTTGGTTCCATCCATCCATTTTCATCCTCTTATCCAGGGCCGGGTCACGGGGGCAGCAGGCTGAG
The DNA here is from genome assembly GCA_019142605.1 of Cephalopholis sonnerati. Lineage (NCBI taxonomy): Eukaryota > Metazoa > Chordata > Actinopteri > Perciformes > Serranidae > Cephalopholis > Cephalopholis sonnerati. The sequence goes on from JAGQAX010000007.1 coordinate 28,847,712, forward strand.
CAAAGCATCCCAGACGTCCTTCTCCCCAGCAACACTTTCCAGCTCCTGGGGGACCCAAAGGCGTTCCCAGGTCAGAGGAGATATGTAATCCCTCCAGCGTGTTGTGGGTCTCACCCAGGGCCTCCTTCCAGTGGCACGTGCCTGAAACACCTCTAACCAGAGGCACCCAGGAGGCATCCTAATCAGATACCCAAACCACCTCAGTTGACACCATCTGACGCAAAGGAGCAGCGGCTCTACTCTGAGCTCCCTCTGGATTCTATGTTCTTCCTAATAAAGCTGCTTAGTGCATACTTAGGGTATACAAACGATGTGTGTGTGTGTATGCGTCTGTGCCCAGCGGTCCACTGGCTAATAATTTGTGTCAGTGTAATTTATCCAGATTATTACTACTGTATCAGTAATACATTTGTTATATTACAAATAAAAGCTTGAGTAAGTAGCCTAAGTAAGGGCATACACAGACCATAATGCCACCTATGGTAAAATGTTAAAAACATCAAGCTTTTCTCCTTCAACAAGGACTTGTTTTCCATTCATAATGCTACAATCACAGCTTTGCTCAAGGGGCACCAAGACAGGGATTTAAACATGTACTTTTCCTTGGTAAATTTAAACAGGTTTTTCATGATGTTCCAGTCTCAATACCGCCTCTCTGTTCTCTTGACCATCACCGCTGCCCTGCTCCTGTGACCCTGTCCTTTATTTTTAAGACATCAAGCTGCTGGCTCTGGCCTGCGTTGCACTGCGAATGACCATGACAAGCCACTATGAATTCATTAGAATATCATCTGGAGACGGCCGATGGCCTTTAGCACTGCCAGCTTGCTATCTCATCACACTAATCTTCAATTAACTGATGCAGCTGCTGGTGCCATTTAATGTATTTCTCCCTCTGAAAGGTTTGCTCACACTGCGTTTTGGTAACTTTGATTAAGGGTGATGCCCTTGCAGCCGGTTTAATTTCCTCTATTTGACTCCCAGTTCACAGAGTCTTGACACTCTAAACTATTCATTTACAAGAGCGCAGCTTCTAATAAAACATACAGACATAAAATCAACCCTCTCTCATTGACCAGTCTATAAAATACACACACACACACGCACACACACACCAACTTTAAGTGTAAAGTGTTTACTTCTCACAAGTTATTTTCCAACAGTTTGTGGACACACAACAAAACATCACCGACAGCTTTTGGAGACATTCCAATCATCTTTAAAACGGACTCTTGATTGATCCAAAGTTTGGTCATGAATTCAGTCTCTGTGTCCAGTGAGAACAAAGAGGTGGAGTTTACAAGTGTGGCGCCTCCGCTCTGAATATGGAGAGAGGCTGTGTTGTTGCTCTCCAGCGTAGGATTCCCACAATTTTATTGATCCGTAATGACCTATGAAAATGTGTTCACTCATGCTTCCCTTTAACTCTGTTTCTTCATTTTTAGTTCCTCCTTGTAAAGCATGTTATAATCTCACTTTTGACAAGTGCGATACAAATCAACTTTATTATCATCATTATTTAATTACCAATTAATTATTAGCCTGTGATAAACAGGGAGTTTGTCAGGTTCATGGAGGCTGCAGAGATAACCTGATGGACGTCACGTGAGAAAATGAGAGTGAATACTTCAAAACTCTGTATTATGGAGAGCAGAGCACCCTGCTTGTTGGACCCACCAACAGACAGCCTCTCCACAGAAATGCATAGAAAAACACAGTGATGGCAGGACAAAGTGAAGAGTCAGTCATGCATTCATTCAGCCCCATGCCTCCCGTCTGATAAAGCACAACTAGGTATTTGGTTTACGCCATTAATCTCCTCCACCTTACATTTTCTTTCTCCATATAGAGCCCATTCTTTAAAGTTTCTTGAAGCGATATTACTGAAGCACTTGTTTTTCATCCATACAAACACTGCCCTGTTGCTGTATATAAATAACTCATCCTGCTATGGCCTGCTGAAAAACACGTACCTCGAGGGAATGTCAGCTTTCGTCAAAATACCTCTCAGTCATCCAACACAATATCAAAAATATCATCTCTTTAAATGTTAAAGTCTCTGTAGAAAAATGCCTGAAATATATAGATATCAAACATGTACATGTATATTTGTATACAAAGAAAATTTGATGCAAATTATTACTTCTTCAAGGATCCTTTAAAGCTGTAACTATGGCACTACACCGTATCTCTGCATGTTACTGTGAGAGAAAACAAAAGTAGCTTGCATGGCACCAGTCGAGCACATAGATTCTGATGTACAATGAACATAATGTCTGGACACAGATCAGTAACCACGTTTTCATTCATTTTAAACCTTTCAAAAAATACACTATGATTGAGCATATGGCACATACTGACATAATATTGTTTTCTCCCTTATCTGCGGCCCAGCAGTGTTTTGCTCACAGGCAGATCTGTCGGGCTCTCCAGACACAAACAATTATAATTCTTAAAAGGCAAATTCCATCGGTTGAGTGGAGCTATTGATTTCCATCTGAGTATGCACAGAGCAAAAGTCTGTGTAGACATCAATCAAACACTGGCTGACATCATTTCACCCCATGTTGTACCTCTTCATCTAAACGTGCCTCTTTACTTTTGACGATAGGGTGTTCAGCAGCATTCTAATCTTTAATTCAACTATTTCTATGTAGCAAAAATATCACCTCCACATCTATAAATGCCTCTGTCTGTATACACTCACATACTGCCCTTCCTATTCTCCAGTTTCACAGTAGCATTGCTCTGACTGTGCCTGGAGGTTGTTCAGTGCTCAGAAGCAAAATAATAATTTGTCTTCTGGTGATTAAGAGCCATTATTGATTTATGTAGAAAAAAAAGAAAAAAAAAAGGTTGATGCTTGGCCTCGGCTCTGGCTCCTCCCGCCCTGATCATCCAGGGTCGATTAGTGTAGGCATCCCTTCCACTTGTGCCTCAAGTATCTCAATGGGCCCTGCAGAGGAAAAAGAGGAAACACATTAGTGTGAATATCTGACTGCACAGAGGAGAGCCACTTGACAGAGCAGTCACAACACCAACAGTCGCTTTTCATAGAGCAAAATGAAAAAATACCAAGGTATCATTGCCCACACACGAGCACCCAAACACACACACACACACACACACACACACACACACACACACACACACACACACACACACACACACACACAAGTCATCAAAGTTAATGTGACTGAAGCGTCTGGCACATTCTCATGTGTGGATTAAAAAGCCTTCCCTTCTGTGAAAAGACAATCGCCCAGCCTCGTGCCTCTCCTTAAATAGCTGGCATTTTTTTTGTGTTTCTGACTCAAGTCTGGAGTGGTTCAATGAGCAGAGGACCCCATCTGGATCACTGTGGCTCTTACAAATCAGATCCTGCTGTTGAGATATTGTGTACCTTCCCTGAGTAAGGTGCAGCTGATGCCTCTAACTTTTAACAGTCTCCAAAGCAGCGTGAAATCCTCACATTAAGTTTGCTTCACCCCCAAAGCTTTCTAAGTTGCACTGAACCAACTCAAGCCCTTTTGACTCCTTCTCACACACATGGCTGCATGTGCTCATGCATGCTTTTTTGCACTCTCATACACATTTAAACACACGCACAAGTATCTCTTTAACATTAAAATATATGCATATCAGTGTGCACACACATTTTGACAAGGACACACACACACACACATGCCCACTCACTTTCCCACATCATGACTTTGCCTGAGTCACAGATAAAGAAGCACCAAGACGAGCCAGTATCCATGCCCAATGTGCACCAGATTTACTTTTGAATGCTCTCGTGTTTCGCAATGTAGGTCATGTCTATTTTGTATTCTAATGAACTTTAGCATATAATATCTCCATTACAGATGTTACGCCCCTGGCACGCACCACTACAGTTATTTAGCTTTCATTTTGTTTAATGCTTTTCCCGTAACATTTTCATTTTCAATGATCAGAATTAAATGTAATCTATTGAGGGAAACAAAAATCAAAGTAAATGATGCATGCCGAATGGGGATGAGCAAATAGACAACTGTGTGTCTTGGCAGACTATCACCACTAACAATCAGACAGAGAAACAACAGCTAATTAATATTCACTGGCAAAATGTGTGTCTCACTCTGACACATTTATTGAGTTTTATTGCACGCTGTGCACTTGCCAGGTTGGAAAATGTGATGAAGACAGTGCAGTTAGTAGAAGCACTACAAGCACACATATGACTGTTGTGTTATAAGACAACAAATCAGAGTAACAGGTTTACATTTATAAATATAACTGTAAAAAAATAAAGCCATCCACCTCCATGAGAGTTTATATTATTATAGAAAGCAGCAGGTTACTCTGTTGTAGCTTGTTTTTGTTTTCCATTCTCTTGCCCTTTAATGACTGCTTTTAATTGTATTTAAATGTCCTTGTATAATGTTTTTCCTTTGCATGTTAATGCAGAGTGACATTTTGAGCCTACAGCTCTTCCTCAGACTTCTGATAAATGACAGCAGGTCGCCATCTTAAATACACATGGTACCTGAGCCAGTCGTGTGACATGCCACACCTGTTACCCATAAAAATAAACAAAGAAAAAAATATATATATATATACGTACATGTATACCCCAAAGTCCTTCTAAACCGAAGCTGCTTGGTGTGCAGACTTATTTGTTTTCTAATTTGCCATATGTTGCACCCACTCCATTGGACGTTGGGATGTGCGTGTCTTTTGTTCTGTCTTCCTTTGCACTTTGTCTTGATGTTTTCGATGTTTTATGTCGAGCACTCTGAATTGCCTTGTTGCTATAAAAATAAACCTGCCTTGCCTTGCACTGGTGACGTCAGCAGGACGTGGGGTTGAAACCGAAAACAAAAACCTTTCAATGGAGGAGCTGCCGTACACAGTAATTTGTTAGCAGATGCATAACAACCAGGAGAAGATTTTTTTCATCCCTAGAAGGTCGTTTGTTATTCAGAGGTATGAAGCAAAGGATGCAGAGGCTGCTGTTGCTTTGGAAAGAAAAAGTCAGTGAACTTTTTGATTAAAAATGGAAATGTTGCCAAAGGTGTTTGTTGTACAAAGTGTCAGATATGTTTCCATAATAGATACCCCGCCCACATCGCATGTATATAGAGATACATGTGCGCGGGGAGATTATGCATACAGCTGCTGCCGAGTGGGAGTAAGACATCATCCAACGGGAGAGGAAGAAAGAAATGAAGAAAGAGTACGAGAGAGAGACAAGGAGAGAGAGAGGTGGGCTATGAACTGGAGCTGTAAGCTGTGAGCTGTAGGGAGTAGGTCAGTGCAGTTGAGTCAGTCCTGACTCATGATGGAGGCGGTGAAGATCCACCTCCTCCCTGCCCATTACAACTTCATCCTCAAGCCTGGAGCACTGGAGCTCAGATAGCCATTACAAAAAAACAGTAAAAACTCCTACACCCATGGTCGGAGGAGAGCTGCTTTCTGTGTTACAGGAGCAAATTGATAACAAGTAATGGATGTATTCAACAATGAACGATGAATTCAAACATGAGGGGTACATTTGTACAACGAGAGCTGGTCAGTAAGCGCAAATGTCAAAATAGTTTCTCCCACTTCCCACTGTGGCTGCCGTTAATGTATGCACATTAGTGTCTTTCCATCATCTCCACAAATATGCGGGCCTCCCAACAAGAGGGTCACTGGTTCAAACCCGGGGTGGGGGAGCCCTTCTGTGTGGAGTTTACATGTTCTCTTCGTGTCAGCGTGGGTTTCCTCCGAGTACTCTGGCTTCCTCCCACAGTCCAAAGACATGCAGGTCAATTGATGACTCTAACTTAGCCGTAGGTGTGAATGTGAGGGTGAATCACTGTCTGTCTCTATGTGTCAGCCCTGTGATAGTCTGGCGACATGTCCAGCGTGTACCCTGCCTCTCACCCAATGTCAGTTGGTAAAGGCTTCTGCAGCGACCCCTGACAGGATAAGCAGTTACGAAAAATGAATGAATAATTCAAAATATATGTTTGTTATGAGGCTTATTGTAAGTGGGAGTGGGATGTGACATGACTTTCTTTTATTTCTAGGCAAAGTACAGCTGCTTGTGTTTAGACAGTATTTAAAATTTGAGAACTCTGGCTTCTTTTATTAAATTATTAAAAGTGTTCTCAGGATCGCCTTGGTGGTCGAATGGTTACAACACACGCCACATAACCACAGAGTGGCAGGGGTGATTCCAGCCATGGACCTTTGTTGCATGTCCCACCCCTTTGTGTCTTTACTGTCAACTGTCCAGTTAAGGTGAAAATGCCTAAAATGTAGATTTTAAAAAGTGTTTTGTAGAGTGTAAAAAGTGTAGCAAAGCATGTTTATATCCCATCCATCCATTTTTGTCTGCTTGTCCAGGGCTGAGAAAAGCACCCCAGACGTCCCTCTAACTAGCAAAGTTTTCCAGCTCCCCCTGAGGGACCCCAAGGTGTTCCCAGGCCAGATGAGATATGTAATCCCTCCAGCTTGTTCTGGGTCTGCCCCGGGGCCTCCTACCAGTGGGACGTGCCCAAAACACCTCTAACATGAGGCGCCCAGGAGGCATCCTGATCAGATGCCCTGAACCACCTCAACTGACCCCTTTCGACATGAAGGAGCAGCGTCGCTACTTCGAGCTCCCTGCGGATGTCCTGAGCTCCTTACCCTATCTCTAAGGCTGAGCCCAGCCACCCCACCGAGGAAACTCATTTCAGCTGCTTGTATCCACGATCTCATTCTGTCGGTCACTACCCAGAGCTCATGACCATAGGTGAGGGCTGGGGCATAGATGGGACCAGTAAACTGTAAGCTTTGCCTTCCAGCTCAGCTCCCTCTTCACCGCAACAGTCCGTCACAGCGCCTGAATCACTGCGGACACCACACCAACCTGCAAATCTATCTCACGCTCCATTCTACCCTCACTCGTGAACTAGACCATGTCATACATGAACTACCTCGCTTGAGTCAGTAACTCTCTCCCAATGCATTTATTGTATTTCTTAAAGTAAGTTATAGAAAAAAGTTTCATTTGGAGCTGGTACTGAAACTCAGGCATTTAAACAATATCCAGCCCTGTGAACACTGCAACAATGTCCACCAGTGTCAATGCTCAACGCTAGGTCCTAAAACCTAGAAATAAGTTAGCACTTTAGCACTCCCAGTTTCCTCGTCTTGAAGTTGATGGGTTTATTGACTGGGCTTTGGTTAGATGTCTGAAATAAGGTCTGCGGTTAACACAAGCTTAGGAGACTTTCATGTTTTGTCCTATAACATAAAATACACCAGTAAATATTCCTCTTTTGAATTTTGCACTCTTTATGTGTATTAAAAAGAAAGTTGCTAACAAATAAGACTACAGAAGATCATCACGCCAAACACAGCTTTACAGTGTGGTGGCAACGTTGAAGTCATGTGACCGTGGTGTCAAAAATCCCATTGACTTTTTGTCAAGGTAACCAGGATGATATTCCTTCCATGTTGGCCTACAAATAAACATCATCCGCGCAGCACTCTATAAACATCACTATAGTAGGAAAAGGGACATTTGAACAGCTGCTCTAATAGCTCAGAAAATACGCAAACATTATCGCTTGTTGTCAAAGCTTTTTAAACCACTTTGCTGCTCATCTCTAAATTGTAGCCTATGCACATCGGCAAGGTGTTTTTGCCTCAGTGTTGTGGTGACTGGTCAACAAAATTACATACAATTAATCTCACGCACATAGTAGCTCAGAAACATCCTCGTTGGGAGGAGGACACTGACGTGGTTGCGAACATAAAAAGAGGATTACTTGTTCAATATAAATTTTCCAGGCACTGCAAGGCCTCAAAACCAATGGAAAGACAGAAAAAGGAACATGCACAGGGAAAAGAAAAGAAGTGCGGATGCATTTACTTTTTCAGCGTGTTCCCTTAATCATATGATGCCAAGGCCACTGTGTCAATTGAATAGTGCATTAGCTAGTGAGGCAGTGCTACAGCAGCAAAAGCCCTCATGAGCTGCATCTATTGATGATACTAGCTGCACTCACATTCTGTAGCACACTGCTCTGTTTAGCCAAAATGTGTGTGCGTCTGCTGTGTGTGTGGTGTGTATCTCTGTGTGTGTGTGAGCATGCTGCTGCCAGCCTCATTAAGATCCATTAATACAAGGTAAATAGAGTGAATGTTCTACACTGAGAGCAATCATCTTGAGGACAAACATGCATCCACATAGACTCTTACACAGTAGCAAACACAATGCAGCCAAAACAGCATCAGCTTCCACCGCATTACAGTTTCTCTTTCACCATCTCCCTCTCTGCCTCTCTCCATTACACATGCTCTCTTTTCCCTTTCTTTCTCCCTCTCCCACACTTTCTCTCTTCCTCTGTGCCTTCACCCCCACCACTCTCTCAGTCTTTCTCATTTTTCTCGTGGCTGAATATCCACTGATCCCTAATCCAGACGCCGATTTTAGATTTGTAAGGCCAGCGAGGTCGTGCATTGGATTTACTCATCAGCGTGCACTATTTCATACCCAGATTTTCTCAGCCTTAACCTCAAGGCTTCCTGCGATCATAAACACACACGTTTGACATATATATCAAATGCACTGTTTATATAACATCCTGCCCCCTAAGCACACACGACTGCCCCCACACCTCTTTACCTCAGTGTCCCTTTCCTTAATTTCTTTGCCCTCTCTCCCTGTGTTTATCATAAAAATATGTGCAGCAGCAGTTCAGAGCTTTGTCAAGGCTAATGTCGGTACAAAGGCTGTCTGAGGCACTACTGTTATCTCCTGTAGTCTAATCCGGCTAATTAAGGGCATCGCTGGGAGGAAGGTGCTACTATTCTCATACAACTCCGGGCTATGCTGTCTCACCAGGTCTGCCAAGCTGACGTGCTTTCACACACACCTATGCACACAAAGACGTGTGTGCAGAGCAGTTAAAAGATTCCTCGACAGTCAGATCTGAAAATGATTTGAAATTTGCCACATGCAAACTTGGTTTGCAGACAGACAGAGAACACAGGCTTCATTCAATATGCTGCTTAATAAAAGCTAATAAAGTGGAGAACACCAACTGCTCATATAGACGGTGATATTAACTGCTGATTTATAATCCCTTGAGGAAATAAAGTCCAGCGTTTTTCTGCCTGATTCTCTCCACTCAAGAGCAGAACTGATTAGCTTACCGTCCACGTAGTCTCATAGATATCACAGTGAGTGATAGTGGGGGTCTACACAAATGGGAGCTGAGTTGCTAAACATGAATTTAAAGACAATTTTTCAATTAAAATTTGCTATAAAGATATCAGCAGACACAAATCAAAATGGCAGTTTTGTCATCTAACACTTCTCTCTCTTCACCAGCCCACCGTGCCACTCTCTTGTCATTCACTCCCACAGTCTGACGCGTCAGCAAAATGGGACTCGTAGAGACAAGAGGTGATGAAGAAAACAAACTCACTTGTCTATTTCTCAACCCTAACTGTTCATCTTCACGGGCTTGTGTGGAGGTATGGATGCCACTATCTGTCTGCAGAGACTTTAATGTAATGCTGCATCCTACAACAGCCTTTATTTATGTATATGTGTGAGTAGTGGAGAGTTACTTGTGTATATGTAGGTGTCAGTGTATGGGAAGATCTTAAAGGCTGTGGATGAAATGTGAGGGAAGCGGGTTTTCTTGTTTCATCCAGAAGGACATGAATTAATTAGAGCCCCTCTCTGAAAGAACTTCCTGAGTTTGAGACTCGTTAGTACCGAGAGCTTCCAGAAGGACACAGATACAATTTAGTTTTAGTGTTGTCAGCAGTCTTTGTGAAATGTTTAAAGCCCCTGTACATTTTACTGTCATTGCTCGCTGCGTGCAAACATCACACGTATACGCCTATACATGCACCCATAAATATATATGTGCACACACATGAATACAGTGGACACAAATAAATAAACTTGTATGCAAACAGGCTCACAGATATGTGTCAGTGCATGCATGCAATTGCTCTATTTCTTCCTCTCTTTCTCTTCCTGACAAACACACTAATGCATGCACAAACACTCACCGCTTCTTCCTGATCTCTCTGCGTACGTCTCAGCGCCCATGGCGATGCCTTTCTCTCTGTTTCACTCACTTTATCCATCCTTTCCCCAACTGTCTCCTCTCTCTGTTTGGATAATCCAAAGTTCAGTTGGAGTAGAAAGCGCTCATAAAGTAGAAAACACTATGAATGATTCAAGAACGTTTAAGTTAGATAGAACTGGGGGGTTCGGTGTCAAACCGTGGTAGTGGTTGATTTGCGTAGGATTGTTTTCTGGGGCTTTAGGGAAGGCGGGTGAGGAGGCACACAAGGTGGAGGTGTGTTTCCTGTCGGCGGGAAACTGTGGCTGACCGAGAGGCCGCCGTTTTCCAACATTAGTTCATGAGGAAGAGCATGAGGGGGAGGAGGGGAAGAGGAAGAGCAGCAATGCACTGGGCTGAGCCTCAGGTCGTTCAGCTCAGCCTGTATGTGTAGTTCTGTGTCGTCTACATCATATTGAAGGTCACAGTCTGGGCAGTAGCCGTGGTACTGGACCTTCTCACTGAAACGAACACGCTCTCTTTCACGAGATTCCCTCCCAGGGGCCTTGGGGCATTTGTTCTTTTCATGGCGGAGAAGAGGCATGGGCCTGGGTAATGTAGGAACAAGACCCGACTCAGGGATTCCGCTGTCATTAGAAATGAAACACGGAGTTGAAGAGAATAAATCCCTGTTTGATTTCAATGGAAAAACCCCGCCATTCCTCATTAGAGGCCCGGTAGCCTTGGATATATTCCCTGATAACACTAATGTTGGATGAGGCAGATTCTTAATGTTGTGATCCTCGGCTCTCAGCGGGGTAAGTCTGGGTGGCGGTAGGGGAGGGTGGGGTTTCTTGAGTACAGTCAGGACTGCGAGAGGGTTGACTGGGACCGGGTCGATGAGCGCAGGCGGTTTGAAGATGCAGTCATCGGGGAAGAGCTTCATCTTCTCCAGGCTGGAAGCGGTGGTAGTGGTGGTGGTGGAACTCGAGCTGGAGTTGAGTGTGTCCGTCTTGGAGCTGTCTGTCAGTCCGTCCTCCTCCAGTTGCAGGTCACATGTCAGGGTGTCAATGTCGTGAACAACCTGGTGACAAGAAGAGGAAGTATCACTGAGACAGCTGAGGTCAGGAATAATAAAAACGCTGATGTCTTTAACTCATCAAGTCCTTAATGAATGAAATGAAAATCTCATGGTACTAAATTTAAAGATGATACACTTTGATTTAAGAGACTGATTAATGGGATTTAAGAGTGATTTAGATATCTCTATGACAACCACGCCTGGGAGAAAAGAAATATCACTACAATTTATGGGTACAGCCATGAGCCTGCCAAAGTCTGACTTAAGTGATATACTACAACAATCCCAGAGAAGTAACAATACCAACCTTATCCTGTAAGCCAAGACACAAAAAATATCATTCATAATACAAAACTAGTGTTAGGAGTGAATAAAAAATACATCCTCTGCATACAGCAAAAAGGTGCAGAGGACCAGACAAACACAGGGATACAATGACAACGGAGAAAGACATGGAAAATCAATAGAGAGTCAGTCAGTCTCCCATTGGGAAACAGCTGCACAAATGCTTGTAATATTCTGCTGCAAGTGAGCAACTCAGAGAAGGATACGAATCTTTACATTATTGCAAAGAAAGAGCATAACTCAACCAAAGAGAGAACGAATAAATATCACAGTGAATAAAATGTTCTGAGAGGGAAGATCCATTACTACCAACAAAAGTGTCATTTTTTCCTTAACAACAGCACAAGAAACAGTCCATCATGGTGCGAATTAATTCCAACAAAGCAACTTTGGTATGTCAGAGAGAAGAAGAAATAGATATTTTACGTTAAGCAGAAAATATGCACCTGAAATTCACTCTGCGAGCAACACAACAAGAGAGCAAACAGTCTATCTGTTGTGGTGCAATAATGTACACAGTGTGCCAGGGTGGAGAAGGAGACATACAAAATGCACGGTGGCATAATCCAGTGAATACCTCTCTGAGAAAGGAATGGGGCCAAACAAAGAAGTGTTTAAATATATGAATGAATGCGCTGTATTGAACTGTACACTGCAGAATATGATTATAAAGCATGGACAATAAACAACACTGTAATAAACAGAAAATGCTCTGCTCAGAACAGTAGAAATGATTAGAAATTTTGTTTCAGGATCCTGTGTATACGGCAGATATTCAGATCCAAAGGTGCTTCCTTTGTCCTCCAAGAGGAAATTTGTTTTCAGAGGCTGCATAGGGGCATATTAAAGAACTACTGGAGCAAAAATTTGGTTAGTTGGCGCTGTAAAGCAATACTGAAAACGGCTGTTAGGATGGAGAGGCACAAGATGAGATAATACATAAAACATTCACATATACTGTACAAGCATTATAGACATTACATACCAAACAACTTTGAGGGTATAATTAGTTGAATTTAATGCAATATCCATCAATCAATATGCACCAGTCTGACATCTACGTAAGGATTATTTCCTGTCCCACAGCTGATCACCTTTTGTCTACTTAAAGAAAGCATTTGCAGTGTGGACATAGTTACTCTCCCTTATGTCTGCAGTGCTAACACAATATCTAGAAGGAGTAAAACTGCATGCACACATAATAAACATCGCCCAAGGAGCCATTAGCATAGTGGGTTACATTTTCAAAAGGCAGTTTAACAAACAGAACCGACATGGTGCTCAAGTCTGCGGGGAACAAATAACTGATATTTAATAATAAAGCGTCTCTGTTCTTATTTTTAGAAGTCTATCGAAACACAATCCCTTTGGAGAAGAGTTTCTTCCTGGTTCTCTTCCCTTGGTGGATTTGTTATTGCTTCGATGCCCAGAACTGAAGTGCAGTGCTGGACGTTTTATTACTGGCTGCCTCACTATTGAGGATCCAGCACTCAGTGAGTCCAAAGACAGCCTCATATAAGTTGAGACGTACACGTCTGAGTTCACTGCATCACAGCTGAAATAACCCACGAGAAAAAAACTTACCAGAAAAGAAAAGTACTGCATTTTCCTTTACGGCATTCATAAAATAATTACGATAATGACGATGTTCTTTTGTTCATTTTCTGAATTAGTAATGCTTATCTCTGAGTACCCAGTACATTAGCCCGCTGTAAGACACCAGTGCTATCATCTAAGGGTTTGAAATGCATGTCCAAACAGTGGCTTGGGAAAAGGCTGAGAGAGAACTGAAGAGAAAGTGGTGGGGAGGGAAACACTGAGCGAGAAAGAGTGACTGAGAGGGAGAGATTTAGAGAAAGATAGAAGGCTAGGGTAGAGAGGGCAATGGAGCTAAACTCTCCATGCAGTCTTTAAATGGATAATTTGTTGGGACACACACACACGGTAATACCAGTATCCCAGTGCGCAGCCCGTGCTGTAGGCCAGGCAGCTTCTGTGACTGAGCCAAGCATCTGGGCAGGGTCCCTCCTCAGAGCCAGGCTCTGCTCCAGCCCTGTCTGTGAGTTATAACAGATAACTGCATTTCAAATGGATTATACCCCAAACACTGGCTTTGATAGTAACAGCCCCTCGAGGTATGTGTTTAGTGTGTGCGGTGTCAGAATAACTGATCCTCTACACAATTTCCTGCAAGCAAAAAATAAAGACGAATGAAAGAAATAAAAAATAAAGAGGGCACATCATGCAAAAAAATCACAATGGACAGATTAGGATGCCGTCTTGTTCTCATTTATCTCTGGCGCCTGCTGCGAGACCCTGTAAACTGCTGGAAAAACGCAGAAGTAGTCTAATTCTGCTCAAGTTAAGAAAACAGAGTAAGGGGAGCAGAGAGGCAGAAGGAGACAGATGCTGTGTCGACTACCCATCCATAATGTAGGAACCAGGGGCCGTACGCAATGGGGTTTTATTAGAATGACAGGCTGTCATGTTAGGGTGAGAGGTTCAGCACAGCAGGCCGGATGCCTTGTAGAGGAATACAAACATGAAAGCAGGTAAGACAGCAGGTTATTGTAACTGGGGTAGCAGCATGGGATGCAGTGATTGGCAGTGGAGGAAAGATTTGTAGAGGAGGGCTGATTTGAAGCAAGCACTGTAACACGTGACTGAAATTAAGAAAAACATGCCTCCATCCTCACATAATCCTTCACTGCTTCAGTGTCACTGGTATCTGAATGGCCATTCAGACACCACTGAGAGTTTGATCCTTAACAAAGATTATGTAGAAAAGAAGGAGAGATCGCAGACAACAAGAGGATGGAGATGAGTGGCTGCGATAAATACAGACATACGATGAGAGATAACAGAGGACAGAGAAAGATGAGGATAAGGAAATGAAGAGCCACCACGAGAGATTGAGGGAGATGAAAAGTGAAAAGATAAGACAACAGCTCTATTATTGGGAGGAGATAATTCACAGCAAACAACAGTCAGCATTAAGATGATGAAATGCAATGCAAAAGCGCCTTCCTGGTTGAACCAACTTGTCCATTAAATATTAATTGTGATTAAATTTTTCTCACTTTCATTAAAAGCCTGTGAGTCAGGGCGAAAAAGCTGTCCTGTCATTTCACACCCCACGTCCTCCTGTGCCTGATGTCTTTCATGTTGGAGATAATGATCACACACATTAGTGGGCAGGGGAGAGGAGCATGTCTGATGTTTGTGAGTGAGTGTGTGAGTCTGTGTGTGTGTGTGTGTGTGTGGCCATAGCCTTTTCCAGGCCCTAGTGATGTGGACGTCAACCTCCTGTCCTCACAGACAAGGATGCTTAGAAAGAGCATCCTCTCAAGGCAAGCCTGCAGAAATGACACAACACATGGTGGGCTGCTGATAAGAAAGCTATGGTGTTTCCTGCTCGTTTACCTCTTTGAGCTCTTTGGCTACATCCTTGAGGTCTCCCAGGATGGTTTCCAAATTCTCCACGATTGTCTTGATCTCCTTTTTCACTTTCACTTTGGAGACTACTCCTTCAGCCTCTGCATTAGGTGCCCCTGACATTCTTCAGTTTATGGCACAATCTATTTCGCGAAGGATCTAAAGTCAAATCCTTTGGTCGCCACGCTGCCACTTTGCCAACGCATTTTCGTTTAGTCCTCCGCTCCCTTCACTTTTGCTCCTACATAACAGCCAGGACGGAGCGAAGTGGCGTCGGGCAGTGTTCTATATCTACCACTAGGCATGCGCAATAGAGCGTAACACAAAAAAATAACCCTTATGTCAAAATATTGTATCATACTGTCTGCAAAAAAAGGCGGCTGTCCACAGGTTTCTGTGCCTCACACCTTCATGTCCAGCAGCGAAAAAAGACGTGCCACGAATATCCTTCACGTCGAGAGAGCGCTAAATTCAACATTTTGTGAGAAAACGTCCAACACGGATGCGTTGAAAATGTCTCAGCTGGAGTAAATACAGAGAAGGACACGAAGAAGAGGAAAGAGTACACAGGCAGTCATCCACACCGTCACACCGCCGGTCGTTATTGTAACGGTCCATAATCCTCAGGCATCGACAGAATGGTGATACACTCCTCCTTTTTCCTCAAATAGAAGCTTCTGGTGATGATACAGCCCGGGAAGCCGCCGGGTAACGACACCCCAGAGGCACTTTCCTCCGAAAAACACCCCGTCAGTTTCATCCTGTCTCCATCGCAGCCTCCTTGGAGAGTCTGAGCAACAACGTCCGGGCGCAGAGGATGCTCTCTCTCGCGCTCCTCTCTCTCTCTCTCCCTCAACCCCTCGCACGCGCTCTATCTCCCTCGCGCTCTCTCTTCTCTCCAGTCTTCTTCTGTGGTGCTGTTAGTTACATTGAGGTCTCCCAGATATTAGTTTTATAACGTGACGGTTGTGTTTGTCGTGTTTAAATAACTTAATTAGATCCCCACTAGCTTCCAATGATACTGTACAGTCTAAGCTGCTGATGCTTGGCAAGTTTCCTTTGACTAACATTAGTGTTTTTTCTTTTGTTATTATTATTTTATATTTAGTATTGTTATTATTGATAATAATATATATTTTTTTGCTTTTATTTTTTTTACTGCTCACAATCATCCACCTGAGACCCTGTGTCCTCGTGTCAGGACATCACATTTTGGGTTTACTTGACCTTATACTTCCATCCATCCATCCATTTTCATCCGCTTATCCGAGGCCGGGTCATGAGGGCAGCAGGCCGAGCAAAGCACCCTAGACATCCCTCTCCCCAGCAACACTTTCCAGCTCCTCCTGGGGGATCCCAAGGTGTTCCCATGCCAGGTGAGATATGTAATCCCTCCACCGTGTTCTGGGTCTACCCCGGGGCCTCCTACCCCTGGCATGTGCCCAAAACACGTCTAACAGGAGGCGCCCAGGAGGCATCCTGATCAGATGCCCGAACCACCTCTGCTGACCCCTTTCGATGTGAAGGAGTAGCGGCTCTACTTCAAGCTCCCTTTCTAAGACTGAGCCCAGCCAACCCACGGAGGAAACTCATTTCCGCTGCTTGTATCCACAATCTCATTTTATTGGTCATTACCCAGAGCTCATGACCATAGGTGAGGGTTGGGACGCAGATGGACCAGTAAATCGACAGCTTTGCCTTTCAGCCCAGCTCCCTCTTCACCACGACGGACCAGCACAGCGCCTGCATCATTGCAGAAGCTGCACCAACCGCCGATCCATCTCACGCTCCATTCTACCCTCACTCGAGAACAAGACCCCAAGACACTTGAACTCCCTCGCTTGAGGCAGTAACTCTCCCCCAACCCAGAGAGGGCAATTCAGCTTCCGGTACCTTATACTTCATTCTACTTAACTTAGACCTGTTGTCCTTGTTCGTGGACACTTTTTTGTGCCATACAGTGGTAGTAAGAGCACAATATACTAATCCTTGTAAAAACAAGATGGCAGCCATCTCTGCCAAATCAGTCTGCAGCCAATCCCGACACAAAAGTGGACAAAATCTGATCAAATGTAATGGCTGAAACTTGTTTATTTATGATTAATAATGTTTGTAGTTTGATATGGCAACATATTTGACCAATTTTGGCAACAGTAACAAGCTAAGGCAGTATTAATTAGGAAGTACTTGTTTGAAGACATTGGGACTTTATTGTCATCTCATTTGAGGACATTAGGACATAATTATTGGTACTAATGTTTATGTTTTTTTTTATACTTATTGGGTCCTACTGATCCCAAATGCTAAGAGAAATTAAAAATGCGTACCAAACAAAAGTTCGGGTCTCAGGAGGCTGTTTGTTTTGTACAGCTTAATTATTATACTGACCTGTGTTTTTCTTTTTACCTATACGTACTTATATGTTGCTTTGTGTTGTTTTCTACTGATGCTTCCTGTTTGCATTATCCCTCTGCTGCTGTAATGCTACAAATTTCCCCATTGTGGTACAAATAAAGGGTTATTGTATCTTTTCTTATTGAAAGTTTAAACATCAGTACAAAGATCCATCATAAATAAGCATCATATATGCATACACAATCCCATATGCATATCAGAGATGGAAAAAAGCAACAGAAAAAAATGAAAACAACAAAATAATAATACTGACACATACACCCACACACTGACAACATCTCTTAGGTTAAACTTAACCATCTGTCAGTTGCATTGGTTACTGCGTTGCCCCCTAAGTTGCATGCAGCCAGCCAATGATAGGGCCCCATGTAGACATACACTGATCACATTTATTCAATATAGAGTATGTCACTCTCTCATAAGCAGCCAATTGAGCCATTGTCACAGTCCATTCTTCATATGGGGGGTGGGTGTTTTTCTTCCTCCAGAGCCTCAGTAGTATCCCTTTAGCTGTTGTAAAAGCCAAGATAATCCATCTCCTCTCAAAATATGACAAGTCAGAGTCCTGGAGATCCATGGTTGAACCTAAAAGAGACAGTTTTACAGAGACATGGAGTTTTTTTTTTTTTCAGGACATCAAAGATAACCTGCTGGGTGTTTTTCACCAGTCTTCAAGTGATTGACATGTCCAAAGAATATGTAAGATAGAAGTACAACTCTCCAGCATGAGTCTACAGGTATCAGCTTCCACTTGTATAGTTGCGAGTGGAGTCCGATCGATGCCATGAACCTATCACCCATTTCTTTATACACTGAATTGATGTTACTCAGATATGATTTCTAATGAGATATGTCATTTGCCGTGTCTCTTGCCCCTTTTGTCTTTGACTTTGATCAAAATGTCACTCAGTTGTTTTTGCAGTAGATGATGAATCTTTGGAGCAGTGCCCTGACATGAAAATGTTCTAATGGGCAGCTCTTGGATTGGGGTGCCTGTGGGGCAGGTAAAAGGACTCCCAAGCCATTTAGACAGTTGCATTTGGACATATCTCCAAAATTGGTTACATGGCAGCTTTTATTTTTCCATCATTTTTCCTCAAACATAGGGAATCCCAACCTTTTGCCATGGTGTCCAGTTAACTTTTTTTCTCCAATTATAGGTGTTTGGGGTGGATCTAAAAAAGTCCCAGGGACCAGCTCTATGTAGTTTACTCCATAGCAACTTTGTGTTAGATATAACCGGATGGTATTTCTGTTGTAATGGTTTTGTATAGTCCAAACCAGTTTCTGTCTTGAATCAGCTAGGTTTATCTTTTTCCTTACAACCTGGTGACCACGTTCTTATTCTGTGTATGTGACTTTGGTAGCCCAGTAGTACCATTTAAACTTAGGAAGAGAGAACCCCCCTTTCTCTGTACAAGTCCATAATTTCTTTATCCCCGAACAATGTGGTGAATTGCCCCAGAGAAAATCTAGAAAGTAGGCAACATTAGGTTTAACAACAGCATGTCAATAACAAGAACCTGGAAAACTCGTCAGCAATAGCAAGAACCTGCTTGCTGCTTTTAAATGTGCGCCAGGGGAGACCGGGGATGGTTGTAAAAACAGGATGGTTGTAACAGCACCAGATTCACCAAGAGGAGATGACCTATGAGTCATAATACATTTTTATTGGATGTCCACTTCCTTCATGACCTTGTATCTGAAATTTCATAGTTGTGTGAAGAAGTGTGCAGATTTTACAGCCAAAACACTGATTTTCAGGTGTGAAATTAATTTCTGGGACCAAGTTTATATTTTGATTGGTACTGATGCTGTTGAAATTAGAATTATGTAACGTGTATTTGATGAGAGAGTAGTCTCTTGGGTACAATGCGAGGTATTTCATCTTTGCTCATTTTAAACCACCATGCCGATACGGGTCGCTAAACACTAGATGACAGGGGTGGGGATGGTTGTAACACCTTTTACTAGAGTGTTACAACTAACCCTAATGGCAGCTAAATGTATTTTATCCACCTATCTTACTCCCTTTTTCAGCGAGCTAGGAGAGTTGGTGAGTAAAACTGGTAGGGGTGTGATTGCACATGTGCTAAAATCAGCAACAGATGGGGTGAGGCAGGGAAATACAGAGAGGTCTGTCCCCAAATAATACTCTGTCTGCCATGTGACACTGAGCAAATACAAGAAATTACAAAACTTCAGAGAAACAGGATCAGCACAGCTGCCCTGTGTGGGGGATCACAGCAGTCAAAAAGTCAAAGCACATCAAAAGGATGTCTTACTGGTTACTGAACTGAGGCAGCAGACTTGTATTTGGGCTCACTCCATGTGTGGTAATAAGCAACTGACAGGTATGGGTTACAGTTAGGCCTCGGTAGGAATTGGTTATTATGGTATGCATCATTTTTTCATGTGTAGTTTTATGTGTAATCTTTAATTCTTGTTGTAACAACTTACTCGAGGTAGTGTTAAGACTTACACCAGTAGTGGGGCAGGTTGTAACAGTAGAACCTCTTGTATTGGACATCAATTAGTGAATTCTGGGATATAGCTGGAGAAGTTGGAAACATTGCTGTTTGTCAGTAGTCAAATAAGGGTACTTTGTGTCAAAATCTGAGAGCTCTAACACAGAAATTCAGCAGATCATAGGTGCTGAGACAAAAACCATCCCCAGTCTTCCTTATTCAAGCACAATGCTAGTCTAAAAATCAATGAATACTTTTAAAACAAGTGCCATTGTCCTAATGGGTACCTATTCCAAATAGGCCTACTCAAATAAACTATTTATTCACTTTTCGAATAGAGGCTGCAAAGTGATTTAGAATATGGCCTAAACGGAAAAAGGGATGACAACAATAGAGCAACAAAATACTAACTTAAAGGGGAAAATATGCCTATTTTTTAAAATTCAGATGTTATTCCTGTGGTTTAAGACAGCTAAAAAATGAGTAAACATGAACAACTCTTCCCAAAATCCCCAAACTAAAGTGCTAAAACTCAAATTTGTGATTTCATCGAGCTGCTTCATGGACAATGACTAGGGAAAGATGTGGGATGACAGGTGACACTATGAGCACTATACCAAATGTGTCTTGGATGTATGGGTACATTTTCTGTTTCAGAACCGAGAACACTGCAATAGAATAAAGTTCATGTAGGTGTAAAAAAGAAAACAAACACTCTGTGAGTCCACAGAATTAGGCTCCCATTCATATGGAGCAGCTCCAGACTTTATACCCTGTGACATCACAAGTTTGACACTTACTTATCTGGTTTCTGAGAGAGAGTAGCTCATGTTAACAAATAGGCTATTGATTGAACTAGGGAAATAACATGCTGGAATATTAAATTTACGTGATGTTCCCCTTTACAGGGAGTTTAAAACAGCTGGGTAAAATTGCCTTAAAAGGAGCTGTTGACAAAAGCAAATGGAGGGCAAGCAAACAAATGGTACTACAGCCAAATGTATCAAACATAGTACATAAGATAAGATGAGATAAGATGAAGCTGTGTTAATTCCGAGCATTGCTGTGCAGCATTTGCAATATAAAGGGGGGAGAGTGCAAATATAAAAAGTTCAAGTATAAAAAGTTCAAGTTAACAAATATTTATTATTTGCTTAACAAGTACACTGAATTTAGTCAAACGCTTTGCATGTAAACATGTACTGAAGTCCACATTTCTCTATCATGAAATGACATCGCCACACAGTCATATTAAAGCACTCAAAAGCAGTTTCAAGTTGACTAGAATTTTTATACATTAATATATAGACATTAATCAGGCATAGTTTTAACTACACCTGCCAATATCCTCACCACCACTACTATCTCCTCCTCCTCATAATCATCATGGTCACTGTCACCATTTATATAATTATCTATTATTTGTTGGGATGACAAAAAGTGCTGTAATAAAAATAATATAATAAAATAAAAATGCACAAAATTTGTTGATGGTGACAGCTTTTCAATAGGATTATGTATCGCACTTATTTACCATGAATAAAACGATTTCTTGTATGTTTTAATAACAACATGGCAAACTGCATGTGTGAACTGAACAGTGACGACAACAAGTGTAATGGAATCCTGGCTTCTGATTGGTCACTGCGGAGACTGCCCCCTCGTAATTGCGGAAGTGGAAGTTGTCGAAGTTCACCCTGCTTGTCAGTGTTGCTCTTGTGTCCACTGTGCTGTTAGTGTTCAGAAACAGAGGATAATAACTCACAGGGATGTCTTTGTCTTTCGAGGGAAGAGTTGTGCTCGTCACCGGGGCCGGAGGAGGTAAAATCGGCGTGCGAACATGAACTGAACGTTAGCTAGGCTTGATGCTAACTGTAACTAAATAGGTTTTGTAGCGTTAGCTCCGATGCTAACCTGCTAGTTGTGGAGATTTATTAAGTATGTCAGCCAAGTTATTAAGACAAGTACTGCACGACTCTTTACTTTCTTTCTGCTGCCCAGCTGTTAAACTGGGTGTCTTGCTAATTGCTAACACCGACGATACAGTCGCAAAGTCATTAAGTAAACAAACATACAATCTAAGCTACCTTTATTACATTTATTGGTAATAAGCACAACATGCACTGCATTAACTAGACTAGCAACTAGCATTTGTCAGCCTTTCATGTGAGGATAACAGGGAGCAAAGTGCATGCAACGCAATTGCCGATAATCATACCAGCATAAGTGTGTGAAAGGGCAGCAGTGACTTATGTGTGTATGCTCAGGCAATTTACTCATGTATCTCTCTTTCCACAGGGCTTGGCAGGGAATATGCACTGGCTTTTGCTGCAAGAGGTGCCTCAGTTGTAGGTAAATAAAGGATCTTCATTTTTAGCCTTTCATTATTTTTAGAACAAGTATTGTGGATATACTGTAGTCAGTGCAACCAGGATTTGATCCTTTATAGCTACAAGTGAAACACTATGATCTTTTTTTGTATTTCTTTGCCTTAGAGTAAAAGTAGTCAGTGTGTATGTAGACATCTGGTTCAGCATTATTCCAGATGTTTCCCTTATATGTTAGGGACTGGACATAAGTTTAATCTTAAATCAATCAAATATCCTTTGTCGGTAATCTTATTAAAATGTGAGTTTTTACCGTAGGTTCCTAAGTAAACCTTTATGTAACCAGAAACCTCTCAAGATTAAAAATCTCTTTTTCAAAAGTGTCCTGGGCAAGACAGGCAGTAATGTAAAGTTATAGACAGACAACTTAGAACAAAAATAAAAAATATGCAACTCCAAAACAAGCAATATAAAACACAAAATCAGATTACTACAAAGAAAAACCAAAAGTACATTAAGATATGCTTTAAGTGAACCACAAAAACAAGAAAAACACGGGCAACTACAAATAATTAAAGAGACCAGTTAAAACGCACCCTGACGTTGTCACATAGATGATTGCATACAAAATTCTTGCAACAGTGCTTTGAAATGGCCGAGAGGAACCAATGAGTGCAACTTTAAGTTCTTCTGCAGAAGATTCCTCATTTAAGGAGCTGCATACATAAATGCTCGTTTGCCAAACTCCATACATACCCTAGGTATAGACAATAAGAACATGTTCTGTGAACGCAGAGCGTAGCCATTTTCAATATTTTACATAAATATGCTGGAAGTAGGCCAGGAATAGCTTTGTAAACTCGACAATGCCAGTGTAAAAGTATGATATTTTAAAGGCAGCCACTGAACCCGAGCATACAGGATACAGTGATGAGTTAGGGGCTTACAGTTGGTAATGAATCTCAGTGCACCATGATATACAGAGTCCATAGCATGCAAACACTTGGAGGGTGCACTCATATATTATACATCCCCATAATCAAGCACAGTCAAGAAAGTAGCAGAGGCAAGTCATTTTTTGGCCAAGAAAGTGAAGCAGTCCTGTTTCTAAAATAAAAACTCAGTTTAATCTTAAGCCTTTTTACAAGTAGTTCAGTGTGTGGCTTAAAAAAAAAAAAGACAATCAACTAACACTGTGCCCAGGAATTTAAAAGATGAAACACTCTCTGTGCTCTTGTTCTGAGATGTCTGTGGGTGTAAAGGTGTCCTGGTTTTGATTTCAGTAGTGATTCACCAACCTGATACACCAGACTGGTGTAAGCAGAGATAATGATCTTAAGTGGTTTTGGTATCAGCCTTGACATGACCGATCCACAGTAATTAAGGTCATCAAGTTCCATGTGAAAGTAAATGCAATGTCACGATGACAATACATTGTGTCTGCCAACAGTTACCATTATTTAGTCACAAAGGGCTGCAGACTCAGTTTTTGTCTAATATTCACTTATTTTAGAAAATATCTTAATGAAGTTCCTGCTGTGAGTTCAGATCTCTTAAACCCTGAGTTGAAATTACAACTGGAAGAGCAAGAATTGAATCCGTACGTCCTTCAATTATCAATTAAACCTCAAATCGAGTGCTGCCATAGAGGAATGTGCACTGACTGTCACAGTAACAGCTTATTTTTAGGTTAGGACGTTACTTTTGTTATACAATGTTGGCATAAACATTTGCCCTCCCCCAAAATAATAGCTTTCCCCATAGCCCGGACTGAACATGCCCTTGAACTCTGACAAGGAATCAGCTTAGCTACACTCTTCTCCTAACCTAATCATTTGTGGAGAATTGCGAAACTCACCCCATTATTGCTAATCTTTCTCTTCTCGTTGCAATAAAGTGAATGACCTTGGGACAGACACTAAAGGGGGTGGAAAGAGTTCTGCAGCTGCTGATAAGGTGGTGGAGGAGATAAGAGCGAAGGGAGGCAAGGCCGTGGCAAACTATGGTGAGAAGTTTAGACTTTTGTCTCAAGTCCTCGTTTCTTTTATCTCCTCTTTCTTCTCTTCATCGTTTCCTCCATCTTTCTTTGTCCCTTGCTTACCTTGCAGTTTTTAACTTATGTAATGCTAGACTCGAAAACAACATTGATTTCTGTCAGTCCGACTAGCGCACTGATGAAGCTGTTGGCTAGTATAGAAGACGAATGGATCCCCCTCCCGTCTTTGCTCACCTCACTTTTGTAAGAAAAAACAACTAGTTTTAAAGAACAAAACAACAGCTCTTTGATTAATGTATGTGTTTCAAAGGCTGTTTTGAACATGGTGGATTTGTTTGTGAATGTAATACTGAGGTTGGCATATGTTTTATTGATGTTATAACAAGCTTTGATGCCCAACAATCAATTACAATGTTCCTTTGAAAAGGTGACTCATCATGCATCATTACGCAACATACATGTGAGGGAGGCTACTAACTTTCTCTAGTACATGATAAAACTTTGACATAAGCCTCTCTCCCTGCCAATTATATTATCGTAACACTAACACAATGTGTATATCTGTAAATCTAAACGCAACCAGCACCACTGTAGCCGAGAATCAGATCTATAGGTGAAGGTAAAATAAGAAGAACAACGTATAGGTACAAATACAGACATGCGAAACAATTTCAGAATGATCACTTATCAAATGCAAAGACGTCTCTATGACCTTTTCTGTCGTGCACATACAGATTCAGTTGAAGATGGAGAAAAATTGATCCAATCAGCACTGGATGCATTTGGAAGAATAGGTGAGTCATGTCTCTACAGTATATGGATACGCAGAACCAAGTATTGCACCATTAAATAGCTCAATTAAATGATTTTTGATCATGTAATTGCTGCTATTTAAACCTATTATTGAACCAGATCTGTATCTTTCTTACAGATGTCGTGGTGAACAATGCTGGGTAAGTTACTTCATGTCTAGCTAGGTTGAATCACATCATCCATTTTTGGATCAAAATCAAAAACACATTACTCCTCTTACCTGCAGAGCTATTTACCAGTCAAGATTGTTTTGATGTGAGTTGCAGAATGTTGGAGAGATTGGCTGTAGAGATGTCTGCCTTCTCTCAGATATAATGGAACTAGATAGCACTCAGCTTATGGTGCTCAAAGCGTTCAAAAAATACATTTGAGAAACTCAACAGCAATGTATCTTTACAGAAATCATTCAGTCCTATCCCAGCTGAGCATGACGTTGGGCGAGAGGCAGGGTACACCCTGGATATAGAGACAGACAGTGATTCACACTCACATTCACACCTGCAGTCAATTTAGGGTCACCAGTTAACCTAACCTGCATGAGTACCCGATTGACACATGCAAACTCTGCACGGAAGGGCTCCCCCACCCTGGGTTTGAACCAGGAACCCTCTTGCTTTGAGGCGACAATGCTAACCACTGCCCCACCGTGCCAGCTCCTGAAATCATGACTCAAGATAATCCACAGACTTTGTTGTGACCAGTTTCCAGTAGGAACTTTTTATTTCCACCAAACTACACCCACCAACAGTGTCACTGCACAGAGGGAAGCATGCGTCCACTGCTAGCTCACCTAGCACCACTAACCTAGCTAACATTACAGCTCAGTTGAGAAGGACGCCATTAATGTTGACATCTCATGCTGCCACAAATAAAAGCTGCTCCTCCATTAGTAGATGCATGCCTCCGTCTGTGCAGTAATATAGTTGGGGGGTGTAGTTTGGTAGTAAGAAAATAATCCCCATATGAAACTGCTCACAACAAGCTCTGTGGATTATCTTGAGTAACCAGGTCATGATTTCTGGAAAGAGACACTGCTGCTGAGTTTTTCTATTGTGTTTTTTGACACTTTGAGCACCACAAGCTGAGTGCCATCTAGTTCCATTATATTTGACAGAAGGCAGACATCTCTACAGCCGATATCTTCAACACTCAGCAACTCACACCACAACAATCTCCATTGATAAATAGCACTACAGATAAGAGGAAGCATGTATTTTTGATTTTGGAGAGAACTGTTCCTTTTAGGTTTTGTCACAAAGACTGAAAAGACTAAAACCAATTCCTGCCTTTCTTTTTTAAGGATCCTCCGTGACCGATCATTTGCCAGGACAAGTGATTTGGACTGGGGTAAGTGCTTTATTTCCAATCATTAACTCATACTATCATCACATTTTTTTTTACACTTGTTTGGCTCACTGTGCCACCATGCTATAAGTAGAAGGTTACATTTGTTTTATCCCTTGTGTGTTCTGCATGTACCTTGTGTCTATAAAAACAGATTGTCTGTGTGGGAGTTTAAATCAAATCAAAATAACTTTATTCATCTGTTATGAGCTTAATTTGTGTAAAAACGTCATCAGTGCATACACGACACACACTGTAACTGGACAAACTACAAACATCATTTTAAAACATACAGGGTAGATGCAGCTTTAAAATGCCCCCCCCAAAAAATGCTTAGAAATATCCATAAATAAGTAATAAATATGGATCAAGCATCCAAGCTAGCTCAAGCATTAATGAGTCTGATAGAAGTAGGCAGAAAGCTTGACATGGCTCGCTTGGCCTTGAGTGGGAGTGACCTGTATCTGCAGCCTGAGGGTAAGTGATGTATTGGTTGTGTAGTGTGTGTGTGTGTGTGTGTGTGTGTGTGTGTGTGTGTGGTATCTGAGGCTGTTTGTAGTCCTCACATTTTAGTCAGTCTGCTGTGGATGCTACTTAGAGGTTGTTGATCCAGTCCAATGATTTTACTGCTCATTCTAATGATTTTGTTGAGAGGGTTGGGGCGGATTTTGCTCAAAGCACCAAACCAGGCTGTTAGGTTGAAGGTGATGATGGATGTAATGAAACACTTGTAGAAAGCAAGCAAGACTGATTGGTGCACCTGGAGTTTATAGAGTTTCCTCAGAAAGAAGAGGCGTTGTTGTTGACATTTGCAGAAGACGATTTGGTCTGAAAGGGAGTTTGTGGTCAACTGTGGTTCAGAGGTATTTGTATGCCTCCGCTCTCTCTATGGTCTGCCCATTTACCCGAGGGATGGTGTGCTGTTCAGGACAGAAATCAATGACCAGCTCCTTGGTGTTGGAGGTGTTGAGGTCAAAGCAATTCCCCTTATACCACTCTGAGAATGTGTTCATCTCAGCCTGGAGCTGCCCCTCACAGTTAATGGTGTCCACAATGACTCTGTCTTCTGAGAATTTGATGTAGATTACTTCTGGATCTGAGCTTCTGCAGTTATCAGTGCACAGGGTGAAGAGCACAGGTGACATTACAGAGTCCTGTGGGGCTCCAGTGGAGATGGAGATGGTTTGAGTACAGCTGAACTGTCTATTAATTCTGACCACTGACATCTCCCTGTCACAAATAAAACAACCTTATATCCACATGCTTTGGACATGCCTCTCCCTATATAACCTTTGGTTTGTCATATTCAATACAGTCTCAAAAGTTAACTCTGTCTCTGTCAACCTATCTGCAATCACTGCCCTATTCGGAGTCACCTTAACGCCTACAACAATAAATTATGTGAAGAACTTTATAGCTTTTGTAAAGCTCCTGGCTAGACACTTGGTTCTTGTCAAATGGAAATCTCTCGCTCAACCAGTGGTGGATGAGTTATCGGATAGCCACAATTCAGTAAAAGTAAAGATATCTTAGCAGAAAATTACTTAGGTGGAAGTTAAAGTTACCCATTAGAATATTACTTGAGTAAAAGTCTTAAATTATCTGATATTTACTGTACTGAAGTATCAAAATTAATGTTATCATATTAAATGTACCTAAATATTGAAATTAAAAGTAAATGCTGATAATAACAAAGCAAGCAGTCAGATTTTTGGAGAATTTTAAGTTTATTTCTTCTTGAAATGTGCTTCTTCTTCTCCAACATTACACTTGGAAGAAAAAGTCTTTTTCACAACTTAAGGGTTTATAGAATAAAATCCAGGTTTTTCCCTTCGTCCCTCCGTCCTTCCATCTTCTCTTCCTTCCCTATTTTGCAGCAAGTAACTAAGATGCCTCGAGGAAACATATTGGTGTAAATTTATACATTTCATTATGGAAATGTAGTGGAGTAAAAGTGTAAGATTACAGAAATATTAAAACTCAAGCAAAGTACAAATACTCCCAAAAAATACTTAAGTACTGCAACAAAGTATTATCGCCTGGCGATATTACACTGCTGCGTGCAACCTGCCCATCACCTTTGGATTAAGGAAATCTTCTACTTTGTTAATATGGAAAAAAAAATATATGTACACTGAGTGGATCGTATGCTAGTTATAAGAAGACATAGGGACCATTTTTTGCATGTGCGTACAAACTGACCAGACTGACAAACTGTCAGAGCATTTTCAGTAGGGATGTACGCGGTTAGTGGGCTAGTTGATTAAACATATCTACCTTTACTAGTCGGCACCAGAAATGCTAGTTGATTAAGCTTATTATAAAGATTATTAAATGTAATCAATTAAATTATTTTATACTGTTGCGTTCACCCAGTGATAATGCCATTGAAATAATCGCGCACACGGAAAGTAACATGCTGATCAGTTATGAATGTGCACAGTTAGTCAGCTAGTCAATTACATGTTCCTACCTGCGCTAGTTGGCGCCAGAAAAACTAGTTGGTTAAACTTTTTATTAAAATTATTATTATATTATGCGACTGATTTCACCCAATAAAAAAATGCTGCTGTAATGATCAGGCATTTTCCTCAGGAGTTATTTTCCTAAATTGTAAATTGTATTTTTTTCACTAGATGTTGTTTGTTAACATTTGTTTAATGAGATGTTGTCATGTTTTGTAGGATGATGTGCAGTAGTTCTTTGCCACACATTTCAGCAATTTAGTTACTGAAATATCGATCACCAATGACAAGAGGCTCTTATAATATACGCAATATTTTTTTCAGACAGTTTAACCTTGTGGATTATGTTGTGCTTAGTTTTGTCAGCTGAGTGTTTTCTTACTTTTAGACTAGTCGCCTAGTTTAAGCTTGAACTTCTGTTTAAATGTCAGGGAAATTAATCATAAGGAACATTCCTAATGTATTAGTGTTTCTACCTAATCTGTTGAAATGATTCACTTTGTGTTTTATTGTTGCATACTCTTCATTTTGTGAAAGTGTATGTATATACACACTTAGATGTTTACTTTTACAGTTCCCACGCAACTGTGTAATTTCATAGTTCTCATAAATGACTGATTGTTTTTTACTTTCTTCAACAGGTTTGTTCGGTTTCTTTTCTTTTATTGATCCTCTGTTTTAACATTACTTAAAGCCTGTTTTGAAACTTGGTGTTCT
Source organism: Cephalopholis sonnerati (assembly GCA_019142605.1). Taxonomy (NCBI): domain Eukaryota; kingdom Metazoa; phylum Chordata; class Actinopteri; order Perciformes; family Serranidae; genus Cephalopholis; species Cephalopholis sonnerati. The sequence continues at coordinate 28,877,164 of JAGQAX010000007.1, forward strand.
GGTGTCATCTGTTGTTTATCTAAAAAAATCCAATAAATAAAGTTTGGAAAAAAAAGAAAGGACCCGCAGGATCAAATGTGGATTGACATCCAAAAAAATATTGACTGAAAGCTGGATCTGATCCACAGTGCTCTCATGTGAAATAACAGAAGCGTTTAATGTGAGTTGTGTATTCATGTTTAGTGGGTCACTCCTCTTATTCTCCTTTTCAGACCTGATTCAGAGAGTTCACTTGAGAGGCTCCTTCTTGGTGACTCGAGCTGCCTGGAACCACATGAAAAACCAAAAGTTTGGCAGGTAAGGAGCCCGGCTTCTCACAGCATTGAGGTGGATAAAGGCTGTGCCATGCCTTTATTACGTGGGCAGGGTTTTCTTTTAGATCCAGCAAAGTTACAGTATCCTCAGCAGACAGACCATGGCTGGACTGTAATCAAAAGGAAGTCAGCGTGGCACGAAATGCTCTGTGGGTGAGCCCTGATTCAGACGTCAGCAAGGGTACCAGAGGAACACAAAATGGTTTTTATATGCCCCAATTTAAGTGGGCTTTTGAGGATATGCAGTTGAGGTAATGAGTAATATAAAGCATGTCTACCATCACATTATTATACATATTCTAACTCTGACTTTAGTCACTTGGTACTCCCTAATATGTCTAGCTCCATTGGTTTCATGGTGTGCAATGAAAAAATCTGCATACTAATAAAACCCCAAGACAGCACATTTGATATGAATATGTAAATCACCAAAGAATGAAGGAAATTACTTAATTTGGCTATGCAGCACTGCAGGTTAATCTCTGAACAATTTGAGCACTGTTTAAATCGATGACTCACAAGAAGCAGCAAAGATGTCTGTGCAGGCTCATCTTTTTCTCCCAAGTAGTGCAGCATAAAAAATTCAAATGTCCACCAGTCTGAAGTTGTAGAGTTGAAGGTGTTTTGCCACTCACCCAAGATTCTTCACTTCTGTAGAAGCCTCTTCAATAAGAAGCAAACATCCACTGAATAATTTATACCGAGGCAGTGAGAATGTATGCAGATATGCGTCGGTCACGTTTTTGAGGCAGCTTACAGAAAATGGCGAGGATGATTTTGGCACACCAAATACAGAGGCAACTTATAACATTAAAGGGACAGTTCACCCAAAAAATCAAAAATACATGTTTTTCTTTTTACCTGTAGTGCTGTTTATTAATCTAGATTTATTTTATGTGAGTTGCTGAGTTTTGGAGAAATCAGCTGCAGAGATGTCTGCCTTCTCTTAAATATAATGGAACTAGATGGCACTCGGCTTTTGGTGCTCAAAGCGGCCCCAAAATACATTTGAAAAACTCAGCAGCAATGTCTTTTTTCCAGAAATCATGACCTGGTTACTCAAGGTAAATCACAGACCTTGTTGTGAGCAGTTTCATGTAGGAACTATTTTCTCTTAAGCTAACTACACCTGCAAACCGTATCGCCGTGCCGAAGCATGCTCATGTTGGAGAGGCTCACACTCGTGATAGATGTAAACATTATTTGGTGTCTGCCTTAGCTGAGCTGTAATTTTTGTTATCTCAGTGGTGCTAGGTGAGCTAGCAGTAGATTCTAACGTCCTTCTGTGCGGTGATCAGAGTCCTGCACAGGTCTGATTATCAAATTCGCAACATGCACTAACACACCCGCCTTGCTTCCCGCGCATATGACTAGTTACTCATGTCACGCGACCTGGTCTCGAAACTGCACATCCTGTAATAACCATGTGCTGTTCAAATAACTTGGTTAGGCACCATGGTTACAGTGATAATTTTGGGACACTTCATACATGTGAAACAAAGAAAATATATTTTAAAAAGAAGGTAATTCAGAAAATACAATTTAAATGAATATTTTTGCTTATACTCAAAATTTTGAGCAGCACATCTTCGCAGTTCACATTTCTGTCAGCAACCCACCTGACTGAAGCATCTCTCATATTCCAGGTGGCACAAAAGACAGAGCTGACACACAGAGTCAGCAGTCAGTCAGAGGATTCATTCATTTAATTTCCGTAACTGCTTATCCTGTTAGAGGATAGAGGAGAAGAGCCTATCTCAGCTGACATTGAGCGAGAGGCAGGATACACCCTTGACGGATGGCCAGACTATCACAGGGCTGACACATAGAGACAGACAACCATTCACGCTCACATTCACACATACAGGCAATTTAGAGTCCCAATTAACCTGCATGTCTTTGGACTGTGGGAGGAAGCTGGAGTACCTGGAGAAAACCCACACTGAGACAGGAGAAGGTTCAAACTGCCCACCCTAAAGTTCGAACCGGGAACCCTCTATCTGTGATGCAACAATGCTAACCACTGCATCACTGTGCCGCCAGTCATAGGATTAAAACATTAAAACATTCAATTAAACTGTAATTATTCTAATTTTATTCAAATATATTTATCACCCATCCCACGTATTCTTTTTTCCATCCAGAGCCATACCACATACATTTCACCCTTTGCACGGTGGTACAGCTGGTGGGAGTAGGTCTGTAGTAAGAAAATAGTTTCTACATGAAATTGCTGTGAATTATCTTGAGTAATCGAGTCATGATTTCTGTAAAGAGACATTGCTGTTGTGTTATTCAAAAATGCTTTTTTGGCACGTTAAGCACCACAAGCCTGAATGCCTAGATGGCACTTAATTATTTGAGAGAAGGTAGACGTCTCTACGGACGATATCTCCAACACTCTGCAACTCACACCAAAACAATCTAGATTAATAAATAGCACTACAGGTAAGAAGAAAAATATGCACTTTTGATTTTAGGCTGAACTGTCCCTTTAACAACAAAGGCATTCTGGATCTTAACTGAACAGTTGTGCTTTTCCTGCTATGAAAAGTAAAAATGTGTGCTCATTCTTGCTGAGTGCATCCTCACTGCAAACCTCAAAAGCTCTTTTCAGAGCCGCTCTGTGGTTTGCATGTTTTGAATTTTAATTTGCAGAAGAAGGTCACACAGCCAGTTTTGCTCCCATGTTACTCCAGGTAACAGATGCCCTCCACGTGTGCACATGTTGTCTACATGAATGGGAGTAGGAAGTAGTCCAAAAACACTGAAGTGACATTTTGCAGAAAGTTTCACTGCATTCTGCCAAAGAGCAGCTTTTTATTATGTAGGGAAGATAACAGTTGCAGATAATGAAGTTGGTTTTTGATGTAAGAAAAAAAATTGTAATCATGATCATCTCAGAATCACGTGTAGTTTTTCTAATGTCCTATGGGTTTGAAATTCAATCTCTGTGTGCAGTCAACCTAAGCTAAAGTTAATTGTGTATTTAAAGGTAAGACCAAAACAGAAAGACAGAAAAAGTAGAAAGGTTCATGACATGACTGTCAGACAGAATGGGCATAAAATGTTAAAGCATGGAGCAACACACAGATGGAATTATACTCTGTATTATTAGGTCCATAATGCACAAAAGAAAGTCTGTGTGTTTGCTGTTGCTCTTCTACAGAGCAGCATTTTATCACGTAACACTTAATAGTCTGAAAGCTTCCCTCAGTAATTGAATCATAGGCTTTAGCATATAAAAGCTATTGATTTGAGTAATATTATATCACTGCCAGTCCTCTGGTGGTTCCACTGTAGTTTGCAGCATGAGTATGCTGTGATATGGATCACTGCTTTCTGATGACCGGTGAGACAGCGTGTTTCAGATGTCTCCTACACTTAATGTGGCATTGGTGCTTAACCTCATTACTTTTGCTTGACTGAAGTGAACTCTCTGTGTGAGATTGCTATCAAAATTGTATGTGCAAGACTGAGAGGTTGCTGTGCATACATGCATTCACTCCTGCATGTAGCCTGTGCTCACAGTAAGATGTTAAAGTAAATGTGCAGTTCTGTATCTGCAGCAGAGCAGCTGAATGTTATGTGTGTGTGAATGGGCTAACATTACATGACTAGATGCCTACACGTCTGTACTCCTGTGTGATTATGCATGCATGAAGAGTATGTGCCACTTAGTGTGATTATGTGTGTGTGTACGTGGGGGCCGTCTGTGTTTCCCATTACCGCATCGCTATGCCTGTAACTGACTTGTTGCCTCGGGTTGTCTGTGGCCAGAATTATCATGACGGCTTCAGCCGCGGGCATCTATGGTAACTTCGGCCAGGCCAACTACAGCGCTGCCAAGCTGGGCATGCTGGGGCTGTCAAACACGTTGGCCATCGAGGGACAGAAGTACAACGTCCACTGCAACACTATTGCCCCCATTGCTGGGTCACGCCTCACAGAGAATATCATGACCCCGGGTAAGTAGAGAGATTAAACAACATACATAATTGCATGCAGTTGGTTAATATAATGCATACTGTGATGTTCTGCCAGGTCCACGCTCTCTCACATATACATGTGTCTTCGGACAGGCCAAAATAGGCAAACAGATTTCAACCATAGCTTTTTTTCTATTTTTTTGGAACAGCTGCATAATGTAATGCTCATGTAATGTTGATTTACAAAATTTGAGGCAACAGCAGTCCCGTTTGACATGCAAATTTGTCATCTAATATTCAAGAACTGTGGTTTTTCACTGTACCAACAGCCATGATGAAATCATGCACCCTGTAAGTGCTTTAAAAGTTTTAAAGTGTGAGCCCTTGATTTTAACAGGCAGCGCTGGCCTCCTTATTTTACTGTAGGTGGTAGCTGCACCTCCAAATACTGACAACAGAATGTAAGCTAATGAAACATGTTTATTTATCATGTTAAAAATATTTCTTGTGACAGAAGGTAATACAGCATCAGATACTCTCAGTGAACACAATGAAATACAGCTCAAAACAGCTTGTAAACGCGGGATACTTTACGTTGCCTTGAACATTATATCAAATAAAAGACTAAAATACAACCTTCAAAATGAAAACATGTCAGTGATTTAAAAAGGCAGTGACTTTTAGCACTGTCGGCTGTGTTTTAAAAGGATCTCATGAGCCCATAAAGATAGGACGTGTTTTTCTAACCCACCAAACCCACTGTCTGTCTACACATCATGAGCATATTGTGCATGCTCTGTGACTGCGGCTCTGTTGACAGGGGTATTAAGTGACAAATTAGAGGAATGGCTTTGCTGCCCTGCTGTGCTGGTCTACAGTAGCATCTGTCACACTGCGCCGTGCCAACTGTCACAGGATGGCCTCACCTTAGTAAATGACTTGGTTCCATATGTTGGCTTTCACTGACTCAGGCTTTTCTCAAACACAAACAACAAAACTAATCTTGCTAAACATTGCAGAGTGCAGTGAAACAGAATGCCCGGTCTTTTACCACCGTGTTTTATTGATTGGAGGTGCAGATATTTTCAGCACACATATGGTGTCTGGCATTAAATCTTTACCAGTTCATACAGGGAATTAAAAGCCTGTGCCATATTTATTTGCTTGACTCCATGCCAACATGTTTAGGAATCTGTTTCATGATTTATTTAAATACCCAGATCTTTTTAGTGATCACTTTAAATTGGTTTTGACTTGGACCTGCTGTTTGTTCTCATGCATTCAAACGTTCTCTGTAGTGCTCCAGTATCAGTGCATGTTTTGCGCTATTTGTCAAGCAGAAGATTTTATTATTTAAGAATACAGATTAGTATTTAGTAAGCATTCCTACTGTGTAACAATAAGACAGTGACATAACAAATATACAGGGTTGTCATGGTCATTGAAAACCTGGTTAAGTCTTGGAATTTTACAGTCCTATTTTTCAGGCCTGGGAAAGTCATGGAATTAGAAAGTTTTGGAAAAGTAATGCAAATTAGTTGTGTACATTAAAATGAAATGTACAGTAATCTTCCATGGATAACTTTCCATGTAATGTAACATAATGGCAAATTTGTTTTTTTAAGGCTAGCTGTTAAGCGATAGCTGTTAGCCCTGGGATAGTCTGGCGACCTGTCCAGGGTGTACCCCGCCTCTCGCCCAGTGTCAGCTGGGATGGGCTCCAGCCCCCACGCAACCCCCAACAGGATATGCGGTTATGTTCAATGAATAAATGAATGTTGACATAACATAGCGCTAATATGCGTTAATGTCGAACATTGTTTATTTGACCATCATGTACATTTCGTCATTTTCTCCCCGCGTCCCCGTGTCTCCCTACATGTATGCCAGGTAGCTTTGATAGAGTTTTAATCTGATATGTTTGCATAAGAGAATAATATTGTTATGAGTCGTAAATCCCAAGTTTCCATACCTATGCTTTGCCCCACTGCTACTTTTATATTGTGGTGCATATTTTAGATTGGGCAGTGTACATTTTATACATTGTGAATGATCATGGGAATTTTATTATACACCCTTGAAAAGTCATGGAAAAGATTAGAAATTTCATCCATGGAAATGTGTGAGAACGCTGAATATATCACCTAGCTTTTCAGAAATTAAAGGAACAGTGTGTACGATTTAGGGGACTTTAAGCATCAAGCAGTGAGGATTGCAGATTGCAACCAGCTGAAACCTCTTCACGTTAGAATTCCTTCAATACTAATTATTCAGGAGATTTAAACCAATAGCCAGATTATCTTCAGAGGTCTCTTCCCCTCGAAAACAATGGGACTAGGCTAATTAAAACCTGTAAAAACACTGAATAAAGCAGCTTCACGTTACAAATCAAATCAGCATGTTTCTCCTACGCTGTTTCGCACTTCGCAGACGGCCTGCTTGCCCAGCACCTGCAAATGTGTGTTCACCTGTTTTCTCTGATAGCTTAATGTGTGCTCACCCTATTTCTGATCCATTCAGGTGGTTTTTACTCTGAGCCAAATTATCTGCAGGGGTCTTCTCCTCTCCAAAACAAACTAATTTGGGGATTTAAAGCAGTTTAAACGCTGAACGTGGAGTATCTTCTAACCATGGTGGTCAGGATGGCCCTGTCTAGAGCCGGTGTTTGGTTTGTCTCTTCTGGGCTACTGTAGACACATGGCAGTACAGCATGGCGATCTCCATAGTTGAGGACCTGCTACCTATGTCGATATAAACAGCTCATTCAAAGGTAGTGAAAACACAACAGTTATTATTTTTTAAGTGATTATACACTAAAGAAAACATACTTATTATATTATATTCCATACACACTGGACCTTTAAGAGCATGATTTCAAAAGGTGTTGATTCATCACACATCCTTTGTGTACTTGAGTCAGATATATGTACAAAAATAAGGGTATTTTCTATTACCCTTCTACCGTTTTGTTTTCCTGTAATTCCTTTTTAAAATGGTTAAACAGTGGCTTGTAATTGATGTTAGCTCTGTAGAGAGAGGACAAGTGCTTTAGGCTTGTCTAATAACTCAGACTGTGTATTTGTGGTATTTGCAAAATGAGCACATCAAGCAAACACAGCATCGTTTTAACAATACGCCAACTGCCAAACAGAGACACTGACGCAGAAGCACCCCTTTGCTGTATAGGACAATTGTGTAACAGACGTGCAATAAAAGAAGAAGCTCTGCTGTACTGTATTTGTGTGTGTCTTGTTTTATTTAGACCTTGTGGCGTCTCTGAAGCCTGAGTATGTTGCTCCCTTGGTCCTCTGGCTCTGTCATGAACAATGCCAAGAAAATGGAGGACTGTTTGAGGTATACAGAAAAAAAAAAATCTCACTTTGTGTCTTTCTCTTCAGATCTCTCTCTCACTGTACTGCCTGTAGCTTTGTGTCTATTGTTTCTTTAGTCATTGAGAACAATAATATACCACTGACATATCCAGCTTCTGTAAAGAGACAATATTTATTTCGTATTTGTGTGTTTGCTCATCTTCTCATGTTTCATCTGCTTTCAGCTGGGTGCAGGCTGGATCGGTAAATGTGAGTACTGTGTGTGTTTTTCCCGAGGAAACGTCTGTATGCATCTATGATATTCATTAGCCCCTGGTTCACTACAGCTGTATGTGTGTGATCTTCACAATGCAGCGACCTCTTTATTTGTGTGTGTCCATGTGTGCAGTGCGCTGGGAGCGTTCTCAGGGCTGCACTGTGAGAAAGAAGAACCAACCCATGACTCCTGAGGCTGTCAGGGACCAGTGGGACAAAATCTGTGATTTTACAGATGCCACCAAGCCTACCAGCGTACAAGGTCAGTAATGCATTGGGCTGAATACATGCTCGCAGGCACAATAGCCTACAAAAACACATGTATAGGAGCATGTGTGTACAAAGAGCACATACTGTATATGCACCCATTCACATACTTACATAAGCACCTTACAGTAGATTACATGTTTATATTCTCATGTGTTTTATTTCATGGTGAAAATGGAAACCACAGATATTAAGAGTTCAAGTAATTCCCTTTTGTCTTGAATGGTCCTTTATTCATCGTGAGCATGATCATATCTCTCACAGCCAATAAACAAACAACTCCTGCTTGGAGTTGAGGCGTTACTAAAGCCGTTTTCACAAAGATTTTTATTTGAATACAAATCTGAGTTGGATCGAGCCCTCCCTCATAACCCTGCTGGTCTGCTTTCACACTTGTTTGACTCATTCTGTGTTGAGTCAGAGTGATTCAGATTGCAGATCGCTGCATAGCTGCTCTGAATCTAATCAAAGCCATCAGATACTTAACAATGAAATAACCATGCTCATTGTGCAGGTCGCTCTTGTCTCTGGCTTTGTGTTTTAGCAGTGGGTCGGCTCTCCAGGCTCTTGAAAGCACTTCTCCACTGTAGCTTGCTACCTCAGCAAACTGTATACAAGGCAGTTCAATTATTTTCAGTCAGCAACATGAAATGATAGTCAAAGTAGGTCTGTAACAGTAATTACATTAGGCAAAAATGATTGAGGTCATGTCTGTTTATTATAGGATACTGCCTGTTGTGTTTACATTACAATGCCATCAACATTTAATTCAACTCAATTCAATTTTATTCATAAAGCCCAATATTACAAATCACAGTTTGCCTCAGAGGGCTTCACAGCACACGACATCCCTCTGTCCTTGAGTGCTCACAGCGGAAAAACTCCCCAAAAATACCCCTGTAACAGGGGAAAAAAGTTTGTTTACTTTACAAAGTCACCAACATTTAAGCCAACATGATGCCACGATAAACAGCAGCGTTTCCCTACTGTTATAAGACTTGTGCGCATGGCTTAGCATTTTTTCTCAGCACCTAAGGTGAATGAGCAGAAGTAAAACTATGCTGTGACGCATTTTACTGTCATTTCTGGTCGCACTGCATCTGTCCTCGCCTGCTCTCTGTGTCACACACACACACAGCAAACCAGAGGGGTGTACTACGAAGCGAGATTAACGGGTTAGCGAGGTAGGTTGAGTCTAAAGCAGGGTTTTCAGTGTCACAAAGGTGGCTCTCTTTTAACCTGGCTAGATCACCATGGTAACTTATGCTTAGCTCATAACCTGGTCCCGACCAGGTTATGTTCAGAGTTTAATCTTAAAATCAGCTATAAAAGCGCCGCTGTTTCACAATTTAGCGTGTTTGGAGCTGGTGTAACCTTTACTTTGAAAGTCCAGTGGAGCTGGATCAGAACCAAGCATTTGTACGGAGGGAGAGATCACACTGATCCGCTGGTGTTTACTTTCTCTCTGAGCGTCTCCGCCTACAGATGTTCAGCTGAGGGAATACGCCACTCACTGTTGAGCCGAGCGTCAGGAGGACACTGAAACAAGCATTACAGATAATCAGATAGCTAATCAGTAAAGTTAATCATTTCACTTTGATGTGGCCATGAATAAATGAATTTCAGTGTTTCGCCTGTTATATGGCAGTGTTGCCCAAACACAAATCTTGAACAGGTCTATGCTATTTTCACAGTTAAAAAGGTCTTTGTTGTCATTGTACAGAGACAATAGGCTATGAGATTTACTGTACAGCACCTAAAAAGTTCACTGTATATTCATACGCACACCCAGCCTCACTTTCAATAAAACACACTCGCATTCTATAATTGATCAGTAAAATATATGAAAACAATATAAAACAATTAAAAAATTACAGTTGTTGCTCTAGTTTATTTTGTTTGAATGGATAAAGCTTCATATTTTAAAGTACCGCAATGTTCAGCTGTCAGAAATTAAAATCAGCCTCCTCTCTTTACTTATTAATTATCATATTTGCAGCAACAGTGTTGCTTTTGGCTGTGATCACGCTTTTTTATATTGCTCATACTCTCTCCATTAAAACAACCTGCTCCTCTTGGCTGAAATCAGCGACCATGTGCGGAAGTAGAATCATATGACGCCAAACACCTCTTTTTATGTGAACGCGCACGAGCACAAAGCTGAGAGTCGGACTTGACAAACCAAGTCGATAACCACCTTCGTGATACCGTTTAACTCTGTTTAGGGGCTTTAGGTTTTGTTAAGCCAGAACATGAACACAAAGCCTGGCTATGTTGAGCTTCCTTCGTAGTACACCCCTCAGGTGAAGTGGAGATAACATCGATAACCCGGTCCAAAGGTCCTAACTACTGAGTAACTGGATTGGCAGTTAGTTATCTGTTAAGGAATGACTCTCTGTGCCAAATGTTAAATATTTATTCAAGCGCATTTTTTTCAACAGAGCCCAAGAGTCCATTTTATTTATTGTTTGGTTGCGTGCTTTTGTTTTATGTCTTTTGTTTATTTAGGATATCTATGGATCTCTAAATATACTTAACAATTATAAGTTAATTGCTATTTGCATCATATTATATTATCAGTGGCATAAAATGGTCTTAAAAAAACAAAAGTAGTTATTGTGACAGGCCTACGTCAAAGGAATGCAAGATTTTGATCTTTGTTATGGGGCTATTAACAGCTGTTTCTGTGTCAGATTATTTTTTTAACATTGTTTTTTTTAATTGTTTTTACAAAATGTTATATAAAGGTAGCGGAAAAAGAATACAAACAAACAGAGTCTCCCATCTTGTCGTTGACATGAACACACTGTCCATTTCTCCCATTTCTCTTGACATCGCTCCTCTTTAGTCCTGTGGGTCAACAGCTCCATATCATATATTCCGTTCACAATTTCCAGCCATTCATCTTGTCTTGGTGATTCTGCCTTACACCATCTCTTTGTAATGGCCTGTTTACAGGCTGCCAACAAGATTTTCAATAGGTATCTCTCTTCTCTTAACACAATTCCTCCTGCCATATTGCCCAAGTACAATACCATGCATGATCTAGGTCATCACAACCCAAATTTTTAATAATAACCATATGAACTTTTACCCAAACTGCACAATTTCAGGACAGAGCCAAAATACATGAGTATAATCCACATTTATTGCCCTGCATCTTCTCCAACATGGCTGTGCTATAGACAGTTATTTGCCCTTAATCTGTGGTGTAATAAAGAATCTAATTATATTCTTTCAACAGTGCTGTCTCCAAGTACGAGAGGATGTTGTAGGCTGTTGTGCTCTCCAAATATGCAGCCATTCATCTTCTGTAATATTCACACCCATTGGTAGATTGTTATGATACGTTAAAAGAGGAAGTTGGTAATTGTCAGTGTTTATATTCATTTGGGACACAATTAAAGGTGAAATTAGCCTGTGAGGAGTGGAATTGAAGATACAGTCAAAACACCACCTTTTGGGAACTCAAACACGTGTCAGTGAAGAAACAAAAAAGCCCTGTGGTCAGTGTCGTAGTCTTTCAGTCAGACTGTATTACTGAGCTTTTGTGAGAGTGTGAACCTTATGAAGGAACATAAACCCAGTTTTCAGCCAAGAGAACCCCTTTAACTATCAGCTCATCTGTATTTACTGAGAGTTTGGTAACGGAGAGCGAGGACAGGATGTTGTTAAACGTCAAGCGAATGGGGCGGAGAAGAGAAGTGAAGGTGAACACGGTGTTTAGTATGAACAAGCCCAGTGTTGTTCCCGAAAGGTCTCATGTAAACAAGAGGGTGGCAAATGTTGATTATTATTTCTCTCCGCCTCCGCCATCTCTCTCCGTGCTCTCAGATGTACATTCGAGGAAAGGGCGCCGGTGTTAACATTAACTGAACGAGGGTGGCAGTCCCACAGGGCGCTAGCTGGCCTCATTAGCATGACTTTGTAGTGCCTCCTCATTTGTAGCTTATTACAGAGACTTGTTGCTGCCTCTGTTCTATAACTGCCTGCCACTGAGTGATGGTAATTAGTGGCTGTAGTCTTCGCAGTCTCACTCTGTTTCAGTTCCTCGCTTGTCTCAGCTGTCTTCCTTTGTTTGTGTTGACTGAACCTGCATAGGTATTCACAGCGTGTTACCTGGGCGGGTGTTTATATTCTATTTTTAGGCAAACAAAGAACACAGAGTGTGGACTCATAGTCTTAAAATGTAAACGACTAATGTTAGAATATAGAACAGGTCATGTTTATTCTTAACGCACGTGGATCTCACGTCCATCCATCCATTTTAAAGCTGCTCCTGGATCAGTGTGTGTTAGATTAACATTCTTATCGTGCGTCAACATCTCCCCAGAAGTCTTCTTAACTTTACTTTGATCAATTTAACTTGAGATTAAAATTTTTCTGAAGGTGCCAGAGCAAAAAAAATCCTTAACTCATTCCTGCAAAAGTGCGGATTTAACGATAGGTATCTGGGTGATGACTTTTAGAGATGATCATGCATACATGGACAAATTGTCAGATATGAGGGACCTTGGGTCTTAAGCAATGCACCTGCCATGACATAGTTGCGTCCCCTAGCAATGCTACAGTACTTGCATCGATTGCTGACAGCCAGCTATTAAGGATCAGGTTATTTCTGGAAACAAAAGCATTCATTCCACAAGCTACATCACTGATGCTTGAAATGTTTGAGTTTACTACAGTGCAACATCACTGATCTCTCTTTATTCATCTGTCCTTGAATGCACTGCAGTGAGCGATGGAGTGCAAACTGTACCCAGCGTGCTGTTAGGCAGTGTACAGTAGAAGTTTTTCAGTTGCTAAGGCACGCTTCATGAAACTGGAATCCACTTGATCTTCATCGTCACCTTTTTTAGCACAGCAGAAGTCTACTTTTGCAAATGTGTTGACACTTTTTTGCTGGTTTCACTAATTTTTCACACCCTTTTTCAAAACAGTTAGCACAAACCCAAAACTCTGTGGTATTAATTGTGTTAAACAAAAGGAAAACATCTATTCACAGCTGATAGAAAGTGCTTACATAATTCTGAATCTCTAATGCACCTGTGTGAAACTCATTTGCACATCTCGTGAATCAGCAAGTAGTCCTTTGCCATCTATCTACATGTTGCTGTTTGCAGGCATGGGTCACAGAGGTCGAAGGCATGTACAAATAAATAATGAAAGTAACAAGATAATTAAGAAAACTTTTACAGTATTTCTTTAAGACATCTCAAAACAGGTAAAAATAGCAGCAAAATTAAGGTTAAACCAGTTCATATTGAAGTGTAGTTTATATTTTACTGTCCATTGTGTAGTGATTGATTGAGTGTATTGTTTTGACCACAGCTTGTTGTTTGATAGAAATATTTGCTTTTCTTGTTGTTGTGTAGAGCATTTTTCAAACAAAATGTTATTTTGGCCAGCGACTTTTAGTTTAGGCCTGTGTGTGAACTGTTTGGAAAATTTGTTCCAGCAAATACGAAAACTAATAGGAGTCCCCTCTGAATATACTACACTGTGTGTATATAACACACTGCTAATATGTCAAGTAGCTCTCAAGAGCTGGCACTCGACACTGCGCTTCCTTGGGTCCTCAGCAATACACCCGCTAAGTGTGAAGTCTATCTTCTGAATGGTTGTCAAGAAAATTGAAGGACAGACATACGGAATCACAGAGACTGCTTTCATTTTAGTTAAACTGATAAATCATCAAGGTCTCTTGGTGTGATTATAATTTGGCAACAGTTTATCTTAACAATAAGGAGGTGTCACATCCTAAAATATAAATTAGGTAAAACTTGTACTCTCAAGTAAAGAACCTGTCCAAATGTAGTTCAACTATAAGAGTTTCCTCAGTTTTAGATGAAGTCGTTTACCTGCGGAAAAATGGGTTGTCTGTTAATCATATGAGCTAACCATGGCTTCAGCTCTCTGTCTATACCTCCTTTATTTTAAGACGAGAGTGCACTTTGTTCATTAAGTGCACTGTAACTTAACAAACTACAAGGGCACTCAGAGAGCGCAGACCTCCGCCAACACCAAATGCCCTATATTGCAATATGGAAGGTGCAGTTATGATACAATATTGTCGTAGTTAGAACTGCACTGGAAATGGCCATTTTGGCTTTTGACATCCAAGATGAGAGCAGTGTACAGGCCCAGCCCAGACTATGAATGACTTATATTGCAGAGTGAAAAATAATCTGTGAATGCACCCTGTGATTAGGATGCACTCCAAAATTTAATTGGTTCCTCCTTTGCCCATGCTGCACCCTTCCTCAAAGTTTCAAGAAAATTTGGCCGGTAGTTTTTTCATAATTCTGCTGACAATCAGACAGACAAACGCACAAACGAGCTGAGCACATGACCTTTTTATTGAAGGTGATAAATCCTCCAACTGAATAGGAATAAAGTTAGACAGATAAAAATTAATGGGATAATTCTTAGCTGGCTAGCACAAATTGTCAAAAAGCTTTAGAGACAAAAACTGTATCTTATTCTTTCTACATGGTCTGTGGCGTTAGAGATTCACGTTACTAAAATGTAACAGGTGGCACTGACGGTGAATTGTTTCCCCCTTCCCTCCGTCCTCCTGTATTTTGTTGTCTTGTTCTGGTGTCCTTCTACTCATCTGTCATCTCTCACCTTTGTGTAGAGTCTCTCCAATCAATCGTGAGTGTGCTGCCTCAGTTGGAGTCGGAGGGAGACGTCGGTGCAAACCCAACAGCTGCAGCTGCTGCTGGTTCGACTTTAGCAATCAATCCTGTGAGTAGAGATGACTGTTGCTGCTTTTCTTTCTTTAACAGTGATGCACAACGTATCTGCAGGTTACGAGAAGTCTTAAAATAATTTCTTTCAGTTTCCTCTGAAAAAGGGCATTAAAGGGTATTAAAAAGTCTTAAATTTAATTTACAAAAGTCCTTGCTTTCCTGCTTTAGGTGCTAACTTTAGTCAGAAAATGAATTTGTATCCATTTGTGAGCTGCTGGGAGACGTTACACACTTAATTTAAATTAATCCCTGCAGTAAGGACAGCTGTGTGGCTTTCTATCAGCTCCTTAGTGCACTGAATGTAATTGTCAAGTTCCCATGAGCCTCAAATAGAGTGAGATGTGACTGTCTCATTAGCATGTGTGGCCAGCGATCTGCCTGCTGTAACAGGGAATGTCTTATCCTTAAGTATAGTTTACATGTTTATCTGTGTGGTGTCATACAGGTTGCTCTGTTGGTCCAGGTCCATCATGAGATGCCTCCATGCTGCTTCTCAGATTCTTTGGTATCATTATTGTTCACTTGGGACAGCTTTGCTTGCCAGTGTCCTTCATTTTTCTAGCAAAAAACAAATCATACTTGCGTAAGCTTTTAATGATAGGCAAGGAGGTTAAAAAGAAGAGAAGTCAGGTTGTCACATTGCATCATATCATTGGGGTGCTACACATGCGCTGTGAAATCTGGCCTGCGCTTGCCGAAAGGGTCAGTAGCTAGCGCACCATCATAGAACTTGTGGATGATTGATTTGTTTCACTGTGGCGTCCGCAGTCGGCCTTGAGTTAAAATATATTTAAAAAGATGTGGGTGAGAATAAAAAATTCTGCAATTATTAAAAAGGTCCTTTAAAAAAAGACCATAAACAAATGATGCCGGGATGGCGAAAACATCTCGCACAACTACTGCCAGGTTAGGAAACATTTAAGCATGCTCCTTGGACCACCATAAAACCTCAAAAGGATCCTCCATGGGTGTCTTAAACTCAATGTAGGCTGCCACCTCATCCTCGGGCTGCGATGTTTCATGGCTGGAGTCCTCCACGACGGTGATGAATGTGACGACGGGGTCAAAGGTTCAACCTGCGTTCATTGACTTTCAAAATAAAATGAATTACGGCTTGATAATGGTCATTTAGATGTCAAAATATTACACATGAACTGCACTTTTTTTTCATTTGTCTTATTCTGAAAAATAAAAAATACATTTTTGCCCCCCCCCCCAAAAAAAAAAACAAACTTAAATGATTTCTACATGAAAATGTTGTATAGTACATTGGCTGCAGTCCATTTGAGCATACCCAAAATGTTCTGTCAGGCCGAGCGCACCCAAAGAAGTTAAATAGAGTGCCCCTAAAGAACACCTGAGCAAACACCATCCCTTCATTTCCAGTGCCGTCTGCTGTAACCCTCCAACGTTCCAGCTTCAGTTACATTCTGCATCTAAACCCCATTGGTCCCATTGGGTCAGAGACTGTGTCCCAGCCTTCTTTGAATAGCCGTGCTGATAGATTGACGGGTAACTAAGTTTGAACGAATGCTTGAATTTGAATTTGAATATAAAGTGACAGCTCTAATAGCTGCAGTTGGTAGGAAACATATCGAGTCATTATGAGCAAGTTTTCAGCAAAAATTAAATTAATTTGAATGAATTAATAGTTTTTATTTGGTTAATTCACCCGTCTTTTTTTTGCTGCTTGTCCGGGTCCTTTGCATAATGTCATTAATTCTATCATTAGGAATTATTGTAATGTACTACTGAGAAGTACTGAGAAAATGTGAATAAATAATTCTAGGCTGTAACCTCCCGACTGGTTTTTCGACATGCTTTTATACTGTGGCTGGTATGATACAGGTTGATTTCATTCTATGTGGTATTGAAAAGAGCCTTAAAAAGTCTTAAATTTAACTTTGTGAACTGCAGAAACTCTGATCCTGATGTGTCTGGTTTGTATGTATCAGACTGGAATACACAAAGAAAGGAATTCCTACTTACAGTAAATATTATTGTGACCTCATTATAGTTTTCCTGCACCCGACTCTTTTATATTTACACTGTTATATTTCTCACTCACTGTATCCTACATGTGTCCTCCTCCTACTTTTGCACTTTGCCTCAATTGCTTCATTATTTTCTGGCCTCTGCAGTTCTTTGCACCATTGTTTCTCTGCACCTCAGTTGCTTATTCTCCATCATTCCTCCCACTGAGACTGTGGCTAGCATTGTAACGGTTGGCTGATTTTGCCTTTTGAAAGTGTGGAGCTGCAGAATCTCAGACTGTTTCAAACATGGCAACTCATGTCTCTTTAATACCACCACACTGTACTTAGTCAGGGACAATGATAACCTTCTCAGCAAAGCTCCTACAACATACATAAGTACTTTGATTGTCTGGTGCACCGCCGTTTCAAATTTACAGGAGACAAGTGCCAACTCAGATTAGCTTTTAAAAAAGCGATGTACAGAAGACGTCGGAGCACAGTAGGGCAGCGGCAGCTCCCTGGATGGGTGCTCCTTCGCTTCACTGTGCTCCCTATCATTGAATCACAGAGTTGCTTGAATAAAACATTAAGCCGCAAGAATAATTGTATCACATAAAATAATTATCCACAGAAACAGCCACCATTTTCTGCTAAGCTGGTTGTAGCATGCAGTTGTGGGTCTGTGTCAAAAGATTAATCTGTATTTGTTATGTTACTCAAACAGATGACTGAGCCCTTTCCTTACTCTGTCTACATTCCACAAATATTTACAAACTGTTATCCTGAATGGCTGATTAAGCATCAGAATCATCACAATTAAATGAATAAGAGTTTAATCAGCATGACTGCTTCGTTTAGTCCAGTGAGGGGGCCGGTGGAACATGTATCAGCATCAGGCAATTATTATTTAAAAATATTACTGGACTGTTTTTAAAATTATGCACAGTTGAGGCTTACTAGCAGCCTTGGTTATGTACCCGAGGTTTAAACTGTGATAAAATACTAACATAAAAGAATGATACTCAGTGTCTGTTTTGTTGCCACAGCAAAAAGAAAAAAGTTCTAGAAACATAAAATAGGATTATTTAAAAAAAAGATGTAAATAACAACCAGTAACACATACCATCACATTTAAAAATACTTTAGCCTTGGGTTGAAAATTGGATTGTAGATCAGTATCTTATAGCTTAAGTACTTTGATACCATCAAATGTGATAGTGAGGTTGGGTTTTATTGTGTCATACAGCGACCTACACATAACACACGTGTCCAAATATTTACAAAACAAAACAAACAAAAAAAGTAAAACCGAAACAAAAGACAAAAAGACACAAACCCAATCCAACCTGGGAACATGCTAAAACGAAAAGGATAAAAAGAAATAGCATTTAACACCAATAAGGTTTCATTCATAAAATTTAGGCATGATACAGTTAAAAAATGTATTGAAATGTAAACAATACAGACTGAATCGCCGAGGCGTTGCGCTAACAACAACAATCACTTCTGGGTAGACAACAAGGAAAATATAAAATGTAGCGCAGAGAAGACATAAAACTGGACCATCTAGAGGAAGTAAATGTTGTAACAAGGTTTACGTACAGCAGGTGACCCTGGGGAAGGACCATCAAATAAAAAATAGATTTTCCTTGGTAGACAACTGGCAGTCGATTGCAATTGCAGAGATATGTAAAGTCAGCAAACTTTGTTGATTTCTGATGTCGTTTTCAGCCGTAACTGTCACATTTAAGGATAAATAGTTAAACACGGTGGTCCGACCTGTCTGACATTTCTGCTGTGCTTATTCTATGTACTTTGTTGCTTGCTAACATCTTTGATTTAGCAAATCTACCAGCACAGAAGCTAAGCAATGTAGGTCCTCTGCTGTGGACGGGGCTGCAGCAAAATGTATTTTAGCCACCCAAAAAAAATTTATATCAGTGAAAGTGTACGCTACATTTAAGTATTAGCTCTGCTTTACCTTACACACTAACCAATCGAGGCAGCGGTAGACCAGCAACTCGTGTTCTGCTAAGTTAAATCACTGTTTTTAGCAGGGGAGTCTGGTGGCTTTGATATATAATGGCTTTGATTCGCTGTTGGAAAACGCTGTCTGATGGCGAGGTAAAGCAGTGGAAATATTCTAAATGTAGCGTACACTTAAATTGATATGATTTTTGTTTGGTTGGCCTTTTTTAGGTGGCTAAAACCAACTAATAAAGGCGACATTTGCGCAGCGCAGTTTGATTCTATGTACATGACGTGAGCATTTTTCACTAGGATTGCATTGCCAGGCAAAGGCTTGGGTCCATGTTTACGTATTGGCATTTGATGTCATTCACATAAACTGCCAAACATGCCGACAGGAAATACAAAGGCAGCCATTTAGAAGGTTTATGTTGTCAGGTCTGAAATGGTCCAACATGATCCACTTCTTGAACAACTGTTATACTGTCTGCTGTCAGATCTGTTTTAAATGCAGCAAAACTTCAATATTACTGCATAGTATATATTATATATATATTTGAAGCCCCTTTCACACACGCACTGCAAGCCTGGAATTATCTAGACATTACCCAGAGGAGCTCTATGTGAAAACGCAAATGTCCAAATTAGTTGGATCGGACATTAAACGCACGTTATCCTGCCAGCTCTGCACTAATGTGTGATTGAGCCTGTGTGTAAATAGAGCAGGTAATTGTCTTCTTTTAGTCTAATTTTTAGTGTTTCAGCCTGTGTGTGGTAGGAACCAGACATGAACTTTTTAAAATGCTACGTGACTCACTTGTGATGAACTGTTTTATATCCTATGAGGCGTTAATATTACTCACTATCCTGCTTCAATAATATCATGATTCAGGACCTGAAATGTTAAATGATGTACACTCTGTCTCGGGTATCCTCTCTGGTCTCCGCTGTGTCTCTGGCAAGGGTGTGTGTGTGTGTGTGTGTGTGTTTGTCTGTCTGGACTGGAGATTTGGGACAGAGTCACAATGTAGCCTCAAGACAAACATCACCATTGTGTCCTCAGCTGACTTAGCTTTGTGCTAAATGTGTGTGTGTGTTTTGTGCTTTTGTGCAGTACCACACACACGTTGTGTTGGTTGCATGTGGGTCTTTGTCCTTGTCGTGGTATGGTGCATGTATTACTTAAATTACAGCACACTGTGCTTCTGCTGTGCTTATATTTATTTCATGCCATGCAAATTATCACATTAGCTCTTCCAAGGTTAGCTTTGCTCTGTGCGGTCACAACATGTGCTCATGTGTCATGCAGTGGTACTCTCTTGGCGTAACATTTGTGCAAATCCAAGTTTTAAATATACATTCAGTGTGAGATATTATGAGTTAATTAGTAAGTTTTTATTTCTGTGTCATGTTAACCTATTTGGTCCACTTCCAAATAAGATTATGAGACTTTGCTGCATGTCAGATATCAAAAATACAGCAAGATATGTTTCAGTAACACAAATACAAACACAGGTAGAGCTACAACACTTATTTGATTACTTGAATTATCAATTCATTGGCATCTATTTGTCATTTTTCCAGAAAAAAATCCCCTAACAATCCTTAGTTGAAGCTTCTGAACTGTGAGGATGCGCAGCTTATCTCTGTCTTTTGCCTACCATACACTGGAGGACTCCGAAAATAGTTTTAAAAGACTAAAGTCTGACATCCTCCCTCATCTAAAGACAATGTAAGTCTTAGTCACACACAAGATAAAAGGCGTTATATGTTGACAGTATTCTTGTCAGATCAGCATCAATATAATCTTTAAATATAAACTGTGTGTATGTACAAACTTTGGATTTTGGCTTTGTTGCCTCAGCTCGCTGCCAGCCTTTGTTGGTTAGCTGCGTTATCCTAGAAGGAGGGGACGTGTGGAATGGAAGGCAAACTCTTTTAAAAATGAACATTTCTCACTAAAAGAGGTAGATCAGATACACACAGAGTTAAACATGAACTACTGATCACTCCACAACCCCACCAGTTTTCCACAGTCCAAGAGAACCGAGACTTGTTCACAGCTTTGCGCCTCATCAGAGTCCCCTTTGTGTTTACTGTCTACCCAGTTGGCTGATTTTGATGCTGGAGAGAGTTTAAATATTGGTTGTTGACAGTGTTCATGTCATTGAACTTAAGTCTTTGCAACAGACAAAATTTCAATTAAAAGCCTAGTCCTAATTAGTCCCTTTTACTAGCCAGGTGTGGCAACACATTTTGACAAATAATGGCCTGTCTCCATTAGACACCTGGTCTGGTTGCTGAGCAGTTCATTGTTTTAATAGAAGTTGTTCGGCTATATAAAAGTGGGTTGTTGGCTACCTCAAATTATGTGTCTGTTCCTCGATTATCCTGTAAGTTTTTCATGTTCCTTTAGTCTGTAATTGTCCTCAGATCAAAAGAATCATAAGGGTTTTTCATAACAATTAATCCAAGTTGCAAAGTGGTGTTGTGTCTGTATACTGGGTGCTGTAATCCTCGAGTGCTGTAACTCTCTCTGTCTCTGATGCGCTGCCTGTTGGAGCTAGATCAAATGAATGATTTATAACTGACTTATTATCTGAAGCTTAATTTTTAAACAAGTAATATTCACACTGGTTTAGATAAACAATTTGATTGTACTTTCCATCTTTTCTGAGCAACCATTGTGTGTGAAAGGAATTAAAGGCCTGTCCCATGTAGATGCTTGTCCCTAATTTAGGTCTGTTGATTGTAGTGATTTGAGCAAATAATAGCCTGGGCTTTTAATTGAAGTTTCAATAATGCATTTTATTTATAGGTGCCTTTCAGAGCACTCAAGGACACCTAACAAGACAGTTAAAAAAGCAGCAATGTATCCATAGATCACAAAATCAAACAATTACGTAATATACAATAGAAGTCAATAAAGTGACTACACAGCTTGAGAAGGTTGTCAGATGGGATTTAAAAGTGGAAAAGGAGTCAATAGTGTGAATGTTGTGAGGGAGAGGGGTCCAGAGGCGGGGGCAGAACAGTTGAAGGCTCTAGAACCCATGGTAGTCAAGTGAGCAGATGGTGATGTGAGTTGGATTGCAGAAGATGATCTAAGAGTATTACAGTATATGTGTTAAAACAGCTTGGACCTAAGTTTTATGACCACCTCACACCAAGCAATTTGAGATCACAGGAGCATGCACTACCTGAGGTAAAACTTCAACAAATTTAAATTTGTCTGCAACAGTGAAACTGCTGCCGACATTATGTGATGGTAATATCTTTGGGTTTTGGACTACGGTCGAACAAAACAAGCAATAGAAAGACGTTACTTTAAGCTTTCAACAACTAATTGGTTAATGAAGCCAATATTGGCGGATTAATCCGTTATTAAAATAATCGTTAGTTGCTGCCCTGATTTTAAGTAACTCTAAATTTCAAATAAATTGTACATATAAATAACAGAGGAAGTAAAGAAACACAGCTTTAATGTATGTTTTGGGAGTCGTTTATCTTCTATTGGATGGTCTGTAGAATGAAGCACACAGAAAATAAGGTGGTGGACAACGTCCCCTTGGACTTGATCCGTGGATGTCGCAGTTACATGTACAACCTTTTGAATCACAAGTCCACGAGGATGCCCTGAAAAAGAAATCACTTTTGCTACAAGCCAATTTTTTATCTTAATAAAAAGATTTTCTTCCTCATCTCCCCAAGTAACTGACTAACTTGACGTTACGCCCACATGTTTTTTTGTTCTAGCTTCTCCACTGTAGCTTAGATCTCTGTGTATGTGAGAGCGTATAATATTAAATCCCCAGTTTCAGGGATGTTGGAATTGTTCCGAAAACAGAATATCTCCCACATCTTTTAATTAAAAAGAGGCTTTACAGTGATTTTCGACCTGCTGAGAGGTGGTGTTATTCAGAGTGTGAATCACATCATTCTGCCAAGCAATATTGTTTTTGAACAATGGCTCAACACAGTGGTTGTTAATATGACAAATGACTAACCGCAGGACTACTTTGTAATGTGCCCATAGATGTATGTATATTGTGTGCTTCACCGGATATTTGAATGTGACTCAGTTAAGTTTGAGGATCAGAAATATCTCTTTATAGATTGTTTCTCTGATTTAATAAAACTATTTGATGTAAAGGAACCAGATGAAGTGTGGCCTGTGGGGGTGGGTTTAATATCCTTGAAAGCTCATCTTCCTTTTCACCTCTTTTCCTTCTGCATTTGACTCGGCCACTTAAAGGATAAGGTTAGGATTTTTCAACCTGGACTCCCATGTTTCCCATGTTTTTGTGTCTAAGCGACTAATGGGGACAAAAATTTATGTAACTGGTCCAGTATTTAGCAAGACTGCTGCAGCTGGCGGCAGAAAAACAGACTGCAGTGTCTTCACCTTCGATTTTCGTCTATTAAAAGATTGTTATTATAAATGTCTGATAAGTTACGGAAAGGATCCCTTTTGCTTAACCAGAAACTGCCCTGAAATCGCCACGGCCAAACCAACCAGACCCCTTTTAAATGATCAGTATTTTAAATAGGGCTGCCCCTGACTAAAAATATTCCTAGTCGACCAATAGTCGTCATTTAGGGCCATTAGTCGACTAGTCGGCCTCATGTTTACGATGTTAATTTAATTATTAAATTATATATTTTGGGCGGGGCAACAGCTCAAGGTGTGAGAAAGAATAGTATCAGTAACATTGTTAACACTGTGCTACATTACAGAGAAATACAAAACCGTACTAATGAACCTTCATTAATATAGGCCTATATTTTATCTACAAGTGCACGTCACACACTGAGCGAGCCGCCGGTTAATGACACTGTGGGCTAATGGGCATGTAGCTACTTCCATGTTTCAGATGATACGTCATGTTTGTAGTCGACCAATGAATGAAGAGTTGGTCCTTCACCTTCTCAAAATGATCCCACACTTTGGATTTCCTGCCCGACATGTTATTAACTAGCTTGTGGAATAACCGCAGGTACCAGCCCTGTTAATTAGGGGCCGTACATGTGCCGCGTCTTTAACCACCTAGAAGGACTATTAGAGGGCAGCCTTAAATTTTAACACAGCCAGCATATTGTCTCATCTAACTGGGTGGATTAAGGGTTTATTTAAACCAAACCAGAGTTGATGATTGTTGGAACAGTGGAAAGACGAACCAAGATGGTTTTATAGATAGTTTTCTTTTAGTTACAGTTTAGTTAGTCGTGCTAAATTTATGAGGGGTTGTTCATTACCAGATCAAACCTGCAGAAAATGTATTTAAACAGCTAACTGAATAAATAAAATGTGAAAAATCAACTCATGATTATTTAGTATTTTTAAACTCATAGCTATTGTTCTGCAAAAAACAAAAAACAGTGTTAATGTAATGCTTTAACATGTCATATAGAAAAAAATATTTAAAAAACACTGAAAGAAATAAGTAAGATATCAAAGACAGATACTAAATATTAAATTAATTGTAGAAATGAATGTTAAGAATTTAAAAAGATGGTCTTTATTTTGTAATGAGTTTCGTCAGTGCAGGTTTCTCCAGATCCCGCAGGAGCAGTGATGGAATATTCATGATCAGCTTGAGTCTTGAAGTATCAGAAAGCTCTGCCAGAGGATCTCAGGCTGGGATTAATAAGGCTTTTAAAACATTTACAATACAACTAAGGGCTCCACCTTCCTGAGCTTTAAAAGGCATTCGTGACTTTGTGTCATTAACACTTGATTACTGCGATGCTCTGTTCAGTCCATTTTCAGGCTGCTCGTTAACAGAAGTGCAGGCACAAATCGAACATCGCTCCATTTTCTGGCCTCCCTGCCCTGGCCACAAGTCAACTCTAGGATCCGTTTTAAAATTGTGCTGATGGCATACAAAGCTCTGCCTGGTCCGGCCCAGGAGAACATTTCTGAACTGCTGATTCCTCTTTACTCTGTGAGATCCCACAGGTCCTCGAATGAATTACTGCTGATGATCACAGATTAAATCAAACAGGGGATCATGCAAACCCTTTTTAGTGCATTTTTGAATCAAGTCAAATCAAATCAAGTTTATTACAGCACATTTAAAAACAACCACAGTTGACCAAAGTGCTGTGCAAGTTAAAAGAATGACACACAAATATGCAGCAGTATAACATGTACACAAATATAAAACAGAATAAAAACAGTAAGGGCAATTACATATGAATAAAGGATTATAAAATATTAAAACCACTACGAACAACCAAAGGCCATTGAAAACATGTAGGTTTTAAGATTTGTGAGTGAGAAACCTATTGTTTTGCAGAGATTATAATTTTTCTGCTGCACAATCACCTGGGATGCTGGAAAACTCACGGAAAGTGGCACACACTTCAGAATTGGCAAAAAGTTCTGTAGTGAGGGCTTGGGTGTGGCCAGCGGGCTCCATAGTGCCCCAAAATGCACACCAGGGTTGGGATGAGCTTCCGTAGACCCTCAAGAACTTTGGTCAAATCATTGCTCTCATCTGTAAGAGCGTATTCAAATTTTATGATATATTTTTTTGTCGCCTGACAGGAAGTCAGCCATTTCGGATTTTGCGCAGTAATTTTTATTTTACGAACACATTTGAGGAATTTAAGATACGCAAACACTCTGCATGTTCAAACTAATAATTACTTTGATTTGATCGTGCAGTTTGGCTTGGGTGTGGCACGTCAGTTCTTATAGCGCTGCTCAATTACCTTCAGCCTTTGAACACATTTTTGGTGCATTTAGTATACTTAAACTCACAAAACTTTAAAATGCGGAATAGTTTCGAAGATATTTCTACTATTCCTATATGTCCTTTTATTGCTATACCGCTTTTACTGTCTACTAACAAGTCTAAGAGTCTACAGCCATGCTAGAGTTTCTTACTTTCCCTTAAATCATACATGGTATTTAGACATTACTGTACTTTGAGCTACATGCTAATGTTGGTATGCTAACATGTTTATTAAACTGTGTCCACCATCTTAGTTTAACATGTCAAGGGATTAGTGTTGTCACGACGCTTTAATTTCTAACTTTGATACAATAACTTAAAAAGGAACAATATTTAATACTATTTTTGATACTCAGAGAAAAACTAACATTGAGGGCATAAAATTTAAAATGTTTATTCAAAGGTCAATATGATGACAACCTTTATTTTATAGGTTAGAGGCAGAGAACTGCAAAATCACTGTGGTAAACATTAACGGTAAGAGAGAGCAGAAAATGATCATTGAAACAGGTTCACATGATCAGAATCGATATGTATTGATTAACCAGTATCTTTGACAACACTACAAGGGATAACGAAAGTCATCAGGGTTCATCGTCTGGGAGCCATAAATGTTGTACAAGATTTAGTGCCAGTCTGTTCAGTAGATGTTTTGATATTTCCCAGGAGAAATGAAAACTTTAACCTAACAGTGGCGCTAGAGGAAGAGTGAGGGGATCACGAAAGTCAGGAGGCGTCATCCTCTGATGACCATGATAAAATTTCATGGCAGTCCATGTAACAGCTGCTTAGATATTTCAGTCTGCAAACTGGTGAATTTTCTGACTGACATCGCCATCCTCAGAGCCACGCTGTTAGCGTCACTAAAAAGCACTTTATAACTGATTAGAAAGGTGCCCTATGAACAAAGATTGATTAATTGTTTATTCTCTTAGTGCCTGGGTTCCACCTATATGATTGATTAATCCACTCTGACTGTATGTGCAGTGTTTATTAAAGCATTTGTATTCAGGGGTTGAGCTGTGGAGCTAATCTACCGTGGTGTGAACCTTATTACTTTTCTGCAAACCCTTAAAATTGCATATTCATTTGCTCTGTTTAAATTACAGGACACCTCTTTCATATTCTGCCCTCAGTATGTTGTGATGTCCAGAAAGCTGACACTAAAATCCTCTCTTTTCTCAGTCTGAGGCAGTGGGACAAAAACTACCACCGTTCACGTTCAACTTCAACCACACCCAGTGTATCCTGTACGCGCTGGGGGTCGGCATGTCCACCAAGGACCCAGACCATCTCAGGTGTGTAGTTGTGTGTGTTTACACTAATGACTAGCTGCCCTAAGGGATCTGAAAAGTCAACCTGTGTGAAATTGAACTGGAAAAAAAGGATTTACTTTACCTTGACCTGCATGGAGAGAAGGAAGCACTTAAATGTACCCATGCTGACAAACAGGCCTGTGCAAGTGTGATTTTCACTGTACAGTAATGTTCCCATGTAGGTTCCTGTATGAAGGCCATGAAAGCTTCAGCTGCCTCCCCACCTTCGGGGTCATTATCTCCCAGGCAGCCATAGTGGAAGGCACATTCAACTCAATACCTGGATTGAACATAGATTTCACACAGGTCAGAACACACACATATAATGTCCAAAAAAATACTTTTTTTCTGTGTGTGAATGTGTGTGACATTGTTGTGCATATGTATACTGTATCCATATGGTATATTTCACACAGTCTTGCACACATTAGTCATGCTAATGAGGCTTTCAGGTATTTGTATATCACAGCTGTTCTAATGTTTTGTGTCAGGTATTGCATGGAGAGCAGTATCTGGAGCTTTACAAACCTTTGCCAACCTCAGGTATTTCATTCTCCGCTGTTAAAGCATATGCAGTTTATTGCACATAAGCACTTAATGTAATTACTGTCGATTTTACATCATTAAAAGTACAATAAAAGCTATTTCAGAGCCTCGCCGAGTCATTTTACCTGGATTTATGTTACTGTATGTATGCCATATAACGAGGAGCAGTCTGAGTTTAATAGATAATTAAGACTCGGGGCCATTTTACCTCTTAAGCTATGATTGATTTTTAACTGTGATTATATTTCCTACAGCATGCCCTGACTGAGAAAATGACTACATATGGACCAGTCTGGCCCCAGTTTGTGCCTCTCATGTATCATCATGATATTCAAGTCACAGAGCTAAGCTTTGGTTTTATAAATCCCTGATGATCTATTGAAAACCCAGACGGTGGTTGATGATATTTCAAGAAACTATCTACATATCGTCCACCGCATTATGAAAAAGATTTTTAACCTGTTTCCCAAATTGTGACTCTGTTTTTGAGTTCAAAGAAAGATAGAAGCTGGAACTGACATGACTCCTGGCTTGACTTGTACACAATCTTGAAAGAATTATCAGTCGTATGTTATATCAGTCATAGGAGTGTTCATAACGTCTAATTTCCCTGATGTTTTAGTACAAGTACCATTAAAATTGAGCACAGTTTTTTCCATAAGGTTAATAAAAGGGTTGGGAGAGAGTTACTGCCCCAAGCGAGGGAGTTCAAGTATCTTGGCGTCTTGTTCGCAAGTGAGGGTAGAATGGAGCGTGAGATGGATTGGCACTGATCCATCTGAGTCCAGGTATTGATGCGGGCGTAGTGGTGAAGAGAGAGCTGAACCAGAAGGCAAAGCTCGCGATTTACTGGTCCATCTACGTCCCAACCCTCACCTATGGACATGAGCTCTGGGTAGTGACCAAAAGAATGAGTTTCCTCTGTGGGGTGGCTGGGCTCAGCGCTAGAGATAGGGTAAGCAGCTCGGACATCCATAGAGAGCTTTGAGTAGAGCCGCTGCTCCTCAGCATAGAGGTGGGTCAGTTGAGGTGGTTCGGGCATCTGATCAGGATGCCTCCTGGTGTGAGAGCCGTTTTGGGCACGTCCCACAAGTAGGAGGCCCCGGGGCAGACACAGAACACGCTGGAGGGATTACATATCTCATCTGGCCTGGGAACGCCTTGGGGTCCTCCAGGAGGAGCTGGAAAGTGTTGCTGGGAAGAGGGACGTCTGGGGTGCTTTGCTCGGCCTGCTGCCCCCGTGACTTGGCTTTGGATAAGCAGTTGAAAACGGATAGATGGATCATTGATAAACATTGTCCGGGAAAAAGTATTGTGCATATTATAAAAGCCAGCCTTGGAAAAAAAAAGCCATTTAAAAGCCAAATTGGAATCGTTAATCACATTTTTCACCAACCAAATTAGATTTTAAATGCTGCTTAAATGTGCCGCACTTTGTGCTGTGTGTTATGAACATTATATATTATCCTACAAAACATAACAACTCACTAAACAAAAGTAAACAAATAACATTTATTAAAAACTAAATCGACCAATCAACTAATCATGCACATCCCTAATTGGTCAGCATGTTATTTTTTATTGTTTTATATTTTCAGACACAGTGATGCCTTTGTAATTTTTTCTTGTGTTTAACTACATAGGACTGCAGTTAACAATTATTTTCATCATCAGTTAATGTGCAGAGAAACCTTTCAGTCACATTCATTTTTCGGTCTTTAGTACATCAGAAAATAGTGAAAAATTACCATCTTAAATTTAAGTTCAAATAATTTGTGTTCGACTGACAGTGCAAAACCCAAAAATATTCAGTTTACGGTAATGTAAGATCAGGAAATATTCTCACATTGGCGAAGCTGAAGCAGGAAGTGTTTTGCATTTAAATTTTGACTTCAGTGATTATCAAAATAGTTAATAAAGTTAACGAAATAATTGTTTCAGCTCTAGAGCAAATCAGGAGTCAGGAGGATTGTTAAAACAAGTGTTGTTAACCTTGAAGAGGTTTTTTAAATAGCTCTGTGACTTGAACATAATGATACATATCCGCAGTCACGTCATGAAATACAGAGCTAGTTTAATAATATTAAGTACTTACAGGACTTAAATATGATGCTTTATAAAGTAGGATGTTAATGCATAAAATCCCTTTCCAGGCACTCTCACCTCTGAGACCACCATAGCAGACATTTTGGACAAAGGATCCGGAGCCCTCATCCTCATTGATGGTGAGTTTCTTTGCCCTCCAGGATGCACAACTTTTATCATATAGTGTATTTATTCCACATTCATTTGTTTTCATCACTTTAATGTGTCTTTTCCTGAAAGTTGCCTCTCAGGCTGAATTAATGAAAGTTAATTTTCAGTCTGTGTCTGCAGGGATTGAAATAATGGACTGAGAACGGCTCATATTTTTGTTTGACAATTCCATAGAGACGGATGATATTAGAACCGCTCTGATCTATAATTAATCCGACTTAAAACAAATAACATGGGACCTGAAGTTCCCCGAGGATTCACACAGGGATGTAATTTCTTTATACACACTAAACCAGTCAGCCTCCGTTATCCTCCTCGAGTGAGAGCAAAGTTATTTCTGGGTGAGACGACACGTCACAGCAGCGTCCTGCGGAAGCAGCTTTATTTGTATTTATACCTGGTTATATTTTGAAGTGACCTAATGAAATTAACCAGACGGCAGACTGGATTTGATTCCCTCTGACAGCTGCTAATTGTCTCTTCGCAGTCAGCCTCCATGTGGCTGTTTCCTCCTGCTCTAATTTTACTATAGATGTGCTGTAATGAGCAAATGTGGCTCTTCACTTTGTGTATTGTTTCACGCAATGTCATTAAATGTGGAATTGTGACTGCCAGGCAAGCGATACTAACTTAATGATATTGTCAGTTTTGCCCGCTCTTAGTCAGCATCCTCTGCACATTGTTGAGTTAAGCATCCTGCAACACAACGAGACATCGGCCCAAAGCTTATTGATAACAACATAGTAAAGGAGATTCTACTGTATTTAAAACTATAACATGGACTGTAGTAGTTTCTCTGCACTGATGCTGGATTTACCTGCACCTTAGCCACTACAGTACAGTTGTTATTCACTTTTTATAGATATACTTTAGTTAAAGAACAAAATAAAACGGCTAGTTTATAGTACCATCTCAAGACCAAGGTAACGCAACAGTAATCGAGTTAAACACCAGACCCACTCATGTAGCCAGGCAGGTCAGAGTCCCTTTGGATGTGGAGTTATGACACCGTGTCAAGAAACGTCCTCAAAGTCTCTCCAGTCTGTTCTGCCTGGTTTGTTTGGATGCAGTCTTTGCATTTGTATAATCGACAACATGTCCTTGAGCCAGTGCTCAAAGCAGGTTGAAGTGGTACACTTCCAGGTGAGGAGAATAAGTTTCTTAGCAACCATCATTCGTAAATGCAGAGCAGTCTGCATGTCATACAGCAGCTCAGAAGTCGAGCTGCAGAGCAGCCAAAGGCGGCAGGTCATGGTTGGGCTGAATGTCTCCGGAACAGGCTTTTGAGAGCCGCTCAAATATTGCAGTCCAAAAGTTGTGTAATGTTGAGCACAACCAGAGAAGATGTGCTTGTGATCCTTCAGCGGAACAGCACTTGTGCATTTGGGAGACACTGATGGGAAGATGCAGGTAATGTAGTTTATGCATCAGCTCGGATTAAGCTGTAGTGTGAGTTCAGTTATAATTTACTTCACTGAAAATATAAAATAGTGAGTGGTGGAACCCGCCCTTTACATGTATGAAGTACTGTGTCATTTAGAGTGTTGCCTTTTTTAGTGCTCAACATTTATACTCAGCTACATTTTAATTATCATGTAGTCACGGACTTGTGCGCATCCATGTGTGTCCTTGTGCCTGTGCACAACATGTAAACAAATCAGGGACCTGCTCACAAAAACATGGAACGTCTGCTGTAGGGGTTGAGCCCATGAGGTGCAACAGTATGTGATTTTCACGGTACGATATCTGTCTGAGAAAATATCATGGCATCACGGTATTACAGAATTTATATTATCAGTCAAATGACCCTTAAAGAAATAAAAATGGAAGGGTTATTGTTCGTTAAACAAACGTTTTATCACTGTAATTTAAACGTGAAACCATTTTGTTGCTGGAAGTTTGTGTAAAAATTTCGCCTTACAAAATAACTAAAATAAAGGGGAGATTCAACGTCCAGTTGTATTTTTGTTTTCAATATCCTAGATAAGCAAATGTACACGGTATGATAACTGTCAACGTTTATATCATGGTATACCTCGAAACTGGTATATCGCTACAACCCTTAACACGAGGGACCTTTGTTGCATCTCTTTCTTTTGACTTTCTCATTATCTCTTTGGTAGAGCCCTTTGAAATTTGTTTTAATTTCTTCCAGATTCTGTTTTATGTATTTTTTTTTTCATATTAATTTTTCAAAATTATGTGTTTTACCATTGAAGCACATGTTGTCATCATTGAAGTGTTTTATCATGTGGTGGATGAACATTTCACCAATTCACTAAGAAAATATCTGAATATAATAAATATCTGAGAAAATTTAATGCATCAAAACGTTGCACAATTTTTTTTCTTCAAAGAACCTGCTTCAGTTCAGTTGCGTAAAAAAAAAAAATCCCCCCTTTGTAAATAAAGTGCTTCACATCTGAGCCTCAAAGTGCTCTGCTCTGAATTTAGCTGTCAGGGTCCAACAGTAATGTTCCTTACTCAGTGTTGTTATATGAAATTAAGTATAGTTTCATACATATATTTTTTATATGTACTCTTTGTTGTTAGATTATAAAAGAAGACGAAGACATATGTGTATCCTTGAACATTTCAGTACAGTTACTTCAACCTTAGCGGCAGCTGGTTTGACCACATGTTGATGCTGCTCTGGACAGCCTGAGAAGCACATGAGGACAGGATTTGATCCAGCTTGGCTGATAAAGCAAAAGGCTGCAGTCAAACTAATGTTAACCTTCACTCACATCTCTGTTGTTAAACCAGCTGACGCCTAAGTTGGAGACAAACACAGGGAGAGCCTCAGTGTTTGTGAAGGAGCTGAACCCCGCCCCTGATAAAACACCAACACACAGAGCAGAGAGCAGAGAACGTGCCTGTGAATGAGACCAAAACATGGCAGCGTGTTTATTTTTTTCTGTTCTTTTGGCTAAGGTGCTGTGGAATAACGCTAATAATGGTGCAGACAGTTTATTTAAAAAAAAAAATTGTAGGTACACTGTCAAATTTAACAATAATGTGCATTTTACAGTTGATTATTATTGAATTCTGAGATTACGTTCATGTTTCCACATGGCAGAAATCACAGGGCCATACTCTAGTGTCTATAATAAAGCATATACTTCTTAAAAATTACTTAAAAAACTGCTCCATATGGTACCTTTAATATTTGATTACTTTGGAAAATAACACACTTAATAAAAACTTCTGATGATTTTATTAAATATGAAGGATCTTGTGGAGATTCAGCCACCTCAACGAATTTACCTCATCAGAAACTTTATTTTGCTGTTCACACATTAATAGTAGCAGTAATTATAATCCAAAAATATAATAATATACCTCTGGCTATTGTGCTGCAGTGTTTTTTTTCCCCTTAAAACACCTCTGTATTTCAGAAGGAATTTGTATACAGGACTTTCTTTTATTTCACTGTAGTTGTGCTACTTTTAGATGAACAAAGAAAACCATGCCTACACCATGAATGTAGTTTGAATGCCAAATTTGTGCTGCTTTACAGTGAACACCTACAGCGGCAAAGAGCTGATTTGCTACAACCAGTTCTCACTGTTTGTGGTCGGAGCTGGAGGGTTTGGAGGGAAGAGAATCTCTGAAAAAGCCAAAGTACGTATTCCATGTTTGAGTCAGAAAATAAGACATTGGGAGTTATTGCTGCCTCTTATTTGATTTGTTTTATTTCCTTCAGGCTGCTGTGCCCCCACCTAAACGGGCACCAGATGCTGTGGTGATTGATTTGACCACGAGAGACCAAGTGAGTGTGTCTGTGTGGGTTCAGCTGCAGAATAAATCAGCAGCATCGACGATATGTGGGTGAAAATAGGACATATTGTTTTGTTCCTCTGAAATAACCTTAACGTTTTAGACAAAATGTGAAGAAGTGTTGAACAAGGTTTTCAAACGCTGACTGTATGATGCAGCAGAAAATAAAAAAAGAAAGGGAGGATTAAAAAAAAAAACTAAATCCCCTGAGCAATTTAAATGACTGCAACTGTATCACTTCAAAGACATTCTTATTTTAGGTATCTCTTCTATTGCCTTCATGATAATTTAATTTCATCCCACATTTGTGTATGAAAAGTTCAGAGGTTTATGAATTAGATATAGATCTAAACAATATCTGTTTCCCCTGCGGTTACAGGCCGCCCTGTACCGTTTGAGCGGAGACTGGAACCCTCTTCATATAGACCCCAGCTTTGCTGCCATGGGAGGTGAGAGTCTGTGTGTCTGCTGTGTGATGTCTGAGTTAATTTTGGTCAAGACTAAATCTGTCCCTGGGATTTTAAGTCAGGTGATGTGTTTTGATCCTGTTAATACTTTAAAGGATCTGCATGTGTGTTTTTAAATACAGAACAGTAGTTTTTATTGCCAATGGATGAACAGGTTGTAACGTGACTTATAAACAGCTTCCTGTTTTGCCTATAGAGTTGTGCAGGAATGAGTCCTAAACCCGGAAATGAGCTAGCATTTTAGCACTCCTGGTTCCCTTGTCTTAAACTCAGTGGGTTTTTAAATGCCTGAAATAAGGTCTGTGGTTAACACAAGCTTAGACTTTCACGTTTTGTTCTCTGACATAGAATATGTCAATAAATACAAGGGCTGCCCGGTCTAAGAATTTTCCTAGTCGACCAATAGTCGTCATTTAGGGCCATTAGTCGACTAGTCGCCCACATGTTTACGATATTAATTAAATTATATATTTTGGGCGGGGCAACACAATGGTTTGAGTTGAAGGTGTGAGAAAGAATAGTATCAGTAACATTGTTAACACTGTGCTACATTACAGAGAAATACAAACCGTACTAATGAACCTTCATTAATATAGGCCTATATTTTATCTACAAGTGCACGTCACACACTGAGCGAGCCGCCTGTTCATGACGCTGTGGGCTAATGGGCATGTTGCTACGTCCATGTTTCAGATGATACGTCATGTTTGTAGTCGACCAATGAAGATGAGTTTACATATCACCTTGGGTTGGTCCTTCACCTTCTCAAAATGATCCCACACTTTGGATTTCCTGCCCGACATGTTATTAACTAGCCTGTTTAATAACCGCAGGTACTAGCCCTGGAGATTAACGTGACTCCTGTCTGACTGCTGAGCGTGGCCACTTCCTGTGTCTGTCCTTTCAAATTAAATTCCCACATGGTCCAGTCACATAGGTTTTGATTTATTTTGACAAGGTGCAGCTCCAGCCCTAGTAAGTAGCCCACCTATGAATGAAAGCTTTTAGGTTTCTTTTAAAAGACAGTGGTCAAATGAGACTGTAAAACGTCATCACATCAAACATGGCTAAAGCCTTGTTGTGGTGGCAAGGTTAAGTCATGTGACGGTGGTGTAGTTCGTTTAAGGCCTAACGTTAGCATTTTACTTCTGCCGAGTGCATTAATGCTTAAAAAAACACAACAGTGGTGTTCAGTTCTGAAGATTATCTTGCACAAAACTAAGTTAAAAAAAAAGCATCATAAACTTTTGTGTGCCACAGAGCTTATTTTCTGCAATAATCCAAAATCAAATGGAAAAATCCCACAGGCTTTCTGATAAGGGAACCAGGGTGAAGCTGACCTTCACGTTGGCCTACAAAAAATGTCATCCCTGCAGCAGTCTGTAACTGCCTGTTGACTGACTTCCATGTACAACACTCAGGACAGCTTTTTCGGGAAAATCCAAAGGATGTGGAATTATGCACTTCACTGTGTACCTCGCCTCTCCTCAGCTGCGCTACAGCACTAACAGTGTGCAATAGTAGCTAACGTTGACTTAGAAATGGAGTCCACTAATGAAAAAAAAAAAGACCGGTATCCAACACAACACAGAGCCCACACATGCGGTGGACAAAAGCGTAATGTTGTCCGGAATGGAGACAGCATTTCCCGTGAGTACCAGACCTCGTGTCGTAAAGACCATGATGTGGGAGACACATTAATTTGTATTTGCGGCTTCCTCCCACAGTCCAAAGCCACACGGGATAGGTTAATTGGTGACTCTAAATTGTCCGTAGGTGTGAATGTGAGCATGAAGGATTGTCTGTCTCTATGTGTCAGCCTTGTGATAATCTGGCGACCTGTCCAGGTTCCACCTCCCGCCCAGTGTCAGCTGGGATAGATTCTGAAACTGAAACTCTTTCATACCCAGTTAAAAAACATCCTGTAGCTGCTGCAAACATGCCATACTCAAAACTGCTCTTTGGCTTCAGGCTTCAAGGCTCCCATCCTTCATGGCTTGTGCTCGTTCGGCTTTGCCTCGAGACACGTCCTCAAGCAGTTTGCCGACAACGACCCCTCCAGATTCAAGGCCATCAAGGTAAGCATTACCTGTGATTTAAACCCTGTCATTGACTTAGTGAGTCACTGGGCCTCATGCCTCTTGTATGAATGGGTTTGTTTTTCAGTGGCACTTACGAGTAATTCAAGAGAAGTGGCTGCATTAATTTGGGGATTTTTTAAAACTGAAACCATGAAGTTTAAATGCTTGATAAATGTGGTTGATATGAAGTCTGGTGAAATATAACAATAATGTGTCCTTTTCTCAGGTTCGCTTTGCAAAGCCGGTGATCCCAGGTCAGTCACTACAGACTGAGATGTGGAAGGAAGGCAACAGAATTCACATCCAGTGCAAAGTCAGTATTTAGCAACAGTGTGGATCATAATTATCATCACTGGATAAACGAGTCTGACCTCTCTGGTCTTTTGGCATGTGTCTGATCAGCACTCTTCTCTTTCGTCCAGGTGAAGGAGACAGATGCCTGTCGTGCTAACTGGGGCCTACGTGGACTTACACGGCACATCAGAGCCTTCTCCAGAAAATCTCACTCAGGTACGTCAGTCGGAAAATGCTTCATTCAAACAACAAGTCTTCTTCTTTTTAAAGATTTCCCTCAGTGAGACCTGAAGCTCATTTCCTTAAAATTCTGTAGATAATTTATACAAAATTAATTTGTACTTTTTAAATATCTGTTCCTGTCTTTCTTTATTTTATTGTATTTATTTATTTTAATATTTCTTAATCTTTCTTTATATATATGTGTGTATATTTTATTATTCATTTTTATTTTTTATATCTTATGTCAGGGAGTATTCAGTGTTAAAAATGAAAAATGAAATAAAAAAAAAATATTTTTGACAAAGCTGTAACATGAAAACAGACATGAATAGTGTTTCTGTTCTCCCTACCTTTGTGCAGGACGGGGGCCTTCAGAGTGAGCTTGTGTTTGCAGAGATCGGCCGTCGTATCAAAGACGTCGGCTCAGAACTGGTCAAGAAGGTGAACGCTGTATTCGGCTGGGAGATCACCAATGACGGCAAGACTGCTGCACAGTGGAGTAAGTGCACTGAATGCTATACAGATACATTACATTGTGGGGAAAAGTATCAGTTAAACTCAGGTCTTTGTTGTCCAGGTATAAGATAAAGTGAGGCAGTTTATGGTTTGTCAGATTCAAGAGGATTTATTATTATATGTTATTATGTTATATTTTGATTAAACATTTTGAAAACGGAAAGAGGGAGTTTAAAGATGATGGCCCAGATTTGTTAATGCCTACCATACACTGAATGACTTTGAAAAGACTTTTAAAAGGTCTGAAACCATCTCACATCTAAACAAAATGTGGGTTTTTAGTCAAGGACTAAAAGCTTTTGGTCTCCTCAGGGTCACCATTTCTTTTGAGAATATTTCTGATCCTGTTCCTGATGATAGATATTACACGAATAATACACCCAAATATTGGAGGTGCACATAGCTGAGGACCTGACCTGGAGTCTCAACACCTCCCACGTCATCAAAAGAGCCCAGCAAAGGATGTTCTCTCTGAGGAACCTGAAGCTGCACAATGGAGAGCATACTAACATACTGCTGTACCGTGTGGTGGCGGCACGGTGGTAAAGTGGCTCCAGGTTCAAACCCAGGGTGGGGGAGCCCTTCTGTGCGGAGTTTGCATGTTCCCCCAGGTGTTGTGTTTCTCAGGGTACTCCAGCTTCCTCCCACAGTCGAAAGACATGCAGGTTAATTGGTGACTCTAAATTGCCTGTAGGTGTAAATATGAGCGTGAATGGTTGTGTCTCTATGTGTCAGCC
Source organism: Cephalopholis sonnerati (assembly GCA_019142605.1). Lineage (NCBI taxonomy): Eukaryota > Metazoa > Chordata > Actinopteri > Perciformes > Serranidae > Cephalopholis > Cephalopholis sonnerati. The sequence goes on from JAGQAX010000007.1 coordinate 28,914,915, forward strand.
CTGCGATAGTCCAGGGTGTACCCCTGCCTCTCGCCCAATGTCAGCTGGGATAGGCTCCAGCCTCCCAGCGACCCCTAACAGGATAAGCGGTTACAGAAAATGAATGAATGAATGTACAGTATGGTAAAAAAAAAAAAAAAGGCCTGGAGCAGGTTGTCAAGACGGCTGAGAGGGTCGTCTGCTTCCCCCTACCAAACCTTTGTGACATCCATGCGGGCCGTCTTCTCACACAGGCCACAAACATAAAGTCAGACCCCTCACGCCCCGGACACCCTCTCTTCACCACGCTTCCCTCGGGGAGACTGAGAACCCCCATTACAGGCACACACAGACGACAGAACAGCTTTTTCCCCAGAGCTGTGGACAGACTTCAGAGACTATAGACTCATACACGCACACACAACCACCACCATCATATATTTTACAAATATAGATGTGAATGTGTGTATGTGACTGTGAGAATGATGCGATGAGCGAGTGTGTGTTGGTGCATGTGTAACGCTTGTATGCTGCTAAATGGGCTGCTCCAGCAAAGTTTGGTTGTGTCACAAACAATGACAGTAAAGGATCTATTCATCTATCTACCAAACTACTTTTAAGAAATATAGTGACTTAGAATATAAGAAAAACACACAACTCTAGAAACAAAAGATAAAAGGTGTCATATCTTGACAGTATTCTTGTCAGTTCAGCATCAATATAACCCATAAAGATAAACTGTGTTTGCGTACAAACAATCCTTCAGTCCTGCGGAGCCACCGCTTCGACTGTCAGCATTACGAATGAAGCTTTGAACTGTTCGTTACAGCCGTTAAAACACAAAATAACGCCACGGACGAGTGAGTTGTAAAAACAAAGCCAACCGACCGAGTCAAACACTTGTCAAATGTTTCTGATTTATTCCATCTTCTGCCTCTGCCTCTACTTTTTTTCCCCCCAGCCATTGATCTGAAGAACGGCAGCGGCTCCTTGCACAAAGGCCCTTACAGCGGGAAGGCGGATGTGACCTTCACCGTGTCGGATAAAGACTTCATGGAGGTGGTGCAGGGGAAACTCAATCCTCAGAAGGTAACAAACAAGTAGTCAAATCTATTCAGTCAGGGTAAATGAAATTTATCAAAGGGGTTATTTACATGCTGTGCTCTGAGCGGCCTTGCATGGAAACGCCAGATTTTAAGAGTAACAGTGTGCTCACACAGGAAGCATTCTAGATCAAGTTTAAAACAGATGCTCTAAATTTCTTTTTTTTTAGTAGTCTCATATTTAACATCTTGTTTCCGACGTTAAAATCTCATCTTGTACATTTTAATTAAAGCCAAAGTGCCTTTGAAGAGCCCTTCAGTCTGTAATGACTTCTCTCTTGATCTCATCACGTCAGAAAAGAGCGAAATAAAATGATCTATCAAACCGAGTTCAGAGAGCACTCAGCGCGGGTAATCAATCGACACTACTTGTTATGTCTGTAGCATCTCATCTGTCAGAGGGAGTGGCCATCACCGCACAGAATTTATGTTCTTCCCGGAGCGCTTGATATTGATCTGAGGCCAGTGTGTGTGTGAATGTGTGTGTGTGTGCGCTCTGTACAAAGAGCGTCAACAGGCTGCTGTGCTGAAGGTCCCCCAGGCTCGGTCTTTCTCCATCCTCTCTGACGATGAAAGGAGCAGCTGGAGAAAGATAAGTTGCAGTTAAAAAGGGCGCTGCTAACTGTCACCCAGGGTCATCATAACCGCCGTCCCCCGATTGATTTTAGCCGAGGAGAGCGCCGCACGTCATCAGCAGTTGAGCTCACCCGATAAAGAGACTTTTGTGCTGCACCTCTCAGCTCTCAACCTAATGAATATGAATATTATGTTATTGTTCTGCCGCCACAGCATCAACGGTCACACGTTCCCTTTTCTCCCGGCTTGCTGCTTTTTCATTTGCAGTTGTTGTGTTCGCTGCAGGCGTCCTGGCCCCATTTTACTCCCTGTGTGCTCGAAAAACAACTAACAGCCAAACCAGCCAGAAATCAGGAGACTTTGTGGCTTTCTCAAGGATGTCTTTTTTTTTTTTTTTCTTCTTTTTTTTAGGCGTTTTTCGCCGGCAAGCTGAAGGTTAAAGGGAACATCATGCTGAGTCAGAAGCTGGAGGTCATCCTGAAGGACTACGCCAAGCTGTGAGCTCCTCAGCCAACCAATCAGACGACTCTTTCACCGACTAACCAGCCTACCAGCTCTCTCCGTCTGTGTACTTTTCTCCTCCTGATTCATGACTGTGTACAAACGCTCAAACAAATCAGCCAGTAAGCTAAGTACTACTTCAGAGTGACTTCTCTCATATAAATTAACATTTACTGAAGTATTAAAATGTACAAAGACTACTTGATCAAATATGAGGTCGTCTTTATTGTATCACTTTGGCTACGTTGACATCACAAGGTTTAACGCTCAACTCTGATTTCCCCCTTAAATCGATCTTTCTGCCATAACTGTTCACATTCATGTCTGAAGTGACCCGTATCTGACATCAGTGTGAACAGACGCTGCCCTGAAATGCCTCACATGCAACCAATAACATCACACACCTCTTACTAACATACAGCGAGCCAGCGAGTGAACTCTACGAACACTACAAGCGCCAAACAAATTCAGGGAGACCATTGAGTCCTACCGAGACTAAGCAACAGCTTCCTGTTGCTCTAAAAATAGGCTGGAGGTGCGCAAAGCGTAGCAACAGCTGAGCCTGTTCATTGACACACAGAGCAGGTTAAAGCATCTTCATTGGGAAACCATCTGACGTTCGCTCCCTTGCTCAGCCGCATCACGTCCAGTTAGGAAAAACTGACACATGCACGTTGGAACAACATAAAACATCACATTGGTGAGACAGGCATTTAGGGAATAACATGGATGATGAAGCGGTGAAAGCTTCATGTCCTGAATGATTTGCAGCGAAGGTTGGATGACAGTTAGTTGTATGTTGAGGATGCGGGTAATAAGGAGGAGTCAAGGTGGAGGGGCCGCAGTGTAGAGCGTTTCAAAGAGGAGCAGTTTGTCCAAAACTTTAGGTTCATCCAATATTCTTCTGTACTTTCAACACGCTGACAATATCTTCACCTGTGCATTTAAATATGACGTGGAAAAACCATGGATGTATGGGTTAAACACTCATTAATTCCAATATGACTGTTCTCACAGTGGTCGCATGGCCAGTCATCAGATGTGTATCTGACTTAGGACTACATATATAACTGGCTCAGATCTGACTGGGGGAAAAAAGATCTGATTTCCATGTCCATAAAACTGTGTCAGGAGAGCAAAGGAATCATATTTGGACCATATGTTCTTGTAATGTAAACGTAGCCACTGACAACAGGAAGGAGGAAATAGGGTTTAAAAAATGTTTTAATAATAATTAAGTATCTTTCCAGCTGGTTAGAGCTAACCTGGTCGGGTACCTCTGGTCCGTCCCTGCTAAATGTGCACTTATAACCCACCTGCCTTTGAACATTCAAACAGGAAACTTACCATCAGTTTTCAGATTTAACGAGATATCAGGAGAAACGTGTGTATACTGCAGTGAGCCATGTTTCTTCCGAGTACTGGGTGACATGATAACAGCTACAATTCAAGGTCTGTTCCACTCTGTTATATCAGTACGATGACACAGGCTGTTGAATCAGAACCAGTTTTACGTACCTGATACTGAAATCTCCACAGAACTGTTATGAAATGTATAATAATGTTATAATAATGTAGAGTTTGCCAGCTATGAAAAATAATGATTTACACTTTTAATGTGAATTGTGATTATAAAGAAATTCAGTGTTTGCTCTTCTATGAAAATAAAGTAATTCAGACTAAAAGCTCAATGATTGATTGATTGATTGATTAATTCACAGAGAATCTGCAGCTCTCCTCGGCTTTACGGAGCTTTATAGCAAGTTTCAGCTCATTTTGGTTTTGGTCAGTTGTGCCCACAACTTGTTTTTGTGGCCCCAAGTGGCCAAACATTTCAATTGACACGAGTCGCCCAAATTTGCCAGAAAAACGAGTTGTTTGCATCCTTGACTAGGGAGCAATGATTTTATGATCAGGTCCCTGTGTGGTTTGTTTTTGGGTACAAGCCACAGACAACACTGTGTGTTCCTGTGTGACGTCATCCCACTGACTGACAGTTGGTGGCAGCAACGTGCAAAGACGTGCCAACAAGACAGTGAAAAAGCTAGCAAGTAACCTACACTGCATACACTGAATTAATAAAAAAAAAAAAAAGACACATTATCCCGTAATTACGAGATAAACTATCGTAATTACCAGATTATGATGTCATAATCCGTAGTCTACACAGATATAATGCTTTTATTCTGGAAAACGTTGACCGGAAGTACTGCCCTTGTGTTTCTCGTTGGACTACAAATCAGCTAACGTTACGTTAACGTTATTACGGTAATCAGACAATTCATATATAACGGTAATACTAGTACGTTATTACGGTATCAGTGGCAGGCCTTATTGTAGTGCGACATATAATTACTAGATCTTATGTCGTAATTACGAGATAATATGTCGGTTTTTATATTTTTTTCAGTGAATGCAAAGCGCTTCCGTACCGTGGCTGTATAGAAGGCAGGATTTAAAATATAAAGTGTTTTTAAATAAGGAAATGCAACATGTCAGACCTCAAGAACACACTGAGTGTAAATATAACTTGTTTGTTTACAGTAAAACTCTGAGGGACACTGGAACGTCAGACAGATTATTGTGGCTGATACTGCAGTCACATCAGAAACTTTATGACATTTAAAGTTTATTAGCTGACTAACTTCAAGGTAAAGCTGGTCGTCCATTAATCATAAGATCAGCTGTTCGATCCCCGGCTCCTCCAGCCCTGTCAAAGTGTCCTTGAGCAAGATACTGAATCCCAATTTGCTCCCAGTGGCTGCTCCATTAAAAAAACAGAGTGGCAGGTGGCACATTGTATGGTAGTGTGAATGGGTGAATGTGAGTCATAGTGTAAAAGTGCTTTGAGTGGTCAGAAGACTTGAAAGGCGCTAAAACAGTGCAGATCCACTTTGCTATGAAGATAATGATTTTTACTTAATTTTTAATATCAGTGCAACTATAAACTTTGATGGATTTTTTTGCTCTTTAATTAAGGGAAAGTTATTAAGACTAGAAACAACTGAAACATGCTGCTGCCTCTGTGCAATCAAAGTCTGAATTGACCTTTATCTAATAAACAAGCGGCTCAATGGACACCTACATTTTCAAGATTACAGCAAACCATCGTCTCGTTACATATTTTTTTTTATTACATTGGTACATTTTCTGTATATAATACATTGATTTACACGACATCTTTATTATAAAATTAGAATTATCTGATTAAATTCACATTTGCAAGATTGAGGAGGGGGAGAAAAAAAACAAAGGAGTCAGAGCTGAATGTGATATTTGATTTAGCCGAGTGAGTTTGTTTCATGTGCTCGAGCAGCAGCTGCACCCTGACACAAACTGATCTGTTCGTGATGAGAGTCCTTTAAGGGAAAATAAGCAGTATCTGAGGGGGGGAAAGCACTTGCTTTGATAAAATATATTTTATTCTCCAGTTTCTGTAGGAGTACATATAGTTTGGCTTTGATAAAAAGTATTTTATTCTCCAGTTGCTGCAGAAATACACATGATTTTCCAACCACTTTGATTTGTGGGGAAAACAAAAATAGCAGTGTGGTTGTTGAAGCCCACATCAGGAAATAATGAGAGGAAAAGAAAGAATAATGTGAGCCCGTAAGAGGGAAACAAAGCAGGAAACGACATTACATCTACCTTTTGATCACTCAGTCTATAATCCTAAATATGAACATGTTTCATAAATATACCTGTATTTGTACAGAATGATATTCTTCATAAAGTGGCCTTTGTCATATCTAAGACTATGATTACGCAGTCATTATGAGAAGCCTAGTGTATGGATCTATGTATATACATAACTGCATTAAATCTGCTTCATCTAAAAGGTTTTCCTCAGTTTGTCCTCCCTGAAATCAAAGCTCATGTACATTTGTTTCCCTACAGCAGCACAACAAGGTTCTGTGGGTAGATAGCTTAACGGATTATATTCCTTCAAACTAAACAGCTGCAGGACAGTTTGCATCAACCTCTTCCGTAAGTATGTGGAAGATGATATTACACACCAACCTAGATTACATTTTCCAAGCATCAACTGAAGGCAATGAGCTGCATTTGGATGATATATAAAGCAAGTCAATGATTAAAAATAAAGTTAATTCCTGTAAAAAAAAAAAAGAACCAAAAAGCAAGAAAAAGCAAGACTGCTGATAAAAAGAAGATTACTACAAGGCAAACAATGTTCTGTCCAAGGCAGTTCTCAGTCATGGTCCGTATGGAAAACCAAAGTCTGGAGTCGATGAAAGGGAAGTGCATTGTTACTGGAATAAAACATTTCCACAACAAAATTCATTAAAACTTGTTTCACTGCCCCGCCCCACCCTTTCCATTGTCAACAGCAAAGATTCCTGCTACATCTTCTTAAGCTTAATATTTCAAGAAAAACTACACGCAGCCAGAAAAGGTATTAATCATGGTGTCCCATATCGACAAGGGCCTCGTTAAATTAAAGCTACTTTGTGCAACTCGGTATCAATAGTAATCAATATCGTCAGGACTGACAGTACTACAGTACTGTGCCAGCATGGTACGAGTAGTTTTCAGAGATTAAGGACACTTAATAATAATAATAATTATAGTAATAATAATACCACTGGTTTAATCTAGGCCGGGATTAACAACATCGTACTACCTTATTACCAAAGGCTCGGGCTGCTTTAGCCTCCTATAGTTATATGCATCATACTACATATAATTTAGCTTCATGTTTATGTGCAAATAGAGTGAGACAAGCGGCGCATTCAGGTAGTCCATGGAAAACAAATAAACGCTCGGTAGTGGCACACACGTAAACTCAAGTCAAAAGCTATGATTAAAGGTGTATTTCTACATTTTGGGAGACGGTTAATGCTAAATGAGAAGCACTCTCACATGTGCCCATTAAAGATGAAGTTGTAGCAAGCAGCTGGTTAGCTTAGCTTCAACTGGAAACAAGGACAGACCAATGGTACCAAAATCCTCCTCTAGACTCAGCACCTCTAAAGCTTTTTACATCTGTTTAACTCAGTCTCTAACCACCTGCTGGCTGTAGCCTTACGTTTAGGGGGACACGTGAGAATGCTATGAATATCATCAACTGTTTCCCAAAATGTCAAACTGTTGCTTTAAATTTAAGATACAACACTTTTATTACCTCCACCTTTATAAAATCAGTTTACTGTGTTCAAGTCAGGCTGGAAAAAGAGGCATCAGTCAACTAGCAAAAATCAAAACATGAAATGATAATAGCGACAGAAAATTGACATCCTGTAATTCCTAAAGTGTGGTTCCATCGTGACATATGCCTGATCCACTGATCTTCCAACCAGGCTGGCTCGTTTCACGCCAAATTTAAAAAAAACTGTGGCCGCCAAAGGGTGGAGACACTGTTGTGGACCGACTGACCAGCCAACTGACAGAGCGAGCTGTAGACTGAATCACCATGATGTCATGCTAAGACAAAACAACTTGACAATTGATTTCTCTAGCGGAGGTATGAAATTTTCAGCCATTTAAAGATATATCGTTAAATACTGTGGTCCGACGCATCTGATGTTTTTGCTGTGCTTATTTTCTGCACTGTGTTGCTTTGCTAGTGTCTTTGATGAACCAAACAAGCCTAAAAAAAGTCCCACCTAAAAAATAAATATCAGTGTGCTGCTATGTTTGGAGTATTTTCTTTGCTTTACCTTACACCTTAAACCAATCAAAGCAGCAGACCAGCAATGTTCACTGAAATTAAATCACCATTTGAGTCACAGGGTCTGGTGGCTCTGAGATAACGGCTTCAGTTCCTTAAAGAGCTGTCTGACAACAAGGTAAAGCCACGAAAATATTTTAAACATAACGTCCAGTCATGCTGATATTGATTTTTTTTAGGTGGGCCTTTTTAAGGTGGCTAAAATGGAGCCGACTGAGGCAGCTGTTTGATTTTATGTACATGATGCGGGGGTTACTGTAAACATTGTGATTCAGTCTACAGAGCTTCTGGCCGCAGCTAAAAATATATATGGAGCACCAGAATGCGCCGTGAATCCTTGAGACTGGATATAATGTGCTTTGTACGATGTCCACTGGCCTTACTGCATTGTGCTGAGCGGGTTCAATGGTGCCGTGCAGTCTTGTGGTGACGTTCTAACCCCTGAAGGGATCGCTTACCGTCCCTGTATGATACATCGCAGACACAGTCTACTGTACTTTATCACCTGAACACTCGAGCAGTGATTCCAGCCTCCACTATCATGACTGCTTTACTAATATAAACTAATAGATATGGTGATACTGTATAAGAAGAACAACGCTGCAGCTGTAGACTTCACAGCTCCTTCTACAGCTTCACTCTCTGTGCAAAAAAAGGCTCTTCACATCACTCCTCGCTGAGATGGCAGTTTGTTAAGGAGAATCTGAAGCTGGGTCCAAGTCTCTCACTCAGTTTATTTCGATTGACTGTGCCCTTGGTCGTTACCCTGTGCCCACTTCCTCTACAGGTCAAAACACTGGTAGAGGCTTCTGTGGTTGGTCGGCTTGGGTTCATGTCCCGCACAAAGAGCAGCAGATGTGATCGTTTCACTCTTGGGCCACTGGATCAGACGACTCACTGGATCTCACTCTGTGAGAGTCTGTGAATTCTATGATTATTCCAACTATTGTCGTCAACGCCGTTCTTCATTTACACTGGTTGATAACACTTGGCGTCATTGTTCTGTCACGGCATCGTTCCTCCAAAGTGAACCCATGACGGTCACTGTTCCTGTCACGTATTTCCTCAGCAGTAGTGCTGGCAACTTCACATTTTTCAGTTAAACTGCTTCAACACCTTATTTTTATTTTCTGTATTTGTCTATATGATAAACTTGACATCGTTCTTGAGGTTGCCGTGGTTGTTGTTGTTGTTGACCACACTGAAGCGGTTGGGGAGGATCCTCATCTTCATGGTTCCATCGGCGCCACAGGAGAAGATGTGACTGGCCGGTCCCACCTCAATCTGCATGACACCCGTCCCGAGGTTCCTGAACAGCGACTGGCGCGCGTGTTCGTTTGGGAAGGTGAAGAGCGGACACTGTGTGGCCAGGCTCCAGATCTGTCCAGGGGAGAAGGAAACAGTTAGCGTGGAGATTCTTTTTAAACAGTGCAGCATATTAAAGAATAAGATATTGTCTGCATAGCCAAAGCCTGAGAGTCTGTTTACACATGGTATTAACATACATTTTGGGTGATCACACCACAGATTTCAGGCCCCGATCAAACAAAGTGTTTTAGCAGCTAGAGGCTTTTTACTCGCTGTTTTTGCACTGTGATGTGCCTCTCATTTCTGCGTTCTATGCGCCTAGCATTTTTGCCGGAGCGCTCTGAACTCCTTGAGTTGAATTCTTCAACTCTGAGTGGAATACCGCTCCACGTCATCTCTGCTTTTTCCCCCATTGTCTAATTAGATGATTTGAGAGGCGGGCCTTCTGTGGTGGCAACAAGTTTACAGCTGGTAAACAATGAAGGAGAAACTGGTGGTGCTCCCGTAGTCAGTTTCATTTTTGCTATGCTAGGCACGACGACAGATAGCAGATTGTCAAACTGCCCCCAAGTCATCCTAAAATATACCTGTAAACGGCCAACTCCTGGACGAACTGGTGGTACTCCCCGTGATCCACCCTCTTTTTTAGGGTCTCGTGTACCCACACAGATCTCCGTTTCCCTGTGACCAACAAACTATTTGCTGACAGCCTCTCACCCTCAACCAGAGCTACAGCAAGTACCCTCTGCCTGAACATTTTAGGAACTAGATGTGAAATAAATAAAATAAATAAATAGTAAATTGCTTACATGTGAAGGTAAGGGTATGGAGGTGATGGGCTGGTTGCCTGGCAACAATCAAAAGGCTCAGCAAGCTTTTTTTTACTAGTGGCTTTCAATTAAAAAAAACAACAAAAAGAAACAACAGTGTTTCCGTGTGATCTCGGCTTAAGTCTGTTTGTTCCCACCTGGCATTAAAACGCACCTTGATGTGATCACTTGTGATCAGATGTCACTTCCCCGCTCTATATGCAAACAACCACGTACATAATTTACATTTGTAAAGCCCAAATACTTTTTTGCTTTTTTCTGTTTTAAATCATTAGACAAGCCAGCGCACCCACCTCCCTCCACCTCCCTGCTGCTAGGACAGTACTGCTGTGGGAGTGTGAGTTCTGAGCCGGGCGGGGAGAGCTGGTCACCCATAACACACACACAGTGACAGGCCTAAATGTTAACATCACACAGCTAACATTACCTAACAGTTATTAATGGATTTAAAAACAAAGTGTGTTGGTGTGAGTTTGTTAAGAGCTGCTGCTGCGTTAGCTTGTGCTGACAGGGCAGACGTTGAACTCTCCTCAACAAGAGGAGAGCAGCTTAGGAGATGGTCTTTCAGTGCTGCGTCTAGCTTGTATAACAGCAGCAACACAAAGTTTGGTTACAAAGTGGAGAGTCTTAGGAGCAAGGACGTCAGCTGAGTGATCTGATCACCCAGGACGCATGTTAATACCATGTGTAAACAGGGCCTGATACATTTAATGCGATGATAACAATGAAATTGGGCACAGTAGTTTATTTTGAGTTATAACATTGTCACTGAAAATTCCTGATTCTGATTGGCTTCAAGATGTGGATTAATGTTTAGTTACTGAACAGCATATCCAGATACAGATAAATTAATGCTTAACGAACATTGAAAGTTAGTTGGGACAGCGACAGTGAGGCTTAGCCAAAGAGCTTTGTACTGGGGTTATTTTTGTAACCAACAAAATAAGAAAGATTGGAGAAAGAAGGAGAGAAAGAGAGGACATCAGAAATTCATGTTAGCTTCGGTGAAGTTTGTAGCCTGCAGGGTCTGAGGGACAGCTGCAGTGAAAAGGAGAGGACTGGAGAGAGAAATGTCAACAAAACTGAACAGAAAGAGTTGAGATGAGAAGAAGTCATGGGTAAGAGTGAGCGAGGGAGAGAGAGATAGAGAGCTCTCACTGTCAGTGACAGAGCAAGGGGGGGGGGGAGAAAGCAGCGCTATGTAATGTTATCTCTGCTGGAAAGGCACTTTGAATAATACATCAGGATGAAGCAATATTCTCTGTTCTTGATGGTTGAGTATGTTCACGACTTGTGTTAAAGCAATCACTTAAATTTGTCTCCCAATTTTCAAACTTCAGGAATTTAGATTGAAAATTGGCCTTGTGAACATCTTCCTTTTTAGCTAGAGGAATCCTGAGGCTCAGGAAGAAGCTACAACTCATGATGTTTAAAAACAGATAAAGTAGATTGAGCTGGTCCAGGAGCATGTTTTAGGAGGAGTCTGGGACACTCTGACGATCTGCTGTAAATCAATCATCCAGCCTAACCGACCTTTCACTATGCCCCACCCCTGTGTGATGGCCCAACAAGCTGTCAGAGTAAGCATGGCGCCCACACTGTAACTAACTGCACTCCCTGATGAAATATTATCATATTTTTGGAAAAATGAAACAGTGATTCCAGAGAGAAGCAGACAGAGGGGTCTACAGTCTGTGTTTGAAGGATATATCCAGGATGTCAAACTGACTCAGCAGCAACAACAGGTTAAAAAGACAAAGATAGTTAGAAGCTAAAGCCCAACTATAGGCTACAGATCACAGTGTAAAAGTGAACCACCACATCACTGCTGAGCCACACAGAAGACAATGAATATAAAGGGAAACTTTGCTGATATTGAACCAGCTGTGTGGCATCACAGTGTGTGCAGATGAACAAAGTTTGGCTTCGCCTCGGTGCTGCTGCCAGCAACCAGACCTCTGCTGCTGGACGGGCAGGGATCTCCAGGCAAAGTCAAACAACATTCATGTGATGACACACAGCTGGTTGAATATCAGCAAAGTTTCCCTGCTTCCCTTCACTGGTTCCTGTACAGCAGGGTCGGTCTTTGTTTCACTGTTATAATCATTACAAAGCAAAAGCAGCATGTGTATACATTCAGTAGGCTATATCTTCAGTAGCTAGTTAGCTAACCCTACACTTTTCAGGGTTTGATTTTGGTTTTGGAATAGATAAGAAACGCATATCTTTTTCCAACAAAGTGATCTAAAGCTGGCTTAACACAAACCATGCACGGTGCTCTGCTAACTTTTTTTAATTGCCAACACAAAAGGCCCGCCTCACAGTTCATCTGATTGGGCGATGGGGAAAAACTGCCATGACATTGGGCACTTTTACACTCAGAGTTAAATTTTTTTCAGTCCACAGTGTTAAGGGCGCTCATGCAAACGCAAGCTCTTACAGAGGAAAAGTGTGAGGTACTTTGCAACGCAAAAGCAGCGAGCAAAATGCTTCACTGTCGTAGAAACGATTACAAAAGGCTGCCCAAAGCTGCTAGTACATGCTCTGTCTGATCCAGGCCTTACACATAAATACATACTATACATATACATTTTACTGGATTGGGTCCATGGTTCCCAACACATACACTATTTACTCCAGTTTAGCCTTTAAAAAAAGAAACTATAAATTTGTGATATGTTTTTAAAGATTCAAATCTTCAGTAAGAAACAGAGAACCATGATTAACTCTGAGCAACTTGTATTGTTTGATTGGTATTCCCAGCCTGCGAGCTTTATTATTTGATAAGGTATTTCATGGACTGATGTCGGTACATATTAGCTAATCTTCCACTTCCATGGACTCTCATCAAACACTTTAAAAGCTTATGAATTTTCAGCTCACCCATGTTAAATTTTCAATCAGTCATTATACAATTAATGGCTTCAGATGAGTAACACCACACACAGCTTCTGGACGTTTTTGTGAGCAATCACCCAGAATGAAAGTCATTTGAATTTCAAGCAGATGTGCACTGCACCATTTCTTGTACATCTGCGTGACGCAGTGGCTTCATCCTTGGAGTGACAGCTGTGTGATCCTCGCCAACATATTTAAGTCAGAAAGATGAAAGACCTGCTGTCTCTGGAAATATATTATGTAAGACGGTCACATCTCCTGCCTGCTCAGTTAAAAACACTTTCCCTCTCCTTTTCCTGTGTCACCCTGCTTTCACCTTACACTTTAGTCTCCATCATTCACACTGTTGTCTCGAGCAGGTGGTTAATCATGAGTGTGACATTGGTTTGGATTGACTTTGATGGGGCTCGCTGTCTCAATGGATAAATGCAACCGTCATGTGATTGTTGATGTGGAGGGAGAGGCATTCACACCTGGGGGTCAAACACTCTGTGGGACTGTTCTGTCAGGCACAGGTTAACTTTGTGCCGAGGGAATAATCAAAACTGTTGTCGTAAATCTGAGTTTTTAGAATGACTGTTCCCAGAAACTCTTAAAATTAAGGGGAAAAAGGTCGTTTCAGGGAGATTCTCAAACAACTGTCTGGTTCCCACTTGCAGCTGACCTTGAAAGCAATCAACAAATGCTAATAAATATTCATATATTCAAAAAATAATGTATCAGACTCCCTGACCCCCCACCTCCCTGGAATATACCTCTCAAAATGTCACATTTATTCAATACAGATGCAGTTAATTTTGCATTAATTAACCATTAAAAATACCTTAATGTTGCCCTCAGCTGATCCGCTGATAAAGCAGTCCTCAGTCGGATCGACAGCCAGTGCTTTGACCGGTGAGTCGTGGGCCTGGAAGCTCTGACGCTGGTGCCTGTGGGCGAGCTCCAGGACGCTGATCCAGCCCTTTCTACCACCTGTGACAAGCAGCTGCTGCCTGGGAGCCATTGCGAGCACGGTGGCTCCGGAGTCGTGGCAGCAGAAAGCTGAGGGGAGAGAAGGAGAGGAATGAGGTATCAAGGAGAAGAAGATGGATTAGTTAGAGAGAATGAGATAGGACTGAGAGAAGCATTTAGAGTGGAAATAAAACTGGTGGAAAGAGGGAGGAGGAAATATGGAGGGTAAAAATGCAATTTAGGGCTGCAATCTACAGTTATTTTTACAATCAATTAAATGATATCTTATTATCAATTTAATCATGCCTAGCTGGGGTCGTTATCCATCATCTCTTTTCCCTCATTTCCTGTCCGCTCTAAACTACAGACAAACTCTAATAAAAGGCAAAAATGCTATGATATTTGATGTACAATTTATTTTATTATGTGCATAAAGCCTACAACCAATGCTTTATTAAACAATCAATCAATCTGCCAATTATTTTCTCCAATATTTGATTGACTGCTTTCGATAAAATGTTAGAAAACAGCAAAAAAATGCCCATCAGACTTTTCCAAAGTCCAAGCAGACTTGCTGCCTCACCAACAACTAACGAACTTTACTGAAGTGGTCTGCGTAGTGGAAACGAGGCTTTAGAGGAGTACAGAGGACTGATAGAGAGCTTCATGACATGGTGCATCAACAATGACGTGAAGCTCAAAATCAGCAAAACCAGTGAGCTTGTGGTGGGTTACCAGAGGGACGGGACAGAACACAAAGACGTAGCCATTAAAGTACTCATTGTTTCAAAGATGCTGCAGAAGAAGCTACAAATTTCAAAACATGCTTGTACCAGGCAGCAGAGAAGATCTATACAATCAGCACAGTTTTAATGTGGACACCAAGATTAGTGTCACCAGTCAGTGTCTGACCAAGTGACTCCTATTCTATTCCTGAATTATGACGTTGAGTTATGGCTGGGTAAGTATTTTGCAGAACATTGTGATGTCAGAGTGAAGCTGACCTTCGACCTTTGGGATATATAATGTCATCACCTCATTCTTTTCTCTTATTAGACATTTGTGTGATATTTTGTCATAATAAGCGTGTGATTGCTGACGATGGCCAAATCGTGTTTTGTGTGGTCACACAAATTCTAATCAGTCCATCCTCAAGTCCAACTGGATGTTTCTGCCAAATCTGAATACAATCCCTCCAGGCGTTCCTGAGATATCACGTTCACGAGAATGGGACAGATGGACAACCCAAAAACATTATGCCTCCAGTCACGGCTGTCTCCGCTGCGGAGCCATAAAAACAAATGTTTTTCTTATGCTGCGTCTTACCATGTACCAAGCTGTTCGCAGGAGTCACCAGAGTGTCCCACAGACACACGTTCCTGTGGAGTCAAAAAATGACCAAATTACTTTCCATTCTCACATTTTTATCAAAGGGAATGTCATTATCCCAGTTGGCCACAGTACAATGAAGCCGAGCAGAAAAGATTCAGCATTTAATTAGAAGCTCATGAAACAGAATTCAAATGGGAGAACAATTTTTTGTCACGACTGGAGACGAAAATTCTCCTCGCAACTCTCCTCACAACTCCCCTACCTGTTGTCTGTTGAAAGACCTGCAGTGGCAATGAGGGAGGAGGAGCCCACAAAGACAAAGTCGTGAGCTGTCTTGTTGTGGCACTGCAACGTCTGGCGGAGAGAAACAAAGAAGACGGTTAGTAATAGTGACAGTAATAGAGAAGCAGGAGAGGAGTAAACAAAAATGAGAATGACAGGAAGAAAGCACGAGGACACTGAGAACGTCTAGACAGACAAAACTAAAAACAAACATGTCGGGGAAAGAAAAGGCGGCACATTAATCGTCTCTGTGAGTTTCTTACCAGGTATGGTTTGGGTGCATTCCCACTTGTGTTGGTCTGCCAGAGACTCAAACCTCCATCAGCATCGACGATACCGAACTGCACAAAAAATTCAGAGAGCAGATATTAGACTTTGCTGATATGAAGTTAAAATTAGTATTTACTTTACATCAGACAGACAAAAACATATTGTTGGGTGCTCCTCCTGTGTTTGCGCTCCCATTGAGAACTTTCTCTCCCGTCTGGCGATCTGGATTGTTCTCAAATTATCCTCCAAAACACATCAACAGCCTCATAAGTTCAAGCACCACTTACATAACTAACATCAAGCGCTCTGCTTGTCCTCTCTTTCCAATTTATTTTTTAATTTTTTTGAAGCATATTTCACTCTTTTGGCCAGAACAGGCAGATAAGATGGTACTGGCACAGGAGAGGCACCATCTGAGAGAGTTATTAGCTTGAGGCAAGTGCCTGAGTTCAGAGCGGTTGAATCACTCAGCTGAAGAACAAAATGTGCTGAAGCCAAACTCCCCACTGTGGTTCGTGCCTGAATGGCAAAGTGTGAAAATGTTGCTGAATCTGACAGCCTCACATCACAATGCAGTTATGTTCCAAAGCTAAGAATAGTTTGACATCTTGATGGAGGTAGTTAAGTCCTCGATATACTCGATATAAGTGTGCGTGTTTGACTTTGTAACCTTGTTTCCCTGGTGATTGAATCGTATTCTGGTGACTCTGGAGTTGCCTGGACTTCTGAAGCAGATGATCTGCTGGGAGTGACCCCACTCAAACATCCTGACGCTACCATCCTGAGCTCCCGTCAGGTCTGAAAAACAGGAAACAACAAGATAAAATGTGCCATCAGTTCATTTCCCAGTGCATCTCGACGAGCATTCTTGTCCCAACATGAGGTTTTGGCTTTTCTTTGTTCCCAAATCATCTATTTTATAATTGATGAAGCAAACGGTTTATTTCACACACACACACACACACACACACACACACTTCAACAGCCATTCTTGCGACCTGTTGGGAATTATTCCACTGAAACACCTCACAACTGAATCCCCACTCTGCAGTTTGACTGGAAATACAAGGTTGTAAGAAGTAGGGCTCACTCAGCCCTTTCTAAATCAACAGCAGCACTGGGACCAGAAGACAGGAAAAAAAAAAATCTTTGCCACTTGCTACATATCTACATATGAGAAACTTTCTGCGTGATGTAATCGTCCCCTGAAGGCTCCTTTTTAACACGAGAAAAATGATGTCTGGATAGCTCCTTTAAGAGGCAGATACTCTTCTAATCTACTGACAGACATATCAGAGTCGTACTTACAGTAAGGCAGTGTGGGATGGGAGGTCATCCTTCTCACATTGTTGATATTTCTCTTGATCATCTGGGAGAAGAGAGGTGGAGATGATGAGGAGGCGAAGTTTAGTAAACCAGCATTAGTAGAAAACAATGCAGAACTTCATTATGGTAAATCCAACTATAAAGCAAGGAATCTGTGTGTGTGTGTGTGTGTGTGTGTCCCTCGCACATCTTGAGAACCACTCATCCAATCTGCTTCACATTTAGCGGGTGTATTGCTGGTCACACAAGGCATGCACTGTCAAAACGCGACACATTCATTATTAATAAACTTTGAATGAACATGTGAACAGCGCTCTGTTCAGGGTTGAGGCTTCACAGCTCTGTAGAGTCGGGCATGTCCGCAGCTGGCTGGCTGCATCTTACTGACTGCAGTACAGCTGCTGGATATACTGATGTTACAACCAAGCTCTTCTTCACTCTCCTGGAGTCTATGGCTCTGCAGACTGAATCGGGCATGTCGTCCACAGCAGGCCAGCCACGGCTCACTGACTGCAGCTCACTTTTACTGCTGGATGTTGGATATACTAAAGTTACAACCAAACTTTTCTTCACTTCTCTGGAATCAAAGAGCAAGAGCAGATAGCCTGCAGGTACAGCACCACTCTGCCATCACAACTCTACGTTTGCCACACTAACAACGTTACCACCAGCAAATATCCGAAATTAAATCCGTGCTCTATTTTATAACCGCAGTGTTTTGGTCAAAGCAATCAACTAAAACGGCTATTTGGAATTTATACTGCTGCGGTATTTCACTACTGTTTTGGACCTGTGAGGAATCAGGACTTAGGTGTGTTCTTTGATTTTGGGGTCCCAGGCAACAGCCATCTTTCTTTACTCTCTTTCTCTCTAACTGGGAGTGTTGGTCATTGGCGGTGGCAGACGAAGAACTTCAAAAAATTTTTAATGAAGTGAAACTATGAACCAAAATCTACGAATACCTCACAGTAAAGGTCTGCATTCAAATTTTTACTCAAAGTAAAGAGTGACAGAGAGGCACTGTCAGCACAATGTACTTGAATTTACTTTAAGTCTGTTTAAGGTGGAGCTTTCAAATCTAAGATAATGCTGGATAGTTTAACAAATAATAATGCATCAAATTTAAACACATTGTGAGTAAAATCTGAATCTGTATTGTAACCAGTGACATTCCTCTGTCAGGTAAATGTAGTTGTACAATGTTTCCCTCTAAAGTAAAAGTACACAGCAAGTAAGCTGTATATGGTTGAGTTGCATATTTTTTAAATGCTCCAGGAGCCCTCTGCATATTATTTGGGGGAACAATGAGTTAAAATAATAACAAAAGCCAATATTTTTCACATGCAAACATTAAAATAAATCTGTTTAGGGTCCCAGGCAGTTGCCTACCTTACCTAATGGTAAAGTTGTTTGCTAGTTTTCCTCCTTGTTCCAAAGTGTGTTTCACTGGTGTTTCTGACTGCCAGTAGCTGTGGTTTAGGTGTGTAACGCAGTTATTTCATGGCAGATGTATTGCTCAGGACCTAAAGCAGTGCAGTGTCGAGTGTGAAGTTGTTTGTATGAGCAGTTCTTGAGAAAGGTGCGAGTGACAGTGTACCACAGGTCAAGCAATCAGCATGTCCTGAACAGGTATGTGTTAAACGGAAATGCACTAGTTCTTTACAATAGGGACAGGTACACTGCTATGTAGTGGTACAAATTTAAATGATATTACACTATTCTATAGCCTTTTTCCCACATAGAATACATTCAACGCTACGCTGGCTTCCTCTATCTGTTAAACTAATGGCTTGTCACTAATGGACTCCCATTAACTTTTATGTAAATGTTAAAAGTGCCACAACATTTACGTAACGAGGTGCACGTCTGAAAGAGGCTCATCTGTACTTAAAACCCCTTAAGGTCAGGAAAATGCAAATCTTAATCATCATGCCAAAGCACATATTTAATGCTGCATTTAAGTTACAGCCTAAATGGATGGTTGTTGTATCAGCATGTAGCATAAATTGTCTTAATATACTGCAGCTCAGTTACTATTTCCTGTCCTGTATTATGACTGGTGGCCGAGAGAGGCAGACATTAACAGCAACGTCTGCCAAGGATTTTATTTATTGTTGTCTCTAAATGTATTCTGCTCCAACCTTGAGCACACTGCCTGACTGGTTGGTAAAATAATTACGATGCAGAGTGGCTCTTACTGTCCAGTCTGCACATCAAGAGCAACGAGAGAGCTGGTTAATATCAACACAACATGACTCACAAGTGACTCGATTCAAAGACACTGCTACCACCAGAATAAGATCTATCTCCCTCCCCACTACTGACGCCAAGTTTCTCTGCTCAGTACAACAGCTTTTACAGACTTTTCTCATTAAAAAAAAGCATGAAATGATAGAGGTCTGGTGTATCACAAGCTGTAGCAGTCAGCAACATCTTTGTTCCTTTGTAAGTCAATGAGGGAAGCTAATGTTAGCAGCCATGATGCTTTTGGCAAACTGAGCCCAAAAATGAATTATTAATTACAGTAATTTTAACTGCTTTGAGGATTTTGCTTTGAGTACAAAGAAGAACAGATCCAGAGCAACAGGCAGCACCAAATTATCCCAGAAAAACAGCACAGAGTAGACCAAACCCACGTGGCAATCAATATTGTAAATACTGCTGGTTTTTGAAGCTTAGTTAAACTACAAACTGTGTTAACTTGATAACATAATAATGCAGCTGACCATGACTAACCTAAGTGTATGGACAGTGTTTAGATTCATGTCCAAACTTTGCGTAATCCAGTGAACAGTTAGCCAGCTTCAGTGTTTTTATTTTTCACCCCATGGTAATGCATTTCCAAAAGTCAGAGTCTTAATACTCATACATTTAGAGATGCTCCATCATCTTCAACAACAATCTTTTTATGCAAGAAGCATCCTCGAGACTCCTCTAGTCAGTGTGTTCAAGTGGCCTTGGGCAAGATACTGAACCCTAAATTGTCTTCAATGACTGTGCCATCAGTGTGTGAGTGTGTGTGAATAATTGACACCCCTTTCTAACATACAGCAAGTGAGTGATCTCTGGAGAATGGAGCCCGAAAACGTGTCCAGATATACTGCGAGCCTGTCAAGCACTCAGCAACCTTAAGTAAAGGCTTGAACAGGTTGGAGGTGCACGAAGCTGCACCAGTATAGGACCAAAATGAGCATTTGTTCAAACAAGCAGCATGTCGCTTAGTCTTTTCGCTGACCCATAGAACAGGTTAGGACATCTTCACTGAGAAACACTGCAACAATCTGATGTTTGTTCGCTCACTTGTTCACATTGTGTCCAGTTACGCAGAGCTGTAACTGATGAGTGGGTGGCACATGTACTGTAGCCTCCGCCACTAATGTATGCATATGTGTTTAATGGGTAAATGTGGCATGTAGTGTAAAAGCAATTGGAAGACTAAGAGGTGCTACACAAATGCAAATCCATTGACCAATTACAAATGTTAGTAGCAAAATGTTAATTGTGACAGATTAACTACCCCAAGCAAGTTTGTAAAGGGGTATTTTCATACTGTACAAAGATTAAATGAAACAACGGCTTCCCTCAAAAAATAGGGCTGCAAGTAAGTTATTTTCTGTCCTGATTAATATGCTGACTATTTCTTCAATTCATCAAAACATCAATGTCATAACAAAACTTAAAATGTCAATAATTTTGTTTTAGTCCAGGGTGAGTTTGAAATGCTCAGAACAACAGTCCCAGTACAAAGATATTCAGCTTACTGTCACATTAGACAAAGAAAGGGAGCAAATAATCACTGCTGTAATCAAGGAACATTTGGCCTTTCAGTTTGAAAAATGACTTTGAGCTCCTTTGAACTCTTATCAAAATAACTGCTGATTAATTTTCTGTTGACTGACTGAATGCCTCTCATTACCTCGATCCAAATGAACCACACCACTATGTTGTATAGACTGTATCAGAGCTAAACTGTAGGTGGGTGTGGGCCAGCATAGTAAAGATGCAAAGTTGTACGGCCTCGTAAAATAGTCATCAGCTGTGTAAAGCAGTTAAAGGCCAAAAACATGCACAACTACTAGCATGGTTCTAAGACAGAGATAAAAAAAATAACTCAATAAAGCTGGAGAGGACAGGTGGGGAAAACAAATGGCTCAGGTAAAATAATCACATACAACTCCAGGTTTAGATCTCACCACAGATGCACCCCGGCCTGTCTGCACTCCTCCCAGCCATGGCATGTTGATGGGTGTACCGGGGCTACTGTGAGTGTACGGTGTGGTGCCGTGGAGAGCGGCAAAGTCATCGCGTGTGTGGACCACCAGGAAGTCATCACCACCAACACTACAGAGACAGAATAATAATCAGAAATCAGAAACAGGTATTTTGCCACTAGGTTTTCACATACAAGGAATCTGCCTTGGTATTTGGTGCATGAGTGAGTGTGGATACACGACCCAAGCCTGACGGGACCCGACAGAATGGGTTAGGTTAGGATAAATACAACAAAATGATGTGGGCATTCGGGTCAGACAGACCTACTGTCTGTGTTGGGCTACTTTTTGTTTATTGCGGGGGTTTCTTATTCACATGATAACACATGAATGCAACACAAAGGTGGTAAATATTCATGTTTATAAAGTTAACATTAGCTATCTAAAGATGGAGGACGTCAAGCAAAATATGTCAGACCCATTCGAGGACCTGACCCTGAAGCTTGGTGTACTTGCTCAAGGCATTCTGGCCTTTCCAGCTAGCAGCAGCAGCAGCGAACTAAACTTGAGTATTGCTGGAAGAACCAACGAAGAGAAGACAGCGCTAAAGACATTCACGGTAGATGCTATCACCGTCCTCCATGATGACTGCAAATAAACCAACAGTTACCTGCAGTTACAGCTCAAGAACAGTTTGCGTGACTGGGACTAACTCAGTGCTTTAGTAATGTTGCATTAACTGACTCAGGCTTGGGTCGGGTTTGGACAAAAAAACTGAGGGCTTGTCTGATTCAGGTCAGGCTTGGTTGCTACTCTTTCAGGCTTGGGTCAGGTTTGGACAGAAATATGCAGCCCGAGCCGCACTCTAATGCATAACAGTAATGTAAGAAGAGAAAATAAAAGATAGATGCAAATATTATAAACAGTCCAAATTAAAAAAGGTCGTAAAAATATAAAAAATGTTTAAAAAATATGTACAATATATCATGTTTTAAAAATGAAGAGCTGAACAGGAATTGGTATATAACTGGATTCGGTATATTGTGTATTTTAAAAACAGAAACACAGTTAAAAGTTAAAGGGTATAATCCCTAAAAAAATCGAGAATGCAATTTCAGATTATTAATCCTTAGAAGAAAAAAACAGCCAGCATTATCTTCTTTATAGGAAAACCATTTGCATTTGCACTGTGTGCATTTACAGAGAAAAAAAACAAAGATAACAGGTATGCAGGGCGATAGTAACACATATATTAACAGAAAGTGACCCTGCTCTGAAATGTGATAATAATATCTCACAAAGGAGCTGCCACACAGAAATACATGTAGATTATGCTGCACATCCAAACATAGACACACACTGCAGATGCATACACACCACCTACACAGTCATTACTGAACCAATCACACTGTCCCACTCCCACACTCCATTTAGCTGCTGATATGAGGGTGAAAAATGAGTTGGTGTTACTCTGGATGAACTCTCACAAGTACAGTATGCACACAGATTGCTCTCTTACCCTTTGGCTTCGACGTCATCGTCATCGATCCATGTCAAGATCTGTGTGGCCAAGATGGATGACACATCCAGCTCCTGAATGTCATGGGTGGAGGCCATGACTAAACAATTACGATTTGCCTGGGAGACGGAGAGAGACAGGAAGTGGGGAAAGGCGCATGACAGAAAGGGTGAGGGTGAGAAGAATAGGGTGAGGCTCAAGTTTGAAGGTCCACAAGAGTGAGACAAAGACTTTCAAACACTATTCTGCCTGTGGCCACAAAACCATCCAACTTTCTGGTTTTAATGATGACCTGGGGTGCACCTTCCTTTGATCGCCAGCACCACTGCTTCCCTTTAAATGAATAGCTACATTCTACAGTGTGAACCTCCTCTTATATCAAACAAAGAAAACACAGGCTCATCAACATCAAAGGGGCGAGGATGTGGCGTAGGAGTTGTGCCACTGGCCAAAGAACTTGAAATTTGTTTTGAATTTGAAATGTGTGCGTCTGAGTCTGTTGGGCAAAGTGAATTCAGATTCATAAAATTTCTGATTGAATCCACCACAGTTAGAAACTTCAGATTCAGACTACTAAGTTAACTTTTATTTGGCTCGCAGCACATCTGTTTCATCAAACTAGAAGGGACTGTTTCTATGCACTGCTGGGCTTTAACTACTTAAATCAGTACTATCTGATTTTGTTTTGTCAGTTAGGGGCACGCAACACTGACGCATTATCACCTTATGAAATTGAAATGGCAAACGTTGCCTATTTACACATCAAGCGAGCACAGACAACATTAACATTTATATTGTGTTTCTGGCTTGTCCATTATTCACTCTCCTTTTAGTTGTGTTTTTGGACTCCGTAGACTCCCGAGGAAAATATCTGGCTGCTCCACTACGTTTAAAAGCTAGTTGCCAACTTTATTGGTCAGCTGTTTGGTGGAGGGCAGGTAGGGTACAGTCAGTGGGTTTAAAAGAGGTTTTTTTTTTTTTGGTTAAAAACAGCTGTGGTGGACAAAGGGGTTCATGGGAGCAGTAATACTTAACCAAGACATTAACGCTGCACGCCAAAACAAAAAAAAAAAAAAATCAACACAAAACAATGAGCCAAAAGATGCTAAATCGCTCCTCAGAGCTTAGAGAAAGACTGCAGAGATGGGTGATTATTCTCAGATGGACAAGTGACCCCTTTCATAGTTGGCACAAACATTTGACCCACTGTTAATAATAATAATGACTATTTTTATATAGCACCTAAAATCCTTAGTTGTAAACACTGTTCTTTTCTCACAATATATTGCATTGTTCAGTGACATCTGTGTAAATGAGTTGTACCTTGTTGATGGCAAAGGCTGTGATGATGTCAGATTCCTTGTGGATGATGCGCGCTTTTCCGCCGGGGGAGCCCAGATCTGACTCAGTCTGCACAAAGGAACACACACGCACACACAAATCACAACCATGGAGATTCAATCATCATAGCTGAAGCGTTGGTAAACAATTGGTGCAGACAAATAACAGCCATAACTTCAGATACAGTACATTTCCCTTCATGCTACAGAACCAATGACCTGACAAGATCCATGAGAGGGGTTGATAAATGAAGTGTCAAATGATCTGCTGTAGAAGACAACAGAGCCGATGTTATAGCTGAGCCATAGCTCCAGCGAAGCCTACTCTTTGGTTTCTACATCATGTAATATGTCCACTCTGTTATGTGTTAGACTGTCTTGACCGTAGAGGTTAGGAGAGGGCACATCAGGCCACCCTGTTGACCACATAATAGGGTTAATGCCATTAGATAGCATCAGCGAAACAACCCTTGAGCAATGAGCACAAGCACACACTGTACCATAGAGGTCCTATGGGATGTATGCAGCAGCAGAGTAGCGTATACTGTATCTATGCATATTGTATAGGGAAATAACATTTTGATGTTGCTCAAAATGAGACGGGCATCCTTTGAGCATGAGATTGAATTAAAGTCTTTAAAGCATTTATTCAAGGGGAAAAGACCACGTCTTTTTCTGTCAGAAAGAATAAAGTAAAACTTGACTTGCAGAAATCTAAATATGGTGGTTTGCCATTTTCATGGAGCACATAATCCCTGTGGGGCGTAGATTCACTGCGACAGTGTTGGGCCCATTAATCAGAAGCTATTCAGCTTCATAGCTTGTCCTCTGAGAGACTGGGTTAATTAACACTAAGCCAAATGGAGTAGCTACAACGTGGCAGCTTGCACAGCGAGCGCCAGAAGATTAGAAACCTCTATGAAGCATCAATGTACAGTGCAATTTGAGAATCATGGTTCACATTCACATGAATATTTAGACAGCTAAATGCAAGATTAATATCAAAACACTGACAGGAACATTCAGAGTCCATGGCCCAGAAAATATACGTACTGTAATTCTGTCAAGATCATAAATTTAATGTTTCTCAGATTACATGTGACAGGCCACATTTACTATTCTACTGTAGGAGGCAAAAACAAGGCACACGATGCGCATGTTTTCATATTTAATCGATGATACAATTAGCACCGCCCACACTACAGTATGGTGATGTGAAGAATGTTTCATAAGGTTTCACAACATCTGTACAGAGAGCAACACTGCACACTCATGGGTCTTGACAAATCAGAAGTACTGCTGTCAATAAAAAAATATCACACATTTTTGTTCAGAGCAGGGATGCATAATTAATCATAGAAAAATCACAATTACAGTTTTAGCTTCCACATTGAACCAAACTTGATTTTGTTGTGACACTAACACCAGTGATGCTCTGTCTGTCACATGCTATAAAGCACGCTGGTAAACTGTGTGACCAATTTTTCTTTTGGTCAACAGTGACCAAATTAACCTGAAAGTATTTATTTTCTGCAGCCCTATGTAAGAGATTAAAGGTATGTTTTTTACTGATGTAGGACAAAAATAAGCTAATGGCTTGGTTTTACTTATAAAATATCCAATTTTCAGGATTTTAATCCCCACGACTCCATCACAAAAATGTCTGTCCCACCTCTAGGGCTGGGTGTTGTTTGATTTTTTTTCCCCAAATATCAGTGCCAATACCTTAAAAGGGTAACTTTGGTATTTTTCAACCTTATTTTTATGTGTTTGTGTCTAAGTGACTAATGGAGACGACATTTTTAAAAATTGGTGCAGTATTGAGCGGGAGGGCTGCAGCCAGCAGCAGTGAAACAGGCTGCAGTATCATCACTCGGGCAATTGAGCACTGTCAATTTATGTCCTCTGGAAGTGCTTGTTTGTGCCGCTGGCAGGCTGAGATTGTTATGATAAGTGTCTGACAACATTATGGAAAGGATCCCTATGGAGATACACCTTTTTGTTAAAAAGTAAGATCCTTTTTGTTTAACCATAAACAGCCCTGAAATGGCCATCGCCAAACTCACCAGACTGTATCTGATTAATGGTAATTTTATCATCATAAAAGTCGACAGAAGCAAAGATAAACCTCACAAAGCTGTCTTGGCTCATCTTTCTATGTTCCAACAATCATCAACTCTGGTTTGGTTGTAATAAAACCTTCATTCACTCAGTTAGATATTAAAATATGCTGGCTCAATACAAGTTAAAATGACTACTAATTAAAATGGAGTCTGGTGGATTTGGTTATTTCTGGGCTGTTTATGGTTAAACAGAAAGAATCTTACTCTCTAACAGAAAGGTTTATCTCTGTAGGGATCCTTTCAGTAAGTTATAAGACACTTGTAATAACAACCTGAGTCTGTCAGTGTTAAAAACAACCACTGCAGCCTGTTTCGCTGCAGCCAATACCGGACCAGTTTCAAAACCTGTTGTTCCCATTAGTCACTTAGACACAAAAACATGGGAAAATAGGGTCCAGGTGAAAATACTGAAGATATTCTTGAATAAGATTTGGGAGCTTTACAAATGACTTGGTGCCAATTTTGATTATTGTCAGTATTCAGTAATTTGTCACAGACACAGTTCGGTCGGTACTGAGATTTGGCACCTAGCCCATCCCGCCCCAATAACAAGTCACAATTGATCTGAAGCAGCAGTACCTGATTGTTTCCTGTCTCCTCCATCCCTGAACATTTCATATTGTCAGGCTGGTCCTCACCCGACTTTAATGATTGGGGAAGCAGCAAAGGGTGGTCACACACACACGCACAAAACACACACAACATACAACAACAACCAGTGATGAACCATGCAGTCAACACACAGGAACTGAATTATTGTGCTGTTAATCAAACAGGGTGTAATTATTGGAATTAAGCATTGACATGCAACTGGAGGGCAGTAATATACATGTGTTTAGCATGCAGAACAAAAAAAGCACAACAGGGATGTAAAAGCAATAATGATGCAGTTTGCCTGGAGCTAATTACAGAGACTTGGATTTTATCGTAGCAAAATAGTTAAGGTGTTATCCTGTGACAATTAATGCAATGTGCTAGTTACGCAACATGGACGCAGATCATGCAGTGGGCTGGTATAGGGTAACCGCAGTGTACCTCATTCGGGTCCCGTTTCTTGGTAAAGATATTCCTAATGAAAGTCTCCTGCACTTCTTCCTGCTTGACCAGAAACTGCCACAGGCGCTTCACTGGCAGTGCTGAATGGTGGCTCGTCCTGAAAATAATATAACACCTCCTGCATATTAACACTAATACTCATTAAATCAGTTGCATCAGTTCACTGAAGCACAACACAATGTGTTAGAAAATATCTTTTTTGATTTCTGCCGTTGCTGCTGATCTGATAACTCCACATACCTGGTGATTAAAGGAATACTTCACTCCCCAAATGTCTACGTGTATATCAGTTACTCACCAAGTGTTACGTTAAATTCATGAGGAAAACTGTTTTTCTTGCATGCTTCAACAGTGGGAGAAGAATCCAAAAATGGAGAAAATTCTTGATTCATCACAGACGACCACATTTAAGAACAGCAAAACTCTATCAAAACATCAGTTCACAGACTCTCACACAACTCGTGCAGTATAATCCAAGTCTCATTTATCCACTTGAATGCTCAGTACTTCCCACACACAGCTTCTCACAAGGGGGAACTAAACTAAGAGTGAAACTTATCTATGCTCTCTCTTCAAAGCCAGATGCCACTGACAAAAACAGTAATTTTTCCTTGCTGAACACAGGAGCTGCTGGTCTATTGTTGCCTCTCACAAAACAGCCCTTTTACACTTCCTCTTCAAGGCAGAAATTTCATGCTATTATGCCACCTTGCCATTCTGTATAAAAAGGTACTATCACTGAATGGGGGGACAGAGTTGCCTGTTAGTCCGCACTGGAGGTAGAAACAGCGTCAAAACGATGTCTGTATAATCAGGACAGCCTGCAACGGGATCATGGGCAGCATGGATGTGACATTTTGACGAACTGTTACGTCTGTGACCCACCATGGGAGGTTTAAAAAGAAGCTTTCAGCAGCTAACTAAAAGAAGAAGAACAGTGACTGAAAATGTCCACAAATTAGGAACACCATGAGGTCCGGAAGCTCCTTATGCTCCGAGCAGAGAACAAACTCAGCCGCCATATAACAGGGACAGTAAACGATTGTTATTGCCATGTTATCCCACTGTCATCATTTATAAAGCACTGCCAACACATATGTTATGTGTCACACCAGAGGCTGACACTGTTTTGTGACACATCACGCCTCTTATGATTCCAACCTGCTGGCATGCTGTCTAATATCACACACCTGAGCGCCATGATGCCGCCATCGTTTGATTCTGTGTTCAAATGTAAGGCGGTATGAAGAAGGGACTTTGTAGCAGCTCTTTAGAGCGATCTCTGTGTAGAGAGGGCTACTGACACAAACAAGCTGCCGATCAAGGCAGCGGTAGACCAGCAGCTCCGATGTTCAGCGTGTTAAAATTACTGTTTTTGTTGATGCAGTCTGGCTTTAAGGAGAACATAGACAAGTTTCATTGTCAGTTCAGTTTTAAATACTAAGGTTTTAGGGAAAATGCATGTGTTTGGGAATAACTGGATTAAACTGCGTGAATTGTGTGAGAGTTTGTAAATGGATGTTTTGATATATTTTTGCTGTTGTTAAACGTGGCTCCGTTTTATTCAAATTCATCAATGAATTATCTCTTGATTCTTCTTTCACAGTTGAGGCATGTGAGAAAAGGTTTTCTTCAGTAATTCGATGTAACAAGGGCAGAGTAAGTGATGCGCAGATGGTCATTTAGGGGGTGAAGTATTTCTTCAAGGCAAAAACACATCAAATGCACAGTACAATCTTCCAAAAAACCCCTACAGTATGTACAGCATGGGTCATGTGGAAATCAATTGAGGTCACATCAGCTGAAGGATAAAATCTATGGAGATCTTGATGAACAATACCTAAATGCATTTTACTGGCATGGATGTGTTGTACAGATTTATCTGGTGCTGAAAGGAAAACTGTAATCAATTGAACAGCATCACTAATTCATGATGTTTAAAAGCTGTAGGATATATCTGTGGGATTGAAACGATATCAGGATAAGTCACTGCATCTCCTTTCTGTGTGAACGATGTGCTTTGTTGTGCTTCTTGTGTGTTTGTGTAGCCTGTCCTCTCTCAAGATTACACAGTGAAGAGGTCATGTAGCTCAGGCTCCAGCTGCTTGGCAACACCTGGAAGCTGCTCAACATCCTCCTGGATCCATCTTTTTATATATGTTCACATTCTATGGATTATCTATATTGTCATTATATTACGTTGGTCTACTCTGTACACACTACATTTATTGCACACTTGTCTGTTAAGGAAGAGGGATCCCTCCTTGGTTGCTCTTCCTGAGGCGTCTTCCTTTTTCTTGCCCGTTAAATGTTTTCTTGGGTAGTTTATTGAGCGAGGGTCCAAAGACAGAGGGTGGTGTGCGCTGTACAGATTGTAAAGCTCCTTGAGGCAAATTGTGATTTGTGATATTGATCTATATGAATAAAAATGACTTGACTTTGTCTGTGCAAAAACATGAGCTTACTTAGGGCTCCGAGTGAATACAAACATGTACATCAACAAAGACACTAACACTGAATAATTTCAAATTCAATCTAAATTACTAAAATATTTCAACGTTCTCATATATTTCTTTTCTTGTGCTACTGATCTGCAGCTTAGGGTGGTACCTGAATGGGGTGTTGGATGGTTCAAACAGGGCCTTGTGTCTGAGCAGGGCAGGGCCGGGTGCGGTTGTTTCATCCTGGAGGGGGGTAGCGATATACTTGGAAGGGGGGCCCCCGAAGATCTCCAGCCTTTTCTGCAGCACCTGCTCCCAGCGCTGCAGCGTCTTCAGCACAGCGTGACACAGAGGAGAGCCCACAGGCAGATCTGCGTTCAGTGGAGGCGAGAAGGCAACAAGATTAGCTGAGACAGGCAGTGAGAAATGGGGCGGCACTTATCTACATCCTGGACGTCAGTGCAGAACAGCGTGTGTGGTGTATTTTATTGTTTACCTAATAGATCATATCCTGCCATTGGGTAAAAAGACTTGAGGTTGACCAACACCAGCTGAACCATTGCCAGACGCATCAAACACCAACTGAGAGGGAAAAAAGCTGTTACAAATCAGATTGCAATTCTGAACATAAATACTCTACATGGATCCAAAGCTGCCTTCACAATAACTGGGGGCATAAAAGTGTGTTCAGAGTAAATGTGGTGCAAAATTTAGAGGCAGTGCGACTGAATACAAAGTCAATGGAAAGACACAGACAGCTGTAAACACATGCAGTTTTACTCTAGGCAGCTTGAATTGAGGTGAAGATGAGTCACCCTGCAGTAATATCCACTCAGTGCTGTGTCGTCACCTGTATGAATTGTGGTTCGAATGCTCTCTTTGTGGAGAGCTGGGATCAAACACATCTTCATATTCACTGTCATCTTCCTCTTCATCTTCACTGCCCTGGCTCTCCTCCGAGTCATATTCGATTCTATTTTCTGATGGTGGCAGCAAAGGCTAAAGACACAACAACACATTGTTTTAGTACAACAAAAAACACCCAATGAAAAAAAAAACAGTACTTTCTTTTTTTGTCGACTTCATTCACTACCAATCAGATTTAGCACACGTTGAATATTATGGCAGATTAATGTAGTTAGATGATTATGAATTGCCTGTTTATTTCCATTAGATATTAACTATGACCGTGGTATGGTCAGAATATACAAAATATGATTATTCAGTTAGATATAAACCCTGCATTTGAAACATAACCCCAATGAAAAGTCAATATAATCAAGATTAACTCAGTGAGAGAGGGGTTCCCTTATTGGTATTCTGTATTACCTTGGTAATAAAGTAATCCCAAATGCTGAGCTCTGGAGGGACGAATCGTTCTTTAAAGATGGAGGTAGCTTCTTGTTCCACCACAGGGGCATGCTTGGGACTCAACGGGCCTTCCCGCTCTAACCCAGACTCATCCTTGGATCCACTGCGTGATGACAGAAGCCTGAATCTTCTGGGCTTCCTTTCTGCGCCGCTTGGTGAGGCTGGGATGTCGAGAGAAAGAGTGTCTGTTAAACTGTTACTGATCTAGGATTTCAGCTGCCATCACAACCAGGGTTTACATTAGAAAAACCTGGTGCTGGACAAAGTGTCCTGGAAGAGTTTGATGAAACAGACAAAGTCTGGTCAAATATCTTCTGTGTTAATTGAGACACTGTCACGTTATGTAAACAAATCATGTACCTATCAGCTGTGCACTCAAGATCAGACTGGAGACCATTTAAAGATGGGTGACTACTTGCCATCATCCTGCCTTTGTACTTTTTAGACAGAAAACACAAGTTTTATATTGTGACCTTTACTAAAAAATGACACACAATACAGCCAACGGCATGTACGCCATTATTAGCGATTGTCATTTACCAGAAATTGTCAGACCTTAGTGATCTCCCTCCAGCCAGCTGCGACCTTAGTTTGTATTTTACAATGAAATTAGGTGTTGCATAGATATCTCCTCATTTCAGCTTTACAAATCAGCAGTTCCTCGTCTGTTGCTGCTCTTTCAAAGCAAGTGACAAGAATAAACAGAAAAAGGGCTGTCCAACAAAAGCTCAGCTCAAAACGGCTGAGCTGCGTCAGATGTCTTTCTAACACGCAACAAGCAAGCAAACTGGCGGATGGAGCACCAAAAACAGTCTGTATATACTACGAGGAACAACAACATTTAAAGAATCTATCAAGCCCTGAGCAAGCCTTAGCAAGTGCTTGCTGTTACTTTGAAAATACGTTGGAGATGCACAAAGCTTTTCTAAAATAGAGCCAGGGCAAGCAGTTTTTCAAACAAGCGACACGTCGCTTAGCCTGTTCAATGATGCATGGAGCAGGTTAGGACATATTCTCTGGGAAACACAACTCTAGTAACTCTTGAATTTCCACATCATTTGCACACTCCAAGAGTGACACGCTCTCTTTTGTTGACACTTACATCATCTTTAAAAAAATAAAATATCTTTCTAAACAGAGAGAAAACTGTAGTTTGAAATGTCTACTTTTGTCAAATAAACAGAAGTTACAGCGGCATTACATCAGGTTTCTTCTGCCAGCCATGAGAGAGGAGCACAGACAGAGTGTGAGGGAAGCAGCTCCCACACTAACAGGTCGATGGATTTCACTATGACCTACAGACTGGGACCCAATTAATTTAGCAGCACTGATTTGATTTAGCTGCTGGGTCACCTCCAAAAGAAAACCCCACAGAGAGAGAGCCACTCAGGCAGACTGTCAGAAAGAAAACTGGATCAGCCAAACTAATCCCTGCTCACCTGGTGGGGTTGTTCTTGTCGGGCTGTTGGGTTTCTCGAAGACAGGGGTCCGGGCGCCCCCTCCGAACACCGTCACCCAGAGCTTGCTGTTGAGGGGGTGGGCCACGATGCGAAACAGCTCGTTGCTGGAGTGAGTGGCCATGCCGTGAACAAACAGACTGAGGAAGACAGCAGTCAGGATCTCACAGAGCAGCACAGCTAAGCCTGGCTGACTCTCCTCTCCTGCTGAGCTCAGCAGGCGAATCAAAGAGGCGATACCTGGGGAGAGGGACGAGAAGGAAGGACAGCGGGGGAAAGAGAAAGGACAAAAGAGAGACAGACAGAAGCATTTGAGGAGCCATTTAAAATGTGTAAACTGCAGTAAATGCATTTTTTTGATAGCTGACCACAATATTGAGCTCACTAAATTTAATACCCAATGTAAAAAAAATGCACAAAAACACACCAAGAACACATCTGTGTTTAAAAAATTAAACACAAAGCTGATGATACATCCCACCGTAAGTCAACTTAATGATTGCATTAAAAGGTTTATTTAAGAAAAAGGTCACAAAGACGGGTAATGTGCACACCCAACCCCATGTAGTTTCAGGTGCTCCCAAAAGTTTTTATCGATCCAGTGTTTCGACCTACATGGTCTTTGTCAACCTCTCATTTTCCCTTTCAGGTAAAAAATGACAGTACACAGGTTTTCTTATTGCAAACAAGTCCCATGAACAGACCAAAATCAACAATGTACTGATCCTACTAACAAGTCTCGTCTGCGTTGCCAACTCTGATGCTGCTCATTCCTCTTTGCCATGACCTCCAATGATGTCTAGTAACTACTAAAAACAGCCAGCCACATCGTTGCACTGGCTAACATTTTCCTTTATTATAATCAACATGGACACTGTAGTTTTTTTTTTTTTTGAGACGATGCAGTTGCTGTAAACACTCACCAGAGCACCAAATGTGAATTAATCTGGAGCTAAAAACCGTCCCCAGCAAATGCGCTATTTAGTTACTCATAACTGAGTGACACTTGTTAAAAACTACAGTGCCTAGCTGTTAAAGGAAATTACTGAGCCTTATTAAAAACTCAAACTGCATATTCACAGGGTGTCTATATGAATCAGACACCTGACATATGACCAGCTTTTAACGATTTACATCCTTAGTAGGAAAAAATGAGCTTGAGGCATTTAGTTCGGAGCTGAACACCACAGACAGGCCAGGGAAGCTACAGGTAAAGTTTATTTTATTTGATATGGATTTCACAGTGGCAATAGAATTGTACTTTTATGCACAAGGACCAGATGCACTGTGTTTAGTGTTTGTAGCGCAATACTAATTTGCAACACCTGAGGCTTTTTAAGATGATAATTACTGAAGAGATGGACAAACACATTGTTGGTTTGGGGCTTTTGCTTGTTGATAATAAGAAAAATATGCTCTGTTTCCTTTAATTCAGGCAAAAAATATGTGTGCTTTGGCTGATTTACCTGGCCACTGTGCAGGGGAAGTGTTGGGCTGAACAGACTCATCCATGCTGACAGTTTTGACCGGCTGCTTCTGAGACAGCAAAACACTCTGATACACGATTCCTGTGAAATGGTTCACATGGCTGTAGGAGACAGAAGAGAGAAACCACACACAGTCAGTACGAGGGCACATATAAGACATGAAATGCTGAGCTAAAAAGTAATATTTTTAAAGTCACCTTCTACTTTTTCTTGTGTTTATGTCCCTGAAAATGTCTGACCTTGGCTAAACTGACTTGTATCTGTACAGTCTGTCACTGGAGAGGTTTTCTCACATTCCTATACTGAGGGGGGCGATGTCTGTGCACTTCCCTAAAATCTGAGATTCAAACACACACTGGGCAAGTTAGATGAGGTATGTCACTAATATGAACGCCAACTGCTGTGTAATATGCAAAACACATACTGTATCAACAGGGGGCAAATTTGGCATCTTCTAGGATGCAAAGGCACGACCTGCTCTTCTCTGCCTTACTCTTACTCTGCCGGTGAATGGCTTACGCTGACATTTTTAAGCTTACCCTAATCAATTCCACTCCTCTTGCCTAAACCTAATCAACCAAACCAACAAAGAGTACTAGCAAATCAGAGGGAGAGTAAGGTGGGTCATGCCTTCCCTGTCCTAGGAAAAGCAAATTTGCCACCAGGGGCACAGACCTTGACACAACACTGGCAAAAAACCTGAAACCTACAGAACAGAGCAGACATTTCAGTTCAGAGAGAGAGAGAGAGTTAAAATTCACAATTCACATATTGAAAGTTTTGACAGCGAACATGATAGAGTGTAGGTTTTAGATGTAAACCAGATCAGACCAAATCACTATCTACTGAAATTCCCATCTTAACTGATATTATCGTATTTCACAAACACTTAAGCAGCGTCAGCCACTGCCAGTTAGCCTACAAGCTAACAAACAACACAAACAAATAAGAGATGCTTTTACACTTTACACTCAAATAAGTATGCTAGTTACCGATTTTGGCGCACAAAAATCTCGTTATCTGAGTCCGGGTCTGACTGAGGCTCAAACATGTATGGCTAAATCGCTTCAGTGTATCATCTAATGCTCGCCATCTTGATGCACACTGCTCTTTTACAGGTCAACGGTCTTTCTCAAAGCGAAATTGAAACCTAACGCAAGCAGCAGTGGTGGTGGGTGGGACACGAGACCAGATCCAGAATTCCCAGGCCCTCAGGAAGTGTACCAGACTTTAAAGCCAATTTGAAATAGTGGCCGAAGTGTGTATATTGAATTTCCGGTTTGTCACATGATGCCAGTGCACCCAAAAACATTTTTTCGCATAGACTTACAGAGGTCTGCATATCAGTAAATAGTTTTGAGTGTCACAACCAGGGTTGGAAATTGATTTTTTTGTCCACCTGCCACTGTGACTGGTGGATTCAAAAATCTGCCAGCCACTAAATAGATTACATTGTTTTTTTTGGCTAGGTAAGTGAAGCAAATCTAGCAACCACTTGCATGTTTTACCAGCATTGG
The DNA here is from genome assembly GCA_019142605.1 of Cephalopholis sonnerati. Classification (NCBI taxonomy): domain Eukaryota; kingdom Metazoa; phylum Chordata; class Actinopteri; order Perciformes; family Serranidae; genus Cephalopholis; species Cephalopholis sonnerati. The sequence continues at coordinate 28,950,482 of JAGQAX010000007.1, forward strand.
CTGGTGGCTGGTGCTAATTTACAACCCTGGTCACAACCCCTGCAAAATGAGTCGTTTCAATATCATGATTTGACCCATTCGGTCCGATAAACAGTAGAGAGTCTAGATGAGCCTTGTGGTATTATCATGTTGTCCCCATTCAAGTTAGCAAAGGGCTTAACAAGTTAGCCGTTTGGCCAGCAAAGTCTTAAGCTCGATTGCTCCATGGCCCAGTGATGTCGAAGATCCAGGTGTTTGACATTTGGGAGGTCAAACTGTTTTTGATCATATGCCACTGAGTGAACGAGCCCCGCCTCCAACACTGTATCCACTTCTCTTTATACATCCATGAGAGTGTCTCAATGAGGACCGAAAAGCAGATCTGTTTCCAACCCCTTTTCAGAGCTTTATTCAACTTTAATGAGGGAAAACCATGTTCAACTAAATAGTAGTATTTTTACATAAAAATGTGTCTGGATGGGGACTATTAGGTTCAGTGTTGTAAATATATAATGTCTAAAGGTTTCACTTTATATGTTCAAACTTTGTTTTGAATTCTGGGACAGTGTTTCTAAGTAAGAGGCACCACAGCAAAGCCCTGTTCTGTCAAGATATAAAATACTAATGGGTTCTATCTCAGGTTAGCTACCTATCTATGCTGTTTGGTAATGGAGAAGAAAGGCTTTATGATGAAGGAAGTGTCAGCGCTCGAGTTCTCACATCAAGTAACTTTTCAACACAAAAAAACTTGAATTGTTGCAGAGGAAATATTATAGAGAATATGGGATGTTTAACTCACCGGGGAGTCTATTAAGATTTTGACATCGAATAAGTCCCCTTTTAAGCCTCTGCTGAAAAAACCAATTGACTCCACATCAATCAGAATCAAAAAGTCAAAGGGAGTGTGGTTCATTAAAGGGAGTGGCAGTTACTGTGGCCTTCACACAACAAATTTAATCCACTATGTCACACACAACACTTCAAATGTACAAGCACTGTAACCTCTAGTGTATTTAGGCTTCATATGGACGTACCCGTGAGTTGTTTTTTTAAACAGCTGACTAAATTAATAAGTTAACGTGATAACAGAGAGAAAAGACCAGAATCACGTATCAAAACACTGTCAACTTGGTGGCAACACTCAACCTCTGCAACCTACATCCTGAAATACCTCTTAAAAAATTCACACGCCCTCTTACACTTGCTCGCTCACACACTCAAGAGGAAGAAAACAGAAGCACAATTTCATCAAACCTCTGCAGCGACACACCAGGAGAGTTTATATCATAATTACCATAACAAAGACTGTGTTAAATTAGAAATAGCCTTGCTAATTTAGTTGGGCTGTTCAACTCCCAACAGTATATAATAGATGGCTGTGTGCGTGCGTGAATAAAGTATATAGTGGATAAGGAAGATATAAAACCAAATGCTTGTTTAATCACACTGCTTAGAACTGTGTGAGGTTTGAAATGCTAAGATCTTGCTCTGAAAGAATAATGAATGTATTCTCTCTTAGCTTAAAGAAAACTCCCTTTTTGACACATTATGTAATTGATACAAGCAATTCTCTCTCTGGGGTCACAGCACTGCGGTCTGGTCAAGCATAACTAAAAGCGATTCTGTACAACATCAAGCAATCTGGCAGAACCGTGACAGGAACTCACACAGCAGCACAGCTGTAAGCCAAACATACACACATGCATTCACCCGGCCAAAGTTTAAATCCTACTGGGTTGTTGTCAAAGTGACTGGGAGTTATGGTACATACACGTCTTAAATAAACAATGTTCCTCCCATCTGTCAAAACCAAAAAATCTAATAAAGTATTTACAATAAGAATGACAAACAGCAGCCTTGCAGCTTTCATAAATCATTCTCAACACGATCAAAACAGACAAGTTTGGTTTGCAAACTTCCAACATGTTTGTCTCTTTCCATGTCTTAAATCATGCAACTATAGCGCTGTGGAAAAGCAGCCCCAAGCATGTGCTGAGATGATTTTTCATAAACAAAAGCCATCTTGAAAAGAATTTTCCACTTTGATGTTACATTTGTAGTGTTTGACTTGAGATGTATGTGAGCATTACCCTCTTGCTTGGTTACCAGTAGTCATGTCCCTTCCCCCTTATCTCTTATTATTCTGCTCCAATAAGTCTAAAAACCTTCTAACACACACAGACACACACACACACAACTGGAGGATGCAAATGAACGTTATTTTTGCCAGCATTTTGTCTTTCAAATGCTAATGCTAAGAATAAGAAAGCAAAGTCAGATCACTCTTGATAGATAAATAATCCAGTGGTGGCTAGTGCTGTTAATGGAGTCGTGTCAAGGTGAATGTGGTGGAAAATTGAATAAGTTGTATCAAAGTTAAGCATCGCTTGAAGTCATATAAAGAATTCAAGAAGCCTGCTCTGAGAGATGCTGCAATGTAGATACCCACTATGAACTCAAACCCTTTTCAGTCAGGCTGGATAAAAGCATTTTATCTAACACTGGGTATGTGGGATATGCAAAGATCTATTTCCCTAGATCCCCAAATTACTGTTAAGAGACAGATGGCTCAAAAACTAGGCAGTAATTAGAGTAAGAATTGAGGGGGGTGTCCCCCTAAATATATTGATAAAAAATATAAAGCATTAAGAACTATGTATGCATTCGAAAACCAGTCAAGTCGCAGTTACACTTTAAATCCATGTCTGTCCAGGCTCCTATGTAGCCATGACAGCTGACAATGCTTCAAATACAGATGTTATCATTTAATTATTATAAAGCGTGGACGCTTTACACACATCTTCAACCTGACAGCACATACGATCAATGTAATCAGCACAGTTTCAATGTGGACACCGAAGATTAGTGTCATCTATTCATTATCTGACCAACATATGATGTCACAGTGAAGCTAACCTCTGAACTTTTGGATACAAATGTCATCACTTTGTCGTGTTATTCTATTACACATTCGTGTGACAGTTTTTATAATAAGTGTATGAATTCTTGAGTTATGGCAAAAAACATATTTTGTGAGGTCACAGTAACCATTGACCACCAAAATATAATCAATTCATCGTTAAGTCTAAGTAGATAGTGGTGCAAATTTTGAGGAAATTCCACCAAGGCCTTCTTGAGATATTGCGTTCACACGAATGGGATGTACAGGCGGATATAGATAAAGACAACCTGAAAATGTAATGCCTCCAGCCACAGCTATCGCCAGCCTGGAGTCATAATTTTGCTATCCTAGGAAAGGTAACCACCAAGCAGCAACCTCCAGGGCGAAAAACAATGAAACCAACAAGTGAGTGCCAGAAAATGCAGTTTATCTAATAGTGACTTGAGGCTAGCTCCAGAGACCAGTCAATCCCCATAGACCCCCATGTTAAAATGCCCAACTTAACAGCAGATACATATAATGGTTTTAGTCTCTTTAACTAATTCTCCCTTATGACAACTGTACAGGGGGGTGAATTTTATATAACTTGCCTGTTGACATTTATTAAGGCTTACAGATACAAAATAATTAAGGGCAGACTGCTGTGAGTGACAGGTCGGCTCAGCACCTTAGTCAGATCCACCTCTTCCTCCTCCACAGCTCAAGCCTCAACCCCCAGATATGGTCACTTCTGGCTCCAAAAACAATATGGCAACAGCATCAATGCCAAATTTGAGGCTTCAAAATGGAAGTCCAGAGCAAATGGGTGACGTCACGATAGCTACGTCCATTACTTTTACAGTCTATGGTAACCACGCACCTCTGTCCAAAATCATCATTCGCAAATGTAATCAAATCTTAAATAAACTTTAATTGTCATTACTATTACTGCTGGTTCTAGTGGTGCAGTGTACCGCAGTTCTGCGTAGTAGAAGTCATAGCGTGTACACTTTTCCTGTGTGCTCCTCAGTCATATGCTAGCTCCATAAAATGACACTCAGTCATCAAAACTGAGAAGCTGTCATCTAAGATTTTTGTTTCAAAGGCTCTTCAATGGTCAATTTAGCTGTTAAGTTTCTACAAATTTCTTCAGTGGTGCGGGGATTGAATTAAAGAAGGTGTAGACTGAAAATGGCTCCTGCTGATGTTAAAAAGCAACAATAGCTCAAGGTTTCTGATGTATTGAAGTTCACTACGAAGCTGCTGGTTATGCTGCTTAATGGAATGGTCCCTGCAAAGTCACAGTCTAGAGCTTTAATAGATTTAAATCCCTGTTAAAGACACTTACCTTTGGGTGTGTCCATCACACAGGCACTGATATATGCAGGCTGAAAGGGAGGCAGCCAACGTGTGCATCACATAGATCTGGAATAAGGCCAGGGATAAACAAACAAATGGACATGAATTAGTATTTGAGGTGCATCCAGTCATAATTAAACACATCTTAAAGAACAAAATGAAACTTTCCACGTCCAATCATTTTCTTAGCATTGTTACACAATATAAACTTTCAATTTTGTTGCAAAAATGACATATCAACTGATTTTTTACATTTAGATAACAATTATTTTGATAGGGGATCCCTAAATTTGATTTAATTATTTTTAAGAAGTGTTGTACCGAGTGGGAGAATTTACAGTTGAAAAATTCCCTTTTTAATTATTTCAAAACTACCACAAACATGTATTTTACTTATCTGTACTGTAATTTCTTCTTGGTTATTGGCTGACAGATACAGTATGCTAACACGAATATATCTGCAATACGCTAATATCATGCATTAGATGCCCGCAGACACAGACACTTTGTCTCACATTTGTCTCAGAGTTAAAAATGTAAAAAATCTGAGCCACTGCAAACTTTCCCAGGATCACTGTCATCTTTCAGAATGATCACATTTGTAGTTCTGACCAGCAAATATAGCCGGCCTCAAAATAACTGCCGCTATCACCATGTTTGCAGCTTTATTAAAAATCATTGCAATACATTCCCTCACTTTCCCTCAGGACTTTTAAATATTTAAAAAAAAAAAACAGAAAACCGATAAGAGTTGATATCTACGCTGTACAAGCTGTAGTGAGACTTGTTCTAGATGCGCTTCTACTCCCTCCCAGTACATACCTTCTGGTCATGTTTAAAGTTAACAGACTTTTGGAAAAAAATTTCAAAACATTTCATAAATGCGAGGTACAGCTATCACACCCAGTCCACTCATTTCCATTTTTTTGCGTGTCCTTCAACTACCCTGAGTTTACTCAAAAGAAACTAAATGTGCTGTCACTCTCATCACCAGTAGATGGGACACTGGAAATCACCTAAGCCCCCAGCAAAACTCTCTGGGCAGACTGATGACTGATGTCATCCCTTTACTAGGATAAATGAAATTCTCTCCTAGAGGGTTCACTGAGAAATTTTACATTACACGGCAACCCATCCTAGTATATACAGCTTCCATTAGGAAATGCACTTTCCCATCATTCTGTATCCAACTGTTCTTCTGTGGCAGGGTAATGTCCTAAATTCTTTGGGATGCTGATCATGTCTATTAATGTATGCTAGCTATACACTAAATATGCTATAAAACACTAATTCATCTTGTAAAAGTGGACCAAGATTTTTATTTTGTCTTCCTTTGATCATCTGTACATGTATCTGTGTTTCTATTTGCACAAATATAAAACAGGACATGTTTATACTTTGAGACGCTGTGTACATATGATGTGATGGCCCAAAAAAACATATTAATAATTTATAGCACTTATATCAAGAGGGAAATGTCTGCTTATGAAATCAGCAGTAGCATGAGAGCAGAGTCTGCCTCACCTCATTGTTAACCACATCAGGATGTGGAGGCGAGTCGAGTGAATTGATGGTCTGCAAGATGTCATGAGCCAGGTTGGTCAGGTAGACAATGGGATTGGCCACCACTGTCTTTACGTTGGCCGTGCAAGCCATCAGAAGAGGGATAGAGGTCGGCTGACAACATGGTGTGACTGCTGACTGGATAGAGTCATCCTGTGGGGAGAAATCAGAGAGAAACATGACATCGTAGTATGTCTACAGGTACACTAAATAACAAAAGCACTATTGAATGCAAACAAGTTTTAGCAATGTTTATCAAGTATAACTCAGTAAATAAAAATACTTAAAGGAGTATCCTATTTTCCCTTGTTTTCTTGTCTAAGTGACTAGTGGAAACAACAATTTTTGAAATAGTCCAGTACTGAGCGAGACAACTTCAGCCGAAAGTGGCAAAACAAGCTGCAATGAAACCACTCAGGGAATGCTTGCATATTCATATTCGTCCACTAAAAGAGCTTGTTTTTTGCCACTGACATGATTAGATTGTTATTATAAGTGTCTCAACATTTATGGAATACATCCCGACAAAGAGAGACCTTCTTGTTAAAGAGTAACGTCCTTTTTGTTCAACCAGAAACAAATTGCCAATGCCAAACCCACCAGACTCCAATAAACTTTCAATAAACAGTAATTTTATCATCGTAAAACACATTTTATTCATAGTCAACACAAACAAATTAAACTCAAAAAAGCCATCTTGGTTTGTCTTTTCACTGTTTTAACAATCACCAACTCTGCTTTGGTTGAAAAAACAAAAAACAAAACCTTAATTCACCCAGTTAGATGTACTGTAAAAACATACTGGCTCTATTCATGCTAAAATTACTGTTTATTTAAATGGGGTCTGGAGGGTTTGGTGATGGTGATTTCGGGGCTGTTTCTGGTTTAACAAAAAGGATCTCGCTCATTAACAAAAAGGTCTATATCTGTAGGGATCTTTTCCATAAACTGTCAGACACTTAGAATAATAATTTGAGCTTGTCAGTGGCAAAAACAAGCACTTCTAGTGGACGTAAATTGACAGTGCGTACCTGCCCCAAGTGGCTGCTCAGCAGGTTCCAGGTTAAAAAATACCAAAGTTACCCTTAAAAGTGTTAAGTGTTCACAAAAAACACTCCTCATCAGACTCACTTCACCTATGCACAGGGACGTATGCATAACAACATGTCTCACCCACACCACAGTAAACTTAAAAAACATGAGCAGATATATTCAACGTTCTCATTTCTGTTTTTAGAGAGCAAAAGAAACATCTCACAAAAGGCATCTGGGAAACAAGAGGTGACGCTTTGATCTGTGAAACAAGAGCCTTTTTCTGAGCCACAATAAGTCGTACATGATCCCATACTTAGAGAGAGCATGTTGTGTTTTCCAGTGTGTATGTGAATGACATTAAAAGAGCTGAAAGAAAAGATGGGCAACGAAGGGGTGCCTGGTTTTGTGTTTGTTTACCAGATCCCTGAACATGACTCTGTCAGCAATACCACAGGCTTATGTTCGTCACGCTTGATGAATCACATTCAGTTGTCACTAACCTCCTTAACAGAAGCTCTACAAACTGACTGAAGTTAAGACAAAGGAAAAAATACAGAAATTTCCTCGACAACAATGGAGAAATTTGACAACCATGGGACCAGAGCTGGGACAAAGGAAACTACTTTTATTTCAGAATCAAAGTACGAGAGTAGACAGAACTCCCAGCGCTCGTCGACTGTGCTAACATTCAAGAGCGTTGTTCCCATGCCGCCTCATTGAGTTGTTTACCTCCTAAAATTTGACTCAACCTTCTAATAGTAAGCCTCAGGCAGGACCTCCCTCAGGAGCTTGGAGAATCAGCACAACATGCCAGCCCATTGCCGGAGGTGTGCAGACGATCGCCAGTGCACAAAAAGTGGGTCTGAGTGTGTGTGTGTGTTTGTATGTGTGTGTGCGTCTTGGGAATCTGGTTGCAATAAGACAAGCTTTTAGATGGCTTCATGTTCGTCTTACATTCGCACTTTGCCCCTCAACTGCTCAACATCCCTCCCCTTATAGAGAATACGTGATCTTTTAGATAATACTGCAGCTCTGATTGCCAGTGTGAATGTTTCCATGTTTTCTTTTTACTTTGTGTTGCAAAAATGAATATTCTGCTCACATCTCTCCTGTTATACTTCCCTAAGTAATTAGTAATAATTAAGACAAAACATTTCACATTTAGTTTGTGTTGTCAGGTATCTTAAGAACCTCTGACAGATTAAGTTTGGAGAGGCTTTGCCACCTTTATTACAACTTATCTGTGATGAAAATGTTCTGGTTGCAAGTACAAAACAATGTTTTCAGTAGTATCTCCATGAACTCGAGCTGCATCAATTATTATTGTCATTATGAGTTATTTATTTTTCTCCACTGTCATCACAACTCATCAGAAAAATGCTTGCTTTGTTTGACAAATAACCCCAAAAAATCTCAAGTATTCTTTGTTATAATAAGAAAAACAGAAGTCAAGAAAAGTGTTTGTGAAGCTGTTACTGCCAAATGTATAATTGATGAACATTTTAAATTGACTTAGACTTGTAGTGTCACACAGGGTCCAAAACACCCGCAAAGCACCAAATGCAGGTAGATTCTTTTGTTTGGTGAGTAAATCTTGAATGTCTTTCAACAATACTTTCGGGTAAATGTTCGTACAAAATAGTCATGTACTTAAAAAAGCTATGCTGAGAGTCTCTGCTGCTCCTCTGCTCTTGGAGTTTCACACACTCGCACTACATATATGTTTTATGCACGTATAAATGATGCCACAAAACTGACTGTCTCTGGCGCACCTAGTTTTACAGTACAGTTTACCGTACGGGACATCAGCTGATCCACTTAACTATCACTTGCTGCCAGTCTGCTGCTCGTTACCGTTGCGCGCATACTTATGAAGGCAATAAGAAATTAACAAAGAGGCTCCGTAGTCTAAAATAAAATGGCCATCTCCTAACTGCCTCCCACATTGTCAGCTGCAGCATATTACAGCTTCACTACTTCCATTCTTACCTTTCACAATAAAACCCTAGACTTACACACCGCATCACTGCTTACTAAGGGAACTTATTCACATACAGAGGCTGTGGTGATTAGTTGTTTAATAAATTAAAATCAATTTGCTTCAAATTTTGCTCTGGCCTCTCATTGAAGTGTGTATTCAACATAATATACCTATAAATTATTTTGGCTGGTAAAACATACGCTTAGCTGGTGGATTTTTTCATTTTCCAGTCATCTTGGCCAGTGAGTCAAAAGGTGGATTTCAGACACAGGTTTTGGATAACCCCACCTATCTCGTGGCCTGGCTAAACCCATCTTAATTCCCCACTAAGGGGAAAAAACACCATGGGTTGTTTTGTTTTTCTTTAGGCCAATCATGATCATCTTGGGTGGCGCTAAGCCCAGGATGAAGCAACAGGGTTCTTGCAAAACAGTGTGGTGGAACATCTGTATGAAGGGAGGCAAGCCCTGTCATTTCAATGTCTAAATCCCTGCTAAAGAAAACACTACAATAAACATTAAAACACATTTTAGCTTGTAGGTTGCTAGCTTGGAGGTGGTTGTTTCACCCACAGCACAAAAACAAAGTGTGCACATAGGTCTGGCTACGCAAGACTAGTTTCACAAAGCGACAGGCATTCTGAAAACGCCTGTTACCATCTGTGTTACCATCTGATAGGCAGCCAATGATGGGCTCATGCCCACAGTCTATACATTCTGTGCGCCAGACTTGTAATTAATCAGAAAAATATTTTGTTCGTCTCATTTATTCATGGATATATCATAAGCCATTCTCTATATGCTATTAAACACGAAATCAAGGCAGACCAACAAGTAAATCTGAGCATCCTACTGATCAGAATTGCCTATCAAGTGGCTGATTAATTAACTAATTGTTTTATCACTTTTCCCAGCAACCTCAAAATCAGTTAGCACAGTCATTTAGTGGCAGCTGCTCCAGAGACAGACTAACCAGATTGAATTGTCACGCTCTGTCTATCAGTAGCCTTTTGTGTGCATCTGTGCCCTGTTTTAATTACCTGGTGAGACTCTTGAAGCAACAATATGAGCTCCATGCGCACAGAGGCCAGTCCTCCACCGTGGGAGCCATGCAAACTGCAGTAGCTCAGAAACATCCTCAGTAGGGGCTGGTTACTCTGCAGCCAGTGTCTCCTGCGCCTCTGGCTGTCACCACGAGGACTCCCGGGCTGGAGAGACAGTTTTACTTTATTACTTTTATAGACAAATCAATCAGCATCCCTGTAAATACGCCAGCATTATCCAGCTGGCTGCTGTTCAAACAAAAGCCCCACAGTGGTATGGTAAAAACAACCGTGTCATAAAACAATGCACATTAATCTGCTCTGTCAACAATAAATAAACCAGATGGTCTTTGACATGTAGTTTTAATCTGTAAATACACAGTGTGTGTGTACTGTGCATGGGTATGTCATAATTTAGTCTGCTGCTGAAACTGAAATAGAGCAAAATTTACAGCAGCATGTTAGAAGGCAAATAGGTGCAACAGTCTTTTCAATTTACAATTTTTCAAACTGCGTCAAGACACACTGTGCTGTTGTGTTAAATCGATTTTTTCTGTCATGAACATCTGACAAATCTAGAAGCTGCCAGCTATCTACACCCACCTGTTCCTCCTCCACCAACCCAGAAACAGGGGCATCACCCTGGACAGACAGCTCTGGCAAGCACGGCTTGTAGCTGCAGCAACACTGGAGAGCCACCACCTGGGTTAAACAGAATAAAAAAACATCTAATCTTAAAATCAATGTATAAAGAAGAAATTGATCCAACATGTGTGGGAGTGAAAGAAAAACATTTCACCAAATTGTCAAACAGGAAAAAGGCAAATGAATTTCATAAGAGAAAACCACTGGAGTTATTACCCATATGATGTTTATATGCACTGACACAGTGCGCACAGACAGATACAATCTTGAAACAGTGAACATGGAGACAGGAGAGATGTGTGAGTTATGTAAGTTATAAAAGTTTTATTAGGTGAACTTAAGGGTGCAGCCAGACTAATGCTTCACCAGACAGATGGATATTATAATATGCAAACAGAAAAATATCACGGATTTGAACTTTGAAGGGGAGATGAAATAAAAAATGCCCTTTAAACCCTTTTGGATCCCACGTCCAGTCATATTGTGCAACCATATAATAATATATGCCAAAAACATCCAATCACGCTTTGCTTCATGTAAAACATAATATGACGTGTACTTACATAAGCTAGTACCAACCAGTTCAACCGATAACATGACATCCACCCATCAATCAATCTGAAAATTTTAGCCGCAGAGAGCTAATTAGCTAGCTAGCATCAGCATACTGCACCGGTGTGTCTTTGTTTCCTCAAAATACTGATGGCTAGAGCTCCTTTTGTTGCTTGTGCAGCTATCTTGCCAATGATTTCTCATAACACTCTTGTCTGAAGTGTGCCTTCTTTCCCAACAAGAATCAGGACACTCTGCCCCTAGATTTGAACGTGCAAAACAGAGGGGTAAAGGCTAAGTGGTAGGGGAAAAGGGTACACTGGGATTAGGCCTTTGTCTGTAAGAGTGTTTAAATATGAGTGTGCTTTTACCTCTCTCTCCAACCACTGGTAGAGCTGGCAACGCAACTTCCCTCCATCCAGTTCATACCCCGTCGAAAGCGTCCTTAGCTCATTGGTCATGATCTTCAAGCAGGCAGTAAACTTCAGCTGGGCAGCCAAGATGTCATCAGATGGACCTATGAAATCATTGCAGTCCTCGCTGTCCTCTCCCGTCACTGTCTCCGTTAGCGGCGACATGGCATCCTGCGTGTCTTGGAACACACTGTTGCTGTCTGCAGTTCTTCCACTCTTACCGTTTTTAGTTTCTTCCCCTTCCTCATCGTCTTCTTCTTCCTCTTTGTCGCTGTCCCACTTCAGCTCCAAGGGCTCATCTGGAAGCGTCAGTGACGGCTGGCTCCAGTCAAAGCTTAACACTGAATCTGAGTGGCTGTTGGATAAGCTGTTTCCGTCTGACTCGTAGCCATTCAGAGCCGGCTGAGACCAATCTGGGTCTGATGTTTGTCCGGTCTTGCTCCCAACACTGAGCTCAGCAGCCATGCCTGTGTTGTCCTGGTTGGGAGGTTTGGAATGCTTGCGGACTTTGGGCATCTTGGAGAGGACTTCAAGAGCTAGCATGGGGCAGCCAGCCTGCAGGTGTGCATATGCAGCTGTGAAAAACAGTCTCCTCTCCTCTAGGCTGATGGAGTCAGCCCTGCGACCCTCAGCGGTCAGTCCAACTTTAGCCTTGTCTGAGGAGCCAAAATGGCGGCGAAGGAGGAGTGGGTGGGTACGGAGATATGTGTAGAAGTTGAAAACTTCGGGGTTACACGCGGACACATAAGAGGAACCTGTCATATATGAAAAGAGACAGAATATTGGATTTCATCTGTTGATGGCAAAAAAGAAAAATAACAACCTTTACTGCTCAGATCACAGGACCAGCACCACTGAAAGAGATGAATCCCTTTCAATGGCGCTGCACAAGACCTGCAAGGACAAGCTGTGTTATTGGATCAGAGACAGAAATGGAGCTATAGCTGGCCTCTTTGTTGAACTTCTAAACAAATCAAAGCACGCAGCTATGTCAGCACTTAGACACTGACAAATTGCGCTATGTGGCCACTTAAAGGCGAGCAGAGAGTGGAGCTGCGAGTTCAAAAACTGAAAGCTTATTGAGAGCAGCTGGACAAAAAAGTGATGCATTAAGTTCAGTGTCTTTCATTCAGGTATAAACAATGTCAAAGGGCCAGCAATAGCCTATACTGAAAACCAAGCAAGGACATCATACAGTCTATAAAGTATAACAACCATTTTATATGAACGCTTTCTATAAACCAGTGGTGTCCTCTCTGTAGGCACATTAAATGTACTCTGAGAACATCATTTATGAAACACATGTAGCACAGGGATGTTAATCTGGGACTGGTTAGACTCTTAAGTCAAAGTGAGGTTCATATTAAGTTCAGTTCTTCATCTATTCGTAAGGCGAGCCTTGTACATTACTTCAATTAAATGGTCCTCTGTCTCTAGTAGGCTGCTATTACTTAGAATTTAATACTTAAAGGACCAAAAACTAGTTGTAAAGCTAAGCTAATTTTGTGAAAGCAGTCAATTCAACTACACAGGATACAATTTGCAGAATTTACACCATTGTCTACCTCCCTGTTTTACAAGCAATGCTGATTTTGACAGAACTGAAATGTCCGCAAACACCTCTTTTCCTCCAATTAGCTCTGTATCCTGAACTGGTTACATTCAGGATTCTTGGAACCTGTGTGCAATCAAAACCAGCCTGCATTTCCACCAGTTTTGAGTGGAACCATTGTAATTAAGGATGAGTCATTAATGGAGGCTGCTGCACAAAACACAGCAGAAGAAAAAAGTAAAAACAAGATGGCAGGTCGCATTGATCACTTGTGAACTTTTGTTCTTTTATATAAAGACTTTTTGTTAAAAAAAAACAAGCACAGACCAATGTTAATGAAACAACTGCATGTTCTTTTTTTTCCTGACAATATCTCTCTTTTTCTTCTAGCCCAGAGAATATGACAAGTCCACTGATGTGGACTAACAGTTCAAAATTAAGTGCATGAACTGGAACAGAACCTGCTCCATGTTGGTGGAAAAGGTATAAAAGTGAACATAGTCTTGAAATATTTTGAAGGCTTCTGACAAAACAGACTATTTTTACTCAACAGTTACTAACTTTTACAGTAACAGATTGTGACTAAATGGTGGTTTTTCATTCATAAATGCAATGAATTAATAAAACTATTATAACATCTACAATAAATAACTAAAAAAATTACTGAAACGTTTTTGAAAAATTATACTAGTTATCACAAAGCAATAACTATAGCTTTAAAAAAAAAAGTCACCTATATTTATCAATTCAAAACACTACCATAAATGACCTACACTTACATTCATCACAATACATCACAACATCACACAATACTTGCTTACAATTGTTAAACACAAAAAAAGAGATGTGGGAATGACAATAAAGTGGTGCATGGTCAGGATGTGAAAAGTGCATAACAATAGGGTAGTGGGCTTGCTCATGCCAAAATTTCAGAATAGTGAAATCAGGGTTAGGTCATGTAAAAATAAATCTTTCTGTGGCGCATGGTACTACACTGTATCATCTTCATCTCATATTTGCATAGAGTTAAAGAAAAAAAAAGCATAGAGAGCACTGCAGACCTACCCGCGTCACATTTACTCTCAGTGGACCTGGAGCTGGTGCTGTTAGCAGGCTGCTCGAGCAGAGTGTCCAAGGCTCTGCTGTAGTCCTCCAGGACCCAGTGAGCCATGCTCCGCAGGAAAGGGTCCTGGTGGGCTTGAATCTGACATGCACAGAGAATTACAATTGCTCATTCTGGTTTTTGCAGGGGATTAATTAAAACAACTGCAGAGTCAAGCAACACTGGGTAGTCTGGTGATTTTCCACAGTAAAAAACAATAGCTTGCAAAGGCTGTAAACAAACTCTGCACCTGTTTGTCTTGTCCCAGAACATGTCTCTGGAGGATCTTTTTGTAGGTGGACGCCGTCTCAAACTCAGACTCATACAATCTGGAGATCACCAAGGCAAGCTGTAGGTCCTGCATTTTCTCTAAACACACCTGGAGGAGTAAATAAAGATATCACAGTCAGTTATCATTTAAAAATTGTGTCTGAGCTATTGGCACAGGATTGAATTGGGTGAGATAAGACAAGACATAAGCAGACAAATAATATGCATTGTGGACAGAATGTAATCTGGTACGACCTAATGATCTTCAGAAGTTACAGCTTTCTTTGCTGCTTATCTGCTGGAAACAAAAGGAAGGAAACTAAAAACACAAAAAAATAAAACAAAATTCTGTGCACAGAGCAAAGAGTTTGTGGATAGTTGAAGTTGTTGTAGTTGCTCCCGACCGGTAAGGTGTGAGGTGCATTTCAATGAGACTACCTCCTAGCCAGAGAGACTAAACAAAGTCAATGATAGCCCTTTGCCTGGGTGACACTCATTTCCATAAACTGCTTAGAGAAGCTCCACTTACTCATGCAGACGAAATAATGTGACTCATTGCTTCAGGGACTTTCTAAACAACTTTCAAAATAACCTTGATGAAAGAAAAGGTTAAGCAAACAAGATGACCAGAAGCAGCCCCTCTGATATGTGAGCACAAAGACTGAGAGCTGTGTGTTTTATATGGCTTAACTTAACCCTGCTAGATGGCAGAAATACTGACATATAAATTTTTTAAACTACGACAGCCATTCCAACAATCACAGATAAAAATATGCACATTCACACACCAACAATTGAAAATGTATGCAAATATATCTTTATGAAATGACGGTAGTAGGTAATGACCCCATTTACAAAGCTTCGACAAGAGTGCAGTGCTGCTGGTTTATAAATGTAATAGCATGCCATTGAAAATTCTCACAAATAGGAGGAAAGACAGGAACACCCAAGAGTCAACTGCCAACATCAATAATTCTTCAGTGCATTGTGCTAAAAGCTCTTGACAAAGACACCACTGTGGGAATCTATTGAGCTGTTTCAATGATAAAAAAGGATGCTGCACGCTACAGAAATACAAGTGGCAAGCTCTGTTTTTCTGAATGTGGTTCCTCTGCTAAATACTATATCATCAAACACTGCCCTTGACTGCGAATTGTTGGAAAAAAGGCACACGTACAATGCTACAGACATTTTATAAATGAAAATGAGTTGCACTTGACATTACTCAAGCTGAAAGCATTGTTTCCAACTTAGGTTTAGCAGGTTGACAAGTGGCACTTGCAGTTGAAGGAACAAGTGCTTCTTGCAAGCACTGTGTCATGTCTATTTTCCACTTGCCTCCACAGCATCCTTAAGGGAGCCAGCTAGTAGGAAGAAGGCTGCAGAATGCTGGAACCGCTGCTTTCCCAACAGAGAGAATGCATTTTTCAGTGCTGCTTTCCTCCACCGGTCCTCGCTGAAGTTGTTGCGGAAAAACTCTGTCATTTTGGCATTCTTCTGAGACCTGGAGAGAAAGACGTTATGGATTCAAAACAACAATACCGGTGTCGTAGATCTTCAGTAATCTGACAGAACTAATCTTGGTTAAGGGTTGGGGGCAAACTTTGTGATGACTGCATGTGTATTTCATATGCAAAATTATGTCAGTTCTGCCTACCTGTACAATCCCCAGACCACTGCCTTCTTCTTCAGTGCAAGGTAAAATATAGCCGCATCCAGAGGATCATTGTTCCTCTGTAAAGAAGCCTTGGCAACCTGACAAAGTAGAGGAAAAAAATACATTTAGCTTCTGTTCTGTCTGTACAGTTTTATCTACAGAGCGAGTTGTAGCTTTATGGGTCATTTCAGAGAGTAGCTCAAACAAGTAGAGCTGTGTTCTATAGCAACCTCAGCAGAATCTCACATTCACCTTCCTGACAGCACTTCATTTATAAATGAAACAATCGATGAGAAGAACACAAGGCTAACACACTAATGGCCAACCTTCAAAGCCTTTATGTGGAGACCTTTTATATCATTATAGCATCTTCAAATCATTCTGTGCAAGATGTGTTTGAAGAAAAAGGAGACAATCCTGATGTGTTGCTGAGTGTCAAACCAAAAATCTAAAACACAAAGCTTGCTCCCGAATAAGACAAAGAAAAGCAGCAAATCCTAATATTAGAAAAGCTAGAAGTAGAAGACATTTTTGCTTGACTAAAACCATCAATCGCTTATCAAAATATTTGCCTATTGATTTTCTGTTGATCGACTTTCAACTGCAGTTTCAAGTATGTAGAAAAGCACTTAATATAAATAACCAGACCCTGAAGTAGCTCAACAATGGATCCAATTATTCAAACAAGACTACAATATCTAACATGAATGCAAACTGAATATTAAACTTAACTCCACAGAGGCAAAGGTGCATACCCCCTTTTTATAAACTGATTTGCCACTGACAAAACAAAACTGGTGCTGGAGCAAAGACACCTAAATTTATAATGATAATTAACTAATGTCATTAGCTGCCTCACCTTCTCAATACACCTGCGTAGCTTGTTGGTGCTGCGCAGCCACCAGCCGACTCCCATGGAGCGCAGCTCAGGCCAGGTGGGCTCTCCCTTCTGTAGAGCTGGCAGCATGTTCAGCAGCTCCTCCTCAGCCTCAGAGTGGAAGGCCCAGGCATAATGACACGTTGACAGGCCTAAAGAGAGAAGTAAAGGACACATGGAGAATGGAGAGTGTTCTGTACTTCATAGGGAGAATGTGAATACTGCTTTGGGAGCAAATGCAGAAGCACAGTCGGTTTTATATATTTAAAGCCGAGAGACATCTCTTCCAGCCACAGTGTTGAGGTGCTGAGGATTTCTATGGGAGCAGACATCGATTAAGTGCCTTGTTCAAAAGTAACTTTACTGCAATAGTTAAGGATGAATAGACTGTACCCTTTTCATTTCTCTTTTACTCTTTTTACCATTAAAAAAAATTCCTATTGAGACCATCACTGCTCATCTCTCTTTCTAACTTTGGGAGTCTTTATAGAGTTACTGCCCTGATAGCTACTGTCGGTGGGCAGTGGAGCAATTCTGTGCCTTAAAGCAGTGTGAGGAGACTGCTCCTTAGGCAGCAAGCTGGAAACTTATTTAAGTCTTGCAAGATCATGCCAGGTGAAAATATTATTAAGGGCTTTTGGAAAAAGTGTGCTAATTTTGTTAGAATAGAAAAGGAATATTTTTTATCCATGTGGCCCTGTACAGTGAGTTGAATGCTACAAGCTTTTTTGTCGAAGCCTACCACGATGAGACAGAGCACCTTCTGCCGCTTGCTGCATCCTTAATTGTTGCCAGGCAACCACCACATCACCTGTCCTTGGCCAAACTGCTATTCTACTGTCAAGTAAACTCACAGATCTGTATCTTAAAATCTACATGAAAAGTGGACAGGCAGAGGGAACTTCATCTGGCTTTGACTGAGGGTGAGAGACTGACAGGGAAAAGGAGATCTGTGTGGGGTATGTAAGACCTTCAGAAAGAGGAGGAATCACAGGGAGTGCCACCAGCTGGTCC
Source organism: Cephalopholis sonnerati (assembly GCA_019142605.1). Taxonomy (NCBI): domain Eukaryota; kingdom Metazoa; phylum Chordata; class Actinopteri; order Perciformes; family Serranidae; genus Cephalopholis; species Cephalopholis sonnerati. The sequence continues at coordinate 28,968,404 of JAGQAX010000007.1, forward strand.
AGGAGCTTCGCCTGGATGAACGTCTGTTCAAGGTTTATTTTAGGATGAGTTGGGGACAGTTTGTCAGTCTGCTCTTTATTGTCCAGTCTAATTACGGTTGGTGAACATTAGAAAGTAGTTGAGCCTTCAGTTTGTTCGGATATATCTTGCAGCTTGCCTAGTAGGGCGAAGTTGAAAGTGAGCTAACACTAGCTTGACATGAATCATGTATGCTACCACTTGTATCTACCACAGAAGGCCCGCCTCTCATTTCAGCCGAATGGACAATGGGAAATGCCTCCAATTGAATGTCTGCATGTTGTTCTGCAAAACCAATAAACCTGCTAATGATCCTCATATACTTGTAGCAGGTGAACAGTTACAGCTTGTGAGTGATTCAAAAATCTTGGGGTGTTTATCAACGCTAACCTTTCATTCAAGTCACATGTTAAACCTATAAAAGGGTCTGATTCAATCTTGCAAAGTTTGGAGTCATTACAAATCACATGTCCACAGAAGCTGCCAAGATGTTTCTACACTCTTTGATTTTAACTCTTGTGAAGTACTGTAAAACAAGCTGGTCACAGTCCAACCTCAGAATGTTAAAACCACTTGACTCCCTATACAAACAAGCACTCAAAATACTAGACAAAAAAAAAAATCAAAGCACATCCATCACTGCCCATTTCTTTTTTCTTCTTATCTTTATTTCTCTTACTATTTTATCAAAGAAATCTTAAACTGCAAACCCTGTTTCTTTGTTTTTTGCCCTGTTGTATTTTAGGAATCATTGTGTAACACTTTGGCCAAGACACTACAGATGAAAAATAGCCTCTTGGCTAATTCTGGCATTTTTATACCATGCGTATTTATTTATTTGCACTGCCCCTTCTTAAATAAACTTAAGACTTTTCCACTCTGAGTTAAAGTTTTCCAATTCAACGCAAAAATGTGAGGTGCACAGAGCAGAAAACCACAAGGCACGCGGCAATGCAAGAACAGCGAGCAATACGCTTAACTCTCATTGAAAACCATTGCAAAAGGCTGCCCAGGGCTGCTAAGATGCACTCTGTCTGACCGAGGGTTTTCCCTTTATGTTTGCGTGAGCTATGAAAATGCCCCCAATGAAAACAGTTTGAAAATCCCTCTTTACCTTGCCTTAGCAGCTGTGCTCGATGTGCCGGAGGCAGGGAGGTAGAGAGGAAAGTGTGGAGTCTGACAGCCAGCAAAAACTTCAGACCACATTCATCCAGCGTCTCTCCGCCTGCTAAATGAAGGACAGACAGCTCTTATTGCTACTTCAAAACATAATTATATGATGCTATGGAATGAAGCACTTATCTACTGCATTTCTATCCATTTGAAGAGGCCTTATTTTATGTTTTCATCTCCCTACAGTACCTTTGCTCTTGCCGTGGCTGTCTGTGAGATCTGTGCTTGTGGTCGCGATGGTGTCGGCCAGCGCCATGAGAGACATCTGCTCCATTCGGGTTAAGCCTGGCAAACTGGAATGAAGGAGGTGACTGGACAGGACCTGGGCATGTTCTGGACCAAAATATGTTGGGCTGTATTGGGAAAGATCAATAACCTGAAGACAGAAAAAAACAAGAGAGAGGACAGTCTGTAAAATTAATGGCAAGGTAGTTTATTTAACACATAATAGAGAGAGGTAGGAAATTATGTGAAAGGGTGAATGTGCCATGGCTGGATAATGCATTAGCAAGGCCCATCATAGGCTTTGACTGGTCTACCTTTTAAAGCAGCAATATATCTTAAATGAACATCGACATGCACTATTATGCACGTCTAAGCTTCAAAACGGAATACCAAAAGAGCCAAAATGTCGCTGTCCGTTCTCATTTTCATAAATTCTCTGAGCCAACAGAAACAGACCTTGTTCCCTGTTTCCTCTTGATCATCGTCCAGAGGGTCCAGGTCCACAATGCTGGGTGTATGAAAGAGCTCATCATAAACATCAGCGTGACTGGAACCATGCCCGCTATCTCCACTCACACTGCCCACTTTATCTGTAGGGAGACACCAAACAGAGCTAAATTATACAAGATGTGCATTTCATCAGAGATATGCAGAAAAACGCCCTCCTGCTGGGGAGACAGTAGATTCAATTAAATACCAAAGAGCAGGACATTTTTTTTATCTGTCTACATATTTCTGCTTTCATTCTCATTTTCTATCATCAGAGACACAAAGAGTAGGATACTATTTTCAGTCTCTTAAACCTTGAGACATGGTGGCAAAAAATGGTCGCTCTTTTACTGTCAATATGTTTTTCCTAATGTTGTTTGTGTACATGCTTAAAAGCAGGAGAACATTTTAGTCAGACCTAACATACTCTGACAGAGTTACAATCTTCAGTATTCACCCGTCATTTCAACACAGCAGAACATTAATCTACGCTCCAACGTCTTTTATTAAGTTGTTATTCACAAGTGTAGTCTTTAAAGATTAGTGTAGTCCAATATCTCAAAGCATCTCTAACTCCTAGTTTGACGGGTTTTTTTTCAATTCATTATAAGATTATGTCAGTTGCCTCAGATCTAGCTTCATGATTAAGGCTGTCATTACTTGCAGAGACATAGTATTATATCAGCAGGTGCAAAGCCTTCAAAATACTACATTGAAAAGAAAACAAAAACAAAACAAGTAAGGTTATATGTAAACTCACGTAAATTGACTTGCATTCAATGACTAGGCTTTTCAATGCTATGGAACAGTCCAACTACTATTAATATTGCTATTAATATTACTTTAATATTTGTACTTACAATGCTAAGATTCTGTAGCCTGAGTAAACCCACGCTACCCTGTGAGAGATTTGGATTTCGCTCTGATGTCCGCATGGAAATAATATATAATCTAAAAATATTTACCTGGCAGAGCAGGCAAAAATCACTGGACGCCATTTCACCAGACGCATTTCAAAACAACTACCGCTTCTTGATGTGACTCCTAGACAATAAACTGACTGCACATCCCGTGAGGCTTTCCGTAGCTCTGCATGTGTCATCGAGGATCATTGGTCTGATTGGATGCAAGTTTGTCCAATAATGCACACAGCGTTTGGATCGACGGCCATTTGTCCCGCCTCAAGACCGAGGAAATGACTGTGCGCTTCCCAGACCAAAGTTCAATCTCATATGAGATTGATTAGGTCTGGTGGTAGCCAGGCTAAAGATTCTGTAATGTTATCTTTGAATATTTATCGTCTCTTATTTTGCTTATGCCATATTTTATTCCTTGTAAGCGTGTGATGTCTTACAATGCACCATTTGGAAATGACTGATTATTTTATTTGGCCTATGGTAAGTACTACTGAAATAAAGGTTATAATTAAAAAATATATTTTATTATTCTAAAAACAAATGGTTGTACACCCACCAGGTTTTGATGATGTATCCTCATCTGCTGCCAGAAGGGCGTACAATGGCAGGGGAGGAATGGAGCTTATCTCGGTGTAATCAGTGGTGGAGTTCTCTGCTTTGCTAAACATCTTCCGATCTCTGGCTGTGCTGCCTCCGGCGCTGATAGTCCGTGAGCGCAAGCGTTTCTCAGGATTGGTGGTGTTGTCTTTAAGTGTCACAATTTCTCCAGCAATGCATTTCACCAGATGGGAGAGGATGGCTTTGGCACGGTGAACCTTAAAATACACAAATTACACGTTAATATTTCAAATATAAGTCAAAACAAATGTCGATTTCTTGGAAATTTAATTATTTTTTAACATTTTGGTCTGCTTTATTTCAGATTCAAACTGTAAGAAATAATGCTACGTTCAAAACAGGCCTGTCATATCAACTGGATTAGATGCTTAAATAAACTGAAATACTAAAAAGAAAAGGGAAAAATAGTTTATACATTAATTAGCTGACTGCTTTAACTCACCTTCCCTAGATCCATGAGCTCTAGTAACTGTACAGGATGGTATTGGGGCAGAGTGGGAAAGAGCTGGTGAGCTGCTTCAAAAAGCCCCGAATCTTCCATCTCTACGGGCAGATCATAAGCTGTCCTCTTCCCACTGAGCTTCTGAGCCAGGCTCATCATCGATCTTGTCAGGGCCTTTTTGGGAGGGGCGAGAGAAGACATCGGGGCCCCAGAGCTGAGACCGTCCTCCTGGCTTTGTCTGATGGCTGAGATTATGGAGGAGACGCTGCTGCTGATGTCTGTATCTTGGGCAATCGCAACACTGGGTTTGGAAGGTGCTGGGGGCTGCCACTGGGAGTAGACGTGCATCTCACAGTCCATGCCTACAACCAAGATGCCATCCCGTACCCAGGAGAGAGAGACTGGAATGGGTAATGAGCCTTCAACAGATGAGACCAGGTCAACTGAGCGGAGCAGAACAAGGCGAGACAAGCTTTGGTCTCTACTGGCATCAGATGACAAACCCAGTTCTGGAGGCTTCCCAATGAGACCGCCGTACATGTAAATCTTTGTCCCAATACCAACAGTCAGAACATGTGACCCATCTTCTTGGGAGACCCAGTCCAAATGAACCAGGCTCTTACTCGCAGAACCAGGACAATACTCGTTAGGTATAGGGGAGTCCATGTCACTTTGAATGTTGGCATTTCCAGTTGTGGGATCTGTGCTGTCCAGGACTATGGTTTGCTCCAGGATCCACTGCGAACCACCAGTGGACTCACACTGGAAGATGCCAATGTGGACCAATGGCTCTCTAGTGTTTGCTAGGTTGGGGCCTGGGGTAAGATTTGAGCTACGCTGTACAGTCAGGGTTGGGGTTTGGTGGGTGTTGCTGTTGTAGTGCACATGAGGGGACGAAGCCAGGGTGGGAGGAGAGGTCAACAGTCTGTGAGAGTTCAGATAAGGTGTCGAGTTCATAGGTGTGTTTGGCATCTGTCTGTAGGCAACTGCAATGCGTCCGGAGTGACAGCAGCTGACCTCTATGGGACGACCTTGCACGCCTACTGCGCTGCTGTTGGGATGGTTCTCCTCCACCAGCAGAGGCCACTCCTCCCACTGGTACACCAAGTTGTCCATACTGAACGGCTCTGTCGCAATGACATTACACCTCCAGAAGCGCACCTTTTCATCAGAACAGGAAGTAGCAAGGAGGTAAGGCACACGATCGGCCGGCAGAGAACATGATGCGCTCAGGTGACCTGGGAAGAAAATTGACAATAAACTATTAGGCTTAAAAGTGTTTCTCTCCAAGGACCTGGAACTTATTTTCCCATATTTTGGTTTTCAAGTGACTAATGCAGGCAACAGTTTTATTAAAACTGGTCCAGTATTGAGAGAGAGCACTGCAGTCGGCAGTGGCGAAACCACTTGGGGCATGCGCCATCAATTTACAGTGCCAAATGCGGTGCCCACTTTACAAATTCTCATGAGAGGTGACTTGTTGCAGGTGAACAATGGTGGAAAAGTTAGTGAGTGTTTGTTGTGTTGGAGCACAGAAAGCGTAGTTTAGTGTTATCTAAAAGATATTCATGGCTCAGTTTGTTATGGCTGAATATTCAGCCGAATTTGACAATGACATTTGTGTGAAATTTTGTCATACTTAGCATAGAGTTATGGCCAAAAACATGTTTTGTGAGGTCACACTGACCTTGACTTTTGACCTTTAACCACTCAGTTCTAATCAGTTTGAGATACTGCGTTCATGAGAATGAGACGGATGCAAGGTCACAGCGACTTTTAACTTTGACCATCAAAATTCAATCACTTCATCGCTTAGTGTAAGTGAATGTTTGTACCAAATCTGAAAAAATTCCCTCAAGGTGTTCTTGAGATATCGCATTCACAAGAAAGGGACAGGCAGATGGATGGACGGACAGGCAGATGGACAACCCGAAAACATAATGCCCAAGGCCACGGCTGCAGCTGGTGGAAGGCATAAAAATGAGTATCTGTTTTCCAGAGATTGTGTGGGCTTAAAAATTAAGTTAAAAATTGTTATTCACTTTGAGTACAATTTTAATAAAACTTTTCCAGACTGCCGATGAAAACAGTTCTAAGAAACATTCCTATGATTGTCACTTTATATCTTTTATTCCTGAAATAATAGCAGCAACTCTTTCTTGGTCGATAAATAAATGTCTATATGTTCCTGAAAAGGTTATTTCAATCAAGTAAAGGACCACTTCTTTGGAAATGATGTTCCCATGGCAACATAAGATGTGCACCGGCTTAGTCAATACTGACTCAGGTACCTCAGTGACTACTAAATATCTCTATCTTTGCTCTGCTGTTAGACTGGCATACTCGCACCCTGCTGTAATCCCATTATTACAATGCTGTGCAAAAGGAATGCAATTATTATTAATACAATAATATAATTACTACTACTTTGAATATTGCCCCTATTCATACTTAAAATACCTTGTGTTGTGTTCAGAGACTGTGCACTTACCTACAAAACTGCATTCTACTGCTAGGCCTATGTCATTTGTATGTGAGTATGTGTCCTCGTTGTACCTCACCTGCTGAGGGTGTAACACTGATGGCCTCCACTCCTTCTGGCAGAGCCAACTCTTGGCTGTATAGCCTGTGTGTTGTGAGGCTGAGGCGACAGGCACTCTGCAGATTGGAAGTGCAGGGTTTACTCTTCTGAGTCACTGGAGAGCTGAATGTGTCAAAGCTAAACGTAGAGCTGTTCAGAGGAGAAGCTGATGTGGTGGTATCCTTCTCTGTCATGGTTTCTTCTGTGGTGACACAAACAGAAAGTGGGAAATATTGTTTAGAAAAGCTGAGGTCAAACCCTTTCAAATTATTTGTTTTCATACATTACTTTGTGACAGACACTACATTAGATTTGTTTAAATATATTTCTTAGGGTGTGTGTTCTTAGGTGTTTAAAAGCATTTACAATTTCTACATGGTCAGTACAAATTTACAAATTTCTGAACAACTTAATATTAGTAACTTATTGCCAGTTTTTCGGGAAAAACTAGATTTTAAACTGTCATTTATTTACTTGACAGTGAAACAATTTTCTTCCCACATCCTGTGAACCTCAAGTCTTTTCTTCTAAGTACCCACCCATGGTGATGGGTCGAGCAGCAAGATGGAGATGCCACATGTGGAGGAGCGAGCGACCTGTCGGGGTCAATTCGACCACCACAAGGAAAAACCGTGCTGAGAAGGCTGCCTCGCTGGAGGCTGCAGGAGAAAACACAGACACACAGAGAATATCAATGAGCAGCGCCGCTATTAATGGGTTTGAACAAGGTTCAAATGCTTGTTATTTAACCTTAAAAATATCAACGTTTTAAAGTAGTTAGAAAAATTAGTTCTGTCTATACCAGTGTGAGGAGAAGCAGGAGTTTCCTGTGCGCTCTCTGTTCTCTCACTGCCGAGGATCAGATCCTCCTCAAAAACATGCAGGAGTTGGGTCTCCTTCCCCTGCTGTAGAAAGCAACATCAGGTATTATCAAACTACATCAGATGCAGACGGTGAACAACATCCTTCATCCACTGTGAAGCCCAAACACAGACGCACTGACAAAGACACAAGTTGTGTTAATGTTACACAAACACACACGTGCACACGTGCACACATGCACACACCAAAACCACCTGAGGGAGTGAAAGAAATTTTGCTCTGCACCTGTTTTGTTTTATCATGGTTGACCTTTCACAGAGACTCAGAAGTCTACTCAGAATGTTTTGTGCTACCAGTGGTCCCGAATCCCACTATGGCTTATAAATATATTACAGTTTATATATCTCAGGGGAGAAGTTTCTGTTAATATCTTTTCTATCCAAGATGTTTACAGTCTCTTTCTACTGTTAGACAGACACGACTAGAAAGAGAGAGGAGGTGAAATTTGTGTGAATACACTCCACTTCTCTTATGTATACTTACAAAGTCAGTGATGGCATCCAGCTCTATAATACACCCGGGTTTTGCTGTGGATTGCTGACTGATGATGTTGAACACCTCCCCAACAAATTTCTACAGGAAGAAAATGTTTCCCATTATTGGGGCACTATTACATAGTCAAAACATACAGTGAGTGTTCCAGTTGTGCTTCAGAAGATGACAAAAATATAACTATTATCTGTGCTGAAAGCAAGAAATGCTGTGCAATGCAAGAAAAGAATATTCTTAAAAAAACATTTATGATGTCTTTAAATAAATGCATAATAAAAACAAAATATAAGTCGTCACTTCTTGCTGGATTCAACTCTGCTGTACTGGTTTAAAAGATCACTGCTACGCATCTTATTTCTCCAGTGTGTGCTCCAACTTTTTTACCAAGTCATCCAAAGCTAACACTAATGAAGTTGGAAGACTGCAAATTAAGATCATATCATTACCTCACTGATTCTTTAAGGGTCCATGGAGAAACACTGAAATGCCGTTATTGGTGTGCAAAAAAATAGTCATTGCGAAGCTGACTGTACCCTGCAGAGTTTGATGACTTACTGAGATCTCAGGATTGGAGAGCTCACTCAGGAGTTTCTTAGCTTCGATAACAGCCTGATACAGCCTGAGTGAGTGGCCGTCACTCGCCACGAAGCAGGCACTGGGAGAGTTACAATAGACACCTACAGAGAGAGCAAAAGAACAAAAATGAACAATTTATTGATTTTCTATATAAACAAAAGACAAAACAAATACACAGAACACTGTGGTAGAGCACAAATATCAAACATTCCTTTTAAAAAGTAATTTAGACTATGTGTACTCCGGCAATAATGTTATTAGTGAGATACTATTTGGAAATTTTAGAGCCTTTGCGGACCTTATTGAGTTGAAATGAGTTGTTTTTCACACAAAAAGGGTTTATTTGTTAAATTCGGGTAAAACTGATAAGAAACTGTTATAAAAAACACATCTCATCTGATCATAGTTACTCAGAGAAAGATCATTTCCCTCATATTACTAGACCAAAATAACTGGTAAATGAAAGCAATTCCAAAAATGAATCTGTGCTTACTTAAATGACTGATTACTGAATACTTCAACCCCTGTTGCTTCACCAATCTCCAAACAATATAAATATTTTCTCACCTAAACAGCTGCTGGGAATGAGCGTGGGCAGCCAGGCTATATTAGCAAATGCTGATGCATGGAGAGAATTGATCCGAGCTAGCTCGGAGACCCCGCCTGACAAGGACAGCGGGCCCACAGGGTCCACTCTCCACAAAATCAGCTCACTGTAGATCGCATTGGGATCCTGGGAAACCACACCCAGGGACACCCGGCTGGGCCGTGACCCTCGGGGCACGGACACTGGCTGAGAGAAACCGGAGGAGTAGGTGTCTGGAGGAGCCAGGATGCTGTCTGCCTCTGGCGTCCTCAGGGCGTTGTGGTGTGAGGTGGTGAGGAGGAGAGGGAGTAATGAGTGACAGGCCAAGTCATTGAGGTGGAAGCGGTGGCCACAGTACCGTGACTTGTGAGAGACGCTGAGCACAGTGGAGAAAGCAGAGTCCTCCGCGAAGCTGACCGCCCACTGGTTCAGGGAGCCATCAGCGTGTTTGGAGATCATAAGGACGTTGGGGGTGAAAATGCTTAGTCGAAGACTACTGCTGGGTGCAGCTTTTCCTTGACCTCCGTAGCTTATTAGAGCAGATTTGGTTTGAGGCAATGTGCTCCCAGGTGGCCGCTGTCTGCCATGTTGGATGGCAAGATCCACATTCTTGTTGCAGGCATACATAACCACACTGTGGCTTAGGGAGATTGCATCACCTGTAGGAAACGCTACAGGGATACGGGACACAAACGACACCTGAGAGAGAAAGAGAGACATCAAAGCAATGACATCTAGACAACTTACTGCTCCGAGTTCTGAGTTGGTGATAAAAAGGACTCAGTCAATCAAGTAATTCTATTTTAGCTTGAACTGAGCATACATTATGAAACAGCTCAGGTTCCCATGTGAATGTGGTAATGACACAGATGGCACTGAAGTTCATGACTTCATTAAAAAAAAAAAAAGTTTAGCTTAAATCAAAGGGCTGAAATTCTCCATTAAGAAGTTGAGTGACAACTGGCTTTCTGAAATTAGACAGCGATGGAGACACGAGGGATGTAGCCTCACTCAAGTGGCCCTTCATATATGTAAAAGAGGAATAATGTTCAACAATACTTATGCTGATAGTAATAGCAGGAACCAGTCTGTTTTATCTAATTAAAGCAGCCAGGCCTAATCAACCTGAATGCCAATGAAAATTGGGATTATTTCAGCTGCCTTGCCTGACTGACTAACTGCCATGTCACGAGGCTCTCATTATTTCCCCACTAATAAAAATGCATCAAGGGACTTCTGAATTTGATATGAAGTCACACATAATTAGAATATAATTGTCTGAACGGCTGGATGAGAAGCCACTGAAATATGAGCTAGACCATCACAGCTGTCAGAATGATCCACAACCTTATTGAGAAGATAAATTAATTCTTTCCCTAAGAAGCACTTCTTGAAATTGTGAAGACAAACACATTGCTTCAAAGACTGACCAAAGGAGATTCTGTTTAGTTTACAGTAATCATTAAAGTATAAAGTAAAATTATAATTAACATGTGCTTTACTTTAGTTTCACATCGTAACAGTTCTGTGTCTCTGTATTTCTTAATCAATCTTTGAAGTGGGACCATACAAATTAGGAAAAAATAAAGTGATTATTAATATTTGTGGACAGATAAATGATAAGTTGGTCCATAAAATATTAACATACATTTATAATTTATTGTTTAACATTAACAGTGAATGTACCTGAGTTTGTCTGAACATGCCTGGCTGGTATTCATCTAACCAGTCAACATGCCAGACTAACAGCGAGCCGTCCATGGGATGGATACTGAACAACATGTCTGCCCCTTTATTCCACTCCTCTAACAGCACGTCCACCTGGTGCTTCACTGCTGCCAGAGGAAGCTCCACAGCCTCGGGTCCTTGGGAGCCACTTGGCCTACTATTATTATCTTCCTCATCAAAGTTATCCTCATCTTCAGGCTCTGAAAGAGAATACAAAGCACAATGCCCAAAAGTAATTTCTGAAAATCAGTATGGAAGACAAAGTGTGATGCATGCAATGTGAAAGTCAGAGTGTAGTTTCGACAGTGCTATTCATTTGCACACCCGTTCAAATAAAGTCTTAATGCCTGATCCGAATAATTCTCTGTACCTTCATGGGAGCATTGGTTCTGTTGCTCCAGGCTGCCTCGGAGCTGCTGCAGGAAGACTTCCATGGCTAAAGTGAAGTGAAGCTCTTTGTTGTTGAGCCAGTGGACAGTAAATGGACCTCCAGGTTCCTCGTCATCCACAGCACTCAGAGAGGAGATAGAGGGCAGCAGAGGAATGTCTGTGATAAAGAGTTCATGATGTTTAGAAAAAGAAGGCAAAGAATAACAGAAATTTACATTACATTAGATTTTGGGGCCATGCAGGATAAAAAGACATCTGCTGGAGCAAATTTTCTTTCATGAATATGAGTAGGTTTTGAAGTATGCTAAAATACAATTTAAGCATGCAAATACCATTCTACAGGAGTTCTCAGCCTCAAGGCTGAAAAAATCTACAAGATCGTGCCCTGATTCAGATCAAATTAAACTGCCCCACAAAAAAACATAGAAGGACAAAATGAAAATGCCCTCTATTTACTGTGAGCAGCTCCCACTGAGAAGAAAAGCTCACTGGGATGTTAAAAAAACAACCTCCGGCAATCTACAAAGTTTACACCATTTTTTGCCATGTGAAATACAGAGCTGAAGCCCTCTGACCCCCAGATGATTTTACTTAAGCAGAGCTAACTAGTTTTTCAGTCTCTATGGTTTAGGAATAACTAATATGTTGCAACACTGTAGGTATCTGTACCTATCTGTAGGTATTTTGTTTCTTCTCTTTAAGAACTTACTTTATGCAAGAGCTGCAACAATAAACTGGCAACTATTAAATTAATCGTCAACTACTTTGATAACTCTTGAATTGGTTTGCGTAATTTTTTGAAGAAAAAAAAAGTCAGTCTTCTGACAGTAAACTGAGTATGTTTGGGCTGTGGGAAACACTGGTTGGCATTTTTCATCATTTAATTGTCATTTTATAGACCAAACAACTGATCAATTAATTAAGAAAACTAGCTATAGCTAATTGCAGCCCTACTTTGTACCATCTCCTAGCTTCAAATTCCTCTAATCTTTGAGAATATGCTTGGTGTAAGATGCTGGGTTAACAGGATTATCAGCTAGTCACAGAAACTGTTTGGTCAAACCTGTGGCAGGGTTGATGCTGGCAGCGATGTGGAAGTGGCAGAGAGCGTTGGCATGAGGCATGCTGCTGCTGCTCCTCTTGTGGTTGTAGTGTCGGCTCTGATGGTGAGGCAGGGAGCTGGTCAGAGAGGGCTGGGGCACATCCCGATAAAAGCTGCCGAGCAATGATTCTTGGAAATTTAACTGTAAAGAAAACATGTATTATTGAAGTTAGATCATTCATGAACAAAATGTAATGTCTTGCAACTTCTAAGAGTTTTTATGTGCTGAAATTGTGTACAAAAATGGGATGATTGTGATTACAGAAAATAAATTTATATTGTATGAATTCAGACTGCATTGAGTCTCTAAATGTGCTTTTTTCATAGCTTATACATGTATGTACAAATCACAGAGGCATTAAGATCTTGGATGAATCTCTGGAGATTCAGATCTTAAATAACTTTAAAAGCACTGTAGGGTAGGGTAGGGATGTGAAACACCATAATGTAATTCCCTGTTCTCTCCTTCAGGCTGACACTATGATGCAGGTTAAACCTGCTTTTAAAGGTCTGTGTAAATAAATCAACCTGTGCAAACTAAGAGAGCTCCACTACCCCCAGTCTGAGCTGAGCTGCTCTGCTTTAGCGAACAGGTGTTTCTCTTTGGGATGGGATCTAATTTAATGTGGATGCTTCAAAGACATTTAGGTTAACAGCCCAATTTGTCTAAAAAAGAGCCAGAGCAAAACAGGCAGCATGGAAGAGTAGCTGAGCAAGAGAGGCGTGTAAAGGGAACTGAAATTAAACTTAATTTAATGCTGTACTTAGGTTATGTAATTTGGATTTTTTTTTATTGTTTAAAGACCTATAATTCCTTCTTTTTTTTTTTTTATAATTCCAGACTTGTGTATGTGTGAATGCTTGCAGTGTCTCCCACAGGTCAGAAATAAATAAAGGGCGGGCATTACCTGCTAGCACAAAAATCATCTACAAATACATGTGACTTTTAATATAATATTGTGATTCACTTTATATGTCTATCGACTTTATATACATAACATCATTATGCTCTTTCCTAATGACATGTAGAGGTAATCTTGATCTTATCTGTCTGTGTCTGCTTGTGTGTGTGTCATTTCATCTCTTGCTGTCTTTAAACACAACTGACAAATATGTGAAAAAACTTTTTAACACAATCACAAACAGCAGTGATATTAAGCTAATTCTAATAAATATAGTTGATGGAATGATTTTTAAATTTCATCATGTGGGAGGTAAAATCAGGGGACTTTAAACTACAGGGGAACAGCAGGGAGAGGGGCAGGAAAATCAAAAGGGTTGGCTCCATTGTTATCATTTTCAGATCATTTACATAATATATCCTTTAAATCATGGTAATACACTGTCAGTGTGTTTTTTGCCAGATTCCCTTGCAGCTTGCAGAGTATAGACATCAGACGCCGAAACTATCACTGCAGATTGCAGTGTGCTGCAGTGTTGTGTTGGAGACTGTTTCTCTGTTAATATGCAATTCCCCTAAATTTGAACCAACCACAGAGAGAGACACTACGGGAGGCTTCATTTTAACAGTAGGGAAACACTATTCAAAGGGAGACCAGACTTTGACACCACACTGGCGCTTCTGGGTGCCTCCGCCTCGACTACTGCACTAAAACAAATAGGTGAGGGGTAGAGTGAGGGGTGACTGTCCACTATTTTATCAATTGCAGATAGAGTCGGTCTCTCAGATGGATTAAAAAAAAAAAAAAAAAAAAAAAAAAAAAAATGCTAAACTGGGTGACCAAATATACTTTGGTGGCTGTTATCATATCTGGGCGGCCCGCCTAAGCACAGTCTAAGTATGGGAAACACTGGCTTATAACAAGGTATTAACCTAGAACAGCAGATTCATATGAATTACAGCCAAGAATTTGAAATAAAGAGCCTCTCAAGGTTTCATGGAGATTATTTAACATAATAATGGGTTTCAATTTCACTTATTTTATGCAGCTTCTCTGGTGCAGAATGAGTAATATAATAGAGCTGTAAGGCTGCAGTTTCTCCAAGTATTATTGAGATTTATGTGCTCATCACACCCTGCAAAGAAGTCCTTTGTCAAATATTGATAACAAATGTGTGTAAACTCACCATTTGAGTACGCATGTGCCATACTGATGACTGCAAAGTAGATACACAGCTTTTTGAATGGTTTAATATCTATATAGAAAATGAGACTGTGGTAGAAATCCCATATCTCTCCCTCTGCTGGAGGTTCTCAAGCAGCATCCTTATCAAGAAACTTTGGGCTTAATCATCTTCATTGATTTTGCGAGAAATCTTGTACTGTTCATCCCACCCTGAGGCATCATATTAAAATGGAGTTTAAATGGGGCTCTCTCAGTATCCATTCAGTTTTGGAGGGAGTAACTTCAGACTACTGCCTGGATCATCCAGCACAGTCTGTTATTTTTAATGAATAATTCCACACATGTACTCTTACAGACTCTCCTCGAGGCACAGCGGAGAGATTTGCATACCTATTTTTCCTGTAATCTAATGTGCCCTGAGCTCTGTAAGTGCCAGTGAGACCCATCACCATTTAAATGTCCATATCAAAATGGATGTTAAGTATTGTGTTTGAGGCCAAGCTCAGCTGTCAGCAACAGCGTTAGTCACTTAACGCAGGAGACATCACCATTACAGATGTGAGTTAGCAGCAGCTAGATGAGACAGAAAAACAGCCATCAAAAGTCAAAGTTATCATTTTGAGGTGTTGCACAGATTACAGAAAGGAGGCCAATGTTGTTCAGCGATGCTCGTCTTAAGCCCTACAAAGCTTCAAAAACCACCTTCATGTTTGATAGCCAATTAATTTTCCCTTTTTAACTGCACTAAGCCTCTGGTTTTTTTGTCTTCCTACTCAGTCTCCCTTTGCTCTTGTTCTCTCATCTCTGCGGCACCCCAGTGTCCTACATTAGCAGAGGTGAAAATACAGTAGCCTGGCTTCTATGTCAGGGCCAAATGGGGCAAACCAGAGATCATAGCAGTTGTGCCAATTATTTTCTCACTATTAGTCAAATTAAAGGATTGTTTTTGCATTTTGTACCCAAAATAGACAGCATTCTCGCTGTGACACAGATTTAAAATTAATTCCTTTGATTCTTGCTAGCTGTGGCAAGCACTTCTTTGACCTTGGTTATTTACCTCTTGTCAACATATGTTAATGTTCACCTAACCACGTGCCTATATATCTACAAACTGATAGTACCACTTAGAATTATTACACATATTATATATCATAATAGGATATATTTTTAAGATAAATTTTACAATGTGATTTGGGTTCTAATTATTGAGTTCCTGCTCTCCTCTTGGATAAATGTATCAAATTATCCTATTTAGTTATACACACACCGAGTTGCCAGTTTGTTAGTAAATACATCTTTAATTATTGTGGTCTAATACAGCAGCCCTGCAATAAATTCAGCCATAATGAAGGTGACGACTTTCAGTTTTAGTTAATTCACTGCTGATTAATTCAATTTTATGGTAATTTTGACAGCTGCAGTTACACTGCTATTGAATTAAATTGTGTTATACTGAGAAGTGTTTCTAATTTTGTTATCTGCCACATTTGTATGAATAAGGGTAGACTAAGTAATACAAACAAAATGCAGTACAGTTGGATTGCATTGCAAACTACAGCTTCCAAAACGGACCATGAAGTTGAATCAACAACTCTCTGAAACAGTCGCAACAAAAACTGAATGTTAAAACCCTCGTGAAAAAAATGATTGCAGCATTGTTGCATCAGACTGCATTAGCTTTAGCCTGTTGTACCAAAATAAAGTGCCATCTGAGTGTATTAACTGAGTGTATTTCTAGTAAAAACTACAAAAGCTTACTTCCTGTGCTGTTCTTCCTTGCGACTTCCCATTGCAGGTGTCTTTCCTAGAAGGGCCAGCACATCTGGGTGTTTCGCTGTGTTGGCCAGAAGCGTGGTTGTTATGGTAACCCGACAGGAGGCTGTCACCCGGCAACAGCGTCTCAGCCCAAAGCCGACACACATTGTCCTTACAGCAGGTGAGCAGAACATTACACACTGCGCCCCTGTAAGGAGAGAGGAAGGAAAAGGAAAGATAATGGCAAAGGGTTTAGGATGAAGTCTGGAGGGCACTGGACTTATCAGTAATGATTCTTTTATTATCTGACGCTGATAGTGCTATTCAGCAGCAGGTCAAAGGAGAAACACCTTTGGGTAGATTTGGTTAAGTAAAGGTCAAAAAGTGAAGATTAAATAGAGCAGTAATGACTGGTGACGAAGAGACAACTGAATCTAATCTCTTCTGATTACAGAAAACTGGCAGAACACTTTAGAGCTGCAACGTTTAGGAAGTTAATCGATTATTCAATTGACAGAAAATTAACCTGCAACTATTATGATTATCAATTAGAGGAGCTGTAAGTAAGATAGGTAATTGTTAAGTCTCTTTCCCAGGTCGTTAAATACCAACGCTTTCAGTTGGTGGTTTGGTCTGAGTACTGTCCCCAAAGCGCTGGTATTTGATGACCTGGGAATGGGACTCAACAACAACTGTCTTTCTCCAGAGTTACAAACAGCAACTTTAATTGTTTAGGTCATTTTTAAAGCAAAAATTCCTAAAATGTGATATTTTCTGATTATCTGCTGCTTTTCTTGGTCTTACATTACAGTGAATTTAATGTTTTTGGGTTGAGAAATGTTAATATGACATAACAAGACAAGGTTTGGGCTCTGGGACAGGGATACTACATTCGCTTTGCTCGGGGGCCACTTTTGTAAAATAACAGGAGGCCAGGGGCCGGTTAATAAACAAACATTTATAATGTATGTATAAATAATTAGCCCGGACCACTGTTGGGAGCCCAGAGCATCTTCCCCTGGCATTTGTTTTTGACAAACAAGCTCTATTTTGATGCCTTTTGTGTACTCTTGCACCTTATTTACATTCAAAGTGCAAAAATATTCCCAGTGTGAATCAATTTATTTTCATTATGGATTAGAAAATGGTTGGCGGGCCCCTCCAGGATATTGTAACAGGATTTTCTCACTGTTTTCTAATGTTTTGTAGACGAGAAAATAATCTGCAGATTTATCTGCAATGGATATAATCATTAGTTGCACCCCTACACCAGTTTATTCAAAAGGCAAATATTAAGACAACTGGAGTATACAAACAGAGCAGGTTGCCACAGGCAGAATAAAGGACAATGTTTTATGATTGATAGGTCTTTAACACAGCCGTACAACCCAGATCACCACTTCAGTGCTTCCTCAAGTCTAATTTATGAGAGCAAATAAGCTTAGAGAGAATTCTGCCTGAACATTACACTGTCTTAATGTCTGGGTTAATTATCTGAGCTGAGAGGTAGAGTAATAGTAATCTCTTCATAGTCATTTCCAAAATAATACTCCTGTATACTAAATCTGCAGTGAGCTGTGTCACATTATACTTCCCGTCAGAGAACAATTAAAGGTCACATTAGATTAAGAATGCTGTACCAAAGCAGGGCAGAACTTGGAGCTTTAGTGTCGTGAGAGACTGTAATACTGCACAGTGGCTGACCTATTTTGAATTTGCTCCTTAAAGAGCTCTGCCATTTTCACTCAGCCCACAAAATACTGTACAATGTGCAGCTAAATAAACAGAAAAAAGAGATGCTATCTGGCGTCTACCCAGCAAAACAGGTTTTGCCATTATTGTGCATTGTTATCTTGTACTTTTCTTGTTGTTCTCAGGTGTGTCACCTTAGGTCAAAATCAACCAACTGGGAACATAAATGAATCACTGAGGGGGGGGGCTGTGAGATGTTGCCTTGACAGTGTCCATACCGTGGCATGTATTTACTGGTCTTCCTCCAAGTAAAGCCGGCAACAGAACGAGGATGAGCCAGGTAGACAAAGGAAAAGGCCAGCTCTCCCTGGAAACTGACACTGGGTTCTGGTGGTGTAAAGAGTCTGGAAACACTCGACTTCCACTTACTGGTGCTGTACCAGACCTTAACGAGGCAGTCATCCTGAAGAGGGGACACAGACAGAGATGTAATTGATGCCATGCTGCAGGATGTGCTATCACAAGTTAAAGTCATTAAGTTATAGGCCTCAAAGGGGACCTATTATGCTTATCCTTATTTTCTGTCACATATATAATGTTACACTGTCGGCTGTTCACATTGAACATAGTCGCAGTTTCACACAATGAGGTAAATTTATGTAAAAGTAATCCCTGTGAGCAAAAGTCTCAGGCTTCACACCATACTGAATAAACTGTTTTCAACTGTTTCTTTTCTACTTTAGCTACAAGCTGATGTCATATCGTGACAGGACTTATTTATATGGTCATCTGCTCCAGGCATACTACTGTAAGAGTTGCTTACATAACCTACAGTGTTACATGAAGGCAAATATGTAAAGCTGGGTGCTAATGTTGGATCATACTGTCTCGTTGTTTAGAAGCGCTTATTTGTGATTTTTTTTTTAATAGCAGAAACTGCCGCTATTCTCTGTTACAGTCGTTCCCCTGATGCATTGACAGTGCAGAGACGCCAAGATACAGAAGACACAGAAACACTGATCAATCAAGCACACTGGCCCTTTTTCCAAGGGGGGCAGAGAGACAAAGGCGCTACAACAGAGCGGTTTCAAACCGAGGGTGGGTACAGTTATTCCAGTACAGACAGTAAAACAAAACTTAACTAAAACAAACAGACACTATAGGTAGTACTATACTAGTAGTTACACAACAGTAACACTTGAGTTTACAGTGCTGGCTGTGTCAATATGAATAGCCACTGCAAACATGACTGGTGTACACTAATTTCCATTCAAATCCTGGTAAAAGCTTGACTTACCTGTCCAGCAGTAGCAAAGAATTCCCCATCAGGAGAGAACTTCATTAAACTGACAGGAGAGGCCGTCCTTCAGACAGAAAAAAACAAAACAAAACAAAACAAGAACAACTATTACAGTGTTTTCTGTTTTTTTCCCAGATATATCTTATAGTCAGTAAGTTTTTAAAGACAGAATACAATAAATTCAATTTAATTACAAAAACAAGTAAGTTCAAAGTTAGATGTGATATAGTACCTGAATATAAAAATATATTACTGACCAAATTTCTATTACTTGGCTTTTTTAAAATTGTCTATTTAGCACATGGCTAAAAATAGTGTTGATGATGTAACAAGTATTCCAGTTTGAGTACATTTTGGGAAAAACAACATTTCTGTTTCACAAAAAATCTTTCTCTTTGAAAAGAAAAAGAAAAGAAAGCAATAAAATCACCACCTTAAGCCATATTTGCACAGGACTGGTATTACCATGGGACCTAACGTGATACAGAATGTTCCCCCACCACATCTATGTTTCATGGAGCACATTCAGTCAGGATAAGCACAGTCTGTATTTTACTCGAATTTACTAACATTATTCCCCAGATACATTGTCAAGGCTGCACTCTCAGCAAAGAAGGTACTGGAACAGCCTCAAAAACAATAAGAGGACCAGATCAGACTCAATTAAGTGTCCTTATTTTGATGAACTGGACACTATTCTAGGTCAGATCAACTGACACATCTGTCTAGATGGATTTGAGCTTGCTCTTTCAGCGAATGGGTCTACATGCTGTGTTGCAAGATGAACCTCCTGAATTTGTACCCAAAATGCTGTCAAAACTTTCTTTTATAAATTGCAGTGCAGCCTCTATAATTTTTGACTGTGAAAGAGGTGGAAAAGAGGCGTGGAGAAAACAAAAAACCTTGCAAAAAATAAAATACAATCTCAAATCACCAAGATGCAGATTCACATTGGACTAACATTATCACACCTCTGTGTCTGGTGAAGCATGGTAAGTAGTTTGGGGTGGAATTTTTACTTGACAAGCTACATACATGGCAGATTCCCACAGGATTAAGATCAGAGACAACATCCGCAATTATTATAAACTACTAGAGGTCCCAAGGAAATACTGATCCTGTGCAAATAGGGCTTTTAAGAGGTAGTTAGCATCATGTGCAAAGTTTGTGCTTCTCAGTTCTTACTTGCTCTGCCAGATGCAACTCCAGGTCGAATGAGAGTCTTTTATGGTCATTTCTGTCTCCTTCCCTGCTTCCTCAGCCTCATCTTTCACTCCATCAACATTAGACCACAGCTGGAGGCTGCTAGAGCCTGTTAACAGAGTGCTGCCTGGATACACAAAAACATATTCACTCCATCAGGACAGACAGTTTAAACAAAAGAAATTTGAATGCATGTAGTGCAAGAGAATTTTATAAACAACCCAATGCTTTTTTGAATACATAATTGCGTATTAACTGGTATTTATTAAAAAAGCTGTATGCGACATTCACAGCACATGCAATAACATGAACTCGCAGATGGACTAGCTATCAACACCGAACAGAGAAGCTCAGATAATTACACACATAGAAGGAGTGTGACTTCATTCTCTGCTCAGGACACCATTACTGCACTACATCTTTATATAGCAAAAATTGCTTTGCTGCTATAATAATGCTCTGAATGTTGCGTACAGCGCCTTTAAGAAAGCACTATTGATCAACGTACCTGTAGGGTGCCAGGCCAGGTTTCGTACCATCGACTGTAATACAAATTGACCAGTCTTCTGCCATTGGCAGTTCAACTTCTGTACAAAAACAACAGACAAAGAAAGTCAACATTCAAAATAACATGACTGTTCAAAATAGGACAGGTTATGAAACAAATAACATTCTTTTGTTTCTTATATCAGTAGTTACAACTGCATAACAAGAGCCAACAGTGAAGCTGACTCCATGTGAGCCACATGTGATCAGGCCACATGGACAACAGCTTCTGCTAGGAACGTCTGCAGTGAAAGAGGTACTGGGCTGTGTTAATCTTTCCATTCCTTATGACTATTCTTTGACTTCTCTAGCAACAGAGGAAGAACAACAGTTCTTCCCTGGTGACTTTCTGATGTGTTTGGTGGAACAATATTCTGCTCTATTTCAAGTATCAAGGGAGCATCGCCTGAAAGATAGAGGTCTGGTTTTTCAGGATGATCTGAATACATGCACGACTAGACTTAGACTGGAAGATAATGTAGGCAACTCACAGTCAGCGATGTGTCCTTTTGATCTGAGAGCTGAACAGGCTCAAAGACACACACAGTGCTTCCATAGGAAGCTGCAATCTGTCAGGAGAAAACAGAAAAGACAACATGTTAAATATTAAAACATGTTTTATGATACAGAATAAAAAGATATCACTGAAAACATACTTATAGGAACCACATATAATTACATATATTAAGGTCAACTACATTTCTATCTGTGCACAAAACTAGACACATCAAATTATTGTTGTAAATCACTTTTAAACCTACAATGTTTTTGAAATTTCTTCAGGAAAAGAAATCCTTGTTTTTGATGACTCAGACAGTGACTAATGAGTGTAGATCCTTAAGACCTTAATTGGAAGCAAACAAAGACAGAGCTTGCCATATAAACCATGACATGTATCACTAGTAAATTAGTTCAGTCCCCAGACAACAAACCAAAAATGTCTTAAGGATAAAACAACCCTACGATGAGTCACCATTGTCTCGTCTACCGTATGCACACATCCCATTCATGCATTGGTCAGGGGTACATGCTCAAGTGCTTTCCATGGGAGCCACAGTCACAATGTTAAACAGACTGAATGGGCGAGATTTCTGTGGCAGTGAACACAAATAACAAGCTATATAAGGTCTGGGTCTTGGATAATACAAGCTCTGTCCATATTGGAGTAAATAATATGCCGACTGTCACAGAGTGAATACCGTGAAGGAATGAGTCACACACTCACACTTGCAAATGGGCATGTATTAATTGACACAGGCACACACACATGCAAGCCACCACATTCACAAAGCAGCGTCTCATAAAATCTTTCGGGACAGATTATGACTCATGGCATGATGATACATAAGGAAAATCCTTTTTTAGGATACAGTTCACATTTTATCAAATTAGAATAGAACAGAATAGAATAGAGTAGAGCAGTTCTGTTATATGAGCAGCAAAAGAAAAACAAGTGAGTTATGAAACAATAAGTCTTCTGTTCTGCGGTTACAATGATGACAAGTCCTTGGTCAGATTTTCACAACATGCCAACTGAGATTTTGCAATCATATTATGCTGCCAGAATAATACAACTGATATCTTAAAGTTATACTAAGCAGGACTTCCCTAAAAATCAGTATAGACTCATATTGAAGTAATCCTTCTCAAACATCACATATGACCCACTCGTAGTGTGTGGCTGTATATTAATCTGCAGATACTCTGCTTGCTGCCTGTATTTCTTATTTTATTTTTATGTATTTGGGACTTTGAGCAGCAGGTGAGCTTGGGACATTATAAAAAGGTAACGACCAGGTGCCAGGCCTTAAGCAGCATGTATCCAAGAGGAGGCTACGAAATAATCTGTGCGAATCTGTGTTTGGCTTTCACTCTTCCTTTTCCTGGCAAAACTGTTTACAAACAGTAACTGACAGTTCCTGCATTGTATATCTCTAGATCTTGGGTAAACCTGTTTTAACTTAACCAAGAACACCCTGCCCTTTTAGAAAGCTAACCACAGTATGAATAGTAATAATTAAAGTTAATTTAATACCACTGCTTTCTGGTGTTAGTGAAGGGTGCTCCCTTTCCTGTCTGTAAAGTGTTGCTCTGCATGGATTTGTTTTTAAACCTTTAAGGACTATATGACCTGTATAAGCTGTTGATGGCAACAAACAGGCATTCAAATTGTGAGATAGTCAAACACAGTGTGAAAACAATGAAGTTATTCTAGTCTTGTGATTTAAATAAACCTACCCCTCCTTGTACAAAAGTAAACTCTTAATGACATTAAGCAATGCAAAGTTCAACCAGGTGGAACACAACATTAAATGTAGCGCAGAGCCTCCGTGCACGTTGCTGCTCTTTCCAGTGATTATGTTGTTTGCTATAATTTTAATAATGTCTCACAGTAACATGGTGTTCTTTAATCATAACTAATTACACATTCAATATAATGATTTCGGAAAATACATGTTTCATTGCAGAGGGTCATTAATGCTTACAAAATGCATCTTAAGTGCTACAATACAGTGTGAGCGCAGGGGATGTGTGCTCAACAATGCTGTGTAAACTAATAGCATTGCAAATATCACAGTGTGGAGAGGGGCAGTGAGGTGGAACTGGCAAGCATACCAACTGAGCATGCTTAAACAGATGCTAGCCCAAGCTGGAGGCATGTGAGGTTACTTCTGGCCCAAATGAATTGGATTAAACATCACATGAGGGGAGTGGTGAGGAATTGGGTGAGCAATTTTTCCTCTTATTTGAATTAAACCAGGCCTGTCTCCTGTTTTAACGAGGCTACCACCATCCCCAATTAAAAAATAAACCCAAATTGCAGTGATGGGCTGGCACTGATGACTTCTGACTTTAATATCTTTATGGAGTCATTTGCCAAATTTATGCAGATGTAGTAATCCTGGAAGTCTCCCTTTTTATTTGATTGCAGCAGTGTTACTTAGTAACTAAGAGGAATCGTGACTACTGTGACTGTGGCAATAATGCAGGGTGCTGCTGGGTTGCTTTGGCTTAGATTGATAAAAACAATAGCACATCTCAAGCTTGACTAGTATGAAAGATGACCATAAAGGGTCCACAGAGATGCTTCAATTTAGAGCTGGGCAATATATCTTTTCTTTGACATGAGACCAGATATCATCTTAGATTTTGAATATCATAATATCGTTTCCTTTTTTTAAAGGCTGCATTACAGTAAAGTGATGGAATTTTCCTATCTTATCTGACTGTCCTTGCTATTCTATTATTTGCCTTTACCCACTTACTCATTATCCACATTACTGATGATTGTTCAGCAAAAAGCACAGTGTGAATATTTTGTTAAAGCACCAACAGTCAGCCCTACAACACTGTTGCAATGTCATCTTCCTCCTGAGACCCTGTGTCCTTATGAGAACATCATATTTTGAGTTTACTTAACCTCATCCTTCATTCTACTTAACTTAGACCTATTGTCCCCGTTTGTGGACACTTTTTTCCATCATCTAGTGGTAGTAAGAGCAGTTAACTGACTCAAGTAAAAACAAGATGGCAGCCATCTCTGCCAAGTCAGTCTGTGGCCGACACAAAAGTGGACAAAACCTGATCACATTTTATGGTTGAAACTTGTTTGTTGTTTATGATTAATTTTGTTTGTAGTTTAATATGGCAACAAATTTGACCAATTTTAGCAACAGTAACAAGCTAAGGTGCCGTTTTGAGACACTGGAACTTTATTATCGTCTCATTCAAGGATACTGGGACTTAATTATCGTTGACAACGTTTTGTTTTTTATACTTATAAAAGGTCCTACCGATGACAAATAGCTAAGAGAAATTAAAAGTTCATATCAAACAAAAGTTCGGCTTTCAGGAAGATATTGAGGTATTTTGTCAAAAATATTGAGATATTTGATTTTCTGTTTTGCCCAGCCCTACTACAATTTGTGATTTTAATTGAACATGGGTAATTAGACACACATTTCTTCTCACAATCACTGCCATTGAAATGAAAAGAATACAAGCTACATGGCAATATTATCATAAACAAACCCTGTAGAGATATAGCCCACATATCGCACCAATTCAGATCCGACCTTTTACAGCTTTGCAATTAGATTTTATGATATCACTCTACGGGGGAAAGGTCCAAAACTCCAGAGGACACTACTCAAACAACCCAAGCAGGTTAAGTTGGGACTGAGAGCAGGTCAACTAGTGTTGTAGTAAGTCTCAGCCCAGTTTTTAGAGTTCAGTTTCTCTAAGTTTTTTTGGCTTTTAAAACTTATGAATGTTAAACTCTTTAAACCACAGTCATGAAGCAGTGAGTTCCAAACTTAAGGCCTGTGCTTAAACATACAGAATAATTCATTCATGCTCCTCAATACTTCGTGCAACTGGGACCAACCCCAACACCACCTTCCCTTCACAACGTCGACCTGAAAACCCGCCAATCCAAGTAAAATCTGATCCAGTTCTACATTTAGATTATTCCTGTGGCAAACCGAAAGTGTACACGCAAGCAATTCTCTTGATGTCTCTCTGTGCCACAGATGGACTCGGAACACAGTTCAATAGAAAGACATCAGAAGGACTACTCAACAATAATACGTTTCTGCAGATCTGTCCCAGATACAAATTACAAAAAACATCACAACAGATCTTTTGTTTGAGCAACACTTAAACCTATTTTGGCGTCATTAAAGGGATTATCAGTGGCATTACATCAGTGAATGTGCCTGCTGTACCACTGCTTGCTTTCCTGGGTGATTTTTCTCTCACTTGGAGTTGATGACAAGAAGCTTAAGTTCATTAAAACTGCCTTTGATGTTGCCAACAAATCTCCTCCCTGAACACATGAGCTGCCAACACTTAATAAGAGAGTTTGCCATTAATGTGCCTGGCAAAACAGTTACAATTAATCTATAACAAAATCTGAGAACAATAGAGTCCTGGACATTTTAGCAACATTTGGGCAGGATTTATTAGATATGCATGATTTCGCTGACACTGTAAGCTGAGCGTGCCTACCACACTTGATCAAGAACATATTTCCACCAATCCCACTTGTGTGGTCATTAAAATAAAGTGGAGCAAGAGGAAGCGAACTGTGCATCAGGGCGCTGTGCAAAAACCCACTTTTTAGCACCCTCACTTTCCCTTCTATTGCAGTCTGTTGTCTCTCAAATCCATGGATGATATTAAGAGTTGGGTACATTATTCTTGTATTACACATATTCTGCATTGTTTGTACAGTGGGGGAAATAAGTATTCAATAAGTCAACATTATTTTCAATAAATATATTACCAATGCAGATATTTACATGAAATTCAGACCAGATATTGAAATTAAAGCAATTAAAGTACACAGATGAGGAAACTGTAATATTTAAATCTATAAAAAAAAGTGACATGCAAGTGACATGGAAGGAACAGAACACGCTAATTTAATTTACTTGCTTCCTGAATTTATTTGTTTCCTGTACGAAGAAACTAATGCCTCACAGATTTTTGGCCCATTCTTCCACACAGACTGTTCATAAATCCTGTAGATTTGGGAGGACCAACTGGTGAAGCCTGATCTTCAGATCCTTCCCCAAATATTCTATTAGGATTAATTCTGGTGACTGACTGGGTCATTCAAACACTTTTGTTTTCTTCCTCTGAAACCAAATGAAAGTCTCCTTTGCACATGTTTTGGATCGTTGTCCTGCTGGAAGGTCCACCAGTGTCTTATCCTCGTCATCCTAGTAGATGGCAACAGATTCTTCTCAAGAATTTCCAGTTATATGGCTTCAGTCATCTTCCCTCTGATACTTTGGATTCTACTGGTCCTATTAGGCCGCATCCACATAAATAAGTTTTCATTTTAAAACACAGTTTTAGAAGAAAATCGATCTCTGTATACACAAGCGTTTTAGCACAGTTCCAGAATTAATCTCCGTCTATTCTAACATGCCTGGGAACACATATCACATGACGAATTACGTAGACTAGGCATGTGTATGTGGATGTAAACAGGAAGCAAACGGTCTACTCTGAGGTTGGTTGCTCAGTTACAGAAAACACTGTGGAGATTGTTCTGCTTGGATGGACGACATGGTGGAATTGGTACCGAAAGTAACAGCCCATTTAAGGAGTCGTGTGAATGCTAGGTATAAACGTGGCAATAGCTATGCAGTTAAAAACAAAACAACAAAGTGTGGAAGTATCCTTTGAGTCATGCAGAGCCATTTCTCCTCCAAACAAGGTGCATCGTTTTGCTGCAGCATAGCTTGTTTAAAGTTTACTACACAACATTTAGAGAAGTCTGTAGACAACTGGGAGTGTGTGATTGGACAAGACCAAAATCCATCAACTTTTTTATGGATTGGAATGTTATGATGTCTTCATCTGTGTAGATTTATCAAGTTAATACCAATGTCTGGTCTAAAATTAATGTAAATAACTGCATTGGAAATATGTCTTTAATTGGAAAAAAATGAAGATATTTTGAATATTTAATTCCCCCACTGTATATGGCAACATTTTCAGTAGCAAATCCGTTATCTTTCATTAATCTAAGATAAGATAAGATAAGATATTCCTTTATTAGTCCGACAGTGGGGAAATTTCCAATTTCTAAAGCACAATGTTGACCTTCAGCTAAAAAAAATAGATAAAGAAACAAAATTTCCTATCAAGTTCTTTTCCCTTGAATATGCTCTCCTAGTGATTACCTGCACAGTATGAATGCATCCAATTACGACAAAGAAAAATAATAATTTAAACTGAAATGTTTGTACTTGACAAAAATGTTTTTTCAAGATCACCCTGGTTTTCACATCAACCTGAGGACCCAGCATAAGAGGACACCACTCCATTGCTCTTACCTGTCCACCCTGCGATGAGCAGTCGACACAGCCGACCTGGATGTTGCCATGTTTGGCCCCTGGGATGATCTGCAGTCGCTCAAAGTCACTGCCCAAAATCACTACGTCACAACCTGACGCATAGGCCTATCAAGAGACAGCGAAAAGAGGAGAGAGATGAAGATGACACTCAGATCCACCCAGAGAGAATTGCATGAAGGGTCACTTGAACGTCACTTGTCCTGAAGCCAGTGTCACTGCATCAAGCGTGCCACCATATGACAGCTGTGGAGTACGAGATTAGAATTCAACGCTCTATTTCTGTGACTCTCAGAAGGAGATCTTCACATGAGCTGTGATTCACTGTGACTCTGCCTCCTTCACAGGAACACACAGACGAAAAGAAATAGTTCTCCATTGATCCACTCTCTGAATAGCACTGCAGAAGTACCTCATAGAGTTTGCTTTGAGATCACAGAGTGCAAACGTAGTCAGAGGTACTGCCTTTGTATTTCAGACACACAGTCCTTAAACCCTCAGTAACAAAGACTTCCTGCAGTAGAGGGAAGTGTTTTTGCACTATTAAGCAAGATCTAAATTATATAGCAGTTAACATAACACAATGACACAGGCTTCATTCTAATGCAAAGATAAACTAGCTTTGATAAAATTAAGCATTTGATCAAGCCCATCCATATCTGTCAGATGCTGGACGATGATGGAGGGAGCTCATTGTGGCCTTTTGTCCCACAGGGGACAAAGAGAATAAAGGAAGTAAGTAACACACATCAATTGCAACTTGACAAATGCTTTCATCTTAATTTCTTTTTAATATTATGGGTGTATACACTTTCGGCTCTACCCGATGAGTTTATCCTAGACCTGGGAGAAACTAACAAAACTAATGTGGTGTTTTGTCTGCAGGGTTCTCTGCAGTGTTAAACAGCGGAAGTGCCCCACCTCGCCTGAAACAAAGACACCTACATCATAAAAATTAAAACACTTGTGAAAAAAGAGTAGAGGCACTATTTCACACAGCAAATGCCATGTTTAATGAGTGCAACTACTGTTTACGCTGTCATCTACTCAGCACAGGCATATCACTTCCGCAAAATGATTTCCTGAGGGTAAAACCACAACCTCGATATCAATGATGTGGCAATGTTTCTGTGTTTGATGGTTGCTGCTTTCACACAAAACTGAACCTGAAGTGATCTAAACTTCTCAGAGAAAAAAAATACTGTGCGTATGATGACCAAGCAGAAAGAGATATGGTCATTTTCATTCAGAAAAAAAGGTCAAATAAGCTTAAAGTAAATTTAATCACTCATCTGTAAAGCAGGACAACAAAAAGAAGCATTTTGTGCCAATACGATAGATTACCAATTTTATACTGTACTGCATTTGATTCAAGTGTGTGAGCCACCATTTTAAACTTTTTTGGTTTTAAACAGACAAGCTCCCACACAAAGAAAACATTTTCTTTTACTTTTTAGGCAGTAATCATAGACAGGATCACCAGTCTGTTCTTAGTCCAAGGAGTAACACTACCCTCACCAAAAGCTTCTTGGCATCAGTGCTTTTTCCATACCCCACTTTTGCTCTGCTTACTACATTTGCATTCAAAACAACTCAGTGAACAAAAATCTGTTCAGACAGATCAGTGTGGCCACCCCTTAAGAATCAGAGCTCCTAAATGGCTGGAAGAGAAATATTTCCAGAGCTTGAAATATCTTACCGTGAATGGCACATTGTTGACGCTCCCTACAGAGAAACAATTGTCTCCAGGGTTGACAGCCCCTGTGAGGACCTGATGGAGATTCATGACTCTTGTTTATAGTCCCCTTGTGTTCTTTCCTCCTCTCTCCTTTCTCACATCACCCTCCCACTCCAGGTGAGATTCATGGGAAACCATGGGAAGGATGCGTTCATCTTCATCTGTAGCCTGTAATTTCACTTGAGTCTCTCTGCAGGCTTGCTGCGAGGAAGAGAGGAGAGATAAAAACGGAGATGTAAACAGAGAATGTTTTGGTTCAGTAAGCCTCAGGCCTAGAGCATATTACTAACTCCTTGATATTGACTACAAATTGATTTAACACTCAGCACTTGTGATGCTATCAAGAATTCCTCCTTGACAGATGATCTGCAAATTGTTTCTGTTGCACTATACTGTGCATGCAGAGCATCAGGTGCTCTTAAACCTTCTCCGCACCAGTCAAAAACTGCATCAAATTTGTCTCACAATGGGACACTGATGCACAAAAACACACTGGTCGTGCTGAGAGAATGTCCACTACAAATACGCATTAAACCTATTTGAAATACGGACAGCTGCAAAAAGGCACATTGATGTCAGTGCTCATTTGATTCTGGTGGCCTATCTCAAAATCCATTAGTGTGTCAGATGGTTAACATCAAGAGTTCTTTCACTGCAAAACAAATGCTGTCAGCTTGATTACTGAAAAACTAATTGGCATGTATAGGAACTGGAATGACCATCAGGTAGAAAACAGCAGGGTAAATATGGGGGAGGGTTTAAGGGAGCAAGAATTTCTTGCAGTGTGGCAACTGTGAGACTGTCATAGCAAGATAAATCTAGTTAAGTCATTATATAGGGTTTTAAATTGATTCTGTAAGTATTTGAAACTATAAGGCATTTTATATGTAGAACAATTCCTACAGAGGTACTGAAGTGATGGAAGTAGGTTGAGTCATTGGGTGGGTAACATCAGATAAGACTGGGCGATACGGAGAAAATCAAATATCACAATACGTTTGACCAAACACCTCAATATCAATACTCCAGTGATATTGTGGGCTTTACTACTGGTGCTTTTGCAAAATATACCACAATGTGCTTTTTAATAAATGGGCCTAATCATCAGCAATTACATCACTTTACTGTAATGCTGATTTTAAACCAGCGACAGACAACACTTAAGATATCATGATGTCCAAGATCTAAGACAATATCTAGTCTCATATCACATAATCAATATACTATCAATATATTGCCCAGGCCTAACAACAGATTATACCAGCACTGAATTTAGAATTTCCTGTTTGTGCACAGCACCTGTATTGTACCTCTGTACGCTGGCAACAAAGCAAGTCCAGTACAAACACAAAAAGCATTGTTAAAAGGGTGCAGAGCAGGTGTCAGTGAGCCAAGTGGGTCACCAGTGCAGACCGCCTTACCTCAGCACTGCAAGACATCCTAATCTCCTTTATTTTACATAGGGGTGGGCGATACCACAAAATCTGGTTTCGATCCATGTAATACAGGGCCAGACCTACCAATATCGATACATTACTTTTAAAAATAAAAGCAGGGTATGTACTTTCATGTAGGACAAAGCAGTGTGTGATGATTTATTAGGTAATTAAACAGCTTTTGATGACCATTAACAGTTTGAAAATGTAAAATTAACCAACGCTGAAGATCTGATCTGACTTAAATATTAATTTAATCACTGGATATTCTTTACCTGAGACTCTCTACACAGACTCTGCCAGTGAACACTGCCTCTGTGTCAGGGGTTTGGATGCTGAGGTATTTCCCTCCTCCTTTCTTTTTGGTCGCAGCTCCACTTTTCTGTCTTGTGTTTTTTTCCCTCTTTCATTAAGCCATCACTGACGCTGGGATCCTATTGATGCTAGGATCTATTCTCAAAATGAAAATGTGGTATCAATAGCAGTGGTGTGCTGTAACACACTGGTGTGCTGTGATGCAAATCCAGGTGTGCTGTGGGATTTTGTGATGACAACACATTACTATTGCAATATTCAAAGAGTTACTACTTACGTTTTATCTGACTGTATCAGTATGTTATGTGCGCCCATTTCCTAACAAGGAGGCAAACTCTACCTTAAAAAAATGCAATTGAATTTAGTTTGTCACTGTTTACATGAGGGAATTATAAGTGTGTGACACATCCCATCATCTCATGTTATTTCCTGTTTACATGGATGTGTTATTGTTGCCTTAATGTAATTTTAAAAAGTTTAATTCTAATTCTTATATCATTTTGTTGATAAATATTTCGTGAGTAATGGTTAACTGTCAACTGCTATTTGATATTAGTCAATAAACACAAACATTTGTGTTGTGATAAGAGTGATAACACACGTTATGGAGGCTAGTGGGCACAGATATAAATACAGGTGTGCCTTGAGACTTTGGCTTGGGCACAAAAAGTTTGAAAACCACATATCTATGATATCGATATTCTGGTATCGATGCACCTACCCCTAGTTTCACAGTATTTGTCCCCTAAACATTGCTGCAGGCACAGGTAGGTAATTGAGGAAACTATCATGCCCAATAAATGACATAAATGAAGACATATCACGTCTCCAGGCGCTTTACTGATACACACAGTATGTCCCACTTTTGGAGCGCATACAACTTATGACTTTAATGTTACACCACAAAATAACATGTGTTCAGTAAACTTAAGTGGAGAACAAGTCCTTGAATGTCAAAGTTTGGTCTGCAACACCAATATAAAGTACAGCAGTAACGTTACGGTATTTAATAACTGAAGATAATGTGAGTAATGTTTCCTGTGCTGTGGCAACTCACGTGATAAAGTTTCACAAGCTAGCACATTAAAACACAGCAAATGACACCACACCGGACTGACACTGTGTCATCCGCACAGAATAAACATACAAGCAGCTAAATGCCTGAGATTTTTAGCAAACTCTTCACGCTGCAGCTACCTGTTTTTAAGTCGTCGAATCATGACGCTAACTTAGCTGTCAAGTTTAGCTAGCCATCTGCAGTTTGTAACATAAACACCTTAACGCGACCAGTGTTTGAGACAGTAATTAGCTGCTTACCTTGTGCTGCAACTTTGAATCATGCCCTGCTGTAAATACAATGATAACATCCCGTTCAGCTTCTCTTTTTGATGAATGTAGCTCCCCAGCGTCAACTAAATGTTACGGATCCGCTGTAGGTCAGTTAGCTAGCGTTAGCTCGTGCTAGCTTGTAAAGCTCTCTTTTAGCGAGCTCCTGAGCTACAAAGCTAGCTGTAGGTCACTGAAGGCACACACTTAGTGCCTGACAGTCTCTGCTTGCCAAGACGAGTAGCTTTTTACTTCTCAAAAATGCTAACCATAAGAAGGAGCCAACCTCTCCCCAAGGTTAGCAGATGTTAGCTTCCAAGGAGGAAGCTTTTCCTTATGTTGAAGATGTGTCATGATCATGACTGTTTCGCTGCAATGCATTATGGTCCTTGTAGTTGCATTCTGACCGAAGCAGAGCGAGATCAGCATAGCACACACCTGTCTACAATAAAAACAACACACAGAGAAAAAATAACAGAGCTTTAGTCCTTTTTCGATTTAATGTTATTATTTTTTTATGTTATTAATTTTACCTTTTGTAACGTCGATAGAGGATTGTGGTTGTACCGGCTTGTGGTGAGCACCTCCCCAAGTGTGGCTGAACTTTGTTACACTATTGCTCAACTGACAAAACGTCCACATGTGGAGAAATATAAATTATTACTACTTTAACATTGTCCCTAAAATTGTAAAAGTAACTTTTACCACAGCAACTTCATTCCATAGATTTGGAACCATGATTTTACCCAGCCAGGCTTATCAAGATAAACTACCAGCATCTGTGAACTAAGTAAATTCAGATCTGCTGAGGTGCTTAATCTGATTAAACCTGTCAGAGGAAAACAATGGTTGTACTTAGGTGTGACCACACCCAACCACTATGTGATGGCACACTGATAGACCCTCAGGTACATTTCCGCATCACCACAGCCAAGTGAGAAGTCGGTGAAAGGTGTAAATATTGTGAATTTTTATTCCCACAGTGTTGCATTAGGTATGTCTGTTGCAACCATTTTTCTCCAAATACCCTGTGATTTTGAATTTGTATTTCCAGTCCAGAAAATTGAACCTCAATATATTGGTAAGCCATTTTCCTTTGGGCCCTCTACAGTCTGCTCAGTGGTTAGATTAAAGAGGTTGATTCTATGATGTGTCAGTTCATCATGTGTTAAGCTGATATTTCCCGATCCAATTTCAATAGTGTTAACCTGACACAAATCTTCTGTTGCTATTGTGAAGTTTGAAGAACCAACTTGATACTTATTCAGGAACCTTTTCCTATTAAAATCTGCACACACTTTCTACAACCTAAAGACTCCTCAAAAGTATAGAGTCTTATACAGTCAGCCATATGACTGTATCCAGTCAAGCTTTGGTGGCAGGTGACTCCAAAATTTTGAATGTAAGTGTATGTCAGTGTGTCTAGCATTTAGGGTTGTACAGTTAATCCACATATTATTAACAAAAAAAAAAAAAAAAAAAAATCGCAGAAAGGCTAAGTTATTATCTAAAATCACAGGAACTGCAGAAATCACATCATCATCATTTTATATTTTTTTAGTGATAATTAAATGGAAAAAATTAAATATATATAATATATAAAATAAAATCGTGATGTATAGAACAACTACAATAACCAGCAAAATAATCACAATATGACTTTTGTTGCATATTGTGAAGCTCTACTAGTTTTCTCTACAAACTAAATAAAAGTCATCATGCTGTGTGACAGTGTTTGAATGTATCTGATTATTTGATTAATGCAAAATATTGTATTTGTTCATTATCCTATTCAAGTGTTTTTTCTTAACGTGCCCTGCCATATGTCCTTTCTTTGTAAATGTCAATATGTAGTATCCAGTCATACTCTCCTAATGTTTTGATGAGGACCCAAAACTAGGCCACTACATCTTAAATTCTCACCTTCTATTTTTCTTGTGTTGTTAGATTATATCCCACAATGCCTGGTCATCAGATGTGAATTGAATCTAAATGTATATTTTATTTTATGTTCTTGTCTGAGATGAGGGACAGAAGGGTAGTTGGAGGTGTGTGACGTCCTTGCAGTAAGCCTAAATAACCACAGGGTGTCACTCTTGCTCAATACACTGGACTCCAGTTTACTTTGACCAGTCCAAAATGTTGAACTGGACTAGCTTTTTTGCTCTTACCATCTGTTTTGTGTGCTTTTGCGTTATGTCTGAACATATTTCTCATTTTCCTACATATTAGCATGTATGAATATTCCAAATTATAACTATTTTGGTCAAAATTAAGATGGTAAATGGTTGTTTTGTTGACTGAAATGTGGCTCTTAGTTTTGCAAACATTATATCAATGCAGTGCAGTATGATGCTTAATGAACACAAAGGAGACACAGCTCAAGATGTAATCATACATATACTCTTATAATATTCAGTCGGCAGCTCACCTCTTCATTTCTGCTTGCACATATTTCTGCTGATTCTACCCGGGCTCCATTGTAATGGGCAAAACACTGTTGAATGGGGAAATGAATGAGGATGGGGGGTTGCAGGCTTCAAACTCAATTAAAGCATGTGGAGATAAATGGGACAGACAGTGTCCATGAATAATTAAAATGGCTGACATGTCAGTGACATTAGGGAAGGTTGGCGACATTTATCGTCATGGCAGTTGGATAGTGGCGATGATGAAACTGTTGACTTTCCAGTCAGGAAGTAGGTCACAGCATGATTAAAGATGTAGCTTCTCAGTATTACTGTGCTAAATATTACATAGCTTTTCAGTTTTCACATATATACATACATGACCACTGTATCACTGTAGGTTAAATTTATTTGCACTACATGTAAACGGTAATATTCTTGCACACAGACCTGTGCACACACCTACACTAACACTCACACACAAACACTATCCATCCTGGTGTAATAACATCACCCTATCTCGTTTTACCATCTCAGTTTTCTACCAGTGGGTTTGACTTTGAACAACATCCACAGAGAAAATAAAAGAGAATTCTTTCATAGACAAACTCCAGTCCACGGTGTATAAAGGATATTGCTGTTCAGTGTGATATTGAATTCTCTGAGTGTGTGTAAGAGTGCCTAGTTCTTTGCCAGCAACAGTTTCTTTTCAGCGCAGACACTCAAAAAGAAAGAAGAAAATACTCTCTGTTCTACACTCTCCCCTTTGAAACTGGATATAACTATAATAAAGTTTAGTTAAGATTAGTTTTAAGAACCCTCCTGTGTCAAAACCTGGTCTCAAAGACATCAGGTGCTAATACGGCATTACTGACTGAAAGTATTATCTTGTATAAAGAGCTTTCATTTATAGACAGTGGGCATATACTCTCAGCCTTGGCTGTTATTTCAGTGGCAGGGGCAGAGAGCTAAAAGTTAGAAGAGGTCCTAAAAATATCATCTCTGTGCATCGTCCAAGATAAATTTGGCAGCAAGAGAAGACTGAGACTGAGAAGAAGAAGAAGAAAATGGGCATCAGCGTTGCTCTAAAATAATAACAATAAAAATAGACTATAGACAATATAGAGGCTGCACAGTCCATGTGATGCTGCTGATGCATTTCATCTTAGTATTTAGCTTCAATATATTTTACATCCAACGTTAGAAAGGTTATTTTTGAAATGTAATAGGTTACTTGTTACCCTGTTAAAAATATAATACCTAATATAACTATTTTATTTTGTCATCAAAGTAAGGTAACCTATTACATTTGATTTGTTTTCTAACAAATGTTTTAAGATGGGTAATAAAGTTGAAAAGTGCATAAATGGCTGAAAATAATATATCCAGATGTAATCACCAACATTTTATTCAGTAACTGTAATTTAATTACATATTTTTTTCTCAGTAATTGTAACTAATTGCAATTTATTTTGTTATTTAATTACATTACTATGCTTTGTTTTTGCTACTATGAGTGCAATAAGTAACTGTATTTCATGCTGCTACTTGCTATTTGCAGACATAAGAAACTACACAACTGTCTTGTTTCTCAATTTATTTGTGACTTTTGTTTGTGTGTACCGTATTTAGTTTCTTTTACTTTTGTTTTTCCATGCTTCATTTTGTGCATTGTAGATTCTCATAGTGCATACTAGTTGAAAAAGGTCTACATTATGCATCTGTTCTAGTGTATGCATCTCTTCTTTTATTCCCTCAAAGATCAGAACTAGGAAAAAAAAACAAGAGAGCTTTTGTGTGAATATTGGTTATATTTTTATCTTGGGAATGAAATAATATAAAGAAGAAACTAGAATAGATTTTTTAACATATTTTTTACATTGTGAACATAAGACACAAGAGGGCAGTGTTGAAACATATAAAAAATGTGGGCGGCGAGGCTGTCCTTGCTTTGAAGGCGCTGCAATTTAACCTCATGACCAGCCACACACTTGACTGCTGCATAATCCTATTGTTACATGTGAAACAGACATATTGCAAATGCAAAACACAGGCTGGATAAAATACCCCCGAACCACTGGCCTGCTCAGTTTTAACAATCATGTCAGGTTTATTTTCAAATTACACCAACATAAATCTTGATTATCAAGTTTGGGTCTCGCTCCAGATAACATGAACTGCGCCCCAGCTGCTTTGGAAGGTTGATTCAGTCCTTCCTAATGTATAATCCATGAGTTTTTATTTTTCCCTTGAAATGTGAGTTGTCTCTTTGAAGTGTTTTGTGGTATTATTATACTGTGGTTTGACGAGTAATAATGTTGATGTCTTGTATGAGCTGTAATTACTGGATCTGGAGGTAGGAGGGCAATGCCAAAATGGGCTTGAAGTTTCAGTGTGGCCGTGCTTTGATGTTTCATGGGTGGGGAGGGGGGAGCGAGGCGAGGCAGCTTTTCCACAGGAGAAAATACCCACAAGTTGCTGAACTTTGTCTGACAGACAGGGACGTGAGTAACTAACCATAATGAAGCATAATGGCAAATAAAACAACTGTTCTTTTGAAGAGACTAGCCGTTTAACATTTGGCTTCGGTAATCAGAAAATGATAAATACTCTCATCTCGGGGTAATTATGAGTATCCTTTAAACACTCATCAAATGATAAGCTTTCATTTTGGTATATACGTGTAAAACTGCACTGAGAGGGATAATGGGCTTTGTTTGCACTCAGTAAACCAAACCAGCTGCACTGCACTGCATGATAATATTGTTTTTGTTGGTGCCATCTCTGGCAGACTTTCTGTGTTTGTAATCCATCGGCTCTTCCTCTTCTGTACTATAATTTCAACACTGTCCCCCAGTTCTGCGTAATGCAGTGACCTGAGTAAAAGCGTCCTTGGCCGTGAATGTTGTTGAGTCAACTGGAGGTGTGTTTGTGTGTGTGTGTGTGTTTTTGGCTGACAGCTTGTGGGAAGGCCTGCGTACATCAGCGCATGTATCCATCTGTGCAAAAGTGCATGTGAACATGTGTGCGTCACCGCATGAGGTGTCTATGAGTGTATCTCCTGTGTGCGTTTGTGTTGCTCTTGAGCCTCATCCTGCAGAGGTGACTGTGAAACGATGGGAACAGACATTACGGTCGGAGGAAGAGGGGTTAGCAGGCAGGCAGGCAGGATATCCCATCACATTAGAGCTGCTGCTGCGCCCACTTCCTTCAACTCTTCCCAGGAAGAGGTCAGCAGAGGTCAAGCAGGCTCCTCCCTCTGTCATTATCCTTCCATCACCTGCCGTCCTCTCCCTGCTGACAACAGAACTTTCGCTTCTGTCTCTTCAACCTTTACTCTCGGAAGCAGCTTTAGCTCTTTATGAGCGCCCACCCCTTTTCTTTTTTTCTTGTCTGACTCTGCCTTTATGATTTTCACATCTTTTTTTCCTCTCCATCTGTTCCCCAGCTCTCTTTTATTTGCCTCTTTTTGCTCTTTTGATAGCCCTACATCACTCCCAATTTCCCTCTGTCATTTGCTCAGAGAACTCAGGGGTCTCTCTTTCTGAGATCTTTTGTTGAGTCTGCAGCTGATCTCTAGATTGCAACAGAGATACGAAACACCCACTGCTGCTTTCACAGGCAGACTGGAGATTGAACTGAATTCTGTCAGAGGAGGATCTCTGGTGAGTTTTTAGCAAGAGAGGAAAGAGGACTGGCTGTGTATTGTGAGCCTGAAAGCACAGCCTAATGTGTGTCAAAAATACAGCTAAAATCTGGGGCAAGTGGTAATGCAATATAGATGTTATGTCATGATGAATATTTCATGAAACACAACAATGTACTGCAATAGAATAATATATGTATATTGACTAACCTGAGCAACAGAGGTAATAATCTGACATCTTTATATTCTCTGTCATGCAAATTTAAAGTGAAATCTTTCAGCCATCTTGGCAGAGCATGACAGCTGCCTGGAAACCGAGCAAACTTCTTTCACTTAATCCAGGTTTTAAACAAAACGTCAATATTTTACAGTGTCTGTCTGTAAGTGTGCCACTCAAAACTGAAAATTAGTGATTTGCTCCTTACTTATCGGATTTGAAATCCACAAAGTTGCGCACATCTTTATACTGCAGATCTCTCCCTTGTTTTGAGCACTAAGACGCTGCGCGGTTCACTCGCATTTGAGCTGTATTTGCCTAGATGTGTTTTGACTTTGTTTGAGCTCAGGTCTCTTCATCATCAGATGCTTTGGCATCATCCTTTGTCTGGCTGCCTCCTCCTGTCTGAGGAAATGTGGAGTGAACTTGCTTAATGAGGAGACAAGAATATTTTTCCATGATTTAAACAGAGATCACAGAGCAGACGTCCAGAACACATCTCTCTCAAACAACACACATCTGATAACAAATCAGAAACAGTGTAGAGATGCTAGATGAAAAACATTTACCACAGGAATTGTTTCTGTCTCCTGTCAAAAGAAACTAGACTCACATACAGGAGATGTCCAAATTCAGTACATGTGGAAGTTGGTTCAAAGTTTTTTGACATTACGTATACAGTTTGTATCACCTTCAGTTAAATGATCCATAATTTGGGCAAACATCATGCTGTTAAACACAATTCACTTTAGCTGACCTCAAATCAAGAATCACATCATGTTTAAACACTAAAATGTCCATATCTTCAACAACATCAAATTATCTGTGAAATGTGCAATACAGCATTTAGTATCTATGACAGATTGTTGAGTTACGGCTGTTGAATATACCTGTAATGGCTGTGGTTGGGCCATTATCCTCCATGATATCTGGTTATTATGCCTGTCTGATTTATACTGCTTCTGTCGACCCTCACCCATAGTGACCTACATTCACTTTCATCTCACCCATCAATCATTTAGCAGTTCAAAGCAGAGGTCTGTCTGTGGAGGAACGCAGCAGGCTTGATCATAATGGCATTAATTCTCCAACGGCACCGTTAAAAAAGTGCCCGATATTGTGTATCTAAAGGTGCTGTCACCGTAGCGCTGCGGATAAAACGGAATACAAACCACAATACATCAAGGGATGATAAACGGGAAGCAGATTGTTTTGACGACTTAGCAAGCTGTTATCATCGCTTGCAGTAAATGCAAATACTGTGGTTCTCCAAGGTCAAAGTCCAATTTAAACAAATTCTCCTTCCTGTAACGCTGACCCCTTCATCCATTCAACCCCAGAAAGCCACAAACAACCACTGGGCAGAGATAATGCAATAGAAACAACCCCTGTAGACTCAAGAAAAAACAGGAACGACTCAGTAGACAATAGCGGTGACAGAATATGTAGCTGAATGCAGTTTGGTGGCATTAAAACAGCAAGCTATTTACACACAGCAAGGGTCAGAGACAGATGCAGAGCTGGATGGACAGGCAGACAGAATGGGAGTGAGAAGGAAAGACAGAGAAATGCAATGGACTGAAAAATAGATGAGCACTATGGGTGTGTAAGGCTGGATGACTTATTCAGGAGGGACTGTGTGTACATGTCATTAAATCAGCTACTACCCACATGCAGCCGCCCAGGTGAAGTTAAAGCTGGAGCTAAGTGAGAGAACAGAGACACTGGGGTCGAATCTGGATCTGGATTTGGATCTGCATCAACGGGCCGGGATGGAGATGGGAATAATAATATGCATTGTCAGGGGAACATCTGCTTCCACTTTGTATGCTATTGTAGTTCTTCTGAGCTATACTGTGCTCTGCGGCATCATTTCCTCATAAAATCAATTCCACTCAACACCTGATATGCATTCGTAGGTGCAACAAGGTAAGGTGAGGTACACTGTACTCCCATGGTGTGTACACAAATATTTTGCTTGCTCATGTAGCCAGAGCAAGGAGACAAAGGTCAGCTATGCTTTCAGCAAAAAAATGTGTGACAGAATGTTAGAGCTGGACAAACTTTTCAAATATTCACCCCAAAAAATAAGCAATAAATCATCCTGCTGCATTAACTTATTCCCAGTGTAGCAGCCCAGTCTCAAGAAGAAAATATTGGCTCTGTACAATTCTGCAAACCCCAAATATGGTATATTTGCACACAGGGCTGGCCCTCGATATCTGGGGGGCCTAAGCAGGATATGTTTCGGGGGCCCTATTTGCCATACATAGGCAGTTAAGGATACACAAAACCAGATACCGTATACAATTATAAACCTTATGCATTTAATTTTTACCTCTCCAACATGATGGGCCATAGTTACAGCTGGATCTGAGGAGTAACATCAGTTTGAACAGCTTTAGTAACAATTTAATTTTCCAAGAAAGACATCCATAATTTGGCAGCAAACATGAAACTTACCAAGTGTAACACTGGAACCAGCCCCAGGGGCTGAAAATGAGTCAGCGTCAGTGTGGGATGATGATGGACCTGGTAGGAAAAAAAACATTAACATTCAACATTAACATCTTTTTAAATTTCATACATACTGTCAATAGGACAGTATGAAGTGCAAAAAGGGGCAGAGAGAGAGGAGATGACCTTCAGCAAAGAGCCACAGGCTGGAATAGATCCCATGGCCTCTGCGGCAAGGACATTGCCCTTGTACATAGGATGCCTGCTCTTCTCACTGAGCTACTCAGCACCCATCATATCAACTTTTCTCAAGTGATGTAATATATGAACTGTCGCTGTCATTGGGAGATGGAGTGGATGGTGCGTCACTTAGACAAGACACCTGCCAAGGTGCAGACTGCTGTTTGAGACCAACAAACTGTGTTTCCAGCGTCTTTCTAGCCACCAAACGTGGGTGTCTTTTAGTGACCCATGGCTCTTTTTCTTGCAGCTTTTCAGCCCCCAAACGAGGGTGTTGTTTTGTGACCCCTCACTCTTTTTACAGCATGGATACTACCTCAAAAAGTGGTAGTGTTTACCGAGACATCGCTGCATTTCCTGTCAGGATAGTGGCCAAGTGGTTATTATGCCTACTCTAACATACAAATGTAGGTATCTAAGATATCTATGGTTTGCAGGAACGTACCATACCAACATTTTTTCTAGACATTGGGCTGTATGTAGATATACCTCCAAAATCATCTGCCTTTTATGCTTCCATTGTGGTAAATAGACCTGCACTTTCCTTTCTATTTATTTGATCGTTCAAAGCGCTTTTTACACTACAAGTCACATTCACCCATTCACACGCAGTCACACACTGCCGGCCAAGGCTACCATGCCAGGTGCCACCTGCTACTCAGTTTTTAACACACTCACACACTGATGGAACGGCCATCAGGAGCAATTTGGGGTTCAGTATCTTGCCCAATGATACTTCGACATGCAGACTGGAGGAGCCGAGGATCGAATAGTGACAACTTGCTCTTCCTCTGAGCCACAGCCTTAGTGGTTAAATGTACTTTTATTTTTCTGAGTGGGACCAGTACAGCCAGAGGTCGCATCTTACCTGACACATCTTATACTCATAATGGGTTAAGAACTGGCATGTGGGCAGAGAACAGTGAAGTGTGGATGGATGAAGCTGAACTCAGGAGCTGTTTGGAGTGAGGACTGTCTGGCCTGTACTCTTCACAGCTTGTCTGGCTTGGGGTTGTGTCTGGGCTGTGGCTGGTGGTGAGAAGAAGGCCTTCAATAGCAGGGCCAAGAAATTAGTGTCATCTGGTTGGAAAAAAAGAAGCTATTTAACACATGAATTATCAGCACACAAAGCAATAGCACACATCCCGATTGCAAGTTTTAATTATATATAACATTAGAATGCCAACATGTCTCTCAGGGCTTACATAAAAAGATTCTGCTAATCCATGCATGTAATTTTTTTTTTAACAATGTTTTACAGGCTTTTAAAAACTGGCAATTTATGTCACATATTCTGTTAAAGTTTCTTTTGGTGCATAAACTCCCACACACAAGCAGTTCATAAGTTGAAAAACAGAACACACAGACACAGACACTCAAAACAGGAAATTTCATCGTTACAGTGCCTATATGCCACTCACATCCAGGGACACACCGGTGTTTAAGTACAAGTGATTTTGTGTTGACAACACCTCCAACAGGGAAGCAAATTACAAATGGAGCCCATCAGGACTGTGAGGGACCGAGCTAGCAGGCATGAGGAGACACAGGGGGATTTTCAGAAAGAGGTTGTTTTTTTTCTAACCTGAAATGAAACAAACAATTTATAAAACATATGCAAATTTATTCTGAGCCAACGATGGGGTGAAGGTAAACTCTATATAATAACATACATAACACACACTGAACAGACTGAACTGAATACTGAGGAATCATATATCTATTTATATATAGATATATGAAGGCTGATCAGACCATTTTTGACAGACAGA
This sequence comes from Cephalopholis sonnerati, assembly GCA_019142605.1. Lineage (NCBI taxonomy): Eukaryota > Metazoa > Chordata > Actinopteri > Perciformes > Serranidae > Cephalopholis > Cephalopholis sonnerati. The sequence goes on from JAGQAX010000007.1 coordinate 29,011,630, forward strand.
CAGACAGTACCAGGTAAACAACAAACAAAGCAAAATAAAACAGGGCAATCAGTCCATCAGTATATCATTACAGCAAATAACCAAAACAAAAACACCAACAAACTGATAATCTAAAGAAATCTCTACCGTAGGAATACCCACCCCCCACCCCTTCCCACCAAGATGTGGCAGGCTCTTAATACATTCTGATTAGCCACTTCCTGTTTATAGGAGCTCTGATTTGACAGGATGCTCCTCCAGCTCATGCACCTTCAGAACTGGTAATTCAAAGACATAGAAATTAAAGTGACTTAAGGCAAACTGGAGTGTGAGTGTACAGAAGTTCACTAAATGTGTGGGCTACAAATATGAACCATTGTACTGCCAACAATGCAAAAACTGTGAGTGTGATGTATGAAACAAAAGCTGTGTGTCATCATTTTTCTGTTTGCAAATGTAAGCGCAATGTGCATAAGGCCAAAAGATCAAACATAATGAAGAGAAAATGAACTATTATGTGTGAACTGTAGGGAAAACTAAAGTGTGTGCAGGAGGCATACTGACATTTAAATTGCCAGTGTGTGTAGGATTTAGTGGGATATATTGGCAGAAATGGAATAAACTATAATAAGCGTGTTTTCTTTGGTGTATAATCACCTGAAAATAAGAACTGTTGTGTTTTAATTACCTTAAAATGAGCTGTTTATTTCTACATAGAGAGCTGGTCCTCGTCCACGAAGATCCCCATGTTGCACTGCCATGATTCTAACTACCCAGTAGTTTTGGCATTTTTGTGTCGGCCACTGTAATTATCAGCCTCTCCGCATGAGAACGTCGAAAAACCAGACTTTTTAACGTGAAATTGCTTTATTCAGTTTTTTTTACTGGTTTAAATCACCAGGTCTGTTTGTTTTGGAGAGAAGGATACCCCTGTGGATAATTCAACTCCTGGTAAAACCTCCTGAACAATTAACACTGAAGGAGTCTTATCCTGGAGAAGTTTCAGCTGGTTGCAATCTGCAGTCCTCACTGCTGCCACTAAATCTCCCTAAATCTTACACACTGTCCTTAAAATTAAGTGTGTGGCAGCAGGTGCGGCCATCACAAGGATGGCTACAACCATCCATATTGTAGGTAACCTACATATGAATGGAAAATTGGTGAATAAATCATATGTCAAGTAACAGATTAAAAAAAGGAGGTCTCTCAGTGCAGTCTAGTCTGAGCATATTTGTAGCGACTACTATCAATAAAAAAAGCTGCTAAGAGGCCGAGTAGGCTCGTAACTGTGACTCATTTAATAAAATCCATGCTGAAGTCAAAAGATGCATTTATGATGATTTATTAAACAAACAACTGAGATAACTAAACTATTTCAAATATTTCATGTTGTTATTATCCATCCAACTATCTGTAACCGGTGAGGTACACCCTGGACAGGTCACCAGACTATCACAGGGCTGACACACAGAGACAGACAACCATTCACGCTCACATTCATGCCTACAGACAATTTAGAGTCACCAATTAACCTGCATGTCTTTGGACTGTGGGAGGAAGCCGGAGTACCCGGAGAAAACCCACGCTGACACGGGGAGAACATGCAAACTCACAGAAGGGCTCCCTCCTGGGATCGAACCAGGAACCCTCTTGCTGTGAGGCAAAAGCGCAAACCACTACAACACCAAAACATTGGAGCCAAAACCTCATGCTCTTTGTTAAAGAAGCCGCCACACCAGTAAATGAACAGGTAAAATAATGTGAAACCACACCCATGTACCAATTACAACCACCAGAAGTGACCAGAAGAACCTGTGCAGCCTAAACAAATAATAAACAACAGAGGTTAAATACATATTCTGGCTCCTACAATATCAATATCCCAAATCCAGTCAGACACTTAACAGACAAAGACAACAAATTGTACTTGAAAATGAAGATTCTTTCTTGGCCTAGTGAACGCATATCACTGATAAGCTATGGCCTCCTATGTATGGCCTCCTCCATATATGACTGATATTCCTTCCTCTCAGTGAATATTGAGTTTAGAACAAGGGTCTTTCAAGCCAAGTTGAAAGGTTTTCAAGCCAAGGACCCCTTAGCTGTGACAGAAACGGAGCAAGGACCCCCTACTACATGGGCTACAAGTGCCTATACATGTAGGGTGACCCAAAGTGCCATTTATACACCTGCCTTTTTATTGTACATACATTACTAACCTATTAAAAAATATTTATTGGCAGATTCATAGGTTTATACATCATGTTTGTTTCCGATGGAGACAGTATTTCAGAGTCTCTTGCTTGAGAAGTTACAAACTAATCCATCATGGCTCATGAGACGAACACCAGAAATAATAACTGTAACTGTTAACTAACTAGTTTGCCTCATTGTTATGGACAGGTGCTGCACAGCAATTAAGCATTTGCTAGCTGCATAATTGCACAAAGATTCATGGGTAACAGTCAGCAGTTAAATTACAGTTAGTTTTTTTTTTTATTTTGATGAACAGGCCAATTTATCTTTGCTAATAATATATTGGATTCTTCTTAATTTGTATTTTCAGATACATTTTAATTTTTGAGGAAAAAAAAGAAGCTGAAATTAAAACTTAATTTACAAAACAATAATTTGGCGGCCACCCTGCGGTTACTCTGAGGACCCCCTGGGGGTTGTAGACCCCCTGTTGAAGACCCAGGGTTTGGACAAATAAAAATAAATCCGACAATGTTGCCGTTTGTTTACGCGATGACCCAGTTTGTTTACTTGAAACCTCGGGGATATTCCCACTTCACCTCACAGCTCCATTTGCAACTGACGTCAACAACCTCTTTCTCTCCTCTTTTCAGACCTCATAAGCAGCTTGACGTCCATTTGTGAGGTAGATGAGGGAAGGGGGAGAACACAGGCTCACGTGCACAAGCACTCAGCCCCCCACCGACACATACACGCCCACACACACACACACACGTACACGTACACACACACACCCTAAGTCCCATCTGAGATTCTAAAGACTATGCTCTCTAACTGTCACTCCTAGTTACAGACCTATCATGCAGAAATGCTGACTTATTCATGGCTTTCATGCAAACCTGGATGCACAGAGGAAACTGAAGCTGGCTGGGGCGAGGCCCAGCAGGCGTTTGTGTGTGTGTGTGTGTGTGTGTGTGTGTGTGTGTGCGTGTAAGGCTTGTTTTATAGTACTATGCTTACTGTACCTTACTCAGCCATGCTTTACATCATTTTGCCATTACAGGTGACACACACACACACACACACACACACACACACACACACACACACACACACACACACACACATTCAGGGTATACTGTATTTGCTGAGGTAGATGCCTTTGGCTTACACTCTGAGCCCATTTCTAATAAGGCTAATAATACTTTTGGCAACTGTTGACCACATATTGATGACAGGATAAAAAATAGTTTCTGCAGTGAGTAAGGGAGAATACATTTTATCCTTGTGTTATCTCATCATATTTTTATATCACACTATATTCACTGATAGTAGCCAAGAGCAAGGCCTTGAGATAATGGCACCCTCCTGGTTCAGAAACGCCTCGATCAGGACCCTGTTAGTGGCCAATATGCAACACTATAGCAGCATAGAATCATTACTAGAAGGTTTATTATAATTAATGATGATAAAGAGCAGTTAAAATGGTAAAAAAACATTCATACATACACAGAGCCTATACCTGTTATTGTTTAGAGATGAAAATAGTGATAAGTACCTGTTGTTTATGTGGCTGTATGGAAGTTGAGCAGCAATCAGTCATCTCTGAATACAAATCAGTTACCCAAAACCTTTTGCCGCCAGCAGCAGGGCTTCTTGAACTTGTGGAGCTGATGGAGAAAAAAAAAAGTCAAGTAGAATTTTCTTGGAGACCAATTAAAATGGTGTGAAAGTGTTGCTTGCCAGTTGATGGTGCTAAAAAATGTGAATGCTCTTCCTGTGACACTGGGTGATTCTTATTTCCTGTAATTCCTACCATTGTCTACTAATTATCATAATATATCACCACCGAAACTGTGTGTGTGTATTTGTACCGCATATGTGTCTGCGTGTGTGGGTGAGGGATCTTTACAGCATTGAATTCATAACTAGGGCATCTGACTGTCACTCTCTACAGGCTTTTCTTATGATATATTCCGAGCTTCGCTTACAACTGCAAGCGCTGTATACATGCATGTGTGTGTTAAACTGTGTCGGTGTGCGCACAAACATGCATATGAGTGCATGTGTGAGTGACATCTCGCTGCCTGAGATAACTAATGATCATTATTCAGCAGCTCAGGGGCAACAGTATCTCAGTTTATTCTGTTTTTCTGTAGTAACTGACAGTCCATCATGCAGGATCTGTTGAATATTGCTCTCTAGTTACTCACACAAGTAGGTAAAAATGTACATGCATGCTGGAAATACACAGATGAATATGTCGAATATCTCCTAAAAAAATTCTTGGTTTAATTTTTTGGGGATTTTAGTCAACACCAGTATGGATTATGCAGACAGATGCATATGTTTTCATCTATTTTATGTTATGATAGTTTCTGATTTGGCTTGTGGTGATACAATAGTACTTTCCACATTGTTGTCCATGTGCTTATGTTTAAAAACACCTGTTAAAAGACTCTTGAACGGACAGCTCACACCAAAAACAAAAATATATTTCCTCTTACGCATAGTGCTATTTATCAGTCTGGGTTGTTTTGGTGTGAGTTGCAGAGTGTTGGAGATGGCGGCCGTAGAGATGTCTGCCTTCTATTGAATATAATAGAACCAGATGGTGCTCAGCTTGTGGTGCTCAAAGCTACAAAAAATCCATTTGAAAAACTCAACAGCAAAGTCTCTTTCCAGAAATGAGCAATCGTTACTCAAGATAATCCACAGACCTTGTTGTGAGCACTGCCATGTGGGAACCATTTTCTTTCTATGGACCCACACCCACCATCAAAACTCAAAATATCATCAAATAATAGCATCAAATAATCAAAACTAAGCTAATATATAAACTGAATTCCAGAAATTATACAATATGAATATGAATGGGTGTTTAAACGTCAAGAATAGAAGTGAAGGACATATTTTCCTTGTACCTGTAGTGCTATTTATCGATCTAGATTGTCTGAAAGCGACAAAAAATTCTAAAAAAGTCAACAGCAACATTTCTTTCCAGAAGAAGGAATTTGTACATCTACTCATGGACAAGCTTGTGCTTGTGCTTGTGCTCCCGACAGCCCCGAGATGTAAACATTAAGGGCATCTTCCTCGGCTAGCTCAGTGGTCCTAGGTGAGCTAGCAGTAGATGCACGCTTCCCTTTGTGTAGTGATACGGTCTGGTAGGTGTGGGTCCATAGAAAGAAAATAGTTCCTACATGAACCTGCTCACAACAAGATCTGTGGATTATCTTGAGTAACCAGGTCATGATGTCTAGAAGGAGACGCTGCTGCTGTGTTTTTCAAATATAATTTTTTGTCGCTTTGAGCACCACAAGCTGAGCACCATCTAGTTTTATTAGATTCAAGAGAGGACAGACAACTCTTCGACCAGTATCTCCGACACTCTGCAACTCACACCAAAACAATCTCGACTGATAAATAGCACTACAGGTAAGGGGAAAAATATGTGTTTTGGATTTTGCATTGAACTGTCCCTTTACTTCAATTCTTGCTGTTTAAACACTCGTGCATTCATATTGTATAATTTCTGGAGTTCCGTTTATATATTAGTTTAGTTTTGATTATGTTTGATGAACCTCTACTGCGAACAGACTCAAGGGTTTTGGAGTGAGTAATGTACAGTGACAACAGCTAAATAATTTCCCTCTATCAGGCCTAAGTGCCTAAAATACAGCTGGGACACCTGTGTACACCGCTGAGCAAAATGTCTAACAGTGGAACACAGTGGTGAACACTTCATCTCCGGCGCTCTGTGCAGTTTGTAAGATTTATTTAAAATTTTATGGGCTGCACAAACAAATGTTTCTTCTGCTGCAAAACTGTGACGCTTACACTGTAAATTTATTGATTTTGCTTTACTATAGTACATCACATTAATGTGGGGAGCTTTGGGGATATATGACAAACAGCTTATTCAGATGGCAGTTTCTCTAACAAATCTACAATATGGGACACTTTGATACAGATTACATGTGGGCATGGTTGGATTATAAGACAAACGGCCCCTGGGCACAGACATGCAGAAGGTCCCACCACCTCTCCTACATATGAACTAGATGCACAGACATTTAAGTTGTTTTGCCTCTTTTTCTTATTGTTTTAAATCTCTGTCATAATGCACCTGTCTGCTTTTGTCTCTTTGTGGCAGTTTTGTGTCTCTTTGCATTTTTTTGTGTGCATAAGGTTGCTTTTTCCCTTTTGTTGTCATTGTGGTCTTTTTATATCTCTTTGAGGTCATTTTGAAAGTCTTGTAACTGATTTGTGTCTCTTTGTAGTAGCTTTGTGGTTATTTTGAGTCCCTTTCTAGTAGCTTTGCATCTCACTGAGGTCATTTTTAGTCACTTTGTAGTAGCTTTGCATCTCTTTGTGGTCATTTTGAGTCTCTTTGTAGTTGCTGTGTATCTCTTTTTGGTCATTTTGAGTTTCTTTGTAGTAGCTTTGTCTCTCTTTGTGGTCATTTGGAGTGTGTTTGTAGTAGCTTTGCATCTCTTTGTGTTCATTTTGAGTCTCTTTGTAGTAGCTTTGCATCTCTTTGTGGTCATTTTGAGTCTCTTTGTAGTAGCTTTGCATCTCTTTGTGGTCATTTTGAGTCTCTTTGTAGTTGCTTTGCATCTCTTTGTGGTCATTTTAAGTCTCTTTGTAGTTGCTTTGCGTCTCTTTGTGGTCATTCTTAGTCTCTTTGTAGTGGCTTTGCATCTCTCTGTGTTCATTTTGAGTCTCTTTGTAGTAGCTTTGCATCTCTTTGTGGTCATTCTTAGTCTCTTTGTAGTTGCTTTGCATCTCTTTGTGGTCATTTTGAGTCTCTTTGTAGTAGCTTTGCATCTCTTTGTGGTCATTCTTAGTCTCTTTGTAGTTGCTTTGAATTTCTTTGTGTTCATTTTTAGTCTCTTTGTAGTTGCTTTGCGTCTCTTTGTGGCCATTCTTAGTGTCTTTGTAGTCATTTGGAATGTGTTTGTAGTTGCTTTGCATCTCTTTTGTATTAATTTTGTGTCTCTTTCTGTTATTTTGCCTATATTCTTGTTGTTGTGACTTTGTTTCTCATGACAGTTCCACATTATGAAGGGAATGAGTATGAAAATCTGTTGTATTTCCAAGTAGCTTTTCACACACAAGAAATCTGCTTTGGTGTATATGTCTACAACATAAACAAGAAAATGAAAATAAAAGCATGAGCTCGTTTGGTTTGGAAGAGCTCTGGGTACTATAGCAAAACACTGAATTAACAAACAAAACAGAATGCACAAACACATCCAGGCAGCCATCTGCGGAGCCATCTCTTACTTACAGTATTCATGATATGCACTTCATTAACCCCCATGGGGTAAAAATCAATTCATACTTTAAAATTATTACTAAAATGGGAGCAATTAATTCCCATTGTTCTTGTTAACTTGTGATTGTACAGTGGTTAAGCGTTTCATGAGTTTGAATTTGACTTCTAGTTTTTTGAATATCAGCTATTTCATCGAAATATGTTTTCCCCCAAAAGCAGTCTTTAGATTAGTCTATTGTGTTTATTTGTCAGAGAACATATACAACAACATAACTCTCACATAAGGAGAAGAGATGCATTGCACCAGATTTTGCTACTCACTAATTTCCATCTATAGTCTACTTTGTGACATATTAAATCTCAGCAGATGGAGTCTGTCAACTGTACAGCTGTCTAATATCATCCCAGACTCTTTTGCTGATAAATTGGCCTGGTGCCATTCACAGTGAACTGTTTTTTTGTTCTATTAGAAATCAAAGATTTCTCTTCTGCAAAATGGACAGGAACTTAAAATATGAGTGCACTTTAAATTAGCTTTTCTCCCCACTGAATCAGACTTTTACCTTACTGTGTGTGTACTATAATGAGCACCTGGCAAAATAACAGAGCTTCTAATTTAATATAATATTTTGGTCTGTCTTATAGCCCTGGGATCTCTGCAGACTCTCAATACATTAGACTGAACCTGCTCAATGTCTCCAGAAACTCACGGTATCACTTTCAAGCCTGTGGCTGTTTACCAGTGTTTGACTGGATCCTTATAATCCCCACTTTCCTGTCTGTTTTCAGCACGATCCACAAGTGAGTATCAATTATAAGATGACAGAAACAGCAGAATACAGTCTATGCTATAAATGCGAATACAGCTGCCGTGCTCCCAGAAGTCACATATGGAAAAGTTTAGCAATCAGCAGTATGTTAGCCACAATTTCTAGATGTAACTACATGTTTACTCTTTTCCACTTTACACCCTTTGGGGAAAATAAACAGGCTGCGGTGCCCATTACTAGTACTGAGAGGAGCGGTAGCAGACAGATTCAGTGATTGGCCTGCAACAGTACAATGGCAGTTACCACTGTAAATGGGCTCTGTTCCTTTCTCAGCTGTCTGTATGATCCACAGGTGAGCAGCAGCCATTAGGACTGTGGCAGCCGCAGCGGTGGCAGTTTTAACAAATGATGCTCCTCCAGTGGTCCAGCTGTAAAACACACAGCTCAGCAGGCCTCGAATAGACATCCCATCACCTACATCATATTGTTTTATAAAGGCACAGCAGAACACCTGTGACTCAAGCAGACCCTGAACGCCACACAGTCCAACAGATACACTGCAGGCTGGCCGTGGGTTTGTTATTTCTTAACAAGCTGATTCTAAGGTTTTGTTTTGAGTGGGAACTGGAGACTGTTAGTGTGTTTGCATTTGAATTATGTCTCATTAAGTAAAAACATACATACACATTCAGTGTTTGCATTTCTGCCACAGTGGTGGAATCTAAGTACATTAACAAGTACTGTTTTGAAGTAGCCCTTGAATTTTGAGGTGCTGGTACTTAACTTCAGTATTTCCACTTAACTTCATTTCTCATTCAGTTCTGTTTTCAAGGAAAATATAAAAGAAGGAACGGTCATGAGGTCCGTGACAGCGTTCAAGGAGACAGACTTTGGTTTTAATTTCTATGGGAGTCAATGGAGCAGGCACTGCAAAAGACACTTTAACCCATCAGATCTTTGTTATTTCAATTCTGACAGAAAATCCTTCCACCAGATTAAAAAACACACATTACGTGATGTTGACTGATATTTTTTTTATCTGAATATGTTCATTTGTTCTCCTTGTTATTGGTCTCCAAACAGATCATGACTCTGTCCAGCAGCTGCATCTCAGCCTCTGCTGGACGGAGTCATGATCTGTTTGGAGACCAATAACAAGGAGAACAAATGTGAATATTTAGATAAAAAAACATCAGTCAACATCACGTAATGTATGTTTTTTAATCTGGTGGAAGGATTTTTCAGTCAAAGTCGAAACAAATGGGATAAAGTGTGATTTGCAGTGCCAAAGCTCCTTCCTTCTTTTACATTTTCCTCGCTTGTTTTAGGGAAATCTTGCACTTTTTGCCTCGCTATTGTTTAACAGCTGTAGCTGATCGAGTTCATTAGACAATTTGATTCTTTCAAATTGAAAAACACCCACTCAGTCAAGGCCGTGGGTGCTTACATAGAAGAAAAAGTCAGCATAACAAAATTAAGCCCTGATTATTATTTCTATTATGGTCTTATACTGTAGTTAAGTTACTAGTGACTAAATATTTTCGCAGATTCTGTTTTTACATACAAAACATACAGTCATCTTATAATACATGAGGCATTTTAAAGATAAAAATACCCACCAGTTTGTAAAGCTGTTGAGATTAGCACCATGAGCTGCTACAGCATAAAGTAAATACTTGATGCAGCCATCAGTGCTGATAAGACAATAAAAGCAGCACTCTGCATAATTAGTACTCTACTTCTACTAAGTACATTTAGCTGACAATATTAAACATAATGTGTTTTCACTTAAGTAAAAGTCTGAATATACTCTTAGTGGATCTCTACTGTTTACATGACTCTTTAAATCTAACTAAGTGCACTTTCAAGTTACTTCTGTTTTTACTTGAATATCTCCACTTTATTTTACTGAATACTTCTACTCAGAGGGAGGAAAAAAATCACTTTTTAACTCTACTACATTTATTTGACAGCTGTGGTTACTTTCCATATTATGATTTTGGCAGCTATTTCCATGACATCCATGTCTGTAATGCATTACAAACATACTTACAATGCATTGCAATCTGTTTATAGCACTATAAAGTTTTTAAAATAGTCATAGTGCTTTGTAATAACAAGCACAACACATTATAAAATATTTTATAATGACTTATAAGGTCATGATTGTTTGTAATTGCAGGTCGCTGTGCTTATAATTATAAATATACACTGCTAAAAGCTGATTATAATGCATTGTAGGTGTGTTTGTGATGTGTTATAGACATGGGCTTGCAGAAAATGTCAGTGAAGGACCATCAGTTATGAAATCGTGATCTTTTAAGTCATTACAACATGCTTTATCACATGCTATGATAAGCTTTAAGAATATTTATGAGTGCTTTATAGAGTGCTATAGTGCATTAGAAGTTTGTTTATGATGCATTACAGATATGGTTATCACAGAAAGTGTTAATAAAATTTTATACAGAACAAAACACATTGTCAAACATTAAAGTGGTGGCTTTCAACTTTTTTTTTGGATTGTAACCACTTCTATAAAAAGCAGTGTGTAGTCGGGGCCCCTCGTTCACACTTCACATGTTTATGAGATGTTAGCAGTTCCATCAAAGAGACATTTCCCCTCTAAACTTCTCAGATTGTGTCGTCAATGTCACCTTGTCAATGTGCGTTCTAGGCCTTATTCAACGTGTCACAGAAAAGTAGACGAGAGAAAAGTAAAAAAAATGTAATAACGTCACACACAGTCTTTCCATCACAGGGGGCAATTTTCTGCAGAAGAACACTGTTTGATACTTTAAGTGCATTTTGCGGATTATACTTCGACAGAAGCAGGGTTTGAATGCAGGACTTTTACTTGTAATTAAGTATTTTCACATGAATGTTCTCGTACTATCACTTAAGTACAGGATCTGAGAACTTCCTCCACCAGAGGGGTAAAGTGTCAGAGAGGCAGGAAATTGCTGCCTGTTGTAACAACGTTTTCACTGTCTGGAGGCAGGTGGGCGCAGTTCTTTTAGTATCTTCTCAGAGCAGCACAGGGGTGTGAATTTGTTGCAGGGAATTACTGGAGGCCAGTAAAATGAGCAGATGTGTGTGACACTGGGAAGATAATGTTTAGATCAAGTTCCAGGGGTTAGAGATGAGACAGGCGGGTTTAAGAGCTGCTGTATAGTCTAGTGAGGAGATTGGAAAAAAAAAAAAAGCCTGGGTATGGAGCCGAGCTGAGTCCCTGCAGAATCGCTGGTGTGTGCCTGCTGTCTGTCCCAGCCGGGGATGTGATGGTTGCTCTATTTCAACCGTCTCTCCTCCACACACAGAGTCCTAATGCGCCTGGGACAACTTTAGCAAGATAAGCGAGATAAGCTCTGACACGAGCATATTTCCACAGTTCAAACTAACTGGTGTGTATCTTGACATTATTGAGCTCGAATTATACCCTGCCCGCCTCCCACACTTAGCAACACTTCCACTTCAAAGTGTGTGTGTGAGAGCGTGAGAGAGAGCGCATGAGATAGAGAGAGGGAGATTAAAGAGTTAGAGTGTGTGAAATACAGGGAGGGTTGCATGTAGTTTGTTTTGGTTCGGGGCTTGCAGCATTTGCATTGATGTTGGCAGATCAAAATGCTTTTCACATCTGGTTTTGTATATAGTATCCATAATGCTACACCTGCATGTGTCATCAGCACACAGTAAACTTGCACTCAAACCCATCTCTCACACAGAATTTTAATGCAGCCTGCTGTACATTATACTGTAAAATGAGATGTATGATATATGAACGCACTGCGGGCTCTTAATTGCAAGAAGTGCTTTTATTTGCATATGCCTCGACCACATTTTAACTCATCTGTTTATGATAAGATATGTTTTTAACAAACAGCGCAAACAGAATCCAAATCTGCCCGAGAGAAACAACAGAGTGATTATGTTCCCAGCATCACGCACACCGCCCCGCCTGCCATTTGCTTCAAGTGCGTGATGGTAAATGAGTTTTGCTTTTAAAACAAATTACATGATATCAGATGAGGAGAGAACTGGCAGGCATGAGCGCATTAGTTTACATTAAAGAACAACGGTATAGTGTTTGGCATCGGGCCTGTGGAGGCAGCACTGTACGGAGCTGTTACAGTAACAAGACAGCTATAGTGCCTGACAGGCCACTACTCAGGAGCACCATTACACACACACACACACATACACCTACACACACACTGCTGCTTTCACAGGTGGCCTCTTATTATATAATGATAAACCCAAAGCCTCACACACATTAGCTTCACCCTCCCCACACATTAGCAGGTGCTGGGCTAGCGGGCCGTCTGCAACGAGCCGAACAACGTAGGAGAAACGTGGATTTGTAAGGTGAAGCTGCTTTATTGAGTGTTTTTACTGGTTTTAATGTCCTGGTCCGTTTGTTTTGGAGAGGAAGAGACCTCTGTGGATAAATGGGCTCCCAGTTAAAACCTCCTAGACCAATAAACACTGAAGGAATTCTAACCGCTTGGCACATGGGAGAAGTTTCAGCTGGTTGCAATCTGCTGTCCTCACCACTAGATGCCACTAAATCCATCACACTGCTCCTTTAAGTTTGTCAAAATAAATTCCCAATGTTTTTACTGGGGGGTAACTAATGCACATGTTCTAAATATTGAGGGTGACATGTCCCCTGTGTGCCCCCCTGAAATCTACGCTTATGATGTCTACACAGGTGTGTGCAAACTGTAATGTAATGTAACTGAAAGCATGTGCAAGAAGGCGTGTTTGTGTTTTGTGGCAGGCTTGCAGTTTTCAGTCTGACAAATTGATGTTGATTTTGGCTGGGTTAAAGGCTCGGAAAGTGTGTGTGTGTGTGTGTGTAGGAGAAAGAGAATATGTGGAGCATGCATCCCTAAAATCAGATTGTGGCCTAAATGTACCATAAATTGAAGCAGCAACTTTTTGAACTTTGCTGTTGTTTTCAGATTTCACCCGATGATGGCCCCTCAGATCAGATCAGGGCCAAGTGAAGTAAGGGCCCATTTGTTAAAAACTACAAAGCATGTGTTTCTGTGTGCGTGCGCGCGTGCCAGCCTAGGACCACCAGGGAAGAAAGGGCAGTGCAGAAAGCAGAGAGATCAGACAAGAGAAGCTCTGAACCTGATCACAGTCTGATTCGCATCGTCTGTGCACAAAAACCGACCTGCGTCTTTATTGTGTCCTCAAAATCACCGCTGACAGTTTGCATGACACAGAGCCAGCGCATGTCTCCAGAAAACCAGTTAATCTTATTTAAATTTCCAACAAACCTCTAAACATTTTTCTTTTTTTTCCTCCCGTGTCGCAACTATTAATAGCGCGCAGGCTTTCTCCCTCTCCAACGCGCATTCTTATGAAATGCCGCTGCGTAAAAATAGAAATACAGTTGTCCATAACTGGCACCCATTGACACAATACCTCCCGTTCCAGGGCCGTAGCTCCTCCCTATGTATGTGTGAGAGAGTGTGTGTGTGTGTAGCGGGTGGGTGACAGCTGGGCTCGCTGCGCTCCGCTCCAGTCTGGTAAGAAGCTTCATCTCCAAATAGGATGACCGTCGGCTTTTGTGGAAGGGACTGCATTCAGCTCCGTAGCTAGTTCTGGGACAGCCGGTTCGTTCAGTTTACCTGAAGGGAGTTTAAAAGCCAAAGCGTCGCTTGTTTCTCTCTAGTGTGGATTTCCGATGGATATTCCGATTTGAAGAGGTGTGATTTGAGCGCGGCATGTAACAAAAAGAAGCGCATGAGAGAAAAAGTAGCGCTCGTATTGTTATTCTGAAGCGAGCACCGTCTGAACTGCTTTTGAGAGCCGTACCTCATGGATTACTAAAAGACAGAGCTGTAAAATCACTCCGAGGCATATCCATTCATGAGCTGAAGGTAAGATTTCTTTGTTTATTTCAAACTTTAGGTGCGCTTAGCGCCTGTACCAGTCTTTCTCCAGCCCCGGAGGCTTGTTTTCTGTACAGCCAGGCTGCCGGGCGACAAGTGCACACGCTTCACAGGGTTACTTTATTAACTCAGGGTGATTTCGCGTATTTATATAGCATTGTTAAAGTTAGAAAATAATCACAAAGTGGCTGTTTTTCGGTTCAGATTAGATCTGCGATGCTTCCATATAGGAAAAAGACACACACTGCCGATACAAACAGATCACAATTTCGTGCGTAATCCCTCTAATGCTGTTCACCCTTATGGAATAAAGAAGTGTCAGTCTCACAGGACATATAGCGGATCACATTTAGTCTAAACGCAAGCATAGCAATGACACTATCATTCCGGAGAGCAGGTACATGCACGGCAAATAAGAAATGTGGTTGTGGGAACTTGCCCGGACCGACTGTTGTCCTCTTGGTGCTCCGTCTGAAGTGCTTTTTTCCCCAACCTTGCTGACTCTCCAAAGATGTAATAAAACTACAAGAAAAAAACAGTTGTAGGTTAAAATTAAATATGAAGCACTGCAGTATTTACATATGAGTCAAATAACATATTCATGCTTAATTTACTGTGAAAATGCTCAAACACAGAAGTGCTTGCTCCATTATCACAGTGCATGATGGGATTTTCATTTGCCATTAATTTTCACATGATTGGAAATTCTGAATTAGAGTAGCAATTTACATGTAGACTAATGATGCAGCCGGTGTTTACAGTCTTTTTTTCTGTTTTCATTCTTTCTCTAAAACTAATCTGAATCACAGAGATGTGCTGTGAATTAATTAGTCATTTTACATGCAGATTTTAATCATTCTTAAGTGAGTTACTCTGCAAGCTGAGGCTTTTTCCCCTCTCTGTTTCCACACACACGCACATACACACACACACATACTGACTAGGGTGTGTTCAGGGATTTCAAGCTACCAGGAGGCGGAGTGGTCACCATTACTCTGGTCCAAAAGATCAATCAAATGTTTGTAATTCTGAACCAGGAGACAAAATTGCACCGGTCTCAGAAGTGGATTTGCCATTAAATGAAGTGCTGCTGCACATTATTTCTTTAACAAGCTGGGAGAGGAGATAGAGGCCTCACAAACCACATCCAGCAGACTAACTGCCAACACCCAGTCACTCCCAGTGGTTTCCCTCTCTCCTCTCCTCTCCTCTCCTCTCCTCTCCTCTCCTCTCCTCTCCTCTCCTCTCCTCTTCCACTATGAAAAGACCCCCCCCACAGAGGCACAGGGGAAAAGCTGGAAAAAGGATTCAGCAACTCTAAATGTAGGTTATAGATTATCAAGTGTACAAGGGATGATGATATAAATGTGTGAATCTAAGAAGTATTGAATGCCCACAGCAAAATGCGCCTCTTGTCAGCTGATTTTCAGCAGCAGCTCAGTGTTTTGGAAACATGATTCTAGTATCAGCCTTTACAAAAAAAGAAAAAAGAAAGAATCATGCCAGCTCTGAGAGGAAAGGCTGTTGTATTTCATCTGTTTTTCCTGAAATCACTAAAAATATTTGGTGCTCCTGTGCATATATTTTCATCTGTGACCTTATGTTTTATTGCCGTCAGTATACATACTATGCTGGGTGTTACACATAGATCTTGAATGTGAAATAGCAGAATGTTTTACCACTGCTCATCCTACAAGATCAGCCTCAAGGCATTCAAATGTCCTGGAGGCATTTTTTGAGATGTTGCAGGGGCTGTAAATCCCACCCCACTGTTTCATAAAGGGTACAACACCACAAACCAGAGTGCTAATCCTGCTGTTAACACATTATACATTGACATGTTGTGGTGCTGCTGATACATGAATTACAGCATGATTACCTTTGTCACAGCCGCCCGCCTGTTCTCCTCCTGGTGAGGCAGAGTAGAGCACAGCGACCAGAGTTGTTGCTTGTATTTGGAGCAATGCTCCGTGGAGCATTTGATCCGCCGATCCCCTAACAATAGCAATGGGGATGGCATTGTGTGTGACTGATGTGGATTTGTCACACTGTATGTGTGTGCATGTGTGTGTGAGAGAGAGAGGGAAAGAGGCAGAGTTAGTATTTACCTTTGCCAGTTAAGGACAGATGCAGCCTGAATACAGTAGGTTTGAATAATTGATAAATGGCTTTGCTCCCGATTTGGCCCTCTATTATAAACAATGAGAGCGGTCAGCTGCTGTTAACCATTGCTCCTCATTCAGATAGTGTCAATACCCAGCATTCAATAGTGTGTGTATTTATGCATATTTTATAAAAGCCATGTTTTATTGATGCACGTCCTTGGTGTGTGGGCTGGCTGGTGTGTTTTTTTTTTCAAACAATTAGAGTGCGAGAAAGCATCAAACCCCTCTCACTCATCTGGATGTGATTTATTGATGCTTAACCCATTTTCCAAATTCCACCATCTTTCTAAATTGCAGCTGCTTCAATTACACTGCCTTTAACGCTAAATGACAAACCCGCTCCAGTTCTAGTGGAACATAAAAAAACCCCCGGAATGATCATGAGTGTGCGTATGTGTTTTAGCACATTTTGTTTCAGGTCAGCGTAATCAAAGAAGCTTGTGTTTTAATGGAGCTGTCCATCACAGATGTTACATGGCACATTTGCTGATTTTAGCTGCGCTCAAGTTGGCTCTCTTGGCAGAGTCAGTGGGAGTCTGTTGTGATTCAGAAGGTGAAAAAAGAAACAGGAAGAGATTCTGACACGCTATAACAAATTACACAACTCCCTCTCTGTATAAACATTTTACTTAACCTTCTGCTGCTCCACTTCTCTCTTTTTTTGGTCTTGATTTCCCTGACCCTCTGAAGATGAACTCATTATTTGATAAATGTGTTTCATTCCATCTCAGAAAACATACTGAATGATATTATACAGAATCAGAGGAGATGGCAGACCTACATTTAGATTTCCATGTATCTGCTTTGTTTATGCATTTAAGCCAGTCGTTTATTTGCTCACTACCCACCATCCTTTCAAGTTAACTTGGAACATATCGCTGCCTTGTTTATAGGAGATGATAAATTATATTCAGGGCACTATAGAGGCCTAATATATCTCGCCATGCAGCATGGTCCAGTGTGCTCTATTCACAGCATGGCTCATTGAAAATGTAATCACTCGCTGATCAGTTGCTTCAGCGTGTTGTTTCATGCTCTCTCTGTCTTTCACACACACACACACACACACACACACACACACACACACACACACACACACGCATGGAAGCATGGCGTTTCATTGTGTTGTTCTAACTGGCTGCTTTCCTCCACTTAGCCTTAACCCTTCCGGCTCCCTATAAATGACTCTATGGTGCATCCATTGAATTAACCGTCCATGTGTTAAACACTCTTCATACTCGTTACATTAGCATAATTGATTGAGCGTGTTGTCTGTGCCAAGAAAGCCAGAGGCACGAGGAACCGGGCGCAAAGGCTTATTTGGGCCGGGCGCCGCAAGTCAGTGGTAGAATTGGCGCAGTGTTTGTTGGTGTTTTGGCTGTTGGGTCCTTGGCAAAGCTTTGTTGTTAGAAATTAAGTGAATTAGAAAGTGATAGCCAGCCCATCTAGAAGAAGATTGTTGAGGAGCCAAACTTTTACTGCGTGCGTGCCAAATGAAAACATTCAAAATCAGCTTATAACATCAGGTTTCTCTTCGAGAGTTTTATATTTTAAACACTTAGTACATGCGGCATTAACACGCAGTAATACCTTTGTCACAGCTGAGTTTGGTAGCCTGTCATTACTCAAATGGAACGGAGAGGAAATGCATTTACAGGGATAATCCAAAAGCAGCAGAGCTTTGTGTGATTTCCTGGGAGATGGATGAATGACTGGCCTTGAAAAGAGCCGAGTCTTGTACTACGAATCAGATGATTTAAATCGCAGTACACAGCATTAAAATATGATGTCCTAGTTCCCGTCCTGCTGTTGTGCTTTTACAGGTGAGAGCGGCCAGCTGTGAGTCATGGGGAGAGCCACAGTCTGTTAAGACTCATTAGGGCCGCATCCGCCGCTGAGGCTGTGGTTATTTCTGTGGTTAGGTTGCTTGTTGGAAGTCAATAAGGAGGTGTGTGTCATGAGGACGTTAAACTCTGCCCCTTCTTCTTTTGCTCTCTTAGCCCTAACTCTGCCGATAACTCATGTGTCTGTGTGTTAAGTCAGACCCTTAGCCATTTTCTGTGTGTATAAAACCGCAAAGCACGCAGGGTGGCTAATGGTGGGGGGGTTTGAGTGTGTGTACTCAGTGTGTGTGACTCTCTGTGACTAAGCGTGCATGTTTGCGTGCCGTTGTTCGAGTGCATCTGTCCCTCCTCCCCAGGCCCCAGCGATTGGCACTGCATCTCTCATCTATTAATCATAGAGAGCGCTTGCTCTCTCATTCCGTTGCCATAGTTTCAGGACCTGAGACAGTGTTGGGGTGCCTGGCTGCCTGGAGAGAGGAGAAGTGAGAGGAAGAGGAGGAGGAAAGGAAAGGAAAGGAGAGGAAAGGAAAGAGGTGTGACTGTGGAGGAAATGAGGATATAAACAGTGGAGCGAGGGGGAAGGCAGTACAATTGAAATAGAGCAGAGGAGGAAAGAGAGGAAGTGATTGAAAGAGCAATGGCAGGCTAACACACCGAGCAGGTCCTCACACCGTGCATGAGTGTGCTTCAAGAACCAAAATGGATTCCATTTTTATCACAGCAGTGAACCCTCTGTCTCCTTCTGTGCGTGCATCTTTTCAGTCTCTCTCTCTCTTGCACACGCACATATATAAACTCTCTCGCTCTGTGCTCTCCTTCCTAAAGAGAGCAGAAGAATATTTTCACAGTAGGCATCATCTTGTGAATAGCACGCTCGTGGGGCTAGTGCATCTCCAGTGTGTCACAGTACATTGAGCGGCTGTTATTTCACCTTGCTTTACAATTGGAAAGCCTTCCACTGAGCTGAGATGGAAGATGGGCCAGGGCCTCCTGTTTCATGCTCAGTTGGATGTGTTGATGGTAAATCATGCTGGATTCATGTGTTATTCAATGATGGATTACTACGGAAATAAACCACAATGGAAATTTCCAAGGCGGGGAATACCTCTTGCTATCAAGCCTTGTCTCTCCATCTCTGTCTCTGTATTTATCTGCCTGTCTTTCTTTCTTTTCCTGTCCTGTTTTCTTTCTCTCCACCTTTCCTCCACATTTAGATTTTTCTCTGTGCAGACGAAACACTGAACACGCACTGCTACTTTCAGAGAAGGGCTTCTTGTTTTGGCTGTAGGCTTTGTACCTCCCATATGACCTCATAATCTCATTTGGGTCTTTTAATGGCTAACCATGCACTAATGTGGTGGTTGTATTATCGCCTTGTCTCATCACATCATACCCTGCTTGTGAGCATTTCCAATGGGAGCTTTCGGAGAGCGGGCAACCGGCAGCACTGTAATCATGGGATTCTCAGGGCACACACAAGCTCCTTTCTCTCAAATGCGTGTACACAATTACACATAAACTCACTCATACTCGCACAAAAGACACATGTAAGTGCACACGGATTCGCGCGCTGGGGCAGTTTCTTTCATGTCAGAGGAATAAAAGAAAGCTTGTCATTGTTGCAATGGTGCACAGTGAGTGCCAATGGGCAGAAACCCAAGAGTACCTGATTGTAGAGTACACTGTGTAATTCTCCCTTCACCATGTATGGACTTTCTGCAGGGGAATTACCATTAGGGGACAGAAGGGACAAAGGAGGAAGTGATAGGGTGCGTTTGCTTTTTGTGCTGATGGCACCGGGGCGCTTTTGTGCCTTTGAAGTGATGGGATTGCAGGTGACATCATAGCAGTCGCATTCTCAGGTGCAGCAGGTGAATTAATCCAGGTGGGGGGATGAGGTAAGGGTGCGTGTGTGTGTGTGTGTATGTGTCTGTGTGTGCAAATCCGCCGTGTTAATGCTCTTGAGTATCTGTGGAAGCAGGCATGCATAACTGTGTGTGTGTGGATGTGAATTTGTGTGTGTGCATCCGTCATCAAAGCAGAGGAAAGCCGGTGTGTAAGGTGATCTGTATGCTCATGGCAGAGCAGCAGTCATACTCTCCCAGAGGCTATAAGCCTCACTGAATGTGGAACAAGCAGCTTCTTCTTCCACAGACCCGCTGCTGGTTTCCATGCGCTGGCCAAACAAGGCTAGACAGATTTAGTTTATTATCCATGTTTCTGGATTTCCTCCACTGCAACATTTCTGTTCAAATTATCTGTCAGCGGGGATGAAGTTTCACATAATCTAATATTGCTTTCTATCTTGCGATGCAAACGTTTATTAGCTGGCCCTAAACCTGGCAGGACGAGCTCAGCTCAAGCAGGCATCCAGCGATATCCTAGACAGCAGGTAATTTGTAACAACCGTCCCCAGCTCATCTGACACACTGATGATGATGATAAATTGCTTGTAATTGGCCCTGGGTGAATATTAATTATTTCCAGGTGATTGGTAAATCTTTACAATGACCTGTAGTTATTCGGACACATAAACATGAGACGTAATAAGGAAAGACTTTCACATTCAGCCATATGAAAGCAATCAAAACAATTTAGATGCGTTCAAGTTAGTCGCTAATACCTGAAACCTTACACAACCACCTTTATTAACGTTATTTATGTTCGCAGTGTTCCTTACAGCAAATAGAAAAATACAGACTGCATGTGTTTCTTCAGAGTTTTCCTCAAACCTTGTTAAGAAATCAGTCTTCTCCTGGTCACAGTGGCTGGCAGACTACAAGTGATTCCCCCGAGGGTCCTCTATTTCAGAATCCAATCAGGCAGAACTCGGAACAATATTACCTCTGTGTGTGTGTGTACATTTATTACATAGCTAATGAACAAATTGCAGCCATGTGGCATGGCCTGGTGGCGTGGCTGCTGAAAAAAGAAAGCAGGCTCACACACCACGCACACACTCCAGTCCTCAGCCACTGTCTACCCCTTTCCCTCTTTTCACCACAATACACACACACACACAGGCACACACACGCCCAACCACAAGGCCCCCAGTGTTCTTGGCCTGTCTGTCCATCAGCTCATGCGGAGCGCTGGGCTGGGAGTACTTATCATCACTCTGCTGAGTGGAGGCCTCACAAAAGGCCCACTCACATCACACACACACACACACATACATGCACACAATTCAGTCAGCACAGGGAGGCTGCTCGGTACAGCCAGGGCCGCTGGACTGATTAAATGTATGGTGTGACAGCAGCTTGAGCCGACACTGGGAGGAAAAGGAGCCTGATAGGCAAATGGGGACTAGCGGGCAGGTAGGCAGGTGGGAGGGCTACCCTATCTCTAATGAAATACTTTAATTTGCTTTGCTAAATACCTCATGGAGGAACTGCTACCTGAATTATATTTACTTGGAATGTTTTTCCAGGAAGTATAACATCCTCATACCACGCACAAGTCATGGAAGAGGTCAAGGTGAATGGTTGGTATTCAAACCCAGGAAAAATGTGTGGTTTCGGTAAAGTGAAGGCTTGCTGGCTCGCTGGCTTGCTCCCTCAATGTCTCATGCTTCAAGTCAGCGTTGACCTTTTCAGTTTTTAACCACAAGTGCACTTTTAACCTCAACCATGTCTTTTGAGTTGCCTCAACATAACCATAGAATGTAAAAGGAAAAGTTTGACATTTAGTGAAATAACACTCATTTGCTTTCTTGCTAAAGTTGGTCATACGCTGTACAATTTGAGCCGATATTTGAGCCGCGTGACTCATTTTGGAGTCAGACCAAATTTCAGCTTCACTGGGCATCATTCGCTGTGCAGTATACAGAGAGGAACAAAAACCAATCACGGCCTGATCAACTGCTCCCAACTGGCCGTTGGATATTCAGATGAATTTCTAACATGTCAGGAATTTTGGTCAGCTGTCGTCAGGCTCTTGCAAAGCAGAACCATGAGTCGATTCCCCAACATCAGTGCCTCGCCGCGCCTACATGAAGTGGCATGAAGAGCATCTGAAAGTGCCATAACGACAACACCTCATGTGGACGGAAATTTTGGAGGCCAAGTTGGTCAAAATGTGGGAACGGAATATGTGACTCTTTGATTATTCTTCCTACTCCTATCACAACCAATATGAATGAGCGAAACATCGGCAATATGATGTTATGTTGCAGCCCTCTCCACTGAACACTAAATGGCTGCAGGGGCCAATGGGCCTTTTTATTGTCTATTTTACATGTATGGTGTGAGCACTCAGGTGGTGGCTTGACAACGTGACCGTACAGTGTGAGCACATAAATCGTGAGCTTTGGCTTTACATCGCAGAGGATCTACTCGTACTCTAAGAGTTGAAATTGAATGACAACATTTCTAAAATGAGCTCAAATCGTGCAAGATTGTTACCACTGTCACGTCTGTATGGTAAATATGAAGCTATATCCTGTAGCTGGTTAGCTTAGCTTCGCACACAGACTGGAAATAGGGGGATAACAGCTAGCCTGGCTCAGTCTGACTGTAAAAAAAATGTTTAATCCATAGTGTAAAAGCGACATATTGTGGTTTTACAAGGAGTAGGTGTCAGACTGATTTTTGGCAGGAGTAACTTCCAGCAGCAGAGACTTCAGGAAGCTGCTGTTCCCCATACAGAACACCCCGTTAAACCACAAGGTGTCATTTTACACTTTGGTTTTTGTACAGGTTGAACACACAAGCGAACCTTTGGAGGTGCTGTTAGGCTGATTTTGTTACTTTTTGACAAGGCTAGACGAGCTGTTTCCCCTGTCAACAGTATTTGTGCTAAGCTAACAGGCTACTGACTGTAGTTTCATATCTACCATACAAACATGAGAGTGGTATCGATCTTCCTCCAGGCAAGAAAGCAAACGAGTGTAGTTCCCAAAATGTCAAACTGTTTCTTTCATCATGCATGACATCATGATATAGATATGTTTGTTGTGGACATTTTGCATTGGCAGTAAACATATACACGTTATGTTATGTATGAATATTTCCTCTTCATATAAATGTCAGTATGTTTCTTAAAAATGTATTAATGCATATTATTGTACTTTTATATGAATGTAATTTTCAGGAGACAGGAGGAAACATTTTTGGAAAGAGACAGGCTGGAGAAACAGACAGACAGTGATGGAGATATCCAGAGGTTAGGGGGCGTTGAGGAAAGCAAAGACTCAGAGGTAGCTGGGATATCTAAGTAGACAGGTATGAGGAAGGCAGCCTGTCAGACAGAGTAATAGAAAGAGGCTGGACGGTTAGCGAGGGAGGCGGGCGGTGAGGTTTTTAGGCACACAGAGCAAAGGAACTCAACACATCTCCTTTTCAAAATGAATTCTTGTGAAAAGAAATAATATTTCACCTCGCCCCCATCCAGGCCCCTTTAATCTGGACAAAAGGTGCTCTGTATGTGGGCAGGTAATCAGGCAAGCAGTTTGATAGGCAGGAAGACAGACAAGCTGTGAAGCAGGAAAAGAGAAGTTGTGCCTTGCATGATAATGTATTCATTGATCCCCCACTCTGATAATGTTCACAGCATGCTTGGCTTGATTCATTCATCACAGTCTACTGGGGGCCTTTTTACGTTATTTGTTAAAAAGCCTCTTTGCTTTTCTAAACCTGTTAAGGTTTTGATTTGTGCGTTGACTGGATTATTCAGGAGGTGATTGCTTCTGGGTTTTGTGAAGGTGTGTGAGGCTATGTGCATGCTTTTGAGCTAGTGTCTTATTTGTGTATGTATGCACTCTTGGTGCATAAATAGGCGTGTGTAGAGACTGAGAATTCTGCAATGAGGCCTATTTTGGTCTCTGAGTAGTTTGGTTTGATTGGGCAGTGCAGCAGCTGCATACTGAAACGCTGTGTCTTTTGATCTACTCCCATCCTCAACTAATCTGCGACCGTCTCATCTGTTTTGCTGATAAGTTCTCTGTGTTTGTTTCTTGTGGGATCTGTTTAATTTCATCCAAATAACCGAAAAATCCTCTGTTTTATTGATTGTGGTATTATACAGCAATTGAACCCTTGATTATTTAATTGGGTTTGGAGTCTGAGGAAGAAGGCATGGCTACGCGCCCAGCTCCTCTGAAGAGAGTTTGATGAGTCAAAACTGGTCAGACATCATCAAAGAGAATTATTCCTGTTTTCGAAGGAGATTATTAGACTGTGTGTGTGTTCAAACCTGTTTGCATAAAGGCTTTAAGCTGCTGCTCTCAGCTGTTCGACAGGTAGGAAAAACAGAAGACAGCCAATTCATTAGCAGCCCCCTCTTCAGTTTCTCCCCTTCTCCATCTGCGTGTTTGTGTCAGAGTACATGTGAGCTAACGCTGGGTGCATGAGATCTAGTAATGCTAGCTAGTCTAGTAATGCTAGCCTGGTAACTAGATAGGAAGGCAGGGCAGGAGGTGATGCCTTGGACTCATTGTCCCTTAATCATTTACAGCGTAGTTGGAACTTATTAATGAGGAATGGCTTTTTTTTCTTTTTAACAACTTTGCCCAAGTAATTTTCTTTTTTAAGTGATGTTTTGTGTCTTGGTTTTAATTAATATCCATATCAGGAGACTGTAACCAGGTTTTCAGACATTTTTAAACTTGCGTAATTACTTTGGAAATTAGAAAACCACCACAGTCTGTCTAACTTCTGGTGCTTTATTTTTTATAGTTCCTCCTCAGCCACTCAATTATTAGAGAGTATCGTTGCTTTTGTCTTGTTTTTATCACATGGTTCCACTACTGTGTCTCCATCTTGAGTTTACACTGCAAAGTTACAGTATGTTACATCACCTCACATGACAACAAAGAAATCAGACAGCAATGAGAGGAGGTGGGATGAGTCTTTGGAGGTGCAGCTCTGACCTAGATAAGATTTGGAGTTTGGAGCGTTGAGTTGATCCTGTGGTGTAGGCCTATTGTTGTCATTCAGTCTGTACCTGACTTTCATCTTCATCCTTCTCTCTGTGCGGTGGATTTGCGTCTCTGTTCAGTCCTGTGAGGTGCAGTCATCCAGGGCCAGCTGAATTCCCTCAAGCTGACTGGTTGATTGTTGCAGACTCTATCTAGAACAAACAGGTTTTCATGCAGCCAGCTGATAAGATGGGACATAGTGGTGTGTTCACACTGGCGCCGCTGCAGCACTCATTTGTATCACACATTAACAGGTGAAGGACTTGGTGTGTGTTTGCAAGTGTGTGTGTGTATGTGTGTGTGTGTTACTGAGGCTGTCTAACTCTGGGTGACCCAGACTTTGGTAAATGAACAGTCGCAGATAGCACAGACTACTTGGACAAAGACATTTGTTGGCATTACAACACTGTGAAGAATGAGTATGCCGTTAGAAATAATTAGATCACTTGTGTACATTGTCAGTGACATACACAGGCGGTGGTGACAGAGGTATTTAGATCCTTTAGTTAAACACTTCACCGACAAAATGACCGTTTGTATATCAGTTAGTCATGCCATGCTTCCTTGAATTCGTGAAGAAAACTTTGTTTTTCTCACATGCCTTCACATATAATGACAAACACATTGATTTATTGACTGACCTAGGACCACATGTAAGCCAACAGCTAAACTAGATCAAAACATTCATTTACAAACTCTCACAACTCGTGCAGTAAAGTCTCATTTATCCAGTCATATGCTCAGTACTTCCCAAACATGTTTTCACATAACCTTATTATTCAAAGCTAAACTGAAAGCTAAACTTATCAGTGCTCTTTTTAAACTCAGACTCTAATACTAAGGTTTTTAGCTAAATGCATGTGTTTCAGATGTAACTTGACTTGGATTATGATATAGATTTTGATATAGTTTTGCTGCTGTTAAACATGGTGCCCAATCCATCATGAATCAACATGCAAGAAAAACCTAAAGACTAGTTGATAAATCGATGATCATTTTGTGGGTGAAGTACAAGTACTAATACAACACCGTGAAAACAAAAGTCCTGCATTGAAAATGTTATCTAAGTAGAAGTATGTAAGTACAGTCAGGAAAATGTTTTCAAGTATTAAAAGTAGTAGTCAGTACAAAAAAAATTTAATCAATTTAATAAATCAAAATAATTAAAACAGGCTAATTAAAAGGAAAAGCAGCAAGTCCTCATATTTGAGAAGCTGGAACAATGACATTTTTCTGCATAAAAAATGACTTAAAGGATTATCAACATAGCTGTCAAGTAATTCTCTAATAAACTGACTAATTGTTTCAGCTGCACTTGTATATTTTCATATGCTTTGTATGCCAAAATCTTAATTTGTAAAGTACCTAGGAGCTCAAGTTATCAAATAAATGTAGTTTAAAGTACAATATTTTCCTCTGACGTGTTGTAGAGTAGAAGGTGAAAGTGGCATGGGGTAAAATACACAAGTAAAAGTACCTCGAATTTGTACTTAAGTACAGTACTTGAGTAAAAATACGTAGTTACATCCACCACTGCACACATCCACACAGTTCCTACGCACACCTGCCTTCATGGATGGGTTACTTAATGGGCCTACCAGGCAAAAGGCCAGGACCCAGGACCCAAAGTGTCAGGGGCCCCCTGGCCTTCATCTGCATAATGTCACCTGAAATTACCGATCAGACTGAGACTCAAAATGACCACAAACAGAAACAGACCACAAAGAAACACAACATAATCACATAAACAAGCAGAACAACCAACAATGTGACAAAGAAAACAACCTCAAAGACACAAAATTATCTAAAAAAAACTACCAAAGATGCGTAACAACCACAAAGAGTAACAAAACAAACAAAAAAAGAGGCAAAACCACCACACAGTCTGTGTCTTAGGAGAGGTGGTGGGGCCTTTTACGTAACTTTGCCCACAGGCCCAGTGTCTCCACAGCCACCCATGCCTGCGTGTCGTCACATGCAGACACATACACACAAGCCTGCACAAACAAACACCAGCATGTGGACTAAATAAAACATGGCCTACAGCCGATAAACTTGTGACAGCAGAGCAATTAAGTAATATGTTTGAAATGCATCTTGTGGTAGAATTTAGTACATAGCTGGGATTCTACTGTTTTTATGGCTACCATGGTTTTATGTGCTGTCTAGGTGTCTGGTGGGACATGTTGAGCATAACTTTGAACAATATATGTGGTGCTATTACGCTCAAGAAAGACTGAGAAAAGCCTTTCTGAGAATATCGTGGGAGCCAAATTAGCACCACATACAAGCATGTTATTTAAATTTCATAGAGGCGATTCACTCACCTATAGTGTTACCCACTCATAATTCCCCAATTTTTAATATTTGAATAGTTCATATTTCATTCAGAGCCGTGAGATATGTTGATTGCGAAGGGCAGAAAACTGCGGGGTTTCAGCTATTTTCATTTCCACTTTACACCAGCGTCTCAGCCTTGTTCAGGGTGATTGTCTGTACGAAGCAGCCTA
The DNA here is from genome assembly GCA_019142605.1 of Cephalopholis sonnerati. Lineage (NCBI taxonomy): Eukaryota > Metazoa > Chordata > Actinopteri > Perciformes > Serranidae > Cephalopholis > Cephalopholis sonnerati. Next base: position 29,039,197 of record JAGQAX010000007.1, read on the forward strand.
CGTGGCCTCAATTATCTTGGGAGGCTGTATTCCTTACCTCCACCACTTGCATAATAAGGCGTGACTTTCTATTTGAGTGCTCTCATTGCCTGTCCCACCCTGGAGGCAGTCAGATAGTTATTCCTTCATCACGGTGATTTCCATGCTTGTAACACTGGGCTAATTACTATAGTAAATACTGCCTGGGCTGTGACTACAGCAACAACTGAATGGGAAGGGTGAGCACGGGGGAAATGCATTTAATTAATTGATTTTTATTTGGAATCCTCTGCGAATGATTGGAGTCAGTCTGACACAACAGAGGAAGAGGGGCGCTATTTTTATCTAAAGCACCTTACCGGATAGCAACAGAGTGGATTTTTAGCATGGATGAATCAGTCTGTTAACATACTGTTGTAGAGTGCAAACTTCGAATAGGTACTAGGATGTACTGGCAGCGCTTCAGTCAATTTAGGATAACACAAAAGGAGCAAAGTCTCCCATTCTGTTCTGGCCGAGCAATTTCTCATCCGCTTTTCATCCCTAATTCTTTGTGCCACTATATTGAGATTAAATAAAGATTGTGGTTGGGGGAGATATCGATTTTGGTGGCTAGAACGGTAGCCGATTCTCTGGAGCTTTTTATAGCCATTAGCAATAGTTATTCATTCCCTGGGATGCATTGTGTTACATCTAAGGAGGGTGTAGGAGCTGATGGTGAGATTGTAATCAATAGAAGCATTAATACTGTTGTCTTTCCTCTTCTCACGAATGACCACTGCCTTCCCCTTTTAGACCAAACCACTGCTATCATGAGTTGAGCTCATGGCTCAAATGTGCTGAGATATCGTCATCATATGATATGGTCATAAGAGTGCAGTAACAAAACCATTGCGGGAAGGTTACTCATAGGAACAGCTTGCTGACTACAGTAGGCCTGCCATATGCCTCAAGTAAACAAAGCTAAAAGGAGATATTATTCACAGCGGGATGTAATGAGGAGCTGAAGGCGGAGAAAAGGGGGAGACCCGACAAGTGAAGAGGCTTTGGTTACCCTTTTAACTGATAGCTATCTCTCAAATGGACGGACAGAGGAGCGCACCTGTATTTCAGTCATTTGTATAAGAGGACAATTAGTGTATTTCATTACCTGGTGGATGATGGAACTTTATCCACCTCTGAGGGGGTTTTATGATGGAGTTTGATGAACAAATATGTGTGAGAGATAACAAGCTTTAGACAAGCTTTTATGGCATTGTGACAGTTAGCTGGAAACTCTAGATGATGTGCACGCACACACATGCATTAGGCACACACTTAGGCATGCTAGCATGTGCACAGAAGCAATCGTATATCACAGATACAGCCTCTCAATGTCACACATACATCCAGAGCTACACAGCTATGCTGTGGGCTGGGCTGCGTATGTGTCCCTCTCTGGTATCTACTATCAGGGTTTTGGGCTGGGTTCTGCATATCAGGTGTCGGTGAGTCTGACATGTGCAGGGAGTCAAATGACTCTATGGTCAGATGAAGATCTGATCCGTGAGAAGCCTGATTCTCTGACTCAGGTTTTCTTTGTTTTGTTGGCGTCAGATGCAGCTGGAGAACACAATTAAATGATGAAAGGAGGTGAGCCAGGACGTATTGACTAAACTGGAACTATTAGTGACTCAGTTGATTAAGTGAACAACAGAAAGTCGATTAAGAAATGTTTTGATAGTTGAGAAGTCAAGTAGTCTTCTTAATTTTTTGTCATATAAGACATGTAACTGAACATATTTGGGTTTTGGACTGTTCGTCCAATAAACTATGCAATTTAAAAATGTCTCTGTGGCCTCTCGGAAATTAGAGCGTCCATTTCTTACTAGACTAAGTGATGAATTAATTAATAGAGAAAATAATTGGCAGATTAATCAGTAAGGAAACAATCATTATTCAAAGCCCTTGTATGGAGACAATATTATTAATGCATCGTGCAATCACACAGGTGTCATTTACACTGTGGATGACGGGGACATGTCTCCACCAATTTTTGAGATGGCGGATTTTGTCAACATCACTTTTTAAAAACATCATTTGTTAAAACTGCTCTGAACAATAGCCAGCACCAAGAAATGAGAACGCTTTGAGAAAGGTTTATTTGCACAAGAACACATACAAAACCATATAAACATATGCATTATGCAATATGCATTTTCCAAGCTTAAAAAAGTCCCCCTAGGCTACTGATTTTAAAATGACCTAAAAACGTACGTGTGCTTATGAGTATCTTTAACAGATTCTTGACAGTTTCTTCTTGACCAATTTTTCTATTCTCCCTCAGTAAACATGACAACACATCTATGATGTTAAAGTCCAGGGGTTTTTTCAATTAATTACAATGAATTTATGTATCACTGACATAAGTAGGTCCCTTTAAAGAGGTAAGTTCCCCAAAGGACTGAGGACTAAATCATGCCTGCATGTGTTGACTCAACAAGGATAACATTAGATAAGAAAAGCTGATCTACAGGAGAATAAATATTGTAAAGCAATACAGACTGCCTGAGAACCTCACTGCATTATCTTTAGTTATATATTTATACTTTGAATCATCACCTGCGGCCTGAATTTTGTGTTTTCCTTCACATAAATAAAGACATTTCTACTATAAATTGGGGCATAAAAATTCACCAGAATGCAGGAAATGAAGTGTTTGATGCTCGGATTTTCCATGGAGCCCCAGATCCCCAATTGAATCTGTGCAGCCTTCAAGGTTATGCCCTTTTGATGCATCGTTTTTTCCCGACTCGCTGTAATAATCTACTCTGACCACATACCAATTCACTCCTACACTGACTAAAAGCACATATCTTGAAGACTGTTTAAAGAATATTATTTCCTCTGACCCCTTATGTCCCCACCACTTTTCAACACAAACTGACACCCTTGTGCAATCATCATCATCATCATCATCATCTTGTAACACCATTTATCAAGATAGAACATTTTACCCATATCACCTGCTCATGGCGCAGCACTGGTATCTAAAATCTAATCAATCTAATGCCTCAGTCTCAGGGAGAATATTGAACCTCACACACTCAACACAAATAGAAGATTGTTTTGGCTGATGGTTTTTGGCACCATCACTCCCTACAACTCAGCTGGGAGCACTAAGGTATGACACAATGCTGCTGCATAATATAACACTTTGTCACACCATCTGTTGTTCCCAATTTCTTTCAATTACAATATGTTCGGGAATTTGAACATCAAAGTGCGGCCAAAGTAAGAACACTGAGTCATGGTTTGTAACAGCATGACGATATCCTCAATTACGAGATTTTGGCAATCTGGTGAATGTGGCGTTTCACCTTCCTTTGTGATGCGATGAAAAGACGTGTCCCAGTGAGTGTAGACAGATCTGATTGCAGGGTGTATTCTGTGTTTCCTGCGCTGAAACATACTATGTATCTGATATTTTCATGTTGAGAAAAGAGAAGAACATGAGTCCTTTGAGTGTTCAATCGAACCTATCTGATTGTATTTCTGCCCACCCACCCTGCAGGCCGAGGATGTAAGCTATAGCGGTCGATCACAAAGAGCCATTCAAGAAACTTCCTCCCCTAAACAGATCAAATGTATAGATAAGAAAAACAAACTCGCATGATATTTCCCCCTTCTCTCTTTCAGTCGATACGGCCGTTCTTTTGTATGTAGCAGGCCTGTTCTCTCAGCCTTTAAGGCAGAGAGATGCACAGGAAAGTATCGAGTCACGAGAAAAGCGGATCTACCTTCCTGCGGGGTGTGAATTCCAGATTTGTCATCACAGGAAATATTACTCACATTAACAGTTTGCCCTTGCACACATGCAGATATTTTGACCAGGTAAGACAAGACAGGAACATTTGGTGACGTCTGCGGTAAGAAGTACTTACTGCTGTGCTGTATTTGAATGAAAAATGTAAATTAGCCGTGCTTTTGTCTGTTTGGTTTATGCTAATTACCCAGTTCTTTTTTATTTACTCTATACAAACCTGTTGTCAGAACCGCAGCCTCTCCTGTGCATGAGAGGATGCTTCCAAGAAAAGGTCCAAATTCCACTGGGTCTTTAGAAAAGCAAATGGAAAAAGCTTTCATGAACAGAGCGCAGCTGAATCACAATTCTCTTGTTGTGATCACCAACAGTAGCAAAACAAACATTTATTTACATGAGAATGTCTGCCAACGACTTGAAAATAGCAAAAAAAAGAGCAAGGAGTACCTGTTCTCCTCCCTCTTAAAGATTTCGGTTGTTGACATACTGTAAGATTTGAAGTGTTTCTGCGAGGAGGAGGCGGATGAGGAGAGAAGAGAAATAGATCTGCCTTTGGTGGAGGTTGGCCTCTCAAGTGCACAGTATGGTGCTCTTGTAGTTGAAAGTGTGTGCATGTGTTTGTGCGAACATGTGTGCGAGTGTGTGTACATCAAACGTTTTTGTTTCATGTGTTTTCTCTGTGCTTATGCCCGCCCTGCTGTGAGCTTGTGTGTACTTAGGTGTGCGTGAGCGAGCGTCTTTGCTGCTCTGTCGACCCCCCATGAAGTAAATATTGCAGCGCTGGGAAAGCAGAGCCAGGCGGACCGGGCCGGAGCAGCAGAGGCGAAACAGGGCAGACAACCTGCACACAGACCCTTCTTTATACCCCATTAATAACACAGTTTCACGAAGGACAGCCTGAGGCCAGAGAAGGTCTGTCAAGGTAGTTCATTGTGCTGTAGGAAGTGAGTTGTTCATATGGTAATAGCTGCTGGAGCGGGTTCCTTCAAAGCCCGTTTGTTTTAGTGAAAGTTGTAGTCACTCATTGAGGGGGACTGGATGGAATGTGACAGGGTGCACTGCTGTTTAGTTACTGTAGCTTAATTGACCCTGAGAAAGGCGAGCGAAGGCGGGTAAAGGAGGAGGAGGAGGAGGGTGGAAGGAGGGTTAGTGCAGAAAGAGAGTGGGAGCAGAGGCAGAGGAAGGGGGAGGGAACGAGAGAAACGGATGGAGCAGTGGGGGACAAAAAGCGAAAGGAGAAATAGAGAGAGACAGAAGGAAAGAAAGAAAAGAGCGGACGCTTCATTATGGCAGAAGCAGCTCTCCGCTGGAATCTGTTTATCTGTTCAGTCGACAGTAAAAGTCTTATTGGTGAACACACAGCACAATGAGATGGATTCCTCTGAAGTCTCTTCTGCTAATGAGCCAACTTGTCCAGAATCATCATCTTTCTAATTATTTACTTCATTTTTATTTATGGTTCCATTTATGCTTCTTCTATTTATTGCATGCTGATCCGCTGTTTTATTTTCTGGGTCAGGGAAAAGCTGAGTCTTGTCTTTTCTCATTAAGCTACATTAAGATAACAGTCACAAAGATGTTGAGGCGCAGCAGGGAAACATTTTTGAAAGGTTTCGGCAAAATGGAGAATCCTCCACCTATGGGATCACGGACCACAGTATGTGGCGTTCTCCTTGTGAGGAGCCTCTCTTCATGGGAACAGATATTTGCTGTACTTTGGCACCGCAGTAATTTGAGCTCAATACTAATGTCAGCATGATAAAATGCTAAAGTTCAGCAGGTATAACATTTACCACGGTCACCATCTTAGTGTAGGGCAGCATGGTGGTACAATGGTTAGCACTGTCGCCTCACAGCAAGACGGCTCCAAGTTTGAACCAGCTGGTCAGGGTGGGTTTTCCCCGGGTTCTCAGGCTTCCTCCCACAGTCCAAAGACATGTAGATTAGGCTAACTGATGACTCTAAAGTGCTGGTGTGAATGTGAGTGTGAATAGTTTTACAGTCTTATAGTCTTACATTTCTTTAGGATTATTCCTCTTGGGACCTGAATGTCTGTACAGATTCACATCCAGTTTTTGAGATATTTCAGTCTAGACCAAAGCAACACACAGATTGACATCGCCATCCCAAGAGCGGCTCTGCTGCCATGGCTAAAAAACAGATTTTAAATATCCAACCTGGTAACCTAGCTGAGCTTAACTGAACTATTATTCGCAGTTTTGTGATAAAAGAGCCGTTACTGGGACGGCTGTACCCACTGAGATCATTAAAGTTTAATCTTACTGTGTACTCAGTCTCAGCTGCACCAGTCCCCTTCGGAAGAGGAAGCTTTGATAATACTTTATTTGTCTAAGCTTTCATATTCAATGTCAAGCTGTTTCTTTTCCTAAAGAACACAAAGTGTTAAGTGGACAGAGATATTGTGTGTGTGTCTGTGTGTGTGTGTGTGTGTTTGACTGTCTGACATTCCCCTGAAGCCATTACTAGGTAGGTCTAATCTGACAGATATGATGGATGATGACACAGAAGTTCCACACACACACATAGACTTATTGTGCGTGGGCTGCACTGCCACCTTATACCCTGATCTTTTACTCAAACATTTAGGAAAACATTTCAAGAAGACTTGCAAGGCTGCAGACAGAGACAGAAAAAGTCAGATAGTCAGTCCTGTTCCCATTTTTCTGTCTCCTCAGTATGAAATCTCTCTTCTGTCTCCACTCTACCCCGAGGTCACGAGCTAATCAAAAATGTAGAGACCTCCACAGACCTTGGTCAGCTTCCCCATTATTTGGGTTAAAGCTGAGCTGCAATCGGCGGAGCTATTTTAAGGCGCCGGCTGCTGCTTGCCCTGTACTTCCTATATCTCTCAGTGGGAACACGGAGTCATTGATCTATTGCCTAGCAGCCCTCCTGTACCCCCCCCCATGCCCCTCCTCCTTTCACTGAGAACCCACAAAGCATCTTTACCCTGCAGCTTTCACCTTCAGACGGCATACCAGCTATACTGTGAGGAAACAAAATATCAGTGTGAAAGAAAATCAGTTTGAAAATGCTTTAAGTGACACCGTCAGCCTCACATCACAACACCGTGGACCTCTTGAATGACGGTTCTGCTTAGCGTTTGCTACTCTTGCTATGAATTGTAGTTCATAAATTATAGACCCTGGGACCTTTGCCCTGTGCAGTGTTTGGGAATAGAAAAGTATTCCTCAGGTATGTGAAGTGAAACAAAGATAAAATGCTGCCTGACTCTCCAGCCAAGCATTAAATAGCCTGGCTGAGCACTACTGCTGCTGATGAGGAACAAAGAGCACATGAGCCTCTCTGTGAGGAGTAGATATTTTTCTGTTTCTGGTTTACTGTATTGCCGCGGTTCAGAGGGGAGCTTCTGGCTGTTCTTAAATATATAACGACTTTTTGGAGTGGATCATTTAACTGAAGGGTGGCTACGTACATTTTCTGTATTGGATATCCCTTTACAGAGCTGGGGATCTGAAGCTCTTTCTGTGGAAAATACACTCTTCCTCTTAAATTTTGGAAGATCTGGCACTATAGTAAGGTACCCATCCAAATGTAGTGCAAATTTGAACTGAATTTACAGAAAATCTGCAAAAGAAAATGCAAATTAATGTTTGATAGGACCAATTGTGATACTCTGGGCTGACATGGATACCAATGTCTAAAATAACAACTTGGCCACTAACTGATAATGATGCTGATACCATTGTTGCCATTGTTGTATATGTAACCTAGGGTGGGGGCGTTCAAAACGCAGGGTGGGGGAGTCCCTCTGTGCGGAGTTTCCGTGTTCTCCCCCTGTCAGCATGGTTTTTTCTCTGGGTACTGCAGCTTCCTCCCACAGTCCAAAAACATGCATGTTAGATTAACTGGTGACTCTTATTTGCCTGTAGGTGTGAATGTGAGTCTCTATGTGTCAGCCCTGTGATAGTCTCTCTGTCCAGGGTGTACCCTGCCTCTCACCCAGTGTCAGCTGGGATAGGCTCCAGCCCCCCCTTGAGAACCCCAACAGGATAAGCGGTTATGGAAAATGAATGTTATTTATTCCTCCATTTGTGACAGGCAAACAATCAAATCTTCATTATAAAAAAAAATAACAAACCTGTTATTTCACTGAGTGCAAATTTAATCATACACATTTATAAAACAACCAACCATCTTTCACATGTGCCCTCTTCCCTCGTGTCAGAGTGTCAGAGTCGTGTCCAGCCAGTGGCTTCCTCTCCAAATCAGCAGCTGTGTAGGCTAAGTAATGCTGTCACAGTACAACTGCAAATCACCAACACAACAATTAGCTGGTGCAAAATTAACACTTCACAACAGACAAACATCCACCACCACCGTCAGTGAAAGTTGTCTTATTTGCAGAGAGGGCGATGGCAGGGCGAATATCGGCTGATACCTATGTTCGGCCGATGAATCCGTGCACAGCTTAGTTTCCATCTGCTACGGTTTATGTGAATATTAGGGTGTATTGGGTGCATCAAGATAAACATCTGGCGGTGCAAACTGTCCGGTAAGGTGCCCTTAACCACTGCAAAAGAATATGATGCAATTAAAAGAGCACCAGTTGAACCACTTTTTGTATCTAATAGAGGCAGATACCACATGTTTCCGAGACAAATTTCCTTTGGGCTAATAAAGTCTATCTTATCTTATCTTATCTTACCTCAAATGTTTACTGTAGTAATTTGAGGATTGTTATAGTCTCCACATCACTATAAATAATAATACACCATTATTTTTAGTGTCTTATGTGTTTCATGTTCGTCATGATTTATTCGCTAATAATTACACTCATTTATAATAATTTCGCTAATTACTGTTTTCATCTCACTTTATCGCATTTTGTTTTCATTGATGCATCAACTTTTCCACCTCAGCCAAGCATACAAACTTTTCCCCCTTCAAATTTACAGCATTTCCACCCTGTTTTTTTAATGCACTAATTGCAAATGCACATAAAATTCCCATAAATGTCACAATAAAATTTAACAGTGGGTTATTTCCAATAACTTGTAATGTTTATGTGACCAGGTATGAGGTCATTTTGCAGGCGTCACCTGTTCTGGCTTGTTGGGACTGAGCTCAGTGACACTGGGAGAGGAGGCGGTGAGGGCAGAAGGAGAACGGATTGCTGCAGAAAATTAAGGTCCACATATATCCCACATTCATCTTCCTCTCTCTCAGTCTTTGTCTGACTCTTCTTGCGCGCTAAGTTCTTTAAGCTCTCTCCTGATGGTCAGCCTATAAGGAGGTTAAAGGAGAAAGCGGCACAGTACATTCTGGCATATGTGCGAGTGAATAAATGTGTATTCATGTCCTTGTGAAGGTTAGTGCCAGACTGTCTGCATGTAGCTTGCTCTCCTAATCTCTCATATAAAAAGTCAATAGAATCTAACTGTTTTTCAAAGAGACAAGGAGACTTAAGGGATGTTTGAATGTTAGAATAGTTGAAAGACGCAAGCTAAGTCATTCAGATGAAATCCTCTTGAGTCTGAGTTGAGACATAATGGATCATTTTGACTCATGAAAGCGTTTACCCAAACTACAGATGGGGGGAAATTTGCCTTTCTAGTACATGCTTGAAATAAATATCATCAGATGGCTTTCAAAAACCTTTTCTTTCCCCTTAAAAAGCTAATACAGCGCCAATAAGCAGTGGGGGAGGGGTTCACTGATGTGATAATGCAACCATTGAGACATCTCGTCACTGTGACATGTGTTTTGCTTCACCAGCAATTGTGGCTGTTCGTTCAAAAGTCCCCCCCGCGCCTACTCAATCACCACTTTAGTTTACATAGCCTGTCCCCCCATCTGAGGTTCTGGCTGCAGACTCTCCTGCTATGTCTTTGTTTGTTTTGGTAATGGATTCCAAGTTGCTATTGTTGTTTATGTCACTTGATGATTGATGGGAAAAATTCACCTTCTCTTAACCCCCTCCCCTCCCAAAGCCATCCTTGTATGCCTTCCAGGATGAACACACAGTGAGAAGAACAAGTCCCATCCTATTCTCCCGACAAAATGACTCACTGGCTTCCGGATGCTCGCTTTTTTGGACCAGCGGGCCGTGCCTTTAAATCAAGAGGGAGACCTCTCTGAAAACAAGGTTGAATCTGTGTGGCTATGACAGTGCAGCCTCCAAAAGGAAGGTTGAGATTATATGCGTGGACGGTTCGGGGGTCCCTCTATTCATCGGCCATGTCACCCCATGGGGGAGGACTAATTGGTGGCCCCAAAGAGCCCCCTGTTTTGTCCCCGGTGCTCACAAAGGCGTCGGGGTGCGGTCGCACAGAGGATGGGGGTGGAGGGAGGCAGCAGCGGGGATGGAGAGAGGAGCAGGTTTCCCATAGAATACTTGGCTGGGATGAACTGGAGGGGGGCCTCGCCACTGGGTTGCAAGGGGACACGACACACTCATTCACTCGCTCATTCACGCACACACATATACACACTCTCAGTGGGGGACTCTGGTGCCAGTTGCTGGCCTCCTCCTCTACAAATGATCCAAGGCTGACCCACATAGTCAGCCATGTGTGAGGCTTCCCTTTATCCCGCAGCCCAGTTGAAACATTGAGTTATGGGTGTTCTCTGGTGCTCCCTGCCTTCTCGGCTGGGACCGCACTGGGGCCCCATGTGGGCTGACATTGTTCACCCCGACCCAAGGACAATGAAGCTGTTGGCTGTGGAGGGAGAGAGAGAGAGAGACAGGGAAGGAGGGGGGGAAGAAGAAGAGAGAGAAAGAGATTGAGATGGACAGAGTGAATAATTGAGAGAGGATGGGAACGGTTGCAGATGAAGAGATAGAAAGTGTTTGGGGTAAAAGAGACAGAGAGATTGCATCTTTGGTTACAGAGGGGGGAGAGATAAGAAACTTGGATGACAGAGGTGAAGGGACAGCGAAAGATAGGCATGAGAGATAGCAAGAGTGAGACAGATGGTGAGACAGACAGCGAGCAAAACGGCCGAGCCTCTATGAGAAAGTATCGATTGCAGCGTGTGCTGGGTGTCTTCAGCTGTCGTAGCTGGATTCAGAGCGAGGTCGTTAGTGTCTGCGAAGCATGGAGCCACAGACATTAGTGGCTCTTTAACAAACTCTGTATTGATTGGGACTTAGAGAAAGACTTACATGTATACCATGGGATAATGTCCTGTATGTAATTAGCACCACTGGTCTGATAGTGACATTGCACAGGACACCAGGCCTGGAGTAAAAGGGGGAGGCCATCAGTTCCAATCAGAAAGATGTAACAAGTAAAAGCTTAATTTCATAATTCCTCTCCTGGTAATTTTTATGAGCCTTTTAGCCTGTCCGCCCTCACCAGTATTCAATCGAGATTCAGGCACTTTTTTGCGGTTAAAAGCAGTTGATGAAGCTGATACTGATAGTTTATCTTAAAGGCATAAAGAGGATAAATCAAGGAATGGGAGCTACGACTGTATCATGGATCATTTAACGTGTTCTCATTCTCTCCTCGCTTCCACCGTTTCTCCCTCTCCATTTGACCGTGATTAGTGACTGGCCCGGCTCTCTAAGAGAGCAATATAATTGACAAATGACTTTAGCTAATCAAGTGATTGTGGTGATTATTACCAAGAGAAAGTGTTACCTCATATGCAGCATAGCAGCTCAGGCGCACACACAGTTACAAAGTGCATATGCAGTGGCGCCCTCAGAAGTTGTTCATCAGGGTGGCCGGAGGGAGCCACTGAAAATGTTGGGGTGGCACACCAAAACCAAAAACTGAATTTGAGGAATTAGCTGATGATGTTAAACTCTGTCCATATGAGAGTGAAGGAACTGAAACCTGATATATTTTGGTTTCTAAATTACAGTCAATATTGGGAATTATCTGTTTGGCATTGACCAATATTGGTTCAGTTAACACAACAATCTGATTTTAATATGCTATGTATCTATACATGTTAGGCGATTCATTGTTCTTCAAATAGGATGGTTGTCCTTTTCTTTAAAGAGACAAATATCCAGCTTTAATTTGAAGGAGTACAGTGATTGTTAGGGACAAAACATTCACAGGAAACATGCCTTCTTGTTACTGTCCCCTCACCAAAATTTACCCTTTGAAGCGTTATTCAGGTACCAGTGGATGCCTTAGGTCTCACCAACTTAAAAATGAGCGCACTAAAGCCTTTTAAAGACAGTAGTATCAGCTTCCAATTATTTTCTCTAAAGGGTGTCAGTGGACTTGGGGGGACAGGGAGTGGCCCTGCTGTGCAAATATTCAGATGTAGACATTGCAGGGGTTGCATCGGACTTGCTCTTACAGTATTGCTCCTGCAGGGAATCTCTTGTAAAATGTATGCAACGGTAAGAGTAGGGCCGTAGTCGTCTATTACATGGGTGCACATATGCGTGCCCACACTTACTGAATTAGATGTTAACATTACCCAAGGCAAACAAAATAATCTGTCAGATCTCTATTTCTTGAAGTAGTCCCTCTGAGCTATTTGTTTTGACGTCTTGCAGCATCGGTGTCCACAGTTATAGATGAAAGATGGTGCTGAATGGAATGATAAAAGCTCCTCACAGGCAGCTGATGTATGTCAGCTGTCATGTTTTTAGGTATATCTGCAAAGATCAAACACTTGTTCATGTTGGACAGTAAAGACTTTGTGGGAGTGTTAGGTGGCATCTTTAGAATAGAGTTTGGTATCAAAGGCTTTGTCGCAGTTAATTGCTTGTAGGTATAAAGAATATATGGCCAGGTATTGATTTACATGCTTTCGTGTGCATCAGACAGTAAGGCTTTTATGTTGTTTCGTTAGAGTTCCAGTTCTATTCTTGGCTCGCTTTGTTACTTTCACTAACTTGACTTTTTTTAAACAAAGGATTGCATGGTTCTGACCCAGTGTGTCTGTGTATGGGTTGCCGTTGATGAACACTCCTCATGTGCATCTTCCAGCACACACACAAAACCAGTAGCATGTCATCAAAAGCTTAGACTTAAGCGCTGTGTGTATGCAGCACGCTCCCTTCTGGAAACCATTTTAGAGTGGGGTAAAACCACATGAAAGGTCTGCCCCTATCCTTCCGCCCATACCCCCATCCCTCCATCATTTTTTTCCCTCCTTGCCTGCTTCCCTCCGCTGCTGTTAGAAGATTAGACAACTTTACTGGATCTTATAATCAGAGATGTCAACCACAGATGAAAATGCCCAGACAAATGCATTTTGATAGCTCCCAAGAAGAGGGAGACATATGCAGGCCATTACGCTTTTTCCTCAAAGACAGCTGCTGCCTCTGGATCTCAGGACTCCCTGAAAGTCTCTGGCATAAATGGAAGGTAATTACCATATCAGAGATCAAGACTCTGGGCTCTGACACCACTTTTTCAATTACTCAGAAAGGTTGTTAAGATGCAAATTCAACAAAATGGCTGAAACCCCCAGAGAGGGATACAGTTTCACACCCAAAGCCGCTTCTTGAGTTTCTTAGCTCATCACATTTTGACAGACAAAGACGGAGAAAGGCAGAGAGATAGAGGCTGGGTGGGGTGATGCAGGCTATCTATAATTCATTCTCTTCGTTAGCGTGACAACCTAACATCTCATCCGAGCACAAAGTTCTCCCAATTGAGTATTCTTGGTGGTGTGTGTCTTCGTTTGCATGCAAATTCACCTCATACAACCTTGATTCAGGTCTGGTTTTGTGTTGGTATCGTGCATAGAGTTTGAAATCACAAATCCGGTGCATGGTTTTTTTTTTTTTTTTTGGGAACTTAAATCTGTCCTTACGACAAAATGGCTTGTTCATTAAATATACACAAGAAAGTTTGTTTGTCCTTAAACAAGGATCTGTATTTTCCACTTTGCGCTGGTATTCAGCCAGAAATCACCTCATTCAAATTTAATCTGTAAGTTTGTTTTCAGACTTCTAATATTTAGTTTCCTTGGATGATGCCTTGTAACGAAGATGAATTATGCAGCAGGGATGTACAGAGTGGTGCTGTGTGTCTCTGGCCATAGTTATGCAAATCTTGGATTCTGCCTTCAGCATAAACTCAGAGGAAATGATTTATATGTAACTGGAAGATGCTAAAGAGAAAAATTACACAAAGACTACATGCATTCATGGCAAACTGCGCAGAGATGAAAGAAAAATGTTTGCATTGTAGGACAAAAGATAACAAGACAGCTACTCATGCTCCGTCTTAGAACAAAAGAGCTCAAGCTGACCGCCTGACTGACTGTGCAGCCGACAGACCATCAATGGCAACCTTGAAAAAGCCCAGCGCTCTTCTTCTGTGGACCTACTGAGATATGAATGGTATGAACAAGGAAACTGGCATCGCTTGTGTTTTCTGTCCTTGAATCCTTTTTACAGGAGTTGGATAAAAGTAGAAATCAAACACATTTTGTGATGTGTCAAACTCGTCTTCAGGAGATATGACTGGACATTGTGTTTGTTTATGATGTCTCCCTGTGGAATAAATATGGATACAAGTAACAGCAGCAAAACAGATGAGGGCAGACGCAGAGGGAACCAGCAGAAACAGTAACTGAAAGATGTGGATGAGCAGCTTGGTTTGACTGGCGCTGCCAGGAACGCTGGGAACACTGAGTGTGTGTGAGTGTGCGCGTGCATGTTTTTGTGTGAGTGTGCCAGGGCCTGGAGGAGGGAAGTCTCTCGCTGAGGTCATGCCATGTAGGCCTCTACACTGGGGCCCACCCTGCCTGGCAGCCACACACACACACAGATAGAGACTTTAGGAGACTCCACGGCTCTGTGGTATGAATGGCTGTCTGTTAACTCTGTGTTGCCCTCATCATGATGGCCTCATTATGATGAAGCTGAATTGTGTGTGTGTATGTGTGTGTTTGTATAGTTGGTAAGAGAGGGAGAATGACCCATACAACGACATAAAGGCCTTCATGTGCGTTCATGTGCAGCATGTTCATTTAGTGTGTGTGTGTGTGTGTGTGTGTGTGTGTGTGTGTGTGTGTGGCCTTGCTTCGGGGGTATTCCTATGTGCTGGAGTGCTGGAGTGTATCAACAGGATGTGTCTTCTCAGTGAACACTTGTAGGATGTCTTCATAAGGAACTCCTACAGTTTCGAGGAAAGCACTGAAGGGCTTATGTAATATTTCATTAGGACTACATATTATGCACATATACATAAAGTTAGCTTGCTTTTCATTGTCAGTGCCACGCACAATTTTTCCCTTGACAATCTATACTCAGAGCTCATGCATAATGCAGATTGCACAAGAGGACTAGTTTGCTGTGTGAGGGGAGGAAAGTATGACTCCATAGCGAATTATTACAGCACACAATGTTGTTTACACATTCTTACATATTCAGAAAGAAAAGGCAAGAGAGATTCGATGATTGGAGTGTTTTTTTTCCTTTTTCGCTTCTCCCTTGCCTCCCTCCATCTTTCATGCTGCTTCTTAGAGTTAATAAAAACACTTTGGTTGCGAGGGGGGCCTTATTTGCATTTCCACGCCATGCTTTTCCGTGCCAGTCTTTGTTTTCCTTTAAGTAAACATGAGTGTATCCTGTGTGTAGCGCCCTCTCTTTCGTCAACCCCTACCTTCACCATCCTTCTCTTCCCCTCCTCCTCTAGTCTAGCACTTATCTCATTACTCCCTTGTGTAGATTATTTGTGGCGCCTCCTCACCTCACCCCTCTTCATCCCCCCCTACACATTCACAAGAAA
Source organism: Cephalopholis sonnerati (assembly GCA_019142605.1). Classification (NCBI taxonomy): domain Eukaryota; kingdom Metazoa; phylum Chordata; class Actinopteri; order Perciformes; family Serranidae; genus Cephalopholis; species Cephalopholis sonnerati. Next base: position 29,054,680 of record JAGQAX010000007.1, read on the forward strand.
CCCTCATATTTACACCACGTTCTCTTCTCCCTCATGCCCTACTTTCTCCTCCCTCTTTTCTCAAGTAGTGTCATCCCCCTCGCTCCCCTGTATCCCATGTGCACGCTCCCCTCTTTCTCGTCACCCATTTGTGCTGCTCCCCGTGGATAGAGCCCCCACGGCTCCACGTCTTCCATTCACTCATTGGTGCCATCGCGGCAGCATAATAACTTTTAATCGTCAGTCCTCCCCGAGCTCCCAGTGTTTCATTATGGCCTTGGCTCTGCTCCCTGCACAGGCGATTCTGATTGTTGCTGGAGCTGCTCTCAGTGAGCTTATGCCGGCCTCCTACTTGATTAGAAGAAAAGAAAGAGCGAGCACATGAGGAGGGAGAGTGAGTTGAGGAAGATAAAGACCGAGCAAAAGATATGTTTGCTCTAGGAAGGCTGCAAGAGAAAGAGGGACAAACAATTAGAAAAGAGAAACGGCATCTCACACAGAGTTTGAGAGCGTTGCCCAGTCTGCACAGCGAGCCTGCAATAGACGTCACCTTTGCTTTTAAAATAGTTAATCTGCTCCTGGAGGGACAATGACTGCTTTAAGTCCCTCTCCTCTCTCCCTCTCTCTCTCTTCTAAGTCCCTCCCATGAGCTAAACCCCTCTGAGGCACATTGCTCGGATTAGCTTGTGTTGTTGTTGCATCTCCTCAGCTCTGCAGCACCAGCTTTAGATACAAATGCAGCAGTTATATATACTGGGAGTGCAGTGCATATAAGGGTAAGATGCTTATCAGTGAGCGGAGGGTGGTGATAATCTGACGGTGTTCATACACAGAGTAAAAAGAAAACATGAATCTGGGAAAGTTAAAGCTTTTGGCGAAGCATATATTGTGGAATTACTTTTAATGGAGCACGCGCAGCTCCAGTGCTTCTTGCTCCATGTTACACTTGAGTGAAAAGCAACAAGAAAAGCAGAGTTGAAATCACATTTTTATTGTAATCTGTGGATCTATCTCATGCAGAAGTCAGCCGCCAGTGTGCTCTTAAAAATAGTATTCAGTGTTGCAAATAAAAGTCTTTGGGTACTCGCCCAGTGATGTTCTCTGGCTGCAATTTCTATGTCATTTCCCTCAGACTGTATTCAGGCTCTGGCTGGGAGGGTAATTTTACCCTGACCCATCTGAAAAATGTAAGACAGATGTGGTTGGTTGAATTCTGATTCACATCTTACAGTAGTTCCACAGCAGTGTGCAGTAAACTCGACTGCTTGTGCTGTCATCTGAGAGACTGTAATATCATAGGAGATAATGAAATGAACTGTACTGACATATCCTGTGTTTTTGAAAGAGATTATATCTTGCACAGCCTCTAGATTATCCTGTCCATTTGGATTAATGTGATGCACTGTATGCATTTTAATGATGTGGTCACACACTAACGAAGTCACATGTAAATATACTGAAGGGGGTCATTCAAATTTACAAGTTCTGTCCTCAAGTGGCCCTCATCTCACCCTGTCTGCTAGAAATTACATTTATATACTACTAATTTATTTTTCCAATTATGTTTTGTACAGCAACGTAATTGCTGCCTGGATTATGTTTCCAGGCAACCCAAGTGCTACCTTTACAAGTGATAGAGAGGTGGTCAGGGTATGTTGCTGCAAGTAGGTATTGTATGCAAGAGTGGATTTAACACAAGAGCAGGTAAACAAATGAAAGTCGTTGTCAGTAAACATTTTGCTGATACGTTTAGTACTGACATTTTGTTAAATGGGAGATATGTTAATTAACAAAGTTTCCTCATTATGTTAATAGAAAATGGACTATATATATATATATATATATATATCTGTGGATCTCATCTTACAATAGTATACAAACATAATTTCTAGGAGGCATCAAAACAGGGTTCAGTGCAAATGTATGTGAATACAGTGTTGACATTCATTTGTCGTAATGGAAGAAGTCCAGGTATCTTTTATGTTAAATGGACTTGCACATGTGTAGCGCCTTGCTAGTCTTTCAACCACTCAAAGCGCTGACACATGTCACATTCACTCATTTATTCATACACACATTCATACACTCAGTAAACCATTCACATGCAGTCACAATATTTGCAATCCCAAGGATTACCTGTTGAGGACAAGGATTGAACTGCCAGTCTTCTAATTACTGGACGACCCACTCTGCCTCCTGAGCCACAGCTGCTCCTTTTGCTAAAGTGAAAATAGAAATACCAGATAAAAACACTCTGTTACAAGTGAAAGTCGTGCATTTGAAATTTTACTGTAAAATTCTTGAAAATACAGTTAAAGTATTAAAAGTAAAAGTACTCATTATGCAGAATGGCCCAGTACAGAATGAAGCTGGTAAAGGTGGAACTAATTTTAATCACTATTCCCCTGCAGCAATACATAAAGCTACAATAAACAGCACATCAGAGTTTATTTGTTGATATATTTTGTGTTTTCAGTATGATTTAAGCTCAGAGTGAACTCTAGTGGGACAAAAAGTTTTACATAATCAATATTAGAAGAAGAAAATTTGAATTGTCCAACTATAAAAACTATGTAAATTTGATATATGTAAATGTCTCCTCTGCTTCTGAAGAAGCTTTTGTCTTTAAAACCTGTCACCTTTGACCTCTCTCCTCATTGGGCCCACCTCCAGTGAGTCAGCTGTGTATCCTCGTGGCACGCTCTGCTGCTATGGCACGAGGGGATTAGCTGCTGCTGCCTGTTGGTGTTGTCTTGTCCACCAACTGATTTCATCAGCCAGTCAACAGGCACCGAGGAGGCAGCGGAGGACTCGTAGTCGAGGAGTCCTGAAGGGCCATTTTACTTCACACAGACAGTTTTGACAGCACTTCAGCTGTCAGTTTTGGTCTTTTGACAGATGTAGAAATGGTGTCAAAGGGCAAAGCAGATGTCTGTGTGCTTCTCGAAAAACATGTCAGATGCAGGCATACCTGTGTGTCCTGGACTGTTTCCACAGACGTGTCTTAGAGTCAGTGTTACATAAAGATGCAGTGTCTTTTTATGTTGCTCTGCCCTCCAAGACAGAAAATACTTTGACCAAGCTTTAGAGGATAACTTCAGTATTTTTCAACCTGGACCCCATTTCCCCATGTTTTTGTGTCTAAATTATTAGTGGGGACAATTTTTGAATCTGGTCCAGTATTTAGCGAGAGTGCTGCAGCCAGCAGCATGTTAGCACTGTCATTTACCTTGCATTAATGTGTTTGTTTTTGCCACTGACAGGCTCAGATTGTTCTTCTAAGTGTCTGACAACATTATGCAAAGGATCCCTACAGAGATCGTTCTTTTTTTGAAGCATAAGATCCTTTTTGGTTAACCAGAAACAGCCCTGAAATCACTACCACCAAAGCCACCAGACTCCATTTAAATAAACAGTACTTTAACCATCGTAAAACACACTTCGTTTGAAGTCACTAGAAACAAAATAAAACTCATAAAAATGTCTTGGTTCATCTTTTCACTGTTAAACCCATCACCAGCTCTTGTTTGGGTAAAATAAACCCTTAATTCACCCAGCTTGATGTAAGAATATGCTGGACCTATACACACTAAAATTGCTATTTATTTGAATGGAGTCTGGTGGATTTTGTGGCAGTGATTTCAGGGCTGTTTCTGGCTAAACAAAAATGATCTTACTCTTTAACAAAAAGGTCTATCTCTGTAGGAATCCTTCTCATAATGTTGTCAGACACTTATAACAACAATCTGAGCCTGAGCACTTTTAGTGGACGTATGAGGGTGCATATGCTCCAAGTGGTTACATTGCATCCTGTTTTGCAACCACCAGCTGCAGCCTTCTTGCTCAATACTGGACCATTTAAAAAAAAATGTTGTTCTCATCAGTCACTTAGACACAAAAACATGGGAAAATGGGGTCTAGGTTGAGAAATATTGAAGGTGCCGCTCCTAGATAGATGCTGGCCACCGAGCAGTCACACTGGTCTCAGCTGTGGATAACATTTGTCATAAAACCAGCCACAAAATACAGTCATATTCCTTGCCAATTTAAAATATTTAGAAGTGCAGTGTGTGAAGTTGGAGCCCGTCTGCCAAATCTACCTGAATACCTTCACTAAATCACCTCATAACCGTCCGCAGTAATTGTCTCCTAACCTGTCAGTGCGTGATTTTAATTCATCACATTAATATGCCACCAGAGAATGAATCTCTACAGCATCATTTCACAGATGGCTTATCTTTGCAGAAGAAAAATGAAAATGAAAAATGAAGTCTTCTGGAAACTTAACACTAAATTTGTTCCTGCAGAAGCTGCCGAACTGATACCGATTAACAACCCGGGCTGAGAAAGAAACAAAGATAGTTAATGATCAGAAACACAGTATATGAAATGTTTTTTACACATGATAATGAATTCTGTCTATAATTGATGAGGTTCATATCCTCTGGACTGTTGCAGGTGTATTTTTTGCTGGAGCTGAATGACATGAAATACTGGGGAAAGGACTTGTGGTTGTATTGTTACCATTAAAGTCATATTCCCAGTATTGTATCTGAAAATATGGAGATTTAATGAACTGAGGTTTATATTCTGCGACTGCAAACATGCTACACATGATGTGTCTGGCTGATTTTACTTTGTTTCTGGTATTTTTTAGACAGAAGATCTTAAAATTTGAGTCTTTAATTAAAATATAACGATGGGATTTAGCATTAGGATACAGTAGGTATTGTATTTTGCTGTGTAAGACAAAATCCCAAAAACCTCTTAGGTGTATTACCAATTATCCCATTGTTGTTTTATCCTCCTTTTGCAGATTTAGTTACCGCCGAGGTTTAAGGTAAAGATAGTAATCTGCAGATCCTCCTTAAACAATGAGACTAGATGCATGTGGAGGAATCCGTACTGCTGCACTTCAGCTCATAAGTCAATTACTCAAAGACAAAAGTTTGCGTCAGAGTTTTGGGTTCCAGGAAAAGAGACGGCTTTTGAAGTCCTTAAAAAAACTTGACATGGTGAAAAATTACAGAAAAAATGCAACTTTATGATTGCTTGGTTTGTTAAAGTCCCTTTCACAAAAGTAGTCTTCTAAATTCTGCAGGAGTATTTCCGTTAAGCCAGCTTGATCAGGGTATTAAGCCTGAGCATTGTCTGACAAGATAGCTCCTTTGCATTGTTTTCCGTTTAAAAATTGCATGTCGGTGGAATTAAATGCACAAACAGTTAAATGGTTTAAGTTACCGGATGAGCAATTTGATCCTCTTATGTCTTTAGGGACCCCTAACTCTGTCAGTAAAGCACAGATTTCATTGTTGCAGCTAGCAGACTGTAAAGTGCCGTCTTGCAGGCTTTCTCTGTGATTGCGTGCATGTGAAGGTGCGTGTGCGACGCTACGAGCCCTGTCCTTGGATTAGAGATGGTGGTGCTGGTGCTGGTGGTGGTAATGGTTTGGATGGGATCATATCTGGATGGATGAAAGGAGGATTGGAGGGATGGATGGAAGGGAGGGGCAGGTTACCCCAGGGAGGGACCCATCAAACGGAGACAGAATGAGGGAAACAAGAAGAAAGGAAAAAAGGAGGACATTGCCTATCCTCCCTTTTTCTCTCCAAGGCCAGTGCGACAGCAGCTGAGGCCTGCGTACTGTTGCTGCCTTTTAGCTGAGTGGATATTTGAACCTTGAGCAACCCTCTCCTCCTCTCTCTCTCTCTTTGTCCCTTCCCCTCCTCCTCGCTCCTTCATTTTGTGTCTTCAATTCCATTAAGTTGATTTACATTATTCAGACAAACTCATTAATCACATTTTCCCCTGGATATAATCTGCTTGTCAATCTGAAGCCCGGTGAGGCTGAGGGGAGGGAAGTGAATCAGAAAAAAAAAAGGAAAAGAAACGATTGAGGTAAGGAAAAATGAGGTAGACAGATGGATTATGTTCTGCTGGAGGGTCGCTCGGACTAAACAGCCAAAGCAGCGCAGTTCACTGTGATTACCCTCATCTTTATAGATATTTTGTCTGCGTGAGGAGAGCCAGACTTTGTGTTTATCTCAAGAGCCAGATGGACATGAGTGAGATAGAGAAACACCGAGACAGGAAGCGAGAGGTAAAGGCAGAGAGGGTAAGCCAGAGACGGGGGCAGAAATGGGAATAGTCAAAGAAACTAGAAACTAACAGAGAGAGAGGGAGAGAGATGTGGAGTCGGGGGAGGCTCCAGCCACAGTCTTTCAGTCGATGATGATGAATTACTTTGACAGAGACAATCAGGATGAAATGTTAATGCGAGTGTGCCAGAGGATGCAGTCACAGCCAGACTAAGTCCTCCTATGGGGAAATGAGATGGTTAGTTAGAGCTCACAAACACACACGCACAAAGGGGAAGATGCACTCAGATGCACACATGCTCGCCCAGATATCATGCAACAAATCACTGAGGAAATGGAAGTTATATTTGCTGGCTGTTCATGTATATATATCGCCGCAGTGAAGGATGAAATGTATGAAATGCCACTGCTCTGCTGACCTTTGTGCACAAAGTAGGTGTGTGTATGTCTGGACAGTGTTTGTTTCCAGAGCTAAGAGGAGATATTCACACAGTGTACCAGAGGCTGCGTGGGCTGCTGGCCTTGCCTACAAATCCATATTTTCAAATCTCTGGATGCGCTGTCACACAACAATAGAAAACTTTTGGGCACTAAGATCTCTTGTGCACTCAGTTTGCTCTCATTTTATCTCTTTTTAATGATGGTAGTTTTGCAGTAACCCAGAGTCAGAAATAATGGATACATGTTTTCCCATGCCTGCTACATCTTCTAAACTGGCATCGCCAAATGGGGGTGCACGGTCTGGACCTGGGCTGAATGATGGCTCTATCCAGACCCGTGACCAAATTCTGATAAATTAATTAGAATAGAAAATAATCTTCACAGAGCTCTGTCCACCCCCACCCCACCTCCCCAGCAGTCGCAGCTAGAGACCGCGGCCACAGCTAATCCAGTTAATACGACAATAGCTTCACTCAATTGAGCCAATCAAATTGATTGTTTACCGTGCGTAGACAGTTCGCCGGAGAGAACAACAGTGTAACAGAGATGTGAGAGAGATGACAACATGGTGTAACTGACCCTGCTGCTCTGTGGCTACAGACTGTGTATGAGACTGTTGGTCCAACCAAACTAGCATGGCACACCTTGACCATGTTTGGATCGAGTTACGGCTGTGAGTCAGCTTTCTCTCCTAACATTATTAACACCAAATACTGTTCCAGGCTCACCAACAAGCACCTACACACGTTCACAAGAATGGCACCAACTCCATTCAAGCCAAGATTCAAACTACTGGCAGCACAGTCACAGGCTTGTTTCTCTGTCGAGGAAAGGAAGTAAAAAAAAAGAGGCACTTTTTAGTCAATTTATTCAGAAGATTCTGTCTTGTTGTCTTTTACCTGAAATATAGGCCTTAAAGAGATACTTCACCCACAAAAGGACCGTTTGTAAATCAATTAGTCATGACGTGTTACCTTGAAATTGTGAAGAAAATGTTGTTTTTCTCACATGCCTCCACAGAAAACAGTGAACACATCCATTTATTGGTTGATTTGGTACCACGTTTAACAACAGCAAAACTATGTTAAAACATCACTTTACAAACTCTCACAGCATTACAGTAAGGTCTCATTTATCCAGTCATGTGCTCAGTACTTCCCAACACACGCATTTTTGTTAAAACCTTATAACTGAACTAAAAGTGAAACATAATATGCTCTTTTTAAAACCAGAATCCAATGCTGACCGAGGTTGTTTTTTAGTAAGAAGTCATGTGCTAACATATGACTGGATAAATGAAACTTGGATTATACTGCACAAGTTATGTAAGAGTTTGTAAACAAATGTTTTGATTTAGTGTCTTGGTTGTTAAATCTGGCCCCCAGTCAATCGATAACAAAAAAACAAATGTCCGCTGTTTTCCTTGGAGGCATGCTAAACAAAGTTTTCTTTGGGAATTCAAGATAACACGGCATGACTAATTGATTTACAAATGGTAAATCTTTGTGGGTGAAGTATTCCTTTAAGTTATTTTAAGTTGTGCTAGGGCTAATTTTCTCTATGGTACAGATTGCTACCAGTATTTATATTCCAGTACGAATGTCATACAAGTTAAATTTGTCTATATATGTTAAAAGTATTCAACTTTAAAAATTAATAATGTTAAAATTTTATGGAAATGCACATTGTTGATTTTATTTGATACATGTAGGGATAGGCTATAGGATGCAATTAAGACATTACGAGGTTTAGACCTTTGATGGGGATCATTTTATTAACTATAACAATCAATACTGTGGAGCTGAGTGGGTTTTTAAACTCCTACTTCTTTGCAGTACTAGTGGAATAGTTCTATGACAGTCTGTTGGTCAGCTAGTTGGTTGGTTCAGACTGAAATATCTCAACAACTACTGGATTGATCTCCATTAAATTTTCCTGTTGATGATCTCCAGAGGAAGAATCCAACTGATTTTGATCCTCTGACTTTCTCTGTACTGCCACAATGAGGTGTACTTCTGTAGTTTTCAGACAAATCTCTCAACAACTATGTGATGGATTGCCATGACATTGGCTACAAACATTCAACAAAACAAGCAATCATCAGTCATCTGTAAAAGAATATACAGCAAAATAAAGGTGTATAGGCCTGCTGCTGCGGTCATATATCAAGATCTTCTGGCTCCCAGTCATTTGGATTTGAGAAAGAGTAGCTGTTGTTTTGTCTCTTTCAAAAACTAAATTGTTTGAGACAAAAAAGGGGGCCTCCCTCCACATGATTCATCAAACTCTCCTGAAAAGTGGACTGACATGATAACTCTTCATCCACAGAATAAACAGTTATGATAGATGTGTCTGCTTAACCAAAAAAGGCAACTTTTATTTTGCTTTTTTCTCTCTCTCTCTTAAATCCGCCCCTTCTCTCGCACACTTCAGCAACCATTCCCCAACTTCTCTTTAAACTCTTCTTCAGATCTCTCCACGAACTGTGAGAGCGTATAATTAAGAGAAGCCGGTTTAAACCGTTTTTATACCTGATGTACTGTAGTTTTGTTGTCTGGCAGCCAGTCAGGCAGACAGAGCAGGAGACAGACAAAGAGAAAGACAAAGAAGCGGGCAGACAGAGAAATAGCTCGATTTTTTTCTTCATGGTTTTGATTGAAGGGAAGCAGTAATCTTGGCATTAGCTTAACATCACGGTGAGTGGGCTTGACAGGCTCCGGTTTCCCCTCTGTGTTTGTAAAGCTTGGGAGCTGCAGGTAGGCACACGCCCACCATCTGACCGACTGACTGTAACACAACACCTGCAAGGGCAAGCACATAGCCACATGCCGGATCGCACAACAAACCATCACTGCAGCCTCTCTCCTGAGTCTCTTCACACTCTATCCTTCATTATCACTCAGACTGAGAACAATAGGTCAGGGCTGAAGCTCTCGCCACCTTCCGTCTGGCTCCCTTCGCTTTTTATTCCCCCACCTCCTCCGTCCTTATGTTGACAGGAAGTCGTAAATGCAGATCTTTAGATGTTGCCTGAGTGGGGTAACGGAAGAGATTAGAGGGTTACAAGGTTAAAGATGAAAGCCAGAGGACTTGAGGTTTTTAGCATGTGTGTGGTACAAAGCTGGAGCCATGGAGTCAACATTTGGGGGGGACCAAGTCTGCAGAAGGGTCTGTGAAACTGGAAGACTCATTTCCTGCTATATTATATTATTAATCATAACCAAGTATATAACTATATAATATATGAAAGCTACTGCTGTCTACGTAAATTACACATTACATAAATGATTGACACGTTACTCAGACGTACTGTGGGCTATCTGACAAATATAATGTAATGACGCAATTGACGATAGTTGAATACAATGTGAGCAGTGGGGTACGGCAACACCACCTGGACAAACCATGCGCAGAACTGCAGTACACCAAAATACGAGAACTGGCAGTAATAGTAATAGAAGTTTGTTAAATTTATTTATGATTATGATTACATTTGCTAATGATTATTTCGGACAGCAGTGCATGGTTGCCTCTAATAGAGTAGCATTTATTCATTTATATTTTTTATCAATATACTGGGGGACATTCTGGGTATATTGGAATATCTGGAGGCATGTGTCCCCCCCAGTTTATATTCTTATTACTGCGTTGGTGTGATATATTCTTATAAACTCTTTGTTTGCTGTTGAGTGGCTGAAATAAGTTCAAAAATAAAAAAAGTAATCAGGATTTGTAAGCGTGAAATGGGAGGCTGTTAGAGCTTTTATCACTTTGGAGGAACAACACTTAGTGAGTTATGGTGTGAAAAAGAGAAAATAGATTAGAAAGAATAATTGTGTCCCCCACCTTCCAGATTGCAAGTTTTCAGCAATTATGCAGAGTTATCATAAACTGTAAAACTAGGTTTTCTTCCAGTTCACTGCTCATTTGCACCCCGGAAATTAGACTAATTCTGTAAAGTCTATTGTATTTGTTTCATTATTTTGAATGGGTTATGATGCATCTGTCGTTTACTGTTGACTACACATATTTGTCTCTGTTGTTGGGTGAAATTCTTACATTTCCAAAGTGTTAGCCTTGATCCAAAGAGAAAACAAACCTTGTTTTATCATGATGGCAATGAATTCACATGTAACTGGTTAAAAAGATTTTATCTGATGACTGTGGTTTTCCCTAAATCTATTCAATCAAGCAAGTAATCCTTTAATTGAAGTTAGAATATGAAATTAAAAAAAGGGAGCTGGCAGTAGTCTTTTGTTTTCCAGGACCAGAAACAGCAACAAAAGAAGTGTTTTTTCAGTGTGTGGGCAGTTTTTATTTTCTATGTTTAAATATTTTGTTCTCTTAGGATACAAAGAAAGCAGAAAGCATCAAACACCCCAGACGGAGTCCTTTCATTTTGTTGCCTTTTTCCTTGAAAGCTAACCTGGTTTGGCCTGGCCTGGTCTAGCTCAGCTCAGCTCAGCTCTAAGACCCCACAAGGGAAATTTACAGCCATGATGTATAGCCGTAGCCACTGAATTAATGCAACATTTCCATTAGAAAAATTGCATGACACAGCTGATATAAGAAGTTAGCGATCACAAAGACGCTGTGACACAGCATGGAAAATTACTTATTGGAGAACCGTCATCTGCGCTTTGCTGAAATTTGTGACGGGAGGCAGAGACAGAGACTACACGTTCCTGTGGAAGGGCAGAGCCGAGGGAGCAAGATGCAGAGGGGGATCTTGTAGCTTGTAAAAAGTCTCCTGTGACACTTGAAATAAATTTCAACACAAATGTCAATTAGGTTCTACATATTCTAACACTTATGAAATCCAAAGGAGGTGATTTGGATGTAATTTCATCCTGTTCTCTGCCAGTTTGTTCGTGATTTTGAAGACCTGAAGTACAACCACTGCTCATTGAAACTGTACACTCTAATTGCAGCATAATTACGGTGCATATGAGACACGTGAGTCTCAAGCGGCTGTTAAACAAACACAAGGTCAGATTCTCTTTGTTTTCGCACCATACTGTACTTTCTCATATCTGTCTTTCTTCGTTTTATTTTCTCTTATAAAAACTCTCTTTGTGCCAACTCAAAACCCAAAAGTTCATCTGTTCCAAAATGACCTCCCTTAAGAAAACAGCGTGTTATTTTAGTTGTCACACACTGTTACATTTACAATTAGCATGTGTACTTTTCACTCATGCTACCAACCACCCAGGCATTGAAAGTGCTATGGGCACTTGCATTACATTGCTTACAGTAGGCAGCAACAGGACGAACATAGGGAGAATCGTATTTCTTTTCCCTATGCTGATCACATAACATTTTTTACTTGATTCACTTTTATCCCGAGGCTGTCTTTTACACTGCTGCATAAATGAACTGGTGTTGCTGCAGAGCTGCTTCTCTGTATTGATTTTGTGGTCTCATTATAGAGAACGCACCTCTCTTGTGGCACTAGTAGGCTATTCATACAGCTCATTACATAAACCTGGCATTCAGTGTTTATTAACTTATGCTCCAGTGCCAGTCATGCAAATAAACTTTTCTGACATTAAAAAAACATAGTGTTCTATTTTTAACTTGTTGTTGCAACGTTGATTGTTGTTAAATGAGCTCAAGTAGGACTCAGAGTGCTGCATGCACAGCAGCCATAAACACATCTTGAGTTAACTGAGGTTAACTCATAATCCAGCCCCATGTACGTACAACCTAAAGGGATTTTGTTTGCAGGCTCGTAAGTAATTGTTAATGGATAATTAGCCTACGCTACTAAGTAGGCTTTGTAGTTAATGGGTTCAGAATCTTGCATATAGATTTTGTTTATTATTTATGGCTGTGGCTTGCTCATGGCGTGATTGTAACAGAGGTCACAGCAATGATAAGGTCATGGATTGCCTGCTTTCAATAGATGAACAGCTTTGAATTAGAAAGTTGCATTTTTTGTTGCCTTTTTACAGACAGAGAATTTTACCTGTGGTTTATGTCCTACTCAAAGGGCACAAGAAAGGATTTCAATGTATCTAGTTTCCATTAAAGAAGTTGAACATTTTGTCATTGACACCCTGTTTACACTTAAGCCCCTTTCACACATGCACAGCAAACCTGAAGTGAGCCACACATTACCTTGAGGAGCTAAAAAATGAGAATACAAATGTCCAAATCAGCTGGACTGGTCAGTAAATGGACTTGATGCTGCCGACTCCCTAGTCCTAATATGTGATTGAGCCCATGCATAAATAGAGCAGGTCATTGCCATGAGAATTCATAGCAAGTGGGTGACAATGCAAATGCCTGGTCTGTTGTTTATGACCAAAATATGAATCAGCTACACGACCATGGTGTATCCACATCATGCCCTCCCATTACCTAAGCCAAATTTCCAGTAGGTGAGAAAGCGTCTTGACACAGGCAATCTTCTACTGCGTGCTACATGTGCGAAAGTGAAACTGATTCTCCTGACACTGCCAGAAATTCATTCGTTAGCCTCATAACATAATTGCCTAAGTCATATTTTAAGGTTTTTTCGGAAAAGAAGAAAAAACACATCAGCAGTGTTAGGAGAGTAGAGTTAGGCCGATATCACAATTTGGCCAAAATATGACTTAGGCAATTATGCTATGAGGCTAACGATATGCGAAAACAGCATTGGTGCTGAAATGCTTGTTCAATGATCAGATCAGAAGTAGACAGCGCTACATACAAGTGTAAACAACCATCAAGACGCATTGTGATCCTAGTCAAACCACTCACTGAGGTGGTCTGAAACGCATTTGACCACGTCTTTTGTAATGTAAATGCTAATGCATTTTGGTTCACTCACAACAAGGACTACATCACCAATGCAGGATGTGGTGGTTTAATGACAAGGTGGATGAGGTGTTGCGTGCCCTGTAGGAAGGAGAGGTTTTGGATTCTGCTGACGACAGTATCTACAGCTGTATCGACACAACTGCTAACATGACTAGTGAGTGTGTGGAGATCATAACTGTGTGTGGAGCCCTATGATGTAACGAAATGTAAGCACAAGTGGTCAGCTGAAAACGCATGATAGGCACATGTGTGAGCACTGATGCATCTTGGCTGTCCACTTGTGTTTAGATTCTTGAAACACGTTTTAAAACCAAGTGTAAACAGGGTGTGTGCTTGGCTGTAGTTTTGTATTCTTGTTGCCATGAGAAGTGTCATACTGCTAGTTAGCAACACTCATGCTAGTCTGCAGCATTTTGTGGTTATGGTGACACAACTGGTCTAATTGCACTGATTGGCTTGGCTCTAATCAGGTTTAGAGACAGAGGCATTGGTTTCCTGAGGGATTACATGCTTATATCACTTCTGTTGTGTGTCTTTGAAAGAATCTTTTTTAAATCTCTTCCCTCTGCTCACTTCCTTCCTGTCATTCCTCCGCATCTTTCCCCGTGCAGTGTAATTTAGTGGCAGTTAAACCAGCTTACAAAAGCATTTCCCATGTTGATCACTTTGCTCCTTGTGTTGTGTTACCTCATCTTGTGACATAATGGTAATGACAATCACCACTCTGCTGCAGACTGACAACATTTATTTGCAGTGGGCTATACAACACTGTGTAATACATTTTCTTTTCATACATTTTGTTTTGCACATTGGCGGGGTGTCTCGATGATCTGCCTGCCTGAGCATTGTCATCTCGTTCATTAGTTTTACAGCTGGATGCGAGCTGTATCACTCCTACAATATGGTCCGTGGAGATAACAACATTCAGACAGATTCATTCTGTACATTGGCAATACAACAGCTTCTGTGGTACAATGTGTTGTCAGTCAGTGACTGTGGCCTCGTGCAGCAGCGGGATTGAATGTCCTGGTTTATCGGAGATGATTCATAATGCTATTGGATATGATGCACTAACAGAAAACAAGATACTCTGTTATCAGTATCACAACATCAAGGACCAACACAGAATGTAATTGTGTTTAGTTTATTCCATCCTCCATTATAAATATATATATTTCCTGTCATAGAGGGAAATGGAGAGAAACGGAGTCTGTGGGATGAGGTTTTATTCCATTCTGAAGATGTATTGGTGTTTAGCTGCAGGGAGGGCAGGGGAGCTGAGAGAAGGAGGGAAAGGAAGAGTAAGAGAAAATGTAATGTACAGAGAAGTGAATAAGGAACAGAGACAGACAGTAGGAGAGAGAGAGACTTAGAAAGTGTCTGCCAGTGGTGTGCTCTGCTCTCCCCTGACCCGTGGCCAGCACATTACCTTAATAGAGATTAGCATCATGCTCAGTCAGATCTGATAGGCCCGTTGCTGTGGAACTGAAGGCCAGCTAGCCAGTTATCAGCGAGGACACAGACTCAATCACTTAGCATAATGGAACCTGCATCAAATGAACTGGGAGCTCAACAAGAAAAATGCCATTAACAGAGCCGAAATGATTTTCTATGATGGTAAAACAGCAAATGAAATCATGCTACATTTACAGACTTTATGACCGAAACAGACGCACATGGTATCTTGTGATATGGAGCAGCATTATTCACAAGGTAACATGGCATTTTTATGGCTTTTTACTCCTTTCTTTCGCGTCACAAGGACATATAACTGATGATATGTGCTCACTGATGTCTCCGGTGTGCTCCCCGCTGTTTGCAGCATTACGTTGCTAATCGTGCCGTTACTAAAAATGCACGATTGATGGAGGAAAAGTGGCACAGTTCAACGCGCTGCAAGCTTGACGAACAGCAACATGGAGTGGATTTCGTTAGGTACACAATGAGGCACAGATAGAGATTGTATCACACCTTGTAAAACTCTGAAGCACACCTATTATGAAGAAGCAGGAGGCTGTGAGATGTGAAAACTGCACCAGATGGATACAACGACAGAAAACCATCACACCTCTTATTCGGTCCCTGCAGGCCACCCGCTCATATCCTGTGTCTGCTTTTCCAGTTTAGCTGCAAGTACAGGAAGAGAACACAACAAAAAACAGCTGCATAAGTTGGTTGTTAAGGGTCTACTGTGTAGGATTTTGGGGGGTTATTGGAATATAATATAATAAGTATGTGTTCTTTAGTGTATAATCACCTGAAATAATAATCGTGGTGTTTTCATTACCTTAACACGAGCTGTATATATCAGCATAGGGAGTGAGGCCTTGTCTAGAGATCGCCATGTTGCCCGGACATGTTTCTACACTTACCCAAAATGGATAAACCAAACACTAGCTGTAGATACGGGCAGTCACGTCAGCCACGGTAGTTAGCATTTAGACTTTTTGCCAGATGTCTTGTCTTTCTGCCACAGAATTGTACCACAGCACAAGGTTAAACATAAGTGCTATTTTAGCATCAAAGTCTCTCTGCCTCGGTCCAAGCACAGAGGTCAAGTCGGTTACAGATACTGATGCTTATGATTTCCATGCCTTCATACATACATGCAGTATTGATTATAACTTTATGGCTACTTAGTCAAGGTCCAGCAAGGATAAAAAATTCCATTTCTTCCCTCCAAATCTCCTTGAGCCTGTTATATCCATAGTAAAAACCACTTAGTGAGCCGCCGTTGAATATTGACTTTGAGACTTTTCTCATTTACAGTCTGGGTCTGTCGAGGAAAAGGGTTTGTAACTATTAGTAACTCTTGAGCCAGACAGCTATTGTTTTATTGATTGCGCATCCTCTTTTATTTGTGGGGAAAACTACCCCAGGAACACAGTGTCCCTCAGCTACTTCTCCCATACTCCTCTAAATACCCAATCTAATTTCTGTCATGACTCAAAGTACTTATGCATGAATTGCTGCAAGTCTATCAAGCTTTCCTCTCTTCCCGTTAGCGAGCCAGTTTTTTTTTTTTCTCCCTTCTAGAAATTACATAAAAAATCATTTTAGGGCTCATGCATTTTGGATTTGGAAATACTTAACCAGAGACCCACAGAAATGGATTTCTCTGTTATGCTTCTTTCAACTGATGGCTTAGCTGATGTTTACTGAGGACGAGAGCCTGAGGAGGATGTGCTTAACCCCTTGAAGTCTTATCTGCCCCTGCATTTAGTTCCTCCTGTACTGGACATTTCTAACCATACTGTCGTATGTTTTCAACCCCAGGCAGCCTAATTTAAGGCATTACTTGACTCACCAACTTTACAGGCTGGGAGTCCCAGGTCTGTATCATGACTAAGCATAGCATGGCATGGCACAGCATCGCCTGAAGGCACCCTGCAGTCGGCCTTCGTGAAGTGAGTTTCCAAGTAAAATGTGCATTATGCCGTGTGACAGTTTCAACACCCCCATCGCTGCTCCACAGGGCGCTGAGCTTCAGTCATTCCACCATCTCCCTCTCTGCGGAGTTAATGTGGCATTTAGCTCAGTGACATTCTGCCATTTTTTTAAAACTGCTATTTCTTCTCTGCTGCACCACAGGAGAAACACTGAGTCTCAGTTTGTATCCTCCAGCTCACTCTGCTCTTTTGACCGGGGTCAAACTCAACACCAGATGAGTGATCTTTATGCAAAATGACCAGCCCCTTTATGGACTGACAAAGTGTGGCCCTATGTTCTGAGGTATATAAAGAGAATAAACAGGGTGATGTCAAACAATAAGAGAAGCAGGCGGAGTACCGTAGCATCAGACCAAAGAGATAATTGGATCAAAAGAGACAGAGAAGGCCATGTGCTACCAAGCATGTCCTTATCAGCAGCAATTTTCTCTGCCTTGCCCACACAGCTCTGTATCAGCTGCGTCCAGATTGATTAAGTTGCCCCGCTTGTATCATCGCGAGTGATGATTGACAGGCCTGGAAAAGGTTCTGATATTTAAATGCAACCTCGTTCTTTTTTTGGGGTCAATCTCTTAAGCACCAGTTGTGTGTGTGTGATGTGAGCCGGGCTTTGTGTGTGTGTGTGTGGTTGAATGTGTGTCACAAAGTGGGGGCTTGTTTTGATTCATGCTTTTTCCAGACAAAGCTAAGGAGCAGGCTGCACTTTTTCTTCTTTGCTGCCATTCTCGGTGAGATGAAGAGAAGTGAAAACAGAACTAGGAGGATGATGAGAGTGGAGAATGGGAGTAATGATGGTGATGATACCATAATGAATGTTTTCATTAAGTCTTCAAGAGGTAGTGAAGGGGACAAATGGCTATGTGGGCCTGAGAGACAAAGAGTAAACAGGACTAGGAGTCTATAGCTAAGCTAGCAGCTTTATGAGGCTGTACTGCAGTGCTTTGAGCAAAATGCTACGTCAGCATGCTAACATGCTGAAGTTTGACCTGATCATGTAATGGATGGAAAGTTAAGGGATTCCCAAAATGATTACAGATGATCTCGATAGGAGCATAAATATCAGCACCAAAGTCATAGCGATCCATTCAGCAGTTGTTCAAACACTGTACAACAAAATAAAAACTCTCTATCTTATTTTGGTGCTTTTGGAAATAGAGCTGGGTACTGGCAGGGGCACATTATCAGACAGTAGGGCCCTGGGCACATATATGCAAATCCCCCCCAACTCTTCTTCACAGTTTATCTCCTCTTTCTCTTTTATAGTTGTTTAGCCTCTTTTTGTGCCATTGGTTTGCACCTCTTTGTAGTTGTAATGCATCTTTTTGTGGCTTTGTGTCTCTTTGTAGTAGTTTGGTGTCTCTTGGGGATAATTTTGTGTCTATTTGTGGTTGTTTTGCTTTTTTGTGGTTATTTTGTGTCTCTTTGCAGTTCCTTTGAATCTTGTTGTGAGTGGCATTGTGTAGTGAGGGCCAGGGGCTCCCACTTGCACTTTGGGCCCCTGGGCCCAGAAGGCCCACTAAGAAATCCTTATGTGGGGATCGGTACTTGATACCTTTAAAGTATTGACCAAAATAATCTCATAACACCAAGCCATTTAAGGGTCCTTACAAACTTTCTGTTGTCTCTGGAGCTGCTCTCCTCAGCAAATGATCAGTTTAACATCTGCCTGGTTAGCAGGAGCTAACACAGCAGCAGCAGCTAACATCCACCACCACAAACACACACAGGCACCTAATGGCTCGATTGCCATTAAACCTGTTAATAACAGGCCGTGTGATGCTACTCCTACAACTGTCCTTGGTGTGGAGCTCACACTCCCGCAGCAGCAGCCATACCATACAGTCGAGGTGTGGTGAAGTCAAGCGTAGCCACCAAAATCTTACAAGTATTGCTGTACTACATGCCTCTCCATTCACATTATGGGTAAGGAATGAAGAACTGTATTGGTATTGGTAAAGGGTGCTGGTGTTGGTACTGGTATCCTACTTTTCTAAATGATAACCAGCCCTAAGTGGAAAGGTCAGGGGTTAACCAACGCCAGTGGGGTTCATCCTGTGGGGACTATAAATCTCTGCACAAAATTCTTTATCAGTGTATCCAAAAT
The DNA here is from genome assembly GCA_019142605.1 of Cephalopholis sonnerati. Lineage (NCBI taxonomy): Eukaryota > Metazoa > Chordata > Actinopteri > Perciformes > Serranidae > Cephalopholis > Cephalopholis sonnerati. Next base: position 29,073,558 of record JAGQAX010000007.1, read on the forward strand.
TTGTTGAGATATTTCATTCCTGTTCAAAATGATGGATCCACCGGCTGACTGACCAACATCACCTCTCCTAGAGTCACTGCCTTAGCATGGCTAAAAAATTAAAAAACAGTGAGGGTGAGAAACCCACAGAGTCGAGCAGAAAAGCTTTAAGAGAGTACAGGGCCATTTTCAGGAATATTCTGCAAGTATCATTGCATCAAGAGGCTCCTTTAGTCTTTGTTTTATGTGTTGAATAATTCTTGCTCATGTTTCAGGCTAATCTAACTCCGTGAAGCATATTTTTTGTTCTAGTGCTAAACCTTTTAGCTCTTAGAGGTTTTCCACAGTCATTTTGGGAGCTCATCACTGCCCCTGCAGCCTAACAAGTTCTTGACCTACTTTTAAAAACAATGTAGTGAGTTGTAGGTGGTTATCTCCTCTCATCTTTCTCCTCGGTTGATTTGTGCTGGTGGCGGGGTTGGTGTGATGTCAGTTTACTTTGGATCATTCTCAGACGGAGAACACCCATAACTCCCTCCTCTTCCCGCCTCTGCTTTGCTATCTTTTCCTCTCCTCTACTCTTGTCTTTCCTGTGCCTTATTTTCTGCTAATTTCCTCTATTTTCCTCCCCTTGCACACTTTCATTTTACTTTTTATTCTCCTTATTTCTAAATCTATGGTAATTTGCTGCAAAGAGTGTCCTCAATACATCCTGAAAAAGGATATCCATTGCTTTGCGACAGATAATTGTTTTTAATGATTAAGAAGCACAGAGGCATGTCCAAGGCCTAATGGCTTTTAGATCACAGAGGCAGAGTTATAAAGATAGCAGCTTATCTCCAGTCACTGAATCTCTTTGTTAGGTTGCTGTTCCTCCAAGTTGGCGCTTTGCCTCTGTTCTCTCGCTGTTCCTCTGTCCCTCGTTCCCTCTCGTCTTTTTGAGTCGTCTTTGGCCCGCTTCCAGAATCAATCCGTCACCTCTTTAAAGGGAGACGTTCTTGCATTTGGGCTTCTGTTTCAATAAAGGGCCTGCAGCGACAGGGTGCCTCATTCATGTCCACTTCATTGTCTTTTAATAATCAAACCATGATGGATTACCTCCATACAGATATTCATTCAAAAGCAACATCTAAGGGATGGAAAATGGGGGAGGAAAAGGAAAAACACCAGTATGGTTTTTGATAGCTGAAGGGCTACTTGTGGGAGTGTGTGTATATGTGTGTGTGTGTGTGTGTGTATTTGTGTGCTTATATTGGATGCTAGTTTGGCTCTTGTTTTCAAAAAGACAGGCAGGTTCCTCCCTCTCGCTCCCTCTCCATTCTCTCCTCTTATCATGGCCTCCTGGGTTCAGGCAGACAGCTCCTCCTGTCTTTTCTCTCTGATTTATCAGGCCGGGGCTGACAAGTGTAAACACCTGCCAGAGGATCCTCCCCATTTGGGAGCCCTAGGTGGTTGGATGTGTTCCATTTTTTATCCCATATGGTGGATCAATGCATTATTCTCACCTGGCTGTCTTTCTAACCTTCTCTGCACAGTCTTCTTCTCCTCTGCTTTTATACCTCATCCAAAACACCATTTCCTGAAGCCTGCCTGCTAACAGGTGTTTCTATGGATGGTGGTCTACAGCTCTGTTAGGTTTAGCAATATGGTATTTATGTGGCTGAGTTGTAAAAGTGCACACTTTTAGTGTGGTCTGGCGTTGCGGGTGTTGTGTTCACACCCGCGTGTAGGGTCTGTTTCTGCTCTGTAACGCTGTGAGATTGTCACACAGCAGAAACTGAGTTGCTGAAATTCCCCCGCTGTCATTCATCCACCTGTAAAATCACTTTCTCTTTTATTCAGTTCCAGCAATCATGAAAAGAAGCACACAGGCAAACTGCTTTTTTCTCCCAGACATGCTTTTTACGACTTTTATTCATGTTCAAAGCATCACTTCATCTCTAGTGGTATAGAAGTGTGCTGTTGGTTTGGATTTTATATGTCCAGCTTTTGAGCTATACCGTAAACACAATGCAGGTAACTTAAAATGCTCACAGGATTACAGAAAATACTTCAAAAAACTCTCAAGAGACAATTGGTGTTGTTATGTAGAACCCCATATTCCAGTAAAACTCAGAATAATAGCCCAATCAGAATGAAAATGCCTAATGTAACCACATCAGATAGAAGATACTGGCCCAATCCAGCCCAATCACAGGGAACTTCGATCTTGTTGAGAGCAGTGGTGTAAACCTTTGATAACCACTTCAATAGGAAAGCATCAGCACTTAACAACAATGTAAGCACTTCATCCGATTGGTCCTCTCTGGTTGGAATAAATATATTCTTTATGTGTATGTTTGCCCCATGTGTGGGTAACATTAGCTGATGTACAAGGTGAGTGCGCCATACAAGACACGCCATAAAAGTTATTTCTGCGCACTATATTCTTATGTGAGTGCTCTTTGATTTTGAAACAGTAGCCTCATGTAACGTTGTTGTTACAGGCTGCAATACAGAGTCCATGGAGATCCTCTGTTGTTACTGGTAGGAGTAACCTGCATATGAGTTGTGTTGCTACAGAAATGATCAGGGTTACACTTTGGTTACTTACTACTAAACTGTATCAACAGGTGTAACCTCTTCTTCTATATTTCATGTGTTGAATGAATTGAATTTTCTCAATACAGTTGGGAATCCCCCCGCCCCCACCCTCTCCTCCTCCTCCTTCTTCTTCTTCTGTTATATATCCAACAGATTAGATGCTTCACAGATTAAGTTATACTCTGATTAAATGCTTTGGGACATGTAAACGCAAATCTTATTGGATCACTTCATTAAGAGTCCATGTAAACAATTCAGTTAGACTCTCTAATCAGAATAAATTCAGTGAGATTGAAGAAATATTGTTTACGTACCCGCAGTTTTTGTCTGGATCGTCCACAGAACATGTTGTGAACAGTTTCCTTTTGAGCTACATTAAATTGCCCTGTCGAAGTTGATGTCTGTGGATCATCATGAGTAACAGAGACAAATATGTGTCCTCATAATTAGGTTCAAACCACTCTTTTATTAGCATGCAAAATCCCTGAACTGAAGCAAAAACACAAACACCCTTTATGGTACCCTGCCTGCGTCACCTATTACAAAATTCCAATTAAAGATACAAATAGCAGCACCTCCTCCACATTTGGTCACCGGCCACAATTACAGACACATAACAGCACATTGCCAGTAAGCCACCCCTTCTCTTTGGCATTCCTGTCATCTGTAAACCCTTCAGCACCAATCTGCGGACATTACCCAGACTGCCAAATATAAACACAAGCAGGCCGCACTCGTATCAAAGCTGTCAGACAGCATTTACAAGAAGCTGCTACTACCTTCAGATTGAACACTTCCTTCCAGACCTGACAAGAATCAAGTACAAAAAGACAAATCTTTGTTATTCTCAGTAATGACAGTGACATGCTCTGAGAACATCTTGTCCATGTATAAACAATGTAATCACGTGGGATGCAGGTGTTCTGAAGACAGAACATACAGTACGAGTGAATGCTTGTCCTTAACCAACAGGTCAAGTATTCCATGCAGCTGTGCTATGTAAATCCAGTTATATACATAGTAGCTATTCAGAATATGTGACAATGACTCAAGGACAAGCTGATGGCCATGAAGAAAACAGTGAGCAACACATAAACGTAAGCACAAAAGAAGTCCTCAGCGTTGTGACTCCCCCATTCAGAAAGACACGTACATTCTGGTCTGATGTCACTATCGATAGGACTACATCATTTAAAGGCGAACACCACCCAAATTAAGAATTCCAGTATGTTCCAGTATGTAATATTCTCAGTTCTGAGGCAAAAACGTACCCATATACTCGGAGCATTCCCCTGGGTGCTCTCAGTGTCATCTTAAACATCTTTCCCAATTAATTCCCTATGGATCATCCCCAGACTTTATTCCTTATGACATCACAAAGTTCTAGAGTTTTACCACCCTAGTTTTTGGATTTGGGTAAAAGTTGTATGTGTTTAGTTATATTTTTGGACTGTCTTCAACCATGGGAATAACATTTATGAATTCTGAAAATGGGTGTAGCTCATCTTTGACAGAACCATTAAAAACATTTTAAAATATGATGAAACCATCATCTGATCCTCCACCGCTGTGGCTGAGGTTTGGTTAGGTTCAGGCCAAGAAATGACTTGGGTAGGGTTTAAGAAAGAACAGCTGCCTGCAGTATTGAAGTCTGACTTGTTGTTGACGCATCCCTCCACCCCAGCCACCTCCCTCTGCGGACTTTGTGGCTGTGTAACAACGTCACACTACTTCCTCCTTTCCCCCTGACGGACAAGGCCGCTAGAAGGCTTAATCACTTGAGTGTAAACATACACTGTTTGGAGGCATTTGCTTGAACGACTCACGCTGTGTCTTTTCCTTGGAGGGCAGTTTCTAAATCAGAGGCATCAGTCAACAGGTCTGCTATGATGTAATTAAATGGCAGTCTCTCACTTCATTGCGCAGTCTGATGGCTTGCACAGTGGGGGCCTTCAGGAAATTAATAGCTGGGACCTTCTCAAGATTAACTAGTTGTGTGTGTGAGTATGTGTCGCCCAACCAAGCCTGATTATGTGTGTCTGAAGTCATGTTTTCTGTTTGTTTGCACACTTAACTAGACAGAAAAACTTAATGTTGGGAACATTTCCTTCCTTTTCCTCACCTGAAGTCCACTGTGGCTGACCTTTTCACTCTAAAAAATATGTTATTGTTAGTGTGTATTTAAGCTCCCAGTGCCCATAGCTAACCTGTTGAGGCTTCGGCAGTAATAACATCATTAGGCCTGATAATGTGTTTATTGTTAAAGCTAATGCAGTTTGGGGCGATTGGCCCCATGGGGCTGCTCTGTCTGGGGAGAGAAAGTGGCTAAGTGAGTGTGTGTCTGCTTTGAGTTGTATGAATTTGTTTATTGCTAATGGAGTTCATCTGTGTTTTCTTCAAATTTTCTGGTCGTAGCTGTGCACATTTGGGTCTTGTAAGGATACAAGGTGACTGAGGAATGTGTGTGTGTGTGCGTTCACATGTGTGTAAAGTTATTCATAAGATGGCGTGGGTATGTAGAGGAATTCTGGGGGGTCCTTGTGTTTTTATTACCTGCTGGTGGCCTCCTGCCAGCATCCAGCTTGATTAACTCTCCCCTCTCTGCTTTCACACACACACACACACATACACGCATACACGCACGCACCGCCAGCTACTTTATCACAGAGAGTGTGCGGGAGGTGTAAGGGAATAGCAGCTAAGGTTCTCAAAATGTTATCTATTAAAAGCCTGAGGAGGAGGCACAGGGCTCCACTGTTACGCTTTATGTCTTCTCTTTGGTTGCTTTTCAAGGAGAGCTTTTACAAGAGAGGAAATCCACACACTTCCACCTGCGCAAGTGTGGTTTTTGCTAGTAGGTAATTTATAATTGAAGTTTGAGCACATGTAAGCCTTGATTTCTGGATCCTGATGTTCTCAGTTTGTGTGCTTAAACATGCAGTCTACTGTGCTGTACAGACAGTAGCAGTTTAGATCAGGATTTAACACACACACACACACACAGTCTCACTCACACACAAGGAGGCAATTTGCTCTTCCACAAAAAGAGCGTAATTCGGTAAAGACAGACTGCGTCTCGCTCCCTCCTGTTACCCATGTGTGGCAGCTGGTAATGAAAGGGCCACTGGAAGGCTTAGGAGTTTCACTTAAGTCGTTTTGTGCTCAATTTATTTTGTGTATCACAGGAGGCAGTGTGAGATGGATTGGCTAACAGTTTTTAGCATCCTATTACACCACATTGATATAGATGGAGGATGTGCCTCGCCTTCAGCGGCGGACGATTTTCAGCACGTTCAAGATAAATGTCTGGAGTATGATCAATCCCATGAGATTCATTTCAATGACAGTAAAGCATCTACATTCACATGAAAGAAGCAGCTATTATAGTGTCACATTTGATTCTCACATAATCAAGTCATATCTAGAAATATAATTACAGAATAATTCCCCTTTATTAGACTACTACAGAGCCTGATCACATCGTGTTTTCTTGCTCAGTGCAACCCCCATCTGTCATTTACTACTCCCTCAGGGTGAACCTCTAAGCCTCATGCCACTTCCTGCTCATCAATCAGTCAATTACCAGAGGACTTCCAGGTCAAGGTTCAGAAGGAAAACACAACCTCCACAAATGTTTACTGTACTTTATAGAGAAAATGAAAGAAAAAAATGTATTTACAATTTGTCGAAAGTTGGAACACACAGCGCAAGTGTAGCGCGGTCAACCTTCGCCGTATGATAAAGGTGAGGGTGAGGGAAAATCCATTTTAGTATTTTTCTCTTCATAAAATATAGAGTGCGGTGCAAAAAATAAAACAGCGTAAGGATAAGAGGAGTAGGCCAAGCAGTGAGAAAGGAGGAAGGAGAGCGGAGCGGCTTGTGAGATCAAGGTCGTATCCAGGCTTTAGTATTGGTATTCTCCTCAGTGTTAAAGTGATTCTCCCAGTGAATAGTGTTTTCATTCCTCTCCTGAATGAGATTCACAGGAGCATGGAGAGAGGGAGAGGGAGAGAGGGAGAGAGACATGACAAAGAAAAGAGAAAGTAATTCCCTCCCCTCTCTCTCTCTCTCTCTCTCTCCCTCTCCCCCCTTCCAGTTCGTTCCCCCCCTCGGACATACAATAGCGAATGAAAATACAGCGTGGGATAAACAACTTTTATCAGACTGAAGCAAATGAAATCGACTATTTTATTCAATTCTTCATCCCTGAAGCATCCCTTACTCTATCTACCCGGCAACATCTCACCCCTGCAGCTTCAGCTGAGGAAAAAAAAGAAGAGCGTGCTTTATGCAAATTAAATGCTTTATTCTTGATTAGATTACAGACGCAATAATTGTCTAGGATGATTTATGGGTGTAATTTGTTGCCACAAACTGCAGTAGAAAAAGGCTCAGTTGCCATGGTTTGCGCAATGAAGACATGAGATCAACACAATTTAGGACATCTGTTATAAAATCCACTTCAGGTGGCTCGTATAGATTACATTAGAAAATTAGCTTGTAGAGGACATTGTGTTTAATAGAATTAAAAGGTGAATAATCAAGAAAAACATCCAGGTGTTTCTTTTCCAGGAAACAGGCAGTTGTTCAAGGTTATAAAGTGGGAACAGAGAGTCAACAGTTGGCATTTAAAGGTCTAGTGTGCAGGATTTAGTGGCATCTAGGGATGAGTTTGCAGCACTAAAACTTCCTCCATGTGCCAAGCATGTAGAGGAGATATGATGGCACGAAAATGCGAATACGGGAATCACCCTATCCAGAGCCAGTGTTTGATTTGTCCATTTTGGGTCACTGTAGAAACATGTCAGACTCCGTGGAGGAGTACCCACTCTGTACTGTATGTAGAGTACATACATTCTAAGGTAACGAAAACATTAATTCCTATTTTCAGGCGATCACACAATAATGTAAACATAGTCATGACTATTATGTATCATTTCTGCCAAGATGCCTTGCCCCAGATGCCCCTAAATCTCACACACAGGACCTTTAAAGGATCAGTGTGTGAGATTCAGGGGAATTTAGTGGCATCTAGCAGTGAGGATTGCAGATTGCAACCAGCTGAAACTTCTTCTGGTTAGGATTCTTCAATGTTCTTTGTTCAGGAGGTTTTTAACCGGGAGCTGAATTATCCACAGAAGTCTCTTCTGCTCCAGAACAAACAAACCCAGTGATTAAAACCAGTAAAAACACTCAAAAAAGCAGTTTCACAGTAGAAAATCTGTGTTTTCCAACACTCAAATTGCTGAGGGGCTGCTAAATGCAGTGGCTGACGCAAAAACACCTTCTATAGAACTAGTATTTGCTTTGTCTGCTCTGGGCTATTGTAGAAACATGGCAGTGCAACATGACGATCTCCGAGGCCAATCCCCGCTCCCTATGTAGAAGTAAACGGATTATTCTAAGGTAACAAAAACACAATGGTCCTTGTTTTCAGGTGATTACATGCTAAAGAAAATATACTTTTTATATTAGATTTCATTTCTGCCAATATATCCCCCTGAATGCTACACATGGAACCTTTAAGGTAGAGTCCAAGTGCAATAAGAAATGAGATGAAGAGGAAAGTAAGGAAAACACAAGCCTGCGGGTGGTTCTTAAACCAATGCTGTAGTAAATTGGAGAGTTTAATAGCCAAACTGATGCACCATATCAGCCTGCGGTAGTCATCGGCCTGTAGGAGTTAGGATGTGGGATTGCTACCCTTGTAGGAGACTGACAAGTGGGAAATTAAGGTACTTGCCATGCCATCCCGCCCCATCTCCAGGTACTGCTGATACTTTACAGCAGGCTAATCTCAACAAGAGCTCTCCCACTTCACTAAGACCCTGTCACATACAGAGAGAGAGAGCGGAAGAGAGAGGCACAGAGATCTTCTCTGCCTGACATCGATCTATGACGCATATTACCAACATAATCCAATTAATTCTGTTTCGCTTGCAACGCGGCTCACTTGAGTCATCGAAAATGCATATATAAATATATCTCTGACAGATTGCAACGGGCTGTGCAAAATGCACAAACAGCTAATTCAGGTGGACTTGAATTTGTTTGACTAACTCCTTTCTTTTTCCGCGTCTCGTCGCTTTCTCTCCCTCCTCCAGGCTCCTGTGTTTCTTTGTTTCACACAAAGAATGCAGAAACCGCGGAGGGAAAGTAATTGAGGAGGCAGTCAGGTGAAAACAGATTTGTTTGACAAACTTTGCTTTTTTTTCCCTGTCTCCTTCCCCCCCATCTCTTTTCCTTCACCCCTCTCCATCTTCTCCTTGTCTACCACTTCTGTGTCCCTTTGTACAGGCTGAGGTAAATCTGTAGCAGAGGACCAGCAGCAGCAGCAGCAGCAGCAGCAGCAGTGTTGGTGCGACCATGAGGTCAGAGGCCTTGTTACTCTACTTCACGCTACTGCAAATAGCCGGGGCGGGCTTCCCCGAAGACAGCGAGCCTATTAGCATTTCACACGGCAACTGTAAGTATATCGTTCTTTCTTTTTCTTGCTTTCTCTCTTTCTTTCTTGCACACTGTCCTTCCACTCATTACAAGTCCTCCCTCGCTCTCTCCCTGCACTCTTTTCCCTCTCCTCTTTGTCTTCCACTTCGCAAATCCCCCTCCTCAGTATCTTTCTCTCTTGTTCTATCCTTTTGCTCCTCCACATCCCTCTCAACCCTTGCTTCCTCTGCAACCCCCACCTCCCCCTACACTGAATGGATTTTGGTGGCATGGAGTGTAATTTGGCGCCCAAGGATAGGCCCTCTACACACACTAAAATGAAGGACTTAAAGCAGCATTTGAAACGGAGCCCACCCCACATCAAAGGATAATCCGCTATTTTTCTGTTGGGCTCCTAATGCTGTGTGTGATAGTGTAAACGCTGTTGCAGGCTACAAAGATACGGTCATTGTTTCCTCTGTTTCTCTGTGTGTTTCTCCATCTGTCCTGCCCCATCCGACTCTCTCTGGGCCTGACGCTGTACCTAACTCTGCTAGCCAGGAGAACTGAGAGAGTAGCCAGCCAACCAGCCAGCCTCACATAGACCTGCTCCTCTATCAGAGCATTTGTTCAAACCAAATGCTTTCATCCAAAGCCACTAACAATAGAACGATTGCACGGCACAGTGCAGCACAGTTTTAGCCTACAATTTATGGTCACGGGAGGAGCTCAGCCAACAACTGTGGTGGCGTTTTTCTCATCCAGCTAAGACACATAGGTTGACATTTGACCTAAAACCCAAACTCAGAATGTTCGTATTACTACAATTACTGCAGTTATAAATGTAACACATGCAGGGATTCATTTTCGTCCTCTCCTTGCAGACACAAAGCAGTACCCTGCGTTTGTAGGCCACAAACCTGGCAGGAACAACACGCAGCGGCACAAACTGGACATCCAGCTCATCATGATCATGAACAGGACGTTATACATCGCCGCCAGGTAGGTGATATTAGCTATTTGTTCAGATTTTTATGCCTCTGCACCGGTGACAGCCGTGGCTTGAGGCACTATGTGTTTGGGTTGTCTGTCTATCCCATTCTCTTGACCACAATATCTCAAGAATACCTTGAGGGAATGTCTTAAAATTGTACAAACGTCCACTTGGCTTCAAGGATAAACTCCAGGATGATTTGGTGGTTGAAGGCCAAAGGTCAAGGTCACTGCAACCCTCAATTCTGTCTTATTCTCATAAATCTCAGGGATGCCTTTAAAAAATCTCCTCAAATTTGACAAAAGCTTCCACTTGGATTCAAGGATGAACTAATTAGAATTTGGTGGTTAACAGGTTAAGGTCACTGTGACCTCACAAGTCCTGTTTTTGGCCATTACACAAGATTTCACACTCTGATTATGACAAAATTTCACACAGAATGTCTAGCAGGATATAATTATGAGGCCAAAGGTCAAAGGTCAGCTTCACTGTAACAGCATAGTGTCTGCAAAAACACTTTCCTGGCCATCATGCAATGTCATAACTCAGGAACAGAAGGGCAGACATTTGGTCAGATACTGAATTGGTGACACTAATCTTAGGTGTTGAAACTGGTGATTGTATAGATCTTCTGTGCCTTAGGGTTGAAGATGTGTGTGAAACATCCACATTTTAGAATTTTTTACTTCTTTGCAGCAACATGTGCATTTGAAGTCAAGTGTCATGGCTACATATGAGTCAGGACAGACAACTGCGAAGCAATGATTCTAGTTGAACATGTGTTGTTGCTACACCAAGGAGATACTCAAATACTGCTGCTGTTTATGACTGAGACTAACAAACAGATGTAAATTCAAGAAGACACTTCAGGTAACTGCAAGTTTTACTCCTGTTCTTTGCGGGATAAAAATGCTGGCCACTGTAGATTAGGATTAATTAAATCAAGCAAGTAAGGTTCCACCAGGACGATTGTATCTATCGTCCCATCTCATATTACAGTAGCTGATTGAAGTTTCGGCTATGACTGATTGTCATCAATTGTTGCCAGTAGAGGATTGTGAACCCCTTTTAACTTGATAATAGCTGAGGGCTGTAAGTTTCACAGCAGATCGGCTATCGAACTGAACTTTGGAGCCCTGCTGTGCTGTTTTCTTTTAAAGTTTTTGGGATCAGGGGGAACTAATTCGAAGCAAAATGCTGAGACTTTAAACACTTTGCAGCCTGGACTTTTCTTTCATTACCTCTTTGCTGTTTTCTATTTTAGACTCACCGTCTACTAAAACCCCCTTAACCTTGCATGATGTCCCTGAAGACTAGTGGCCTGTTTTCGTTTAACACCCAGGCCGACGTGCAGAGTCACACAAACACACCCCCACACATGCAATTATACAGATGAATTAAATACTTGTCTCAAAGAGAAGACTACTTGACATAATCCACATATTGGGTTTTAAATGCACCATCTAGACAGCCTTAATGCACATTGTGTGCTGTCGATAAACAGTAATACTGGACTAATACAGAAGTTTTGACTCTATTTGTTGGCAGCCTAGTTGCCCTCGCGAATCGATTCTAAAAAACTCTTTGATTCTCTGTCTGGCTGTTTTTTTCCTCCTCGTCTGTCACCTGCCTTTATTGCTTCATGTCTATCCATCAATGTGTTTTTCACCTGCGTGCCTTTAATTTTCTGTGACTCATCTTTCAGAGATAATATAGCTCAATTACACCATCTGGAGACATGGAGAAAACCGATATTGATTTTGTCTTCTCTCTTGTCATCATTATTTTAGAAATGTTCATGTTGCTTCACCTCACGGCAGAGTGAGGGAACTGTAAAAAGAGTCAGGGCCACGTCCACAGCGTCAATAGGCAGGTTTACCTTCAGAGAGTGTACAGTGTAATGTTACAGCAGCATTTAAACAGCCTTAATAAAATGGATCCTTTTCCGTTTGTTCTGCGCCGGCCATGGCTAATTGAGTGGCAGGCTTGATTGGATACTGTTAAAAGCCACAATAGGGGTCTTTCTTTGTTTTCCTCCCAAGCATGTCAAATTAAGTGGCCGAGGGAGGCTGCTGCTTTAAGTGGCGGAGCTTTTTAACATATCTGTGGTCATTAAGAGGAGGTGTGTGGAGAGAGGGAAAGGAAACAGAGAGAATGAGAGAGCCTGTTTGTGTGTGTATGTGTGTGTGTGTGTATGTGTGTGTGGTGGGGTGCCGGAGACGTTGGTCTGCCTGTTGCCCACCTGCTCCATGGGGTGTCAGGGGCCTGAGGGGTAGAGGAGGGAAATGAGACAGAGGGTTTATTGGAGGGGTGTGTTCGTGAAGAGTGTGTGTGAAAGACAGAGAGGGTGTGTGTTGGCCAGAAAATGCCGACCAGTTGTCGCCTGGATTTAAAAGTGATTTCTTGAGTGTGATATGTGTCTGTACATGTGCATATGGAGGTACTTTTGCGATGGCAAACATGTGTCGGTGTGCCTGTTGCCGTTGGGTACAGCAGCCTGTGATCGTGCCTGCAATGAGCTGTGTTTGTGTATGCATGTGCGAGGTCACCTGGTGCGTCGGTGCCACACTTGCATACTTGCTTAAAGCAGACTGGAATTCTGACACATGGCCTGAGGTATGTGACCCTTGAATAACTGGAATGGCTGCCTTGGCTTAGACCGAGCCGGACGACCGCCATTGATCCTGACACAGAGAAGAATGTTGGAGTCAATAACATGGACCCACAAATGACGGCCAGTGCACAAAGATCCATCGTCGCTAACAGGATATCGATGAAGACATGTAAAAGTTGAATGACAAACAGTTTAAGGCAAACAGTGGAGACAATCACCACTTCAGAAATCAATGTGAAAGCAAGCCAACAGTCAACCCAGCAAGTCCAGCGCTACGAAACAACGAACAATGCTGCAGGAAAAAAAAAAACTAGGCAACATCAATAGTTGCTTTTATGATGGTTGTCCAGTCAAATGACTTGTTTATTCTGGGGCCAGCATCACACAGCTTTGCCATCATGCCTCTAGACCAGTGAGGCTCAGTTCTTGGTGCGCAGCAGCTTGCAGATGGCCACTGTGAACGCAGTCCAAAGCTCAACACTGTTTCAGGCTGTTTTTTGAATGGCTGCTCAGTGTATTAAATCCCTTTGGCTCCTGTTTTGGCGCTGGCAATAAAATCACAAGATTTTTAAGCTGTGAGATGCATACAAACATAGCAACTGATGAAATTGTAAATAGACAAAAGTGGCTTAATCCATAGAGGGAAAGAGGCAAGTCTTTGGCAACGGAGGAACTCAGCAACAGATGCAGTGATTGATAATTCATCCACGGGTTTGAGCCTTGAATGAAATGTATTGATTTGTTGGAATCAGGCGCTCTTTTTGCAGTCCTGTGTTCAACCATTATATGTGGGCAGTTATAGAGGAAAATGGCCTCTGCTGATGAGGTCGCGGCTTTTCCAATAAGTGTAAAATATCATTAGCCTTCTTAGATTCATATATATTGAGCACTGATTATGAATTCAGTACATGACTAGTTTAGAACCGTAATATTCTGATTCTCATTCCATGACTCGGTTTCCATCAGGTGTATTATCCAGAGGGACAGTGCCGACTGATAAGATATCAGACAGCTGTCTTTTCATATGCTGGCAATCAAAAAGCCTTTTGTTTGTTCAGTTTTAACAAGACAGGCATTGGGCTGCTCAGTCCGGTGCTGAGTTCTCTCACTTTTCATGAAATATCTGCTCTTAGAAAGAGGGATTCATAACAAGTTTCTCTTTATATCACAGATGCAGCCGCTCACAGAGAAAATAGTTATGAATCATAGCAAGAGCTGTTTGTTTGTGAAGTCACTGATGAACATTAGATTCAACCTTGTTACCAAGTCGGCTTATGTGCAGCTGCTGTTTCATACATTTTTATGGCAGCAATCAGCTGTGCATTATTCATTATAAACTGAGACATGATGTGTATTAAAGTACGAGTAACAAACATAAAAACTTCTTCGTGTACTAGCTCAGTACTTTATGCGTGTCTGCTGTCATGCGTGTTTTAGGCGTTTAGCAGCAGAGTCACGTCCAGTAAAAGCAATAAACTGTTTCTGATGCAGTGAGAGATGGACGCAGGAGCATTCCTATCCCAGCAGTCCATATTTCATGGTCAGGATACACTATGTACAGCATTCAGAGGGAATTCATCACAGGGCAATGGGAGATTTATCATTCTGATCTCTGGAAAATATCTGTGTGTGTGTGTCTGTGTGGGCGCGTGTGAGTGTGCAATGAATATGGGTGTATAGGTGTGTGTACAGCCAAGGTAAGCCATGCCATGTCCCTCTTCGATGTGTGTGTGTGCAGCCTAGTCACCACAGAAAAATGTAGGCATCGTACATTTCTACAAATCACAAGTATGTTACATTTGCACATTTCATACATATCATATCAACCTTTCAAAATGTGATATGATATACAGTATGAGCTTTGTCATGGCGAGGCAGAGGGGATGGCGTGACACCTGGGCCAACCAACAGCAAAACTGGTTGATTTTTGCAAGTAATTTTTGTGTTTCCAGCATCTTTTTAGGCACCAAATGTAGGTATTTTTTTTAGCAATCTGTGGCTCGTTTCCCAGCAGGGATAGTGGCATGAAAGGCGATGGTTTTTACAGAGACATCACTGCTTTCCAGCAGAGATTGTGCCCCCAAATCTGAGTGTTTCAAGCCAAAATGTGATCCTTTCCTAACCATAACTGAGTGTTTTGTGCCTAAACCAAACCACACATTAACAAGTGTTGGTGAAACATAAAGTTTCAACATATCCACTACATGATAACATAAAAACGTCATGTGTCAGTGATTTGCAGAAATGTACAATGCCAGCATTCTTGTGTGTTCAATGGGTTTGATTGAAGCCACTTGCTATGTAGCAGTCAGACAGACGTGTCCAAACTCTGATCTTCAGTCTCAAGCTTCTTTTTAGCTTGTGGATATAAGCATATTGCTGTCTGTCAGTCCTGAAGATGCCAGTCAAAACTCTGTGTGTGTGTTTGTGAGAACTACTTTGAGTTTTTAGAGTGTGCATTTTTTTGTTGCAAGAATTCCATCAACTGAAGAGGTCAAAACTTCAGCAACACTTGAAAAAGAAGAACTACATTGTGAGAACAATGCATTGTGATTTGTGGCCTTCATCAGAGTCCTCATATAACACATTATAAAGAACAGTTAAATAAGAAGAAAGGGTTCAAAAAAGCATAAAAGACAACCACTCATAGACATAAACTTATAAATCAGCCAGTGAGGCACCTGCACATAAATGGGCTGAGTGTTTGGTCATGTGCCAATAGGCCAATCAATTGCTGAACTGGCAGGATGGCTAGGGATGAACCCAGTAATGGAAATGGGTGACTCAAAATTTGGTCTTTAAGCAGGAGAAAGGTTAGAAATTTCCTTCCAGTTTGACAGGGCAAGTATCGAGTAGTCAGATGACCAGAGGTTGCAAACAAGACAACTGTTTCATCAGATTTTCTAAACCACTTTATTTGGAGGTAAAGCAGAAGATGAGCGCACCCAAGTGTCAGTAATAATCACTCATTATCCAAGAAAACGGTGTGTGAATAAGCAGAGTTGGTTGATAAACTATGATGGATGGATTACAAAGGAAAGTTTGGGTAATCTTTCCTTTTGTGCTTTTTTTTTCCCCAAATAAGTTTGGCTAACATGGTTTTTTTTTGTTTAAAACATCATTATCTGACAGAGGAAAAAGAGATGACTGCTCGCTCTGTATACTTAAAAGGAGATCAAAACATAAGGTTGGGTGCTCATGGAAAATTAGATACATAGAAAGGCAACCCAGGCACTTCAAAAATATATAAACGTGAAAGGAAATATCAGAGAGCCTTTATTACAGTGGCTTAATCTTTAAAAGAGCCAAATGTCATTATCTGACTGCTTGTGTTTCTTGTCTTGTTTGACTTCTTCTCACCCAATGTCACCACGTTCCAAGATCTCAGCAAATGTTACGAATAGAAATAATGAGAAATCAGGTGGTATAAAAGTAGAATTTCCTTTTGAGACAAGACTTGAGGAGAATGAGAGAAGGAGACAGACACTCCTACATAATTGTGCATGTGTGTCTGTGAATGTGTTACTGTATAGCCTGCCTAGCAAGCATGCCCCAGGTCTCTCCACATGCAGGGCATAGTCGCCATTCCCGGCCCTCAGTCGGCCTTCACCATGGTAACACCAACCACACTCTGTTTACACCCCTCTATGAAGCTGGGAAGCATGGGAACCAAAGAGAGAATGTGTGTATGTGTGTGTGTGTGTGTGTGGGAGAGAGAGAGGGAGAAAGATCAGTGGGAGAGTGGAGGAACCGAAATTTGTGGTTGCCGTTAGCACTCACTCAGAGACACAAACATCGCACAAAGGCACATACACACTCAAAAATCCAGATTACCTTCTCTCAGTTGAGTCCTCTGGAACAGTCGAGCCTCTGTGGCCGTAGTTCTTCCCTGTCGGGTCTCTTTGGGTCTCGCAGTGGAGGCCACTAGAGTCTCCATTATTGTAGCTGCACCAAATCCTGTTAAAACCCACTAATGACTGGGATTACACGGTTGCCTCCTCTCCCTCTCCTCGCAGCACCAGCGACATCCAGCCACGTCCACACTGTGAAACAAAGCTCGCAGCTCCAGTGGTTGTAATCACCTGTATTAAAAGTTGGAAGAAGTTTCCATTCATAACGTAACTCTGAAAATATGTAAAATACTTTCTTTCTCTGAAGGTTTTGACAATTTTAGCAGCTCATCCAGGAAAAATAAACTTCATATATTCATGCTCTCAAATTAGTGTCAAGTTATTGTAACAGCAGGAGCTGAAGTTACAGGTTGATGTGGCTCTGGTTAGTTAGGGAGGAGCAGCTGGAGTGTTTGTGGCAGGTTAGACGTTGTGTTTTGATGTTGAAGTTCCCATACAAATACTTATTCTTCCTTCTTCCTTGTTTTTATACAGCTGTGATGCTGCACTGTATTTTGTTTCAGCATTACTGGCTGCTATCAGGTGCACATATGACACTCTGTAGCCTAATGTTAATGCAGTGCAAAATAAGCAGTAAAAGATGTCAGGCAATGGACAATCTAGTCTAAAGATTGAAATATATGGACGTACTGAGAGTATTGTGCATTAAAACAATGTGGTGTAATCCATGACATCACTTTACCATATGTTAAAATGTTAGGAATATTGCTTAAGGGTTCAGTTAGTTGCACATAATTAATTCATTAGCAAAAATTAAGTTGTTTAAACTCCCTCTCCAGGCATCGATTGCACCCTCAAAAATATTTCGTTGTTCATAAAAATTACATAGGCCCTATTTAGAGTTTTTTTTTCCATTAAAAATATCTCTTCCTGCCTTAAAGGAGCTGTATACATCATTCAGAGCATGATAGCAGCAAACCACTATTTGCTATTTAAAGATATAGTGGAGTAATGATGTCCTGAGCAGAGAATGAAATCACACTCCCTCTGTGTGTGTTGGTAGACGTTCTAGTGGTGCCTGTAAGTGTACCAACGGCTAGCAAATCCCCAACGCTCTGCACCGCGCTCATACGGCGGTTACCACTGATGCATAGTGCCCACCCTCCAGTTTTCCCCCAGGTCAACACAGCTGTTCATGCTGTTACCTGCTTGCAGCTGGCTCAGCCACCTCCATGTTGAGAACCATATAAAGAAAACTTGAATCAGACTCTGAATCGTTGCTCTGAATGTTGTATGCAGCTCCTTTAAAACGTCTTATAGCCTGTAACTCAGAATCTTTGCCCTATTTAGTATATGCAGACCTGTGAATATGAAAATTAGCCTTGCCCTCCAGCCTGCACACCTGCAGCTTGAGTTTACCTTCTCACCTTCGTCTCCGCTCATCAAACACACAAACTTCTGCTTGTAAACAGAAATAGATAACATGAACCTTCAGTTTGACCATGTTATTAAACAGCAATGTGTTGCTAATAGTAGATAAACCTTGTCCAGCTCTGGCAACTAAAGTGACAGTGAAATACTAATACACAGCTACACCTGGCTTCTACTCTGATACCCCTTGTTTTGCCAGTAGAAAGCTCCGCCCTGCAAGTTGACAGGATTGGTTCCTTATACTGTGTTCACGCTATGAGCAACACAGCAACAGGCTACAAGTCATTTTTAGTGGAAGACGGGGTCATGAAGCTGCAAAGTGACGCCCGACACTTGTTGGTGCAGGACGGGTGTGACACGCTACAAATCAAACCTGAGCTGGTCTACACTTTTTTAGCTCTCCAAAGATGCAGTGATGTGTCAACCAAACATTTGTATTCGTTTCTAACTGGGGTACTTTGTTATTTAGCATAGATAGCCAACACTATGCTAGCTTTATGTGCATTGGGTTGCAGATAAGGATGTAATGTGGCAGTGAAATGTGATATTAAATTGGGGCTCAGAGCAGACCTTTTTGACCAAAAAGTCCTAGATGATGATCTTTAATTGTGTTGCTTTGTGGCAACTAACAGACACACACAAGCCTGTAACGATGTAACTACATTGAGGAGCATTTGCACAACACCTCAACGGTGACTCGGCAATAATGTAGCTCGTCCTACTGTTGCATTGTCACTCTTAGTGTGAACACAGCATTAGAGTTGTGACGCAACAACCCTGTGAAGTTTCAATCCATGTTCTGGTCATTTGTTTACTGCAGTTCCAAAGGGGAAATGCTCAGCCAGGGCATTATTTCACTTATAATATGTCTTGTAAGACCTCATGGTGATGTTAACAAGGTTGAAAATTCAGAAAAAGGGGTCTTTAAAAGCACGTATTACTAACTCGAGAGCATGAATTACTAATTCCCTTACTTACTTGGCTCTCTATTCAAAAACCTCAAGATGTGAAAAATATTTGAAGACTAATGGATACATTTTAATCAATAAATGTAAAATAAACCACGTCTTTTATGCAGTTAATATGCATGTGTGCAAGCTCAAAACATGGCCCTCACCCAACTGACCCAGCCACACAAAAACACACATACACTTATATACACACACACACAAAAGGAGATGTGGAGCGCATGTAAAAAACCGTAATGAGAGCTTCAACCTTCGAAAAGAACAACCTGCCTCAGCTTGGGGGTGAGTGAACTCTGACTTGTTGTATTTCATGCCACCACATCAGCGAGGGCCTCTCGGTGCCCTTAGCCCATTCAGAACCTGAACAACTCCCTTTACAGCCCAAAGGTGCCTGCTGGCTTCCTCGGTTCCCTCCCATCCACTTTGTGAAGAGGATTTGAACCAGGGAAAGCCAAAACAATGTACAATGAACCCTCCTCTACCACCCATGATCCAGTTATGAAGAGAGAGGAATATGGGTGAAGAGGGTGATGAGAGAGAAAGGGGGTGGGAGGTAGAGAGGAGGGTGGACGTGCAGGCATTTAGTTTGTGGAAAGAGGGGTGGTGGCAAAAGGTGCGGGGTGCATGCTAATCGCGTTCCTCTCTTTTCTGCTAAAAGGGTGCAAGATAGTTTGACAAAGGCCCAGCAGATGGACCAAGCTGGCCCGTCGTCACCCCAGAAGAAATGCGCTGTTATGAAAACGACATTCTTCCACACAAAGCCCCTGTGTTCTCATGGCTATGCATGGCTACATGTCCGCCGGAGACCCTCTATGTCACTCAATCTCACACTCTTGCCCGCGTTCAGTTGGTCTACTGTCTTGCCTTGATCATTCAGCCCTTTCTCTGTCTGTACCCATCCTTTTACAGCCATATTTGTGTCTAAGAGGATATTTGCATACCTTCCACCCTACTCACACATTTTTGTCGCTGAATTTCGGGAAATGCGGAGCCCACGCCAAGTGATTCACATTGACAACCAATGTTCTGCACTCATTGGCTGTCAAAGGCTTTTGTTATTTGGTTTTCCTCATAATCTCACGGTGTTTCCAATTTCATAGCACAGCCACAAAAAAAAATAGACCCTCATGTTTTGTGTAAAAGCGCTGCGCCATCCTCAGAGCATGTTTGATTCATAGTTTACAGTTGAGAGATGATGGGAAATAGAATAATGACAGGCAGCAAAACATCTTTTGTTGGATTTCAGTAAATGAAATGAACAGTGTCCAAGTAAAGGCCTGGTCACACCAGACAAACTCTGACTGTAAATTTGAGTCTGAGACTTATTTAAACCAATTAGATTTGGGTCCAGTCCAGTGGCTGGCATAGATCAGAGGTTTTCAAACTGTGAGGCTCCCCAGGGGAGTGCTGGAGAGTTGTAGGAAGGGCGGAGAGGGAGAGATCCAATGTCCACTGCAAATTAACGTCTATAAATCTGCTTAAAGTCATAAGAAGATGTTCCTTATAACTCCAGAGCTTGTCTGAGAATCATTATATATTTTAGTCCTCCTCAGTATCAAAGTAATCCGGTGAAAGTTTTTTGAACATCCATGGGTACATTGTGAACTGAAACCAGCTAATTTGGCATATGGTGTCAATTTGCCTAGATATAAACAAATTAAGGCTTAAAAAATGGGGCTCAAGATGTAGAAACAGGGATGGGCACAGTGTCAGACTTTGAAAACCCCTAGTACAGGTTGTTTGTGATGTAGTTTGGCTCGTGAGTGTTTCAAGATTCACCATTAAATTTATATATAGGCTATATTTATTTTATTTTACCTTTATTTAATCAGATAAATCAAGTGAGAACCAATTCTCATTTACAGTAACAACTTGGCAAAGAGGCACTGACAGGAGGCAAATTGATACAAGACATTAAAACATAGATATATCATCATCACTGGGAGCAGCTCTCTGGAATGAGTGACAGCCAAAGGAGATGCAGACTTAAGCACTGACCATACTAATGACTTTGCTAGTGTGTAAACTGTGGCTATTGTTTGAGATATTGAGTAGCTAGAGGAGATATGATGGGAGTTTTGCCAATGATAGTTTTATAAATGAACTGATACCAGTGATCTGTCACCTGGCATGATGTGATGGCCAGTTAACTAAAGAATACAGGTTGCAGTAATGAGCGTTGAAACAGGCACTGGTGACAAAGCAAATGGCAATGCGACTGATGATGTCCCGTTTATAACGAGCAAACAGTTATAATTAACCTGTTAAGCATTATTGTAATCCACAGATCGATATTATGCCAACAAAAATACTGCTTATGCAGTCTTCATACACACCCAAAGGACCAGATGATCTAAATCCAGTGAAATATCTAGCCCAAACACATTATTACATCCATAGATATCCACAAACCCCTGTTGCATCATCTTAAATGTTCATATTTCTCCACATATGATCCATAATGTCTTCTGTTTGCATGTAAATATGCGGACTCTTCTCTGTAAAATGGTGGCTGAACTCTGACCTTTTGATAGACACCTCACTTGAGCCAAAAGGAGTTCATTGCTGTTGCTATGGCCTCAATAGCCAACGAGGGCCTGTGTTGAAACAAAGGCCCATCCTTACTTTGTAAGGCCTCATAGCCAATCAGTAGCCAGCGATATGCACAATTGCTTATGGATCTTGTAGTCAGTGACACTCCTCAGCTCCAGAGGAGGTTTGAACTCCCTACAGGCACCATAGACTGTTATAAATGTACATAAATGATAAACAAATGGTTCCTCTGTTGTCTTAAGGAAAATAGAACAGTCTGTCTTATCAGTTCATGCTGTCTAGAAGATATTTCTTTCTTTGTTGTGTTATTTTTCACTCATACTCATCCATTCACTACATTGTTATACCCTCTTTTCGTTGGGAAAGCGCCCGGACAAAACCTGAGTAAGGCATGTGTGCATTGTTTATTTTCTGTGATATTATTACCCACTTTGACTGGGACTGAATAAGGCTTTGTGCCATTGTCCCATTGTGTTTTCCAGCTAATAACTCCCAGTGCTAGTTATCTGCAGCATCTTTTTCAAGAAAATATTCAGACGAAGATAAAAAAACTGTATTTTCAGTATGTTGAAACTTATATAACTCAATGACGGTGGCACTTACAGTGATTCTGACTGTTGGGGAAAAAACTCAAGAGTTTTACCCTTCAAATGAGATCATGCATGTACATGTACTAAAAATGGAACAAGAACAGCTTTCAGAGTACTTTGGATATGCCCTGGATAGGCGTTTTGGGTGAATTTAGGTGAATTGTTGAATTTGAGCACGCCTTGGATAGGCGTTTTGGGTTGAATTTTAGTGAATAGGTGAATCTGAGTAGGCCTTGGATGGGCATATTAAGTGAATTTAGGTGAATTTTATTGGACCTGTAAGAATAACCAAGGTGTGCTTTACAGAGTGGGTGAAAGATGCTTTATTACAGTACAGCAAACCAGTTCTTGCTCTGACTTTAGAGAGCAGTGTGTTATGTGTGTTTGAAAGGAGAGTGAATTGTTGAGCCGCATACACAGGTATTCAGAGGGATTGGGAAGTAGTTGAGGCAGCAGTTAGAGGTAGTTACATCTCTGACATCTCTCCATTTGATGCATGTATAGGTCCTGCTTGTGCATGTGTGTGTATTTAGGGCTCATGTGTAGATGTAAAATGACAACAGAGTGAAAAGACTGAATTTCCCCTTGCAGGATTAATAAAGTGTATAAAGTTAAATGCATGCTGAAGAGGAAAGGAATAAATGAACTGGCATTTACAAGTATTTTTATTTACATGCTGCAGAGAATACATTGTTAAAGATTCCCAACTCATCTTGTTCTGCAATTGATGAGTTATTGCACAACTTTATTAAAAAGTAATTCACCTGATCTAAAATGCCTTGGTTAGTCCCCATAGCATGAAAATTAAGTAGAAGAACTCATACAACATTTTTCACCCTCATAAATCATTTTACAAGTGAAATGTAAATGTGTAAATCTGTAATGTAAATTGATTCTACTTCAGGAAACAATAAACAATAGAACACTATTTTCATATTTACACCAAACTGCTCGGTGCAAATGGAAACAGGCTGCTGCATAATAGAATTAGGTCGTATCATTACTCTTTGCCATGGTTTTGCCCTAACAGGACGGCAGCTTTTCTTCAGGCCAGTTGTTTAGTCTGAACTATTCTCAGCGGGTAAGATCTGTCTTGAAATCTGACCTCGGCTTTCAGCTGCTTGGTCAGTGGGATGCTCGTCTTTTTCAAGATTTGAAGACTCAAAGCAAGAAAATATTTGACAAAGCTGAAAGATGAAATGCTGATATTTCTAACCACTAAGTTGAAAGTGGGTTGTTCTTTGTAGGACCACACTTTGTGGGTTATATGTAAACTTCATGTGGTACTTCAGCCTTCAAGATTTCAGAGTGGACATTAAGGCAAGAAACTGATCTCTATTTTTCACATGATCTACAGTATGCTACAGTATGTTATGTCCGTGTGTTTCCTGCAGAGCTGCATTTGTCAGATAAAAAATCAAGTCATTAACTTTTGTTTAGGACTTTCGGGTATACTCTGTATAATATACATATATTCTGTTTTGCTTGTTTCTTTCATTTACATTGCAAAAATCTAAAGAACACCTTACAAAACAATTAGTAGGTGCAATAAGCAAACCTGCTCTGGTTTGTCACTGCTTCAAAAGCAATGACTAATTACTGTTATTTATTTCTTTATTTATTTCCTTGTGTGCATTAGAGTTTTATGAGTTGGAAAATGACTTAAATAAACTAAAGTAAAGTAAACCTAATTAGGTGATTGGCAGAAAATGAAGGCAACTGTTTTATTAACTAATGGATCGTTTCAGGTATTTTTTAAAGCAAACATGCCAAATAGTCTCTTGCTGCAGCTTCTCCAGTGTGAGGATCTGCTGCTCTGCTCTCCTTATTTGTAGACTGAATATCTCTGGGTTGTTTTTTGCTGTAACAAATGGATTATTTGATTAATAAAGACCATAAAAAATAAAGAAAATAAATGTTAGTTGCAGGCGTAGTTTCATTATCCAATAACTTTAAAATAAAAAATAATAGTGTGTGAATGAAAAGCTTTTTGGTAAAGGATGTCACACGTCAGATCGTACCTCATAACTTTGCCCAGAAAATAAAGGCAGCGAAGTGTCGGCTGTGATGGATTATGTATTTCAAGTAGGTTTCAACTCTCCGCAAGTTGATTTTCATAGGTTATTAAATAAAAGGAAACCACACGCTGCCTGGAAGGTAGGAAGCCAATTTTAAGACTTCAGGTTTGCTTTGGAAAATGGTCCGCAATAATGTTAACTATATTCCATTTGTAGTTAATGGTCTACAACATACAATACCACCAGTGTAGTGCCTTTAAGACCCTGCCTTTGCTCTCCGTTCTCCCTTTTTCAACAGGGAGTTATATAGATGTGACTCACACACCAGAGGGCAGTGAATATATATTGTAATATGAGTTCAGGTACAGCGGTGAAGAGGGGAAAGGGTGCATGTGTGTTTGTGTGAGCATGTCGGGGTAAAAGGAGGGAGGGGGGTCTTCTTGCACATGTGTGTTTAGAGAGCTGGTGTTGACACAGACACAGCCGCTCCATTGTCCTTCTCCATCTCCAGCCAGGATGTTTGAGGGACGCCTCATCGCTTGGCTCCCTCTAATCTCAGCTGGAACCAACAGCCCTGTGGCTGGAGGGCCTCGGTCCCTCGAGGACGCTGTCAGCACCAGGGCAAGAGAGGCACAAGACAGGGAGCATAGCTGGGAAGGTTACTGTCGAAAATTATGGAGCAGTCAATTACAGATTACTCATGAGCTGTTTTAAAATTGCAGGCAGTAAAATAACCCATGGGATTACACTAAATCCGCCAAGTAATCCTCTGATTTAATAGCTTTTGATTTAGTTTTGTCTTTTTAATATAAAGTTTGAATTTTAATATAAAGATATAAATGAAGTTCAATTAACAAGTCGGTGAACTTTAGGAGCTGAACACTATAGTGATATCATCCATCACTGTTATCACCTTTTATCTCTCTGTTTCTATTTAAATGTTTCCTCCTCTCTGTCTGTCCTCTATCTTCAATGTGATAGTGTGGATTTTTTTTTTTATCTTTGACAAATTAAAGCTGCCATTTTAATAATCAAATTTACTGTAGCCACATGATATGTATCCTGTTACCCTGGCAGCAAGGTGAAAGAAACACTGAAACACAGAAGGGCCGTTCAGAAACCCTGGAAATTCAATCCAGATCAATTAGCCAGAGTAGTGAAATGGCAGTGCGACCAGAGAGCCTTAATGAAAAACATTTTGCAGCACAGTTTGAGGTTTAAGCCTGAAACTCTGGATTTTTAGTCACGGCAGACTGCACAGTGACAGTCAGCATCTGGCATCTGCTCATGCAAGTGAACTTGAATCTAGGAAGGGCATGGCATGCATCGCAGTGACCTGCCGTTGACCTCCTACTTTCCTTTTTCTCCTTTCATGGCTGAATAATACATGAAAATGTTTTTTAAAATGAGTTTATAATGATGAAAGACTTTAGAATTCTGTGCTATGTGTTTAAAGTGAGTGTTGGAGACATCAGCCACAGATGTCTGTCTTCTCTCTAATATAATGGAACTAGATGGCACTCAGCTTGTGGTAATCAAGTGCCCAGAAATCAGCAATGTCTCTTTCCAGAAATCATGAGCTGGTTACTCAAAATAATCCACAGACCTTGTTGTGAGCAATTTCATATAGGTACTGTTTTCTTCCTACCAAGCTACACCTGCAAACCATATCAGCACTCAGAAGGGGATTACAGCTCAGCTAAGGAGGACGCCATTAATGTTTACATCTCATGCTGTCACAAGTACGAGCCTCTTGTCCATGAAAACATGCATGCTTCTTTCATGATGTCTGGAAAGAGACATTACTATTGAGTTTTTAAAAAGTATTTTTTGGCACTTTGAGCACCACAAGCCGAGTGCCATCTAGTCCATTATACTGGAGAGAAGGCAGACACCTCTACGGCCGATATCGCCAACACTAGACAATTCACATCAAAGCAATCTAGACTGATAAATAGCACTACAGGTAAGAGGAAATGTGCGTATTTTAATTTCGGGGTGAACTGTCCCTTTGAGATGAAAGATTGTATTTGCTAAATTATACTCTGAAAGGTGAAATGATACTGTATTTATGGATGACAATGCTTTGCGTACTTAGTAATGTTGTCAAAAATATCAATTTATGGGAACATATCAATTCTGAATATTTAAAACAGTTTCGATACTCTTGTACTTTCTGGCTCCCTTGTATTGTTAAGGTTTACGGCTGTTCTGTTGTTCTCTGCTACTAAACGTTGCTGTGATGTCATAGACACGTTATATTTCCCTTTTGATAAAAATTGTAATTTTAAGCCCTTTATGTCAGTTTTTCCCTGTGGTATTGGAAATGGTTACCAATATTAACATTTTTCAAGGTACTTTATCATAGTTAGAAATTCCAGTATCGTGACAGCGCTAATACTAGTGCTACCAGCGCTAGTATCTATGTATAGTCACCTATAAGTCACGTGACTGATGCAATAGACTGTACACTACCCTGACTGAGACAAGATAGCTGAAAACTTGAACTGAATAAAACACGGTGTACCTTAGAAGAGTTGTGTGATGTGCAATAACTTTGAAAGATTTTAATTCCAGTGTAGATTTGGAAGGAAATGACAGAAAACAGAGCAAAAATTTCACAGGCAGAGATTTCGCCCGTGGCCTCACCGGAAATGTGTCCCCTCTCCCACCACGAACGCAGCGCTGTTTTCTTAATTTCAACTGCTCTCAAAGATTAATTATTCAATTTAAGCGTCGTGGCTGATAATGTACAGTAGACTGTGTTTTATCCTCGAGGAGATGGCGGTGGCCCCCAGGAAAGCGATATAAGTGGATTCATTTCAAGATGCCTGTTCCTCCAAAGACTTTATTAGATTTAGTTAATGAGAGAGCAAGGCAGGCTGACTGGCTGAGCGCAGGTTGGGGAGCTGGAACGTAATTAAGCTGTGAGTCTGACGATGCCACTGTTACACACTTTGATTAAAAACACGTTCAACAGCTAATCTCTAACAAATTAAAGCAGTTACATCGTTTGGCACGGTCACCTTTGGCTCTCCCCTTTTCTTTCTGTCTCTTCCGCTCACACCTTCTCCCCACCCACCCCCCAACAACCACAGCTTCCCTCTCCCTGTCTGCACCCTAATTCTCCACGGTAAGTAGGTGTAGCATAGTCCACCAGCCGGTCCGTCTGTCTGAGATGTAGTTAACCCTTGTGGGTTTTATGTCTTCCATATGCCCTGCTGGGGCCTATATGGCCGGACTGTGTAATACAGGGGAAGTCTGTATATTTCCAGGCCAACACACACAAGTCTTCTTGTCTGAGCTATAATGAGTGTTAGTATAGATTTCCTGTGGCTCAAACACTAGGCTTAATTGACCTGAACAGCTCTGAGTGACTTGGCACCTCCCGTCTCAACCTTCCCCTCCTCCCTCACCCCCCCTCAAGACCTTTCTCTGGGACAAAGAAGCTTTTGTCCCCAGGCCTGTGCCACAGCGCTCTAAACCTTTGTTGACTGTTTCTGTCTGACAGAGCAAATAGCTCTGGCCTCCTTTTGTTTATTGTCATTTTTGAAGTTTGAACAAAGTTTATACAAAGCCCCATTTTCTGACGTTGTTTGCTGCCTGCAGGGGGAAAAAAAGAAATGGGTTTATTGTTTGTTGAATTTTTGACTGTCTGCTGCTGTCTGACTCTTATCTTCTCATCTCTCTCCCCTTTCTCCCCATCCCTCTCTCCCTCCCTCACCCGCTCGCAGGGATCACATATACACGGTGGACACAGACACTGCCAACAGTGACGAGATCTTTTTCAGTAAGGTGAGTGAGACGTCTGTCTCTTTGAGGACGTGTTGTTCTCAGCGTGCTGTGATTGACAACGTAACCCTAATAACCCGGCTCTGAGTGTGTTTGTGTGCGCACGTGGGTGTATGCGTGTGCCTGCCAGCAGTCTTACTCACCCGCTCACCGGTGTGAGCCTGCCGTGCTTGCCGTGCTGACCCCGTTAAGAAGATTATCCAATCAATCAGCTAGCAAACCGCCTGCGTCATCCACGCTCATCAGTGGGACAGTGGAAGGACTGATGGGTGTGTAACGGAAGCTGAGAGGACAGTAGAGGAAG
The DNA here is from genome assembly GCA_019142605.1 of Cephalopholis sonnerati. Taxonomy (NCBI): domain Eukaryota; kingdom Metazoa; phylum Chordata; class Actinopteri; order Perciformes; family Serranidae; genus Cephalopholis; species Cephalopholis sonnerati. The sequence continues at coordinate 29,101,661 of JAGQAX010000007.1, forward strand.
TGAGGGAAGACAGGACAAAAAAAGGGGGTAAGATGAGATGAATTGCAGAAGGGCGAGAAACACAAGATGGATGCAGAAGGGAAGAAGATCCCATTGTGTATTTTTAGATTATTCGCCTCATATTTACACAGGCCCTCGGCTGTAATAAACCACTCTCCATTCCATCCCAGCCACTCCTCGCTGGCATCATTTGCCCTTAACATAATGCATTCAAACAGAATTCAAACAAGGCCATTCTCGTGTATACAACAACCAGCCATCCCTCCACCTCATCCACTTCAATGTCAAAGCCTGCCGAGTGGGTCTTAATGAGAGCAGGCTGCAGATGAAAGGCCGATGGGAGACGCGCAGATTGATTGATGACTGAGGGTCTTTAATCAGTGGCCGAGCTCCAAACATGTTGTACAACAGTGGCGGGTACGTGGCGGTCTGAACCAGCGGCTCAGCGCTGACCCTTAGGCCACACAAGGGTGGGGTGGGGGGGGGGTGGAAAGTGTTGAATGTGTGTGTTTATGTGTGCGGCTGGATCCCAGATATAACTCAGCATTGACTGATAAGTGTGTGTGACAGTGAAAGAGGCTGTGTACGTTTGTGTGTTTGTAGTTGACTGGCAGGTATTGGCTAGCACTGACCCACAGGCCAAGGCGGTGTGTGAGTGTGTGTGTGTGTGTGTGTGTGTGTGTGTGTGTGTGTGTGTGTGTGTGTGTGTGTGTGTGTGTGTGTGTGTGCACAAGGATTGCCAGCCTATCAATCCACCAAAATGAGCTCTCAGCTCTGAGGCGGGATCTGTCCTTGTACAGACTCTGTTCTGATCCGGGGTCAGTATCGTATTTCCTCCTCCCTGGCAGAGAATTAGAAGTTCAAGGAGGTAAACTGATCTCCAATCAGTGCTTAGAATAAAGTTCACCTCGGAGCAGGTGCCTCATTAGGGAAATCAATGACGGAGAATCTCAGATGATGATTATTGATCACAGTATAGATCGATTATTGAGCTCTGTAGTGCCTTCTGTGTTTTTTTCTTGTTTGCTTTGTGGCTCTCTCCTGCTCCTTCTCTCATCCACTCCTCTACCTCCATCTTTTTTTCTCCAGAAAATGACATGGAAGTCCAGACAGGCGGATGTGGACACTTGCAGAATGAAAGGGAAACATAAGGTAGAGAAAACATACTTAAACGCACAACCTTGCAACCTCTGTGCTTTCACCTTAGCTTCATTTATAGAACAAATGTCACCCTATTCTTCACAAAACACTTAGCGGATCACACAGTACATGACGCAGACAAGCTGTAACAGATGTAATTTCTCACAGTCGCTCTGTTGTTTTTTCTTCCCTCACATACACACATGTGCACAAACACAATAACAGACATAGAGACCTTGCAGGTGCAATGACACACTCCCTGCAGGTCGTATAACATTCTGCTATCACAATTTATATCAGTGAGAATCTTCATATCATATAGCAGTATATAATTATCTTGATTTAATGTGCGTTCTAAAAAAACTCTGAAAAACGAATAACAATTTAATTATTGTTCTTAAAAGGTGCATTAATATGTCTTAATGTGCTGGAGGAAATGCTTCATTAAATGATTATATGCTTGATATTTGGCACACATGCTTCTCACTTGTCTGTAAAGCACTGCATGCTGTACTTCAAAAGAAAGAAAAGAAAGAGCCTCTTGTTTTAAAAACCACATGTGGCTTTCAGTGTAAAATATAAAAGACACTAATATCACCATGAACCTCCTTTCTTCTTTCTCTCTTTCTGTCTCTCCTGGCCTGCGCTCCCCCGAAGGATGAGTGTCACAATTTCATCAAAGTCCTCCTGCAGCAAAATGATGACACCTTGTTTGTCTGTGGAACAAATGCTTTCAACCCCTCCTGTCGAACCTACAAGGTAGAGACACACACACACACACACACACACACTCACAGAAAAACAGCTCTTTGGTGCTCTATGCCCTTTTTTGACCTCTGTGACAGGCATTAGTCATACATACAGTGCACATATGGTCTCTTAAAAGTCTCTGCTGTCTTTTTATTTTTTCCTTGTTACACACTCAGGGATATTTTTTACATGCAACCCCAACCATACAGGAGTTTAAGGCGGGATGGTTGAGCTATGAAACGACAGACATAGATGGATGACTTTCACAACTCAGCAGGCCCTCCTCCTATGTCTTTATCTCCAGGTGTACTTTGACACGCTCGATTTAGAAGCAGAGAAACCTAACTATACCTTCTTGCATACACACTTACTCACACACACACACTGAAGGCGCACTCCTGAAATCCGATTCAACCTTCCCCTGTAAACAGACGCCGGCCTCGCCGTATTCACGCAGGCATGTCTGGAATAGCTTCAAGATTGCTTCAGGAAAAGCAAAACCACCTTGTGAAGATGCGTTTAAACGACGTGGGGTCAAGAAAGAGAGCAGGTAGACGTCAAGATTGACTTGACGGGCATAAATAGAGATGTCAAGAGAAGATAGACATAAAGAGAAAAACAAAGACCTGCATACAGGGAAGCAGATGGACAAATAAAAAGAAAAACAAACAAATAAAATTGATTTTTGGGTTTACAGGCAGGCAGAAAGACAAACTTAAAAAACAGACAGGCTGTCTTCAAACTGCTGCTGAAAATGTCCCATTTTTTCCTTCCCTAGTGACATAAATCTTATGTTTTTGATGCCGTAGAGTGAAAAGTGAGCAGCACTGCCTTTACTGTTCATTGAGTAAATCTTAGCTCATTCACGAGACAATTCAAAATACTTCTGCAAGCTGCAGCAGCTGGGCTGACCTTGTGTAAGGACAGCAAAACACGAAACTGGAAAGAAACACCTTAGTGTAATTTAACTGTGGCTGACCCGAATGCTTCGGAGCTTGGAATCATTGCCATGGTAACTGACGTCAATGTCAGTATTCAAATGCTCCATTTTAAAAATATATGTATTTGAACTACTCCAAAAATTTTAAAAAGCCCATGGACAAACTTAGTGATAGTTTGTGACTCCCATTCTCTCTTATCTAATGTCATTCAGTAGCAGTCCAGCACCCCTGAAATGGTTTGACTACTTGTGACCGGCTTAAAGATACACCAGCAAGATGTTGAAAATGTCAAGCAGTGGAATAGTTTCAAAATGATGATCCCAAAAGTCCAGTGCCAGATATGCCAAAGAAAACCGGTACTGTACATTACAGTTCTACAACAAGCTTTGCAAATCCCATGAAAGCTGCAATTAACAGCTCAGCCGTCTTGTGAAGTATTCCTTTTTGTAGCTGTTATGGCTAATATGTGACCTGCATGCTAGCAGAATGGCTAGTTGTCACAATATTTTAGGTGCACTGACTGATCTCCTTGCCTCTCATTTGCTCCCTGCCACTTGTCAAAGCTGTAGCTAATTGCAGATATTTCTCACTAAAGCTTCAATGCCCAGAAACTGGTGTTCAGGGCCTCCCTATAGCAAACTTTAAGGCACATACTATGCCTGAAATATTCTCAAAACAGAACAGAAGAAGTGCAGGAAACTGGGTTCCAACGTTATTGTCATTTCATTCAAGTATCTGGAGGAGTGAAATTGTAAAGCAGCTATGAGCTGCCATCCACAGGAGTCAGATATAAACATCATCATGCAGGCGTTCAGGAAGACAAACAGAAAGACTCGGTCCTGAAGGATGTTATTGTTTGGTTTGTGAGGATGCGATGCGATGGTCACAGCACACAGAGATGTTATCTAGGTGGCCTGTGGGGAAAACTCTCCTGTTTTGGTTCACTAGATCTGTTTACCAGAGAAACAAGACACCGCCGCTCCATTGCCTTTGTGGTTCGGCATGCTAAGCACACAGAGTGGACATCCTTCAATTCACTGACTTCGCCTGCAGGGAAAGTGGAATTTATGTCTCTGCATTTATCAGGCGTGGTTAGCTTTTATAGCCCCACCGGTTATGGTTTCAAGGTTTGTGTTTTAGCTGTTACTGCACTGATATTGCAGCTAGTCTGGTGGAGTTAAAGGGACGTGTTGTAAAACATGGTGAGGCTTGGTGAAATGGGAATGCATACACACACATACACGCTTGTCTGTGTAAACATAAAAATCAATGCATGTTGTACATAAATCACTGCACATGATGGGCGATGTTAATCTAATCTCAGAGCAAAGAAAACAATTTAGTCATTTTGCGAAAGGTAGCACATCTGTCCATAACAATGTGTTAAAAACTGTTTTATTCAAGTGTTCTTTAAAACATTTTTCCATATTTCAGATTTGCTCAGTCCAATTAGCCCTTGCATATTTTAGTGAGACAGTTTAATGTGCTTGCAACCGCTCTGTTCTTAAAAAAATTTGTCCACTGAATGCTCTGTAATTATTTTAGTTAAATAAAATAGCCATTTCAGTCTGGAAATAATTGAATCAATGTGCCACGACTAAATTCAGATTAAATGTAAAGGCTGTGGGAAAGAGATATCATTTGATGGCATTTAAAATTCTGCACTGTCAAATCACCTCTGATCACTTCACACAAACATGCAAATGCACGTACAAATGCCTGGGCACATGTGTAGGGAAAAAACAGAAGTGTGTATGCCCCCGTGCAAACAGTGACAACTGTGCAAACAGGCAAACACACATTTTACAAAATCATCAGACACACACAGGCACAGTGTACTGCAGGCAGGCTGGCAGACTCACCGGGCAGATACCAGGCCTTTGATGGCGTGCTGGGCTCATCCACTCTGCTTGGTCAAAAGTGTGTGTACATGTGTGTGTGTGTGTTTGTGTGTGTGTGTTTGTGGTTAAATCCACCTTGGCCACAGTTTGCCTCTCCATCTCCCCAGTGTGACAGCGCTGAAAAGAGCTTCTGTTTCGGGGCCAGCCTCATCCCACATTAATCAACAACACTGCAAGGGCGAGCGGGAGGGATGGAGGGGGAGCAGAGGTGGAGGGAGGCAGCAGGGTGGGGGGGTGTTGAGGGTAGAAGGGGCAGGGAGGGCTCCTGCCCAAATCAGCAACACCCTATGCTGTCTTCTGTTCTTACACCTTCCCTGGCTGGTTACCTTTTTATTTTTTTATTTTTTTACCTCTGTCTGATTCTCTCTTTTTTACAAACCTACCAGTTTTCTCTCTTCATTAGCTTCATCTCGTTATCCGCCCCTCACCTTGTTGGTACTGTCAACACAAACACTTACACACGCATGCATGCTTACAGAAAAAACACAGACAGACACCTTGGCAGGCATGGCACAGTCCTCTCCCTGGGCACCACACAGCACCCTACTCCCTTCTTCTATTCATCCTCCCTCCCCCCTCCTCCTCCTCTCCTGCCAGCCTTAATTCCTCTCCCCCTCCATTGCTCCCACCACTCCGCCATCTTTCCCTCTGTTGCTTTCTCCCTCTGTCACTCCCTTGCTGTGTTGTAATAATAAACACCCCATCCAGCTGGGCTGATATATGACTGGAGTCAGTTTCATCGCCTGTTGCCGGGCGAAGCCGGGGGAATCAGTGGGGAGGCTTGGAGGCAGTGGGTCCCAGGTGATGCGTCCTCGACTTGATACTGGTGGACTGAGGTGCACTGGGAAATTTCATCTGTACCAAGTCTTTGCGTTTGAATTATGATTAATGCACACAGAGGAATTTATTGTAATGAACAGGGTGAAAATACACCCACACATTCCTATTTTTTTACCACAGCATTTCTTAAGGATTAACATAACATTCATTACAAAGAAAGACAATAGCATACAGCGTAAAAGGTAATTAGTTATTTGATCCATTTATTGTCATATAGCTTAATGTTTGTTCACCATTCTTGTTCTGAAAAATCAATCATTGTAGGAGCTGAAGCGTCAGATAAATGAGGTTCTTCTACAGTTGGTTGAAATAACACAATTCTTTCAACAGCTGCAAAGACTCCAGTTTCGTGCTCTCCTGTAAAAGGTGGTCAGGGAACGGGTTCATCCTCCCAGGGCTTAGAAACAGGTTGCAGAGAAATGGGCCATGACTATTAATCTCCCAGGGAGATGTGTCCTTGTTTGGTTTACACAACCGCTTCTGGCCCAGGTGTGAACTCGTGCACTTGACCTTTATAGATGGAGAAGGTTGTGCAGGTGGAAATATGGATTGCATACAAAAAAATGTGTGGGGATTCAACTCAGCTGCAAACTGCGGGACACCAAACTGAAAATGTATCAACATGCTGGGATTTTATTGCTCTCGCTTATTATGATTAATGTCTGTGTGGCTGCATTTTCTGACACCAACAATTAGGGCAAAATCATTAACCAGGTCAGCATATCCTCATACAACGGCTCATATGATATCCTACGAAAATACACGTAAAGATATTCATATGATATCAAAATCAGACTTATTAGCAACCCATGACTGGCATTGTCACGTTAGATACTTTATGTAAACTTACGAACTTAACTTAAAGTTATGTAGATTAGATTTAGGAAAACAATCATTGTTTGGGTGTTGTTGATTCAAAAGCTAAAGAATACCTCAGGAGACTTTGAAGGATCACACACAATATTTAATGAAGACTCGATCAAAGAGAAACACAGCTTAGCATACAGAGTGTAACAATATGTATGCCGTCGAGATTCTGAGGGTGTCCTTGCCCAGTTCTTGCATTTAACCCAAACAGTATTCCCTTTGCAAGTTACTTCACGTTCCCAAATAAGATTATTGTGTTCCAATCTGTGGCTATGTTAGGTCTCTATTGGTTACTAACTTTAAACAACAAGCACGCGCACACTTCTCGCTCTAAATCACCTCAACTGTTTCTTACAAAATGCACATATATAAAAAGAGAGTCTTGTCTGTTGAGCCTAGAGCATAAGACAATCTGCTGCCTCCTTAACCTCAGGAGCTATGGTAACAGAACGGGCTAGGCACCCTTATCTGGGCAGCTGTACTCCCTCAGCCACAACTGGGAGATGATAGATGGAGTGCGTTCATAACAAAGGTTAAGTAGTCTGACCTCGAGGCCTCTTTTAGGTCTTTTGCTGACCTAACTGTTACCTTAAGCATAACTGTCATCCAGGTCCTTTTAGTGACCGAGGCTAAAAACAAAATTCCTTCGCACGTACTTAACGTTAAGTTATGTAGGTGAGGTTTAGGCAAGTAAAATCGCATCAATTAGATTTAGGCAAGCTAAGTTAGGTAGGTTAGGTTTAGGAAAACAATAATGGTTGGGCGTCATCATGTTTTGTACTTAATGTAACGTTACGTAAGTTAGGTTTGGGAAAGTAAAGCTATGTAGGTAAGGCTTAGGAAAAGAAACACTGGGTGTCAAAAAGTGACGACGTGCCTTAAAATAACTCAGAGTTCACTTGGTTCACTCGAACACTAGTGTCCTGGGGGAAGGTCTAGTGTTTGTTTGACCCATCCACCACCCACACCATCCTCCGTACACTCACTTTACGCTTTTTATACAACTTTTTTCATTACTCCAGTCAGTGCATTGGTTCCTGGATTGCAGCTCTCCGATAACTTGGGTTATATATGAATTCTTGTGCATTATTTTTCATAGGTATACGTACAGACAAACAGCGCATGAGAACAGCCTGATCAGGTAAACTACTGAGATTATTGTGGAATCGCTGCTGTCACAGAAAATTAGATTTCTTTTCCATGATACAAACAAGAACAAATTCGAGCAAACAGTTAATAAGTGGGACAGTGGCTGAGTTTACCCTGAGTTTGTCCTCAGTCAGACTTCATAAATCCCTCAGCAATGATAAATAAAGCCCATAAAAGAGTCTTCATCCAAACAACAGAGACACAGAAGCAGAACGTGTCCCTCACCCTGAGTGCTGAAGCCAATGCTGAACCAATTATAACGCTCCTGATGGGCATGTTTTGGATCTACATTGTGTTTGTCTAATTAATTAGCATATAGCCTATGGAAAGCACCGTTGAGCTGTTGTAGTAATTAATTCATAGATACACTGCACCCCGAGCCAAGGTTACTGTACATTTGCTAAGTTACAGTAATTCCCAACAGTGCGTTGTTAAGGCAGTGCTGACGAAGTGTGACAGCGCTATGGTTCCTTTCCCATTACTTTGAATTGTGCTCCTACAAAGCTGAAGCACTTCTTTCTTTTTTGCAGCCAGTGGAGTTGACAGCGTAATAAGGTTTGCCTGGTAAACAAGGTAAAAAAAAAAATCCATCTGGCTGTTTAAACATCAAATTTCTTTATGGTAATGTTTAAAAATGTAGTGGTTGCGCGTGGCAGTTTTATGGATTGCTATTGCCCGTTTTTAAAATATTGGATATTGCTTTGGACAGGGCTTACAGCATGCAACTGAGCACACCAGGCTGTTGTTTCTCCGCTCATGCCAACCTGACAGGAGACTGGAGTTGTACGTGTATCAGCGGCTGGGCTGGGAGTGTCTTCCTCTGTTCAAAAGGCAGGAATAGATCAGTGACAGCCAGCCAAGCCCAGTAGACAGAGGTCACTGCCTCGGTGAAATCAACTGAGGAGACGGAGGGGTGGGGGTAGCTGCTGTGGCGTGAGAGATATGCGAGTGTGTGTTTGTGATGTGTCAGAGGAGGAGGGACTGTTTGTGTTAGGTGGCTGACACAGAAGCTGCTGACGTTTCAAGCTTAGCTGAGTTACCCCGTCGCTCTGTGCACCCAGACGCTCTGATTCAGTGGACGCACCTGACCTTCAGCCACTCACGTCCCTTATGATTAACTCAACCTAATCTATAATTACAGTCTCTCCTGTCTAATAACAATATATATCTCCAAACCGGCGCGCCTCCATATATTATCCTGCCATAATTTCTGAAGAAACAGAAAGAACGAGAAATCTAGAAATACGCTGGTGCTGCTGCTGCTGGTTCTGTGTTTGTTGTAAAAGGTCACTTGTAATTTTCCCTGCCAAATCAGCCTCAACAATTTCTCTGGCAGGCTTTTCCAGCATTGCGCCGGAGTGTGTGTGACCTTTTTAGTGGGCAGATGATAACCGTTTCCGCCGAGACAGGAATAGAAAACAAAATGACCTGTTTAGAGACCAGAAAGGGCGGCGTAAGCAGTTTGCAGCCTTGGCAAGCTACGCTCCTCTTTGTCAAGAGAGAGGGAGGGAGAAAGTGAGGAAACGAGGAAGTAGAGTAGAGATAGAAACAGAGATAGAGAAGAAAAATGACTATGTATTGTAAACTCTGTAGGAAAACAGTGTGTTCAGTAATCTTCCCTGACCTCGGCCTCTGGCCAGTGTAGCATGGCTTTTCTTCCCTCCTCTCTAATGTGTGTGTGTGTGTGTGTGTGTGTTTGTGTGCATCTCTGGTGTTTAGCTGGGGTAAGAGAGTGTCCTTAGGCATGCTGGGGTAGACAAGCCAACCCATGGTGGGATGTTACTGACCTTTCACCCACATCTGATCCTCAGCCATGCCCTGCCAATCGCACTGCAACCAAACTGGGCGCAAAACAAGAAAATCTTGTCTAAATTCCAGTTCACAGAGATCATCCCACTAAGCTCTAAACTACACCAGTGGTGCTTCTTAAACAATGGACAAGACCTCAAATAGCTCATGGAAATGGGACTACTGAGTGAGTGACTGACAAAATTAGCTGTAAGTTTGGATAAAGTACTCTCCCAGTGCTAAGAAAAGACATCTTTTCCATTGTCTAGGTGCAGAATTAAAACTAGGATCTCTCCTGAAATATATCAGGAAACAAGTCTTGCCCAAGGAAAAGCTCTCAGCACAAGACAAAGTATAAAATAATGACTACTGTATGATATACTATTTAAAAACGTCTGTGGTTTAGTAAAAAATTCTCACGTTCCCCGCTCAAGGCCATGTGCTCACCCATTTTTACTCTGCCCATTTATTTCGTCTTCGCAGCAAAAGCACAAACTTAAAAAAATCAGGGCGGGAAAGCACAGCAGAACATGGGTTAAATCGGGGGGTTAGATCCGTCGTGAGGGTTGTTAAAACTCTTCTTTAACACCAGTATAGCTGAAGGATAAAGCATGGCAGGAGGAAGCAAACCACATCCACCCATGCTGTGGAACATGTTGATGTGGAAAATGTCAGTTTTTGGTAATCTCCCTCCATGACAGTTTCCCAGATACTCCCAGATGGGCTGCTTTGACAGCTCTCAGAACAACACCAGAGTGGCATCCACGGGATATTAGTTCAGGTCGGAGTCAGATGGACACACTCCTGGGCTGGGTACAACAGCTTTTTTGTGACAATTTTAGTGTGACTCACACCACATTTCTACACTTCAACGCATTTTTTTTTTTTTTTTAAGCAGTGCTTTCAGAGTGTCATTGTTTTGACATTTGAGCTCATTTCTCATTTTCCTCCAACTGCGAGACAACATTTCCTGTCTTGGTTGTATTTCAAGACCATTGTTTTGTTTGACAACACTAGATTGTCTTGACCCCTCTGTTGACCTTTCACCTCGTTTGTGACCCTAGATGGACACCCTGGAAGCTCTGGGAGAGGAGATCAGTGGGATGGCACGCTGTCCATATGATGCCAAGCACGCCAATGTTGCCCTTTTTGCTGGTAAGATCAAATGCATCTTCAGGAATGTCAGCTTCATTTAATTTTGCTTTCAACAGCTCGACACCCATTAGTCAGTACTAACTAAGTACTAATTAACAAAATGATGTGAAATACAAGAGGCCATTAACTCAGTAAGATAGCACCAAAGTTCAGAGTGTTGTGCATTCAGAGGTGGTGAAATTTGAATATTTTGTGATGTAAATGTCTTGCCTTTTCTTTTATTTTTTTATCAGCTTTGCTGACAGACAGTTAGTTAGATGCATTGACGTGCGGATACATAGTGCCCACTGCCCACCCTCTGGTCTCTGCTAGTTAGCCTTGACTGCTCTGCACTGCATTTGGTGATTACCAATGGCAATGCCATCCTGGTGGGGGAACAGCGTTGTCATGAATATATGAAGACCACCCTCAGGTCTCCCCTCAGGTCACCGCGATGAATAAGTGACTACATTTTGAGCCACAAAACCCCTTTAGCATTGTCAGCTATGTTTGCACTACTAACCATGATGACACTGCCAACAATGCTAACAGAACTAATATAGTTAACAATGCTAAACAGGACTTGCAGTTAAAAATTACTGGAGCAACCTGGGGGGGAACCAGAGGGCGGACACAATACTTGCGCAGCAATACTGTTGGGTCAGCAAGAATCACCGAATGAGCAGTGCCACTAGGTAGATCCCACCAGACCAGGTGGTGCGCAGTGCAGTTGCCTTCACCGAAGACTGGCAAAATTAACCTATAGTAACTGGTCAAAAATGTTTTTGTCAGTTAATCTGTTAATAAGTACAAAGATTAGCAGTTAATCTCTGACATCCCTTGGCCATTTGTATATGTCAGATTATCAGTTTGCTGGTCTGTATTTGAAGTACTTGATTACATTCATCATCACTGTGATTTTCAAGTGCTTTCCTGCTGCTTAACATGACAGAAACTCAAGTTTCCATGAGGTGAAAATAGATGAAGTGTGTGTGATAGTACTACTACTCACTGACTGCCATGAGGCAAAAACATTCATCCTAATTTTCTCCTATCTGCATGTATTAAACATTGGAACACGTTTGAGCTAGATGGGAAAGTTGAGTCTATTTGAGCGAGGGGATTAGTTGTGGTTGTATTTAATATTGTTCTTAATACCCTGCGGTTTAGTCTGATGGCAATACTCCGACAACATGTCAAGAATGAAAGCCGGTCTGTGTTACATGCGCTAGAGCAATTCGTTGAACTCGAGGCCACATTTGCTCTGCGTCAGGAATTCGCTGCTTTTCAGAGCCCTTTGGAAACACATCAGTAGGATTGTGGTAACGGCAAAAGCAGAATCATCTTTCTCTCGCTTTTATTGCACTTTTCTGTCGTCCTCTTTATCTCTCGTTCACTTTCTTTCGAAATGCACAAGATTAAAATAAGTCACAAACTGATGGGACCAGAATGAGTCAGCTTTCCGTTGGCGGAGTGAGATTCTTCTGATGCAACGGACCCGCGCGCTGCTAAAGACATTCAGTCCCCATTCATATTTGCTGTGAAGCGATTTATGGCAGTATTGATGAGCTGTCCCTGCCTGTTTAAAGCTGAGGAGGAGAGTAAACGCCTTGCTTGACCAGTTAATGTGTAGCAGAGCTGCTTGGAAGGAGCTGGAAGCACTGAGTAATCAAGAGGGTTCCTCTGACTGCTATCCTTTCAATTATGTAGTTTGAGTTTCCACTGTGGTTATAGCCAAGGCAGGCTGAGGTCATGCTGGTGGTGGATTGTGTTTGTGGAGCATGTGTGTGTGTACGTATGTGCATGCACGTGTGTGACTGCGGGTTTCTGTGGGGCTTTAAGACTATGTGTATGCATGTAGGGATTCAGTGTTTGTTTGTGCTTTTGAAGTGTGTTTGTGAGAGTCAGCAATTACAAATGTGCAACATGTTTAAGTGTGTGTAGAGCCTTGTTTGTTGTCCATCAGAGAGTCTCTTCAGTGTGTGTGATTCATTCATTTTACAGGTCTTAGCCATCCGAAACATTTTTGTGTATCCAGCCACAGAGAGCAGGAATCTCTGAGTGGCTTTTTGCGTTTTTCTTCTGACTGAACTTTCCTCTCTCTTCACCTTTTTCTCATCCTTTATCGCTCTCTCTTTCATTCTCTCTTCATTCTTCTGCCCTCTCCATCTCTGTCTTCCCCTCTTATTGCTCTTTCCGTCTCTGTGTTCCCTCTCCAGATGGCAAGCTGTACTCGGCCACCGTAACAGACTTTCTAGCGATTGATGCGGTCATCTATCGTAGCCTAGGAGACAGCCCGACTCTGCGCACTGTCAAACATGACTCCAAATGGCTGAAAGGTGAGTGGTGGGGACACACAAACACAAAGTCTCCGTGGTTGGTAAGCACCAAGCTGACTGACAAGTTAGAAAACAAACTTGTGTTTTGACATGCTTGCTTGACCATGTGTTTGTGATTTATGATTTGTGTATATGTGCTGCTGTGTATGAATATAGGTATGAAGAGCAGGAGCACTTATGCTAATGTTGCACGCTCTGTTTGACGCAGTCGTTTTGCCAACCTGCCCCGGTAGAGTTGATGTAGCCAGGAAATTGCTCTGCCCTGGGGAGAAACAAGCACAAGTCCAGCCTGTCAAAACTCAATAGAGAGATCCTTCTCTCCTTGCATGCAAATTGTTTCGCTGATATGATGGATGATAGATTGAGGCACTCAAGGCTCACAGTCGGTGCTTTTCTGCATAATATGACAGAAATTCCGGCTGTTTACTGTGAAATATGGTGTCAGAACTGTTTTGTCACATTAAAAACGTCACTTTGACTCATATTTATTTGTTTTATTTTTTCCCTCCTGCAGAGCCCTACTTTGTTCAGGCAGTCGATTACAGAGACTTCATCTACTTCTTCTTTCGGGAAATTGCTATGGAGTACAACACAATGGGGAAGGTAAGTACAGGCCCTATTCTGCTGCTATTGTTTGAACCCTAATCAGAGGTGACTTCCTATTTACCGGGAGAATCGGGAAACGCCTGAGGAAACTAACAGGATATGGGTGTATCACATAACTGGAGGAAAGCTTTCAGGAGCTGTAAAATGGCCAAACATTTTTCGGTAACAGATAAACACTGGGCAGGATGCAGGACCCAAAATAGATCCAAAAAGAAAAATCTGTGGATGTCTGGAGATCCCATTTTGAAGTCTAAATATACTGCTTGAATTGCACATCCGCATCCGTCCAGCAATTCTCCCATTTGACCTATCGTCTGAATGTTTCCCAGGAGGAATTCCACCCAAGTGTCTCTAAGGGAAATGAGACGGAGTGGAAGAGAAAAGGTGGAAGGAAAAGCAGGCTCTCCTCAGGTGTTACAGTAACAGGCATTTTTCTATTAATCTTCTCAATTCAGTTTCGGACCCTGAAAGAGTTTAATTGGATACCAGGTAGGAGAAAATCCGTTATGGAAATGAATCGCTCAACATGTATTCTTCTGAATAAATTAAAGGAAACACACGAGAGAGGGTGAGAAAGAGAGGGGACGAGAACAGAGCGGAGGTAACGAGAAACACAGAAATAATGGATTCTCTGCCAGAAGTGACAGGCATGTGTTATACGAGCATGAATACAGATCAGGCCTCTCAATCTGCTGGGTGTTTTGAAAGCAATGTCAGTATAATTATGCGTGTGGTGGTGGAACTGATGGTGCAGAGAGCAATTTAACATTTAGTGAATGATATCTCTTCATTATTATAAAGTAGATTGGCCTTCCCTGACAATGTAAGCAGTCATTTGTGCTTTATGGCAAATTGATCAATCTGCTGTGGCAGGTTTGTGTTTGCTTTGGTTTTAATGTTGGATTGTTACATTGTTATCTGGAAAATGCAGAACGATAAATATTTCATTACACAAGTCAATTAACAAGCCTTGGGTGAGGTATTTGTTCAGTGTGAGTGATCTGTGTGTTTGTACTTGTTTATGTGAGTGTGTGTGTGTGCAGGTAAAACACAGATAAGCCAGTGTTCGGCTATCTTTAACAACTAGAAATGTGAGAAACTGAGCTGTTACATGCAAAGCTGACGTAATTCCACATTCAGCTTGACAGTCTCACCTGGCTGTCTAATACTTTTTCTGTAACCTCAACACTTTATAATCTCACAGAGAGCAGGTCCGTGTTGGTGGGTGTGTTTGACAATGTGAGTGAATGAGTATGTGTGTTTCCCGCATGCATTTTTGCACCGGCTGTGATGTATGCATGGGTGAGGGTGTGTTTATGTGTGGTTGTCTGCAGTCGCGTGTGTGTGCTGAGCTGCTGAGGTTTAAATGCATGTTCGCTCCCATTCGCACTGTTTACTCTGAGGCACGGTTTCAGGTCAGGGTTAGATTTATTGCTGGTAAGTATAGTGTGACAACGACTAATTACAATACTCACTGTGTGATCTTACGGCTGGGATGTAATTACAGCGCCGGCTCCTATTTGAAGCTGTATACTTTAAATTTTCTGTTGCCAGGTGCTGACTCTTTAACAGCATATCAAACACACCAATTTACTCTTCTGTGTCTTTAATTTGCTATAAAGTGATGAAACGTTGGATTAAGACACTGTAGTGTCTCTCAGTATGTTTCCGTGATTTTGGAAACAACAGTTGAAGAAACAGTTTCACTACCAGGTCCATTTAGTAGCTGTTAAGGTGTTTCCGATAAAATCAAATGATCTTCTCTGTAAGTGGGAGTTTGCCCAGTTGTCATGGAAATGTTCAGCCTTAAAATAAAGAATAGTTTTTTGTCATATTTGCTTAATCTGTCACTATATTCTGACAGTAATACATGAGACAGATCACTGCTCGTGCACCAGCTGCGCCAACAACAGCAGCGTACATGACAAAGACAAATAAACAAAGGAAGACCAACAATAAAAAGCAAGCAAAAAAGAAAGAGTTAAATTGAGCCAGAGCTAAAATAGGAATAAACAATAGAGTGGCTCTCCTCAGGTGGAGAGAGCTACAGAACCTGAAAGGATTCAAACCCAATGCCAGCTCGGTTATGGTGTAACTCGTACGTGGTTGCTGGCAAAGGAGGGATGGGCAGTTTTTCATTGCTTGTGGCTGTTTGTCATTTATTGTGTTTGCAAAGCTCCCAAAGCCATGCACTGAAGATACTGAGCTTCACTGAGCGATGATACGTGCCTTTTTTCGATTTTTGTTGCATCACTTCGCTGTGGGCTGTCTGCTCCTGGAATTCAAACCGGACCAACACAGCGGCTCTTTTGAAAACATTCTCTTATATTTAGAAAAATAGTTCACCAAAATGTATTTCTAAAAACATTTCATGCGAGAAATAAGCCAGGCAACTGCTGAATTTGAATCTGTCTGCCTTTAAGATTGGCAATGATTAGTATAAAAGTTTTTCAGGAGTTTTCAGTGCAATGACAGCCCCTGATTTGCATAAAGTAGCCGAAGCAGTACCAGAATGTATTGCACGGCCGCTTACATAGACAATGAATGGGAATTTTTTTGTACAAAGGACTCAGTATACAATTGAGAGTATACAAACAAAACAGTAAATACAAACACAACAATACAATGGGAAATGATGGATCTTGTGGGCCGTATTGTAAGAGCTTGCATGGAGAAGGGGGGCTGAGCGGTGTGGGTGGCGAGCAATTATTGACACTGTAAAGAGAATCCTGTTGGCTCCGATTTCTGTTGAGTGTACTACTGAAAAGATAAAGTGACACTTTCAGCATATATAACAAAAAGTTATTTTTTATTAAAGTTACCCACTTAACCTTGAAAGACCTCTTACCTATGCTGGTGTAAAAGCTTTAATGCAGCATGGACAAATCAGTGTGATCAAAAGGTCCAGAACAGGTACTAAATTATGGTGAGATTGTTTCTCAATGTAATATCCTCATATAAATGCTCAGTGGAAAATTAAAGGTGTAGAGTTAGGTGGGTGTAAAAACAGTTTTATATAGGAAATCATGGTCCTTTTATGCTTACAACCTATAACATAAAACTAGAAGAGGCTCTTCAGATGCATAAATGGAACCATTTCATTTCCAAATGATGTTAAAGAGTGAAACAAAGTGCTTTGGTCACAGTTTTCTTAAACCAGCTTCTGACCTTAAAGGGGAACTCACATCAAAGTCTGTTAAAAGGTCTTGGGAGGCACTATTGCACATGTGAAAAAAGTTGTGCAAAGCCTTTTGTGACGCCAGAGGGAACGACGCGGAATATAAGAAATTACCTCAAGTGATGTCGCTTGAGGCAGAGTTGGTTGAAAGTGAAAAAATTCTAGTGTGTGGAGTTAGAAAGCAGTGAGCTTTCCAGACCCCTGTAGTCCGCTTCTCATCTTTGCTAAAGCTTAGCAGCCACTACGAGCGCGCTTGAATCTCCGACTAAACTGCTGACAGTTGAGTTGAATTGTGGGTAATGTAGGTGCCAGGTTTTGACCAAGAAGAAAAATGCATGGAATAATAAAGATGTTCTGCCGCGCCAGTTTTGATCATTTTCTTTTAAACAGTCCATTGTGCGTCTGACATTGTTATAGGAGTGCAATGAGAGAGACTGCAGACGTGACACAGATAACTGTTGATGTAAAACTCAGAGCTATTCAAATGTAACATCCCAGCTTTGTGTCCCGTCAGGTGGTGTTTCCTCGGGTGGCCAGGGTTTGTAAGAACGACCGTGGAGGCTCACCCCGTGTCCTGGAGAAGCAGTGGACCTCATTTCTAAAGTCTCGCCTGAACTGCTCCATCCCCGGTGACTCTCACTTCTACTTCAACATCCTGCAGGCTGTGACAGATGTCATCCACATCAACGGGAGGGACGTGGTGATGGCAACCTTCTCCACACCTTACAACAGGTAATCTAAGGAAGGGAGAATTAAATAAGGCTTTGAGAAATCAGAACCTTAAGAGGTTTGAGGGCAGCAACAGATGGAGGTGATTTATTGAGGTTATTTTATTCAGCTATCTTCTTTTCCTTCGTCTCAAATGAGTTCACGTGTGTCAACAACTGTTTTGCACTTTCCATTTATTAACCCGATCATCTTTCTTGGTTTGATGCTTTTAAAAATGCCCTCAATTCATCAGCATTATGACAGTCTGACCTTTGTTAATGTTATTAGCGTGTGCCCCCACTGTGCCTCTTGGCAACATGTAATTCCAGAGACTACTGGGTCAACATTTACATCCTCTGTCAAAACAGTTGTGCTGCCCTTTTGACATGCAGGTGTTTAATCATATTTTCCCCTTTTTACAATTCATATTCAGAGCCGCTTTCATATTCATAGGCAGGGGGAGTTGTTATCTAAATTGAAAATTACCACAAAGCCATAGAGCTTGGCTGATAGCTTGCACATATTGTAATTTTCCATTTTATGGCTGCTTTTTAGCAGATAAGACAATTGCTTGTGACAATGCAATTGAGCATGGTTAATGGACATTAAAACCCAATGAAGCAGTGCCTCTGAAAATTTCTATAAGCGCTGGTTTTGATCCTGGCATTAATTTTCCATTTCATAGTCAGGGGGTGAAATTAGAGGGAGCACATTCAGACTGTCGGCACTAGCACTCAGGGTTTGTGTCGTTTAATTGTCTGTCTGTCTGGTTGGGTTGCTACCTGGCCCAGTCGCTTGCTAACTGGCTGGCTCGCTCACCATCTATCCGCCTTGTTAGCAGCCTGATATAAACAGGCATGTGACTGTCTGACTTTCTGTACATATCCAATACAGCGGGCAATTACTGTAATTTAGCAGCTAAGCCAAGAATTAACAACTCTCTGACCTTGCGCTCTATAATACCGCCCTTGTGAATTCTGTCTCCCCGATGTCTCCATGAGTTTAACCCATGATGCAACAGCTAGAAAATCCAGCCAGCTGAGAGACATTTCTCTTTTAAAAGAATAAACAATTCCTAGTTTCAAATCTAATTTATGAGCGCAGATGCTTGAAAAATAGAAAAGTGACTCAGCAATTTGCTATGCATTGATTCCTCACAGACGGAAAGAAGCCAGTGGGTCCGCTGCTATCACAAGACGGGTATTTTTCCCCTTAAATGAATGGCAATAATAAGATAATCTGTTGTCTGTATTTCTTGCTCAACAGTGGACTTGTGATGAACTTTGATGCCTTGAGGCCTCTGGGGAAACCCAGTGTTAGAGGGAAAGGTTAGGGAATGTGTGTCCTCATGAGGCTCGACAGATGCAGACACTGTAGCTCATAGACTGTTCAATGCAATAACATTACATTGTATGCCAGAGGTAGGGGACTAGAGCCATATGACTTGACTCAAGTTAGACTCGAGTTGCAAATTGAAGGACTTGAGACCTGCTTGAATAACAGTGATAAAAGACTACACTTGACTCTAAATTGGTATTTATGACATGAGACTTGACTTAGACTTCAGACAGAAGACGAAAGACTTTTTTTATTGTTTGCATTTTCTAGATGGTGAGAAGTTACATTTTGTGTTTGAAACATCACTGGGTGATTTGTAGGTCAGTGCGCACAAACCTGGCAACCTATAGAACACAGCAGACCAACAGAGGCCACTGCACAAGACGGCTATCATAGAGGGGGTTAGTTAGATTCAAGGATTATGTTGTTCATAAAGGTAGTAAGAAGAGAGCAGTTGTAGAGGGCCTTCAAACTGACTTGCTTAATTCCCCCGTCTCGTCCAAAATGCTACGCTCGAGGCTTCAGAGTGGTACTCCACAAACCAATGGGTGACGTAATAGTAGCTTTGTCCAGTTGTGACTTGCACATGTGTGACCTACTCCCACCTCTGGTATATGCACTTACATATTAACATTGGCACTGCAATAATAACTGTTTGAATTAGAAAAATTAATTAGCACTATTTAGATAAATTTAGGAAGCTGCAAAGTCTTTGTTAAATAAGTGTGGATAAAAAAATTGACACCTCTTATTTTCATTATCTGGCAAAACCTCGACAGCAAACAAAACTTGACTGTATCACCCAGTGTGAACATGCAACAGCTAAAATGAGCCATCCTCGAGGGATTTAACCCTTCTGAAAGGGGATTGTAAATCCATGTTTCTGTCTCTTGGTGATAGTCCAGACTTGGCAAGGTGTTTCTTTGATATGTTTAGTTGAGAGGATTGTTTATATGAGTTTTTTTTTGTATGTGTGTGTGTGTGTGTCATGGCAGTATTCCAGGCTCAGCAGTGTGTGCCTATGACATGGCGGAGGTGGCCAACACGTTCACAGGGCGTTTCAAAGAGCAGAAATCCCCAGACTCCACCTGGACGCCTTTTCCTGAAGAGAAGGTTCCCAAGCCAAGGTACAACAGCAGTTAATTAACCACAGCACACTCACACACACATGGGATTTAACACAGTCGCACACACATTCAGTATAGTCAGTCACACATTCTCTCCTCCTTTCTTCTCGCTTCTGGCTCACACACACAAGATACATGGCCCCCTAATCAATGTGTACAACTTGTTGAATTACGATGTATTAATATCACCACATTTTCATCTCACATTACGTCAGTTTTCAATAGATCCCGGCTTTTTTTTTTTTTTTTTTTTTTAACAAAGCGATTACACATCTTACGTCACATTGCGTCACACCCACATACTGTATGCACAGATATTACCTCTTTTCACAGTTGCACCCCCCAACCCATTACCTCACCTCTCCCCCACACACAGCTGCATCAAAGAAGGGCTCAGTATCAACAAATGAAGCATGAGATCATTTTACAGATGGCTGGCTAATTCCACAAATGCACCAGCCTGATCAATCTCCCATCTATTGCTTGCTAATTAGTGCGCTAAGAGCTGCTCTCCTATCCTCCAGAAAAAAAAAGCAGATTTACTACAAAGATCTGGGCCACGATAATTGTTAGTACCCTGTGTGTGTGTGTGTGTGTGTGTGTGTGTGTGTGTGTGTGTGTGTGTGTGTGTGTGTGTGTGTGTGTTCCCATATGGCTGAGAAGGCGGTTCCTCACCAGAAGAGAGCCTGTCCTGTACTCTCTTTGCATTCATTAGCGTATATGTGAGAGTTTGCTCAATTAGCATGTAATTACCTGTTTGTGTTCAACAAGGTCAGGCTTTGCGAATATCCGATTGTTTCTGCGGCGATTGATGTGATTGATTTCATTTCTCATCCACTGCTGCGTTCAGACCTTTTATCTGCAGGCAAACAGACGGAGAGTTGTAACAATGCCACCTAGGTCTGGCCCCGCAGCAGACTGTTCTTCCATGTGTTAGACTCTCATACTGAATCATTTACAGATTTTTTGTATTTAAGAGATGTCTGTTTCCGTTCTGCTCTCCATATGTCCGCTGACATAAATGTAGCTACAGCAAAGAAAATGTTATAGCACTTGCTGTTGCTGCCTTTTTTTTTTACAATGACAAACGGTTCTGAAAATGTCGGCCCTTAATTTAACCATAAATTTGAAGGTCAATTAAACATTAGCAGCAGCTGACTTGAACTCATTTGTCAAAAGGAATTTTTATCTAAAGTGCATGGTGAATAGTTAAAGCACTTCACTTTCTGTCACGGGATTGCGGGTTTTTATAAAAACCAAATCAAACTACATTTTTCTTGAAGATGCTGTGCTCTCCCTGTAAAGACACGTTAGACATGGATGTAGGAATGCACAGAATGGCTGAAGGATTTTTTCTTCATTACAGGATTCCCTTTCTACTCATGCCGACACAACACTACTTGAAAAAGATGAATATGCATATCTCTTGAGCACACATGTATATATTTTTTAGAGTTTGGTCCTTACATGTTGACAGTGTCAGACATTCAGTGGCCAGCTGGCTAATATTTCTAGGACCTGGTGTGGATTATGTGGTGTGGCAGGGTATCAAAGACCACGCAGTAAAGGGATTTTACAAGCTCTCAGAGGTGAGATGCCTGCAAAGGGGATATGCTATCAAAAGCAGCTTCTCTTTTACAAGCAGCTCACCAACTCCCTGTAAAAGGATCAGATAGATAGAATGTCTCAGTGCTTTACCCCAAGTCCAGGGAAAAGAAGACATCTTGTGTCCTCTGCTCTGACCAAAGCCTCCTGGCATGAGAGTTTAGTAATTTAGGGCTGCACTCTCATTGATTTTAGGGAAGTAGAATTTTCTTCCGTCTATTGGTGCTCTGTCCATGAAGAATTGCTCATTCCCCCCAGAGTCAATGCAGCGGTTTTTCCTTTTGTGCTTTTTCCTACTTCCTCTCACTACTTTTTCCTCCCCCATCATCCCTCCTCCTCACCGCCTTCCTCTTCCTTCTCTCCATTTGCAGGCCTGGCAACTGTGCCGGCACTCCATCCATGGAGAGGTACAAGGTATCCAATGAGTTCCCCGACGACACACTCAACTTCATCAAGATGCATCCCCTGATGGACGAGGCCGTCCCCTCCATTGCCAACAGGCCCTGGTTCCTCAAGACCATGGTCCGGTAAGTATTACACACTCCAAAGACTGTTGTCATGAGAGGTCTATGAGCCTCTTCAGCTCAGGACAATAATTACGTGAAGTGCTGCTTTGAGAGTCAGGCTCATTAAAACACAGTGGTACTCCACCACAAACCAGCCGCTGACCTATTTTCGCTGTAGTAGAGGAAACACTGATCTACACTTTACTATCTCTCTCCCAGAGTGACCGCATAGTGATGAGATGAAGACAGAGTAAACAGTTTCTCAGTTTGTCTTTATGTGTTAGCCATTTCATATTTACACTTTCAAGCCCTTATTAAGAATTTCAGCTATGTTCAGTCTTTGTTGCAAATTGCCTGCTTGGACCCTCTGAGGATATTTCAAAGAGAGGATGCTGGTAAAAAGTTTTGTTTTTTTTGTTCTGATGTTGGCTTTTCTCTCGAGTTCCTGGAGTTGAGCCCATTTCCCAAAAGCCAGTGCACTGTGGCTGATGCTGTTTGATCATAAAGGTCTGTCTGGCTTTTAGCTACACTACGCTGAGACATTTCAGCCAGCCTCTGGGGGAATACGACAGCACACTGCCATCCCATCGGCAAGGCTAAACTAGCTGACAGAGCATTTGGTAAAAAGTAAAAATCTAGCTTTTAATTTGGACCTGCTTCGGAATTGCAGCTGCTCAAGATTTAAGGTTAGGACTGCTTGCCAGACCCTTGACAGGCCTCAGTGGTGGTAACATCACTTTAAAGATGAGCTACATAAAGAATTCTTCATAGGTTTTGACAAATGCTTTGCATCGTATCACATCTTGCTGCTACTTTGCTGAGGTCTGACCTACATACCGCACTGGCTTAGTCAGAATACGAACAGCTTTCATCAAGGTTATCCCTACAATTCCCTCTGTTCATTAGTGCACTATATCATACAGCCATATTATGAATAACACATTGTTTCCGTCTTTACATAATAAGCAATCAGACTATTTCATTTGATTTGAAATGACACCACGGTGAACAGAGCCTTGCACGCAAGTCAGAGGTAGTTAAAAGCATTATGTAAGCATCACGAAGGCATACGGGATGGAAGAGGAGCGAGGCCTTTTATGATATCTGTCACAGTTTTGACATACTGTAATACCATCCTCGAGCTGAAGTCAACTGGAAAGAAAATCAGTAATGGGGTTTGATCCTTGTTACACCCTGGAGAGGACACCCCAATATCCAGCAAGAGCTTTTTGCTGCAAATTTGAAAAGCTTTTCTGTCCTGAGACTTGCTGTGCTGTGGCAGAGACCTCAGCTGGCTGGGCACAATGAATCAAATGGAGGGGGGAAAACACTCAGAAGAACCCCCTCTTGAGATTTTTATCATCCTGAATAGGAAAGACAGTGAATGTCTTGGTCCTTGAGATTGTATTATTTTTCTGAGATCAAATCCCATTGACACAGTCCTTGGAGCTCCTGTTATGGTTGAACAGATCAAAATCACAATAGACCTTCAGATTGTTGTTATTTTTGATTGGATAAAGCCGGCGACACGGAGCATTTTAAGAGATATTTAAAGAAAACAGAATGGGAGATGGGACAACAGGATGCATCCTTGTTGTTTTAATGGGCTCATGGTCTAAACTGTACTTTATTGTGAGGTTAAATGTACATTTATCGCATCCAAAATAAATCCTGGTACTTTTTAAACCATTTTCCCAAAAAGAACCATCAGTAAAACCATTAATGAGGCTAAAAGTGGACTTCCTAGATTTCCTGATAAGCTTTCATCTTTAATCTTTAAATCCCATCTCCTTCAATTAAAAAAATCATGAAAACAAGCATTTGCATAATACACACTGATGTGCAGATATGTACCTTTCTGATAACTTTAAGAGTTTCTTGGCCCCAAAACTAATTGAGGGATGGATACCGGCATCTGTGATGCAATGAAATCAGATGGTAAAAGTAAATAGCCTCAAGAGGTATTTCTCAAAACCTGCTCTTGTTAGTTGATCACAAATAACACCCGCAAGCACAACAGGGCAACGATCCAAAACACACTGACGGGCAGGTGTCTGATTTGTTAAGTTGAATCTGCCTGGTGTGGGGATTTTTTTTTTTTTTTTTAAATAATGAAATGAAAATTGAGTTTCATCCACCTGGTGCTGAAACTGTGTGATCAGCAGCTGTCAGTTAGAAAAGAAAGTAGAGCTCACAACTGTCGTCTGTTGCTTTTGTAATGTGTTTCTTTTAGGGACGACCTGACATGCCCTATGGCAATCTGATTGAGTTTCTAATGAAATAACAATCAATTAATGGGATTATTAAAACTGCGTAATCTCCCCTGCTGTGCCGTATTCTTTTTTAGATACCTGACGTGAATGATGGAGGTCACATTAATTGATTGATTGATACTATAATTATTATTTGGGAAATTATATTCACCTAAGTTGTTAAGTTGTTACTTCAACAAGTTTGTATGCTTTATTGTTCCAAAAACACGCTCCATTTTAGCACCTCTCTCTTTAAGCCCCCCTCCCAAAAAAGCCCAGCCTGCTATGATTGGTCTGCATTTCCAGCTTTTCCATGTTTTGGCATCGCTGTACCATCACTGCAGCCAGGGGAATGACTATAACAGAGAATAGTGGCACCTCTTACTGTGAAAAATCACCAATAAAAGCTCACAGCCGGACATGTTCCAGCAGGAAATGGTTTGAAACTGGGGAGAAATTACCTACATTGCCGACCAAAATTACATGTTTTTCTGACGTTAGCATGTAGCTTCATGTAGAAACAAAGGCTATGTGATGTATTACTTGCAGTAGTGTGCCTGGAGCAGATGACCATATAAAGAAATCTGTCAAATCTGATGTCAGCTTGCCTCAAAAGTAGGAAAGAACGAAACCAAGTATTCAGAACAGTCTGAAGCCTGAGGGGTTTTACACACATTTACCTCATTATTTGAAACTTTTCCACCTTTTTCATGAATATCCAACATTATAATTTAATATATCTGACAGACAATATGTAAATAAGACCCCTTCAATCTCCCCCCTTTTCTAAATGTGGTCAAGTGTAGACAGCACTGTGCTGGGATAGAGTTCAAAACATTTACATTGAATCCCTGCTGGTGTTCTCCATCACCATCTGTTGCTCCTCACATGGGCAAACTTGCTCCTCTGTTGGCAGGCACCTGACTAATTAATTGACTGATTGATTGTTTAATTTGTTTTACTTGGTATTTCTTCTTCCAGGTACCGTCTGACGCGCATCGTGGTGGACAACGAGGCGGGCCCCCATAAGAACCACACAGTGGTCTTCCTGGGAT
Source organism: Cephalopholis sonnerati (assembly GCA_019142605.1). Taxonomy (NCBI): domain Eukaryota; kingdom Metazoa; phylum Chordata; class Actinopteri; order Perciformes; family Serranidae; genus Cephalopholis; species Cephalopholis sonnerati. The sequence goes on from JAGQAX010000007.1 coordinate 29,126,885, forward strand.
CGGAGAAAGGCATCATCCTAAAGTTCCTGGCCAACATGAACAGCGGCTTCCTCAATGATAGCCTGTTTCTGGAGGAGCTCAACGTCTACAACCCCGACAAGTACGTACTGTAGCTCTTGGTGTCCGTGTGTATGTGTGAGAGAGATGAATAGAAATAGAGCAACACATGGATACAGTTGCTAAAAACAAAGGGAGGTCAGTTATTGCATATGTGTGTGTTATAGAGAGAGCGTGTGTGTGGTTATGTTTCCAACCATCTCCAGACTCGGCCAACCCGCCAACCCACCAGCTCCATCAGTACCAGTCAGTTCCCCCAACCCAAGCTATGTAGTGAAGCCAGCCAGCCAGATGGCTACTCTATCATTTAAAAGAGTTTTATCAGGTTACACTCTGCCCAACCGCAGCTACTAAATTAAAGACGTAGACCCTAAGGCTCTGGATAACGTAGCGCTGTGGTTCCCAACCTCAGCGGAGCCCAGCTCCTCCAAAACGTTGGCTGATTAAAGGAAACACACACACACTCGCACACCGAGGTCTGTGTTTGTCTTCAGAGCCAGCCTGGGATCCCTCGCTAATACATTACACGGCTGTTTGGTGCATGTATGGATGTGAGTGCGCTCACTGGGTACAGCGGGGTGAGCGAGTTAAGTATTGTTGTGTATTTGGAGTAGAAGTGAATAAGGAAAAATCAGCCACAGTATGACCCTGCCAAAGCAAATATTTAGTTGAGGGGTAATGGATGAGGGGGAACGAATGGCAGCACAAACACAGGAGGGAGAAAGAACAGAGGAGAGGCCCAGAGAGGAGAGATGGAAAGAAGCACGGCGAAGAATACGTTATTGTGTTAGACAGCCGAGAAGAAGGAGGAAAGGAGAGCGAGGGCATGACAGGAGGGCTTTCAAGGTTACCACTGTTTATTATCCAACATGCTTCGGCCATGTGACGAGCCGCATGGAGGGGATAAAGGGCAGGCCCCTGCCTTCTCTTCTCTCCCATCGCTGTGTCTCCTTCTTGCCTCCTCTCTGTATCTCCTCTTCGCTGCCACTATGGCTTGGGCCGAGCATTCGTCGGCTGCCAGCCATCTGGCTTTAGTCGCATATACAGTAAGTGACTTTGCCCGCCTGCTTCCCTGCCTGCCTGCCTGGCCCGATTGTCGTGCATTACCCAGTGTAGATGGACTCTAAGCCCTAATTGAGAGCGTTAATGCGGGACCAGAGCACTGCGAAAGGGGAGATTAAATCCCAGGAGCTGGATGGCGGGATGGAGAGAGAAATGGATGGAGAGAAGGGATAGAAAGCTTGACACGCCCAGAGGGATTAGAGTGTGTGCTCCTAGGAGGCAGAGTAGACAAAGAAGACTAGCAGGGATGGAGGAATGGAAGAATGGTGGAGTAGAGGGGGGAGGAACGGGTTAGTGTTAGTGGGTTTTACAGTTAAGTGCAGTGTTATTGCTGACTGCTCACAGTGCCCATCTGTCTGTTTATCTGTTGTATCTATATCACCCTTTCTTTATCTCTCTTTATCTCCCACTCTGTTTCTGACCCCATGTTCTTCGGTCCAGTATTATCTCTGTTCTCCCTGACCTCACAGTTTGTCTCTCTGCCACATCTTAATCTTCCTCTTTTTATCTCTTTAAATGAACTGTTAAATCTTATTTTATGGCCTCTTACATCTCTCCCCACCAACTTTTTTTTAAGACTTTGTCCCTAAATAACCAGTTAGTGGATGGAAAGTCATGATAATCCATGTTTTATCCTCTTCTCTCTCTGCCTTCTTCTTCGCTCTCCACCAGGTGCAGTATAGATGGTGTGGAGGACAAGCGTATCATCGGGATGCAGATAGACAGCAAGAGTCACGCTTTGTGGGTCGCTTTCACCTCCTGTGTGGTTAAAGTGCCACTGTCTCGCTGCGAAAGACACGGAAGATGCAAGAAGTGAGTTTGATCCTCGCACATGAAATTGTCATTGACAAACAGCAAAATGGTTTTGATTCCCTCTGATAGGGAAAACACTATTCCAGTTTACAATATGATGAGGGGCTGATTGTTTGTGTGTTTCATCCAGGTCTTGTATAGCCTCCAGAGACCCGTACTGTGGTTGGGTGTCAGAAGGAGCCTGCAAACAAGCGGTTGGCAACACCAAGTAAGTAATGTGTTAATTAAGGCAATCATTATATAGGTTAGTGTCACACAAAGAGACATTTTGACATGTCAGTGGCATAAAAAGTAAACTGAACGATAGCTGTATCCATTTAGCTGTATGACTGGACAGTTCAACCCCAAATCAAAAATACATATTCCCTGTTACCTGTAGTGCTATTTATCAATCTAAGTTGCTTTGGTGTAAGTTGCTGAGTGTTATATGAATAAATATCCGCCAAAGAGATGTTCAGCTTTTCTCTAATATAATGGAACTAGATGGCACTCAGCTTGTGGTTCTCAAAGCACCAAAACATACATTTGAAAAACTCAGCAGCAGTGTCTCTTTCCAGAAATCATGACCTGGTTACTAAAAATAATCCACAGACTGGGGAACCCACTTGCTCACCTGATAAAGCAGGCACCCCATGCACAAAGGCTGTGTCCTTGCCGTAGTGGCTGCAGGTTTGATTCCAAACCATGGCCCTTTGCTGCATGTCATTCCCCCTCTCTCTCCCCGCTTCATGCTATAGCTGTCCTATCAATAAAGGCAAAAAAAACCCAAAATATCTTTAAATAAAAGATAATCCACAGACCTTGTTGTGAGCAGTTTCATGTAGGAACTATTTTCTTTCTTCCAAACCACACCCGCCAACTGTACCACTGCACAGAAGGCAGCGTGCATACTGTTAGCTCATATAGCACCACTAAGCTTAGCCGAGGAGGACGCCATTATCTCTCATTGTCATAAGCATGAGCCTGTCGTACATGAGTAGATGCACGCTTCCTTCTGCATGGTGATACATTTGGCAGGTGTAATTTGGTAGATAGTGAATAGTTCGTACATGAAACTGCTCTTTGGATTATCTTGGAGCATCATAAACCGAGTGCCATCTAGTTCCATTTTATTGGACAGAAGGCAGACATCACTACGGCCGATATTTCAAACAATCTGCAACTCACACCAAAACAATTTAGAGTGATAAATAACACGACAGGTAAGAGCAAAATATGTGTTTTTGATTTGGGGGTTAACTGTCCCCTTAAACTGCTGGCTGTAACATAAAAGGTGCAGTCTCTGATTCTAATCCAATACTTTTTTTTTTTTGTCAAATTCAGTGAATATCTCCTCATGGACTGCCAGCTGTTCGTTGTGTGTGTGCACTGAAAAAAAAATCTAGTGATCATACACAGCCCTGGCTCTGTAAATGAGGACTGAACTACACAACACTATGTCAGCTAATCTCCCTCTATCATGTCCTCACCCACGAGGCACAGAGTTACACTATGATAGTAATGACTTAAGTTGGACTGATAGGAGGGGTGTGTTTGTTTGGGTGTTGCTGTTGAGTTCAGATGTCAAAAAGAATCGCAGACTCCGCCTTTAAAGTGTATGTTTAGGAACATTTATGATCTTATTAAAAGAAAGTTTAAAATGAGAATTCATAGAGAAAGACTTCAAGAACCAGCAGCACCTCTGATTTCACAACTATGTGTAGCCTGTAATTACTTTGAAATCTGTGGAATTAAATCAATTTTACATTATGTGACTTCTAAAGTCGATGTTTGTCCGCTGAAGCCTGAATTAATTGTGAAAAATCTTTCATTGCAGTTACAACACAGTCAAACATTGTGTTGTATAGCTGAGAGAAGTAATTAATGATGCCTGTCACTTTAAAAATCCGGAGACGCACATGTGTTTTCCGAGCAACTTTTATAAAACGGTATTCCACCGTCTCTTTCATGCCTGGTGGCATTCCTCTCTCGATTTGTCGTGTCTGTGATCTTTCTAATTTTATGGTGTGTAAGTGCAATTTCCTCCAGCTGAAAGGGCTATTGGAAGGATGAATGGAAGGAAAGTGTTGTTTGCCCCAGGCTCGGGGTTGGGTACGCAGGGCTGGGGAAAGCTCGATGGTCGCGGTAACTATAATTTGTGGCTGTAGTTATGACACAGAACCAGATTATGCTTTCTGAACAAACAGCATATGGAGTTTTGTGGTGGGAAAAAACATTTTACAGATGAAGTCATAACAAAAGGACCAGTGCTCCAGAGGCCATTTGACGTTGAATGAATTTGATCCCCCCTGCTGCAAAATGATTGGTCTGGCACGCCAATGCACCAAAGGCACACGTACCCACAAGTACACACAAAACTTGTCCTCGAAAAACACACACGGAGAACTATCCTATTATTATTCCGTAAAGCTGCAGTGGACTGCTCTGATTGAGTTTCCACTTTGGAGCTGAGGCCGACACAGAGGCATTAAAAGGGCAGATGACCTCCCTCCTTTACTGTACAATATTTCTAAGTGAGAGAGGGGGGTGGATTAGGGCCGGTAGGATCTATTGGTCCATGGTGAGCTATTCAAAGCATTTGCCAGGCTGGACAGAAGGAGGAATGAAACGAGGGAGGGGAGAGTCAGAGGCATTTTGGTGTTAAATAACAAGGTTTGCTCATACAAACAGGTCCCTGCAGAGAAGGGACTTCTCTTTCTTAACACCGGTTACTTTTTCTTTCCCTCATTAAGATAAATGCCCCTGCTGCAGCACCTCTTCCTGTTTCCTTGTCTATTTGTAAACCTAGCCAACAACCTATCTGTCTTCTTACCTGCCCATCCCTGTCTGTGTCTATTTTTATCCACCTTTCTTTTTCTATCTTTCCTCTGACATATTCTTTCTCTCTTGCATGCTTCCCCTCCTTTCTTCTTCCATCTGGCCTCAGCGCGAGCGTGCCAGCTTTCCCATGTGGAGTTATGCCTCTCATACCTACTGCCCATATACAGCTTGCACTCTAGTCTCAAGCAATATGGTCCCCAGTCACCCCCTGTTCATGCACATTATCCATATTAATGATTCTATATGTTCGTCATAATGTAAATCATGTACATGAGTGTGTTTCACTGACAACAGATCAGCATATTAATAATTATTAGTTGATTATTTACAGGAGCTCGATATGACATTCAGAGCGTATCTATGATTCAGAGGTTGTCAGCACACTGTTCTCAAGGTGGAGGTGGCTGAGCCGGCGGTTAGCAGCTAATGGTGCTAATGGTGTGAACAGCACTAATAACAGCAACAGTGCTGACAGAGCTAACAGTGTTAATCGAGGGGGTGGCCACTAAGCTTCTGTGCCACCTCTGTCTCGTTGTCAGCAGGAACCACACACGAGCGCAGTGCGGAGTGGCAGAGATTAGTCAGCCAGCACAGGGACTGGCATGCACGGCCTCACCGTCCACCACAATAACCAATTGCACTGACACACCAAGCCAACAGTCGGCCATCAGTCAATATCCAGCTGTCTGTGAGCATCTCTTGCCCTAGTTGTTGCGATGTGCCCCACACCATCGGCAAAAGTCGGCTCTTACTGGCTGTTTTTATGGCCGATTCAGCACATTGAATCAGTGCCGGCTGGGCTCTGCGGAGCTTGTCAGTAAGTAAAATCACTGTGATTGGCAGTTCAGATCAGTGCAAGAAAAAGAGAAACACAAATGAGGAAAGCAAATTAACAAGTAAAGTCAAGAAGGTGAGAGATTGAAAATTGTTGTAAGAGGAAAAATTATGTTTTTGAGCAGAAATGTTTTTGTGCTATGCTCCCTAGTGCACAGTAAATATCATTGGTTCATTCATTCAGCTTTTGTTGTTATTGTGCTAACTGGCTGACTTGCGTCTTGAATTCTTGAATCTGTCCTGTTGATCCTCTGGTTTCCCACTTTTCTGGCATGGATAGTTATTTCCTCTCACGCAGGTGCAGAACTTACATGCTAGATGGCTGTTGGCTGCTGTCTTTGTGTTGTGTTCAAGCACAACTTTTTGGCCAAGATACAGGCAGTGTGAGGCGATTAAACAATCGGCCTTTGTTGCCACTAGTTCTTTGATGTCAGTTTGAAGTGTCGAGGTCTTAACAGAGAAGCTCGGATTACAACACACGCAAAGGTAGCATGAGTTCAGTCTCTGCTCAGGATGCTATTTCTCCACTGCTGTTTGCTGGTTTATTTATGCTCTGAATATTGTATAGAGCTCCTTTAAGCCATTGTCACAGCCACCAGACCTGACTCATCTCTGGGTCAGGGGTTGGGGTCGTACACTGATTAAATATGCAGACATATACTGACTTATTACCATGTGAAACCCTCATTAATTAAAGCCTAAGTTTATTGCAGGTATTCGTCTTTAAATCAAAGCGATGAATCAAAATGAATGGGCGACTTTGAGGAAGCATTATGCACACTTTACACTGTATATACAGTATATTAGGTCCCTTGTCGCACGTTCACTTCTGATATGAATTATTAATGCTATTATGCCTGACCTGCATTTCAGCAACCAAGTCCCCTTTAGTGCAACCACACATCTCACATAATAATCACATCTGATGCAAGATAATATGAAATGCGGCCGTAGCCTGCCTCCAGTTATGTACAGTGCAGTTTGAATCTGATTTAAATATGCATCATGCGGTTGCAGTGGGATCTTAACCCTGAGCTGAACCGTCTGTAGTGTCACACTGGAACACATTGCAATTCTGTTGCTATAATGCAGCCGCTATGGGACCTGAACCCTTTAACTGAGGGTTCATACTATAGTTCATTCGCTTTCATATGTGCCAAGTACGGCCCCGACGCTGCATCTGTAGTGTGACTACTCATTGTTAATTCATCTCGAGACCAATGGGATTTAAACCTTGTAATCTTCATCTCAACACAGTCTCACCATAGTCTGTAATGTTATTATCAACCATGGAAACCATGACCACAAGGTTGCCAGTGTTTTGGTGTTGTAGAGGCCAAACAACATTTCATAGCAGGGTGGTATGAGGCTGCGAAGTCTTTGAGGAAAATCCGGCAGATACCAAGAGTGCTTGGGAGGCATTTGTGCTCAGACAGGTTTAATTGTGCAACTCTGCGTCTGCTTTGTGATTATGACTTTGTATGATAAGCAAATCAGATAAGCAGATTAAATGAACCCCCAGATATGAAAAGAGGATGCCGTTGTTGTTGTTTGTGCGGCTGTTATTGTGGTTGCTTTTGAAGGGAAATTAGTTATCAAGAGGGCAAAATTTACCATCTCCGTCCCAATTAAGGTTCTGTGAAACTGGAGGGAAAGATGAATAGTAAATAAATGAATACATTACATTTTTCAATCATCTCCAACATATAAATATACATGAAGGAGTGACTTTGACTTTGTTTCTGATCTGAGAAAGGAAAAGAAGAAATTCAATTGTATTTTCCTCCTGAAACTCTCCTGTCCTTGTTGTCAGGTTCACGCTTTCGACTCTGATCAGGGGATACGGGGTGGATGATGCTGTTTTGGAAAATCATTCTTCTTCATGCTATAATTGTGACCAGTGGAGGGTGAGGAAGATGAGAGGCGGGTGGACAGGCAGGAGGAGGAGGACTAGTGAGAGGGGGGGAGCTGAGGAGGACTGTGAAAAGCTGTCATGCGTGACTGTGATCCTGGTTGACAGTTGGTCCGCTCTGTTTCACAGATCTCCTTACTGCCTGCTTGGTGGTCTTTCAGGAAGAAAACAGGTCTCCGTGCAGATTGCATCAGAAAATAACATCTCCGAAACTCTCTACGCCCGCTCTTTCTCCCTCTGTGTCATATGATGGCCCTCAAGCATGGTTACCCCTCACTGCCCTGGTCTTCGCCCATGTGATTGGGACTACAGTCTCATATCTCCACTGAACTATGATGTCAAATACTGAGAAATAGGAGAAAGACTTGAACCAAGTGAAGTTCTCATAAAAGCAGTTTCACTTTTTGTACATTTCATCCATAATTTTTAAAACAAGATTTCAAAACTTTGGAAAAAACTGTTTATTAGTTTTCTTGCTAAGATCAATACCACTTTCGTGCACAGAGAAAATGAAGCTGGAGCCAGCAGCAGGTTAGCTTAGCTTAGCATAGAGACTGTGAATAGGGGGAAACAGCTAGCCTGACTCTGTCTAACAACAAAATCTGCCTAGCTGCACCTTTAAAGCTCAATAATCAATAACCGGCTGCTGGCGGTAGATTCATATTTATCACACAGCCTGTCCTCATAGAAAATAACGACCATTTAAGTCAACCGTGCAAACAGCTCATTACAACCCATACTTACATTTATTGTAGAGAATAGGGAGTGACGTATTGTAGTCCATACCCAAACGCAGGACCTTCACCCAGGAGACCACATCCTGAAGTCAACCTTGACTTCTTTTAATCACTACATAGCCTAGTATGCTAGTATGTGCAGCATGCTATGCTACTTACGTATGTGTTATGTGTCCTATGTGTCATGTCACACATGTCATGTTATGTTTGTGACAAAAGTACTTATTTCATACCAAACAATAGTGCTTCTCTTTAACCTAACCAGGTGGTTTTGAAGCAGAACCACAACCATTTTATGACATTAAGGATGTGTTTAAAACTGCTGTAGTATAAGTCATTTTGGGGCAAATATGTAAGTCATTTTCAAAGGCAGTGGAAATTGCCCTATTTTGTCAGTTAGATATGAGAGAGTGTTGTTGTCGTACCGACCTGAATATTGTATCACTCTTATCTAACTCTCAGCAAGAATGCCAATAAACATATTTCCCAAAATGATGAACCCTTCCTTTGTGGCTATACAACATAAGATAACAATTTGTATTACAGTCAAATAAAACATGAATCTATTTATATCAACACTTCTGGCGATGAGTCTTGTGCCAGCTATGGATTTACTAGCCTGCCAGCATCTCTCATAACCACTGATTTTAGGCCTCCAGGGCACCTGCTAGGTGTTCTTTGATTTTGTTCCAGTATAGGGCTTTCTGCAGCCTACATTGTGTGCAAGCATAGGGTACGCCGTGTTTGGGGGGTGTTTTTGTAGTAAGCTTTCCTATAGCTTTGCTACTTTGTTAGGTGTGGCGAGCCTGCATGGCCTGGCCTGTTTTCCGCCGCTGACCATGATGTCTCTGTTCCCCGCAGATCAGCCTTTGAGCAGGACGTGGAGCATGGTAACACAGATGGCCTGGGAGACTGCCAAAGTAAGCAGGCCCTCTTCACTCTTATCTTTCCTCCTCTATTCTATACCCCCCTACCATTCCTCTCTTCTCTGTTAAGTCAGTCTCCCTCTTCTCTCGGCCCTCCGTTTCCTTCTTCGCTGCTGTCACCTTTTTCTCCCCCGTCTGTTCCCCGCTCACAATCCTCTCTTTCAGCCTCTTCCATCCATCTGTCCCTTTCGGCTCTCATCCTCTTCTGTCCTTCCCCCGCTGTTCCTCTGGTCCCCCGGTCAATAGAGTGTTGTGTCCACTTGGGCGAAGACTGGGTTCCTTCTTGCTACGAAAGCACAACACAAACATTCAGCGACACACAGGGAAGGGAATTCACTTGTGAGCCGTCACAGAGCTCATGTTGAAACACAGAACAAGTCAGCCTTAAAAGTCTTGAAAGGCCTCTTTTACTTTACAATGTATATTTGATCTTTTCATGTCCAGAACAACTGTTTGAATTTGTCAAATGTGATACTCTGTTGATGTTATACTGAGCTGCTCATTTTGCAAGAGAAACTTCAAAACAATTTGACCTCAAATCATTCATCTTAGTTCATTTCATCTCAATTTCAACTGTTTACTCAGAGAAAATGAAGGCAGCACATTTTCCCTTCAATTTCATCAGTCTGTTTAGTCAAGGGAAGCCATAGCGTTGAACCTTCATTAGCTGCAGAAGCTATAGATCACCTCTGATTTAAAGTTTGGAGAACATCGAGCAGCCAGTCGATTCTGAATTACTCTAAAAGTCATGGCTTTTGATCATGTTAAAGCATAAGCTCTCTTTACTGCAAGCAATAACAAGTTTCCCCTCATTTCTTTTCTTCTTCTTCCAGACACCTTTGTGGCGCTGAACGGTAAGTATCCCACATATACTGTAGAAGCAATCAAATAAAAGATAGGAGCCGCATTTCATCTCCCCTGACTCTTTAACTTCAGACACACCTCTTCATCTAGTCAATCAATCATCTGCTCTCAAGGAAATGAAAACTCCTCCCACATGTGTAAAGGCGGGTTATTAATGACTCATGGTTTTAACTGAATTCATTTCGTTCCTTTCTTTTTGATAGACGTTCCCTCCAGTTACGAAGGTAATGACACATTAAAGCACGGTCGGTCAATTTCACTTCTCATAGTGTTCCCCCTCAGCCAGCCCCTTTTGGTGTTTAGAATACAAAACGTAGAATTAAAAATCAGAATTGTAGAATTAAAAATCTTTAATGCTATTAATTCTATTAGACCTCCTCTCCCTCCTTGTTCCCGCTGCCCACTCCTTTTTATCCCCCGTGCAATATCATCGATTAGCCCTGACCTTTGCTTTGCTAATTGGATGGATCTGGTTGTTGGTGGTTTAAAGCCTTGATGGTGAAGAAATGCCTCAGTGTGCACATTAAGCAGGACATGTGTGAACAGAGGGAGAGGGAGAGAGAGAGATTAAACTAGCCTGTTTGGAGTCAGGAAAGATCAGATATGTTTCTGCCAACTACCACCAAGCATGTGGAGCTGGCACCGACTCTCTGCACGCTCGACGATAATACAAAAAGGCTAATGTAAACACGCACAGACGTACATACATTTTAAGTGCTGGCCTCTGCCCGCAAATACTCTCCTAATCATATCACAAACTGATAACATTTTCATCACTCAGGTCTTTTTATAGAATGATAGATGTGATTAGCCTGCAGCAAAGTCACTCTTATCCATAGCACCCACACATCCACCTTATTTTTATCTAATGGGAGTGTGCATTAGTTTGGATTTCAGTGACTCTCTCTCTCTCTGTCTCTCTCTCTCTCTCTCTCTCTCTCTCTCTCTCTCTCACATGCACCTATACCTCGCAGCTGCCAGATCAAAACAGTCAGATCCATACAGAATGACAAGAATAGATATTTTGAAGTCTTTCCAGAAAGCCCAGCTCTCTCTCTCCTCACCCCCCTGTGGCTGTACCCCCACTGTGATCCCTCCCTCCTTTTGGAGATGCAGGGTCAGAAAAAGGCATCTGTGTTGGTGTACACCCCTATAGTGCTGAATATGCTCCCACAGGCTTGGCTGTGTGTTTCCAGGCGCATACACACAAACACACACACAGACAACACCCAGTTTACAACCCCCCAAACAAAGTCTCAGCCATTGCCCCAGCCCCTCCGTCTATCTGTCAGTGGTTGATATGGATTTGAAGATAAATAAATGCCCCCTCTTCATTCTCCTCTCCTCTACTCCAGACTAGACATCCTCGCCTCTCTTTTAATCTGTAGAAAGAGAGGGATGTGCATCCGTCGGCAGTTTAGGGCTTTTTTTTTTTTTTCCTGATCCGTGGAGGAGCTCTGAGGCTCCGAGCTCTCTCTCTATGTGTGTCATCTGCCTGAATTGCACTTCCCCTGGCGGTGGGGGAATGAATTATAAAATAGGCCTGTCACACTAATCTCTCAGCCTTGGGCCAATAGTTAAATAAATCATTTTAATGATTGCCACGCCACACGGAGGAGGAGGAGGCTCTGGGTGGTGGTGTTGTGTGTGGGTGTCTGTTGTGCGTAGTCTACCAGCAGCATCAACGTTAGCCCCCTGAAATGCCTTCCCCCTCTTCAAACACAAGCATAAACACATATTGAAAAGGCACTCGCACATCTGCAAACACACACACACTCTGCTGTCACCACCTCCGTGGAGAGAGCGTGTCAAAATGGGAATTGGGGGGTTGAGCTCCACAGAGGCTGTTGATAAAAGTGTTGTCACTCTTCATCTAGGGTGGATTTTTTTCTTAAACATGTGGCTTAAATACATTATGTTAAATACAGTACGTAGCTTGTGCAAAATTGTGTAGGGTGGCTTAAGTGTTAGCATGTGGGATGGTAATGTGATTAGCATGGTTCAAAAATAAACAGTCAGACAAAGCTTATGCACAAACTCTGCTTATGAAAGGAAATGATTTTTAAAAAAGGGGGGGGGGGCAGGCGGATGCAGGAAAACACATTGTTTGAGAGACGTGCGGTGATAGACAGGGAGGAGATAAGTATGATCCATCATCCACAGATGAAAGAGTACTTTGTTGCAATTGTCACTTTAAGGTGTTAGAGCACTCACATTTCCACAGAGAGACATCCTGCGTGAGCTATTCTTGTTATAGTCTCATCACCAGTGTAACTTCCTGGCTGTGTTATGACACCCTCTTCAACTGTTGGCCAGCAGTTCATTTAGCCATTAAGGGATTTAATTACAGGGAGGAGTCAAATCAGAGAAAATTCATTAACTGTTAATGACATATTTCTGATGATTGATCTCGCCATGTTGCTGAGGGCCTTGCTAAATAAAGCTTAGGGACTGTGCGGGGCAGTAGAGAGGGAGGGAGAGAGGAAAGGTTTGAGGAGACAAGAAAGTAGACAAGAAGGAATAAAAAAGGAAGGATGAGAGGAGAGGACAGAAGATATAAATTTAAGGCCCGGTCACGCTAGCAATGGAAGGCCGTTGTGAGTGTCTGTAGCCCAGGTTTGTAAGATGTGTCCTAGACAGTTGGCACTTTTCTGATTTTGTCAGCTATTTGTCGGATGGTTCAGCATGTTGAATCGGCGTCTGATGCGGTGGAGCCCATCAGTAAGTTAAATGACTCTAACTGGCCATTCAAGTCAGTGCACGTGAAGAAAAATAGAAGTGAGGACAGCAAACAAATGACTATAGTTAAGAAGACGTGAGTTCAAAACAAACTTGTTATATTAGGTGCTAACTGGCTAACTAGCATCCTCAAACAATCCTGTCAATATTCAGGTTTCTCTTTTTGATACAGATGACTGCTGCCTTCTCACACAGGCACAGAAAGTACATGCTACGTGGTTGTTAGCTGTAGTCTTTGTGGTGTGTTCAAGTGCAACCTTTTGACCAAGACATGCAGCATTAGGCATTGCAACAGTTGGCCTTCGTCACAGCTAATTCTTTGATGTCTGCTTGGTGTGTCTGGGCCTTTAGGCTGCAGCTAATGATTGTTTTCATTACAGATTAATCTGCCAAGGATTTTCACAATTAATTTATTTATTTAGTCTATAAAATGTCACAGAAATCATTTATCAGAAGCACATTTTCCCAGAACCCAAGATGGAGTACAAAACACAGAGATATTCAGATAAATGTCACATGAGATGACAGTTAACAGTTGAGAAGCTGAAACCAGAGAATATTTGACATTTTGGCTTAACTAAAATGACTGATCAATTATCAAATAGTTTATTTATTTTATTTATTTCATGTCATTTATTTCAGCTTTGAAACTAACTTTATGAATTATAGTTAGCAGTGTACGTCAAATCAAATTAGACATTGCTCCAAAATTGATCGAAAAGTTAGATTTAAAGTAACAGAAAACTTAGAAAAGGAAGCAGCGAAGAGCATAAAGTCAGATAGAAGCACTTTACAGTTGAAGAAAAGTTACAGGCAGACTTCTCAACAGGAGCTATGGAAAGAAAGTTTGTCTCTTGTCCTTCATATCAAAGTTGGCACCCTATGGTGATCGTGGAGCAATGCGATTGTACTCTGCTCCGCACTGACAGGCCCGACGGAGCTTTGACATGTCAGTCAGAACAGGGGGGAAGAGAGTGAAAGAGAGAGAGGCAGAGAGTGACAGAGAAAAAAAAGAAAGGACATGTCTATCCTGAGAAACACACACACACATACACATTTGCTAATGAGTTGCCCAGGGTCACCAGGGAGAAACACTTTGTTGCCTCACACAGCCCAGCAGCTGTTCTCGTGTGTGTGTGAGTGTATCTGTGTCTGTGTGAATGCTTCAAAGGAGAAATAAATGTGTATGTGTGTGTGTGCCCCTGCTGGCCTGTGCTCAGCCTGTCCCTGTCTGCCTCGAGCGTTGGTTAACCTGTGTTGTGTCCGGCAGGCCACCATCACCGCCATCATCACCACACCCTCTCACTCCCCACCTCGGCCCTACCCGAGGCCGCCGAGGGCCCGTTGGGGCGGGGCCGCATGGTGGAGCGGAAGGACCCCCCCATGAGCTCAGACAAAGGGGAGGACCCCTACGTAGCCGTGCCCTCTCAGACTCAGCCCGAAGCCAATGGTAAGCCTTGGAACACAACAGTGAGCAGTCAATTTGGTCCATTGTCACCTGTGGCAAGGGAGGGAGGGAGGGAGAGGAGGGGAGGGAGGGGAAGGGAGGGGTCTGTGTAATTGAGATTTACGGCTGCCTGGCTGCTTCCAGCTGACGAGGTGTAGAGATAGTGGATCACTTTCTCTCTGGGGGACAAATTGCCTCACACTGTGCACGTAACCCCCCCACAGAAACATACGCAAACACACCTACGCGGTGCATACATATGCAGACACATACACATTCTGCGCTCATTAAGACACATGTGCACACACACAAACACTCATGCACACTCTGTAGGATGGATTTATTATCCATGGACCGTAATGTCCCACAGGAGATGTAATATCCAGACCATTACACTCTGAAAAGGAAAATGGCGATGTATTTATTTCCTGGAGAAGATGGCCCGGGCGCCGGCTCTGTCATGCTTTGCGACACAGTGACATGACATTGAACGCCCTTTTCTCCTGTGTTAACAACCTGCCTAATGCTGTAGCGCCTCAAGGTTGGCTCGCTGGATAAATGAGACAGAGAGGAAAGGAGAGAAGGGAAGGAGACGATTAGGACGACACACATCAGAGAGGAGACGGAAAAAAAAAAAGGTCACTGCAGTGCAGCTGATACATGTTTGTCCCTTAATAAAACTGATAGACCTATTACAGATCCCAATAAAACAACATGCAACATGTCCCTGCTACATCATGGTTCATGCTATCAGAGGCAGCATCACCATGGCCTTGGGGAGATATTGATTATTAATAATGGTGATTCATCATGAGTGCTAGCAAGGTAGGGACTTTCTATAGACACACTGTAAATAAAGAAAGAGACACAGAGACGAACAGAGTAGCTAATGAGCTAAGACTGGGAGATTTTCGTCAATAAAGATGAATGTGCTACAGTGTGTCTTTTCAAGCTATAAACAAGCCTCAGTTTGTGCCTTTCATGTATTAACATCACATTCAAGTCACAGCACCAATTTGCCCAAAAACATACACCCAGTGATCTTTGGCAAAGCTAGAGGGTAATTTGGCTTCATGTACCGCAGTTCTGAGGCAGCCCCGTCACCAGTGGAAAATGTTGGCATTGTACATTTCTGCAAACCACATATGTGTTACATTTACACGTTGCGTATGTATCATACCAATATTTTTAAAATGACGTGGTATATGGGCTGACTGTCAGCAGGAGGTGAAGGGGATGGCGGATGGTGTGACACCTAGGTGAGACGCCTTCAAACAACAAAATTGGTTGTGTTTTAGTGAGTCATTGCTGTGTTTCCAGTGATTTTTTGAGCCCCCAAATGTGGGTTTATGTTAGGGACCCGTTGCTGTATTGCCTGCCGAGATAGTGGCACAAAAAGGGACTGTTTTATATCAGGACATCGTGGCATTTCCTGCCAGAATAGTGGCATGAAAAGCAGCTGTTTCTTATCGAGACACTGCTGCTTTTCCAGCAAGGATTGTGCCCCCAAAACTGGGTATTTCCAGCCAAAACAATCTGTTCTTAACCATAACCAAGTAATTTTTGTGCCTAAACCTAGTCACACATTAATCAAAGCATTGTTGAAACATAAAGTTTCACGTATCAGCTAAATGATGACGTGTAGAAACGAAATAGAAATGTACCATGCCAACAGTTTTTCTGGCGACTGGGTTTTCTGAAGGTTTTTACAGAATTTGCCCAAAGACTCTTCCAGCAGTCTGACTTTAAAAATGTTTGTTGCACCCTAACAAACATTATGGTTCAACACAGCAATGACTCTCTGAAACACAAAAGGTTTTGTTGTTTGTTGGTCTTGAACAGTAGTTTACAGTGGTCTGCAGCTTGGCAGGTGTCTCACCTAGGCCATCCACCATCCCCACCACCTCCCGCTGACAAAATAAAAAGATTTTGCACCATGGTCTTTGAGGATGTTAGAAAAACCTTCAGAGCTGTTGTGTTAACATTTATATATATTTTATTATGTCAGATACACAATGATGTAGCTCACACAAACTGATATTAGCTAAATACATACCGTCTCTCATAATTACAAACACTTCAATAAGGTAGTTCAGTCTGTCACAAAACATACTCCAGTATCACCTGTCTGTAAAATAAACAGAAGCAGTGACTGCAGTGAATGTCAGCTGGAAGCAGTAAGGCACCAGTGGGTAGATCCAAGCACAATGGTGGCAGAGACTTCAGACAGCATGCCTACAGCCAGCATCACAACATGCTGTCGCTCCCCTTGTTGCCTTTACCTGAGCAGGTGTAATATAACTCGAGCCTCACGGGGAATGGTGAGGAATGCTATACTTTGAGAATCATACATAACAAAAGCTGAAAGCTGCTGCAATCATAAAAGATCCAGGATATTTTTTGGGGGGGGGGTGAGGATAAGGGAGTCCCAAGCTCAGGTAACTGCAACAGGGCTTCACATTTCAAAACAATGCTTCCTGCTGTTTCTTCTGTATGATCATTATTATTATGATTTTAATAAGACACCTTTGCGGCTTGTTTTAATATTTATCAGTTCTATTTCAATTCCAGCTCAACAGTCTTTTCTTTTTCCTTTTCTATATACGAGTCGGCTCTGATGAGATTTGTTTGATTTTCTTGTGTTGGTTTCTTGTGAGCAGTTCTTGATATTTTGCATGGCTTGGTCTGTGACCGTGTTTTTTTTTTTTCTTTTGCTATTTATATATTTGCCTTTTTCCTGCCTTTGATTGCTTTGATGGTATTAAGCACAGTTTTGCCTCCATGCAGCTTAATGCTTTTCAGCATGGCAAATTGAGCACCACAGTCAACAGTATTCATTTCCCGCTCCACCCATCCTGCCTCCTCTTCCTTCCTGTCGCCCTCAGAATTATTGGCTTCAGGTGTCAACTGTACTGTGAAAACTTAGCAAACTGCGTATGTGAAAGTGGAATGGGAATCAATATATGAGAAATGATTATGGAGTCAGAAACTAAGAAAATGACTCGTTTTTTTTTCCTGCATTTTAATGCCACGGAGATAAATTTATGCAGCCCATTTTACAGAAGAAATATGGGATAAACATTTAACCATACCATCAATCTCTCAAATTAAGTTAAAAAAAGTTTACGGTTGAGTGAAAATGCATTAGCTCATATCCAAAGTCGTTTGCGAGCTTGTTTGTGATTTAAAAGAAATTACAATTACTCCCCAACTTTTTCATTTGCAGTTTAGACATTGTGGAATCTTATCTGCTAATGAATATTACAGTGCTGCCAATATGTATTAGCCTGACACCACCAGAGTAATTAGAAATGCTGCAAAGTGATGAGTATTCACACACTGATGGTATTTAGCACCCAACAGCATCATTATCCGGCATTCCAGTGGGACCATCGCAGTTGCCAGGTGGCCGCTTGTGTTTCACAGTACATTTGAGCTTGGTGTTTGTCTGTCTGTCTGTCCGGGCCTCATCTGTCTCTGTTATATTTTCTTCCACCCCTGTCAACCTACCATACACCTCTCCCCCCACACCTCCCATCGCTCACCCTGCCCCCCCCCCCCACCTCAGCCCTGCCACTTTCCACCATCTGCTGCCATTGTGATCAGTCTCCCTTCCACAGGACCTCTCATCTGACTGGGATGGCATGTTCCAAGGCTATACCTTACCTAGTGCAAATTAATTCCTGAAACCAATTTATGGAGCCTCCTCCCCCAACGCCCCTCCCCCTTGCCTCTCTCTGTCTCTCTTCCTCCTCCATCTCTGCACCTCCTCCTCCTCCTCCTCCCCCGTCTCTCCCCTTGTAGTCTGTCTCTTCTCCAACTGGAGTCATATCTCTTCCCCTGTCTGCAGGAATGAATCCTTGCCCTGCTTCCCCCCCTCTTGCTCTCTTTCTCTCCTCTTTCTACCTCTCTCTTTCTGTCAGGCTCAACTCCCCCCTCCTTACATCCACCCTCCCCCAACCCGACCTGTAGCCACCGCTGTGTTGCTCCAATTTATGGGTTCATTACAGCAGCTATCCAGGGTAGAAGGAAAGGGGAGAGGTGGAAGAAAAGAGGGATGGAGGGACACAACTGGGGGAGAGACATGGGAAATGAAGGAGGGGAGAAGGCGAGAGAGACAGAGAAAAAAGGAACACACATGATAAAGATTTATTAAACATAACAGGACAATAATGTAGCAGCGAAGGTTATAAGGGAGAGAGCACAGAGATAGGAGGTAGACAAACTGGCTGAAAGACAGAATTGAACAAACGAGATGGAAGGAAGGGGAGTAAGAGAGGATATAAGATGGAGTGAGATATTGTAGCTGAGCAGAGTGAACAACAGTGTTTCTCTCTGTCCCTCTCAGTCATTTGTTGTCATACTGAGCCATGGTTTTTTACCCCTGAACTGTCTGTGTTCTGTATTTTATGTTTACCCAGCTAACTCAACTAATCTCAGCTGAAACTGGTGCAACCCTGTCTCCTAAAATAAAAAAGATTTAATCAGGAAACATATCTAGTTTGTACTTGCAACAGCAAATAGATTTAGAAGGAAACACTGGGATTGGTTTTTTTTTTTAACTTGATGACAAACCAGCAAATGTTGATACTGTACATATCAGACAACATCTGCTTGCTCATAGACTGAAAAGAAGAACTAAACTTGTTTAGGGTTATGTTAAGGCCCTTAAAGCACTTAGTTAAGGTTAGAAAAAGACGAGGGCCAGTGACTTGAAGCACCAGACAGGATACTTTTTTTAAAAGGGATACTTTGCTGATTTTCCACCAGCTTTGTATCATAACAGTGTGGGTAGCATGTGTAAATAAATGTACCATGGAAACTTTCCTCCATCTTACCAGCACCCTGATCTCCCTGCTCCTCTCCCAGCTCAAAATGCGTCATCTTGTGGATTTTTGCTGGCTCTAGAGCTGTTACTCGAGTACAGATTATACTTCTTCCTTTTCATATGCCTGCCTACATGGACAAGAAGGTTCTAGAAGCAGACAGAGAAAGAGACCACCCTTCTCTTTCTCTCTCTCTGTCAAAACCCTGACCAAACTGTAAAACCAGGCAGTGCTGATCATATATAAAGATTCTGTTACTGTATTGTCTATGTCTCACCTAAAATGTCTTCAGAAACATATTTTAGAGCACTTTTTTCCTGTAATATGAGAAGTTGTGAACAGGAATTGGGTACCATACTGTTTCCTGTGCTATAAAAGCTGAAGCTGAAAAAATTGAGATCAAACAGTGAAGCTAAGTAGTGCTGATAAAATATGAATCCATATTCTGTTAGTGAGTCATTGCTGTGTTTCCTCATGATTCTGTTACTGCGTTGTCCATTTCTCTCTTCAAACGTTTCCAGAAACATATTTTGGGGTAGTGTTTCACTGTTATTAGATATTGTTTGTTATCAGCCGGCTGCCATATCGTTTTCTGTCAAAAAACGAACAAGCTCGCATTACGTCGCCCACCAGTGGGAGCGTTTATTCAAGACTTTCTCACTCCGACCTCGTCACATACAACGTAAAAGGTACCCTGGGTGTGTTGGTTGTCAAGTTGTGCCTGTTACATGCATTGTCTTCTTTCAAAATACACTTTTCACAGGAAATTTAAGTGTACATACAGTCTCTTTCAAAATAAACACATCGTACAACACAACAATTGACGATTTTTTTCCTTCAACAACAAACATACGTGGTTAGGTTTAGGAAAAAAGAACAAGGTTTGGCCTTAGAATCGAATTGACATGAACACCGCTCTCTCAGTGTTTGTTGGACCCATCCACCACCCCTCTCACCCGCCCCAATCGGACTTTTGCTGCCCTAACTTTCATTGTTGTCCCGCAGCATTCTCCCTGATGCCACCGGGTGCCGTTAAACTATAACGTGAACCGGCCTCATATCATGCCGACATTAAAGGATGCCTTTTGTCATTGGTTTCTGATTCCACAAGTCACCGCCCAAGCACTGTATTTCGATGACTTCGGACTGAGACCAGGCTCGTTTATTGGACACAGTGCATTCTTGTAGTTGTAGTTCTGAGCAAAAGTGAATGCCACAGCCCTTTTACTCTGTTTTCTCTGTAGATGTAGCATAAATGTTAAAACTATCTACATCTTGCTACTGCATAGAGAGCTCAGTTCTATAAAAAGACCATCTTTCTGGCAGTGAAATACGTCTTTAATATTTAATTAACCAAAACCACAATCTTTCCCTATCTTTAACCCAAACACTTTTTGTCACCCAAGATGTGAACCCAGCTCTCTGGTGTCAAGTCCCAGCAATTTGTAGGCCTATAGTCCACCCCAAACACCCCCAGTGACTTGCATGTGGTAAATACTATATACATATATATGTATATCCATATGTAGCACTTTGTACATTTGATAAAAATGATGCCTGTAGTAATATTGAGAAAGCAAATTAGTATTACACAAATGTAATTTCGAGGAGACGTGGTCGCCTGGTGAGATGGTTGTGTATTCTCACACTCATTATGATTTGCAGGAGGCGTATTTACAAGCGTCAATTGACTGAAGATGATGCTGTGTTTACATCTTGATAAACAGAAACTTGATTCGTGAATTAAAATCTGAGGAACCACAATATTTTTTCCAACATTATGTTTTCAAAACATTTTGATGATATTTGCCATTAGACGAGAGCTTCTGTATTTTATTGAGAGGTATGAATCCCCTTCATGGATTTCATGGTAATACCAGCTGTTTGACAGCTGCTCTGCAAGGGTTATTTTCAGCTGCAACAGCTCTCTGACACCTGTGTGCCAAGGTGAGGCTGGTATTATAGAGTGAGAGTATGACCCCAGCTCACACAGGGAGGTTGCGCTTTTTTTTTCCCCCTGCCAAAAAGTCTTGATAGCTTGAGCATTTCACTTCACCTCGCTTTCCGGAAGGCAGTTGGGGGAAGATTTCACCATCGTTATTGGGGGATACCATGTCAATCCTGAATGTTACCTGTAGTTATGGGAGGGGGGACCTGTCAAATATGTCCAATACCAGCAGAGAAAATAGCTTTTTTGTGCAGTAAAATTCTGGTTTCAAACTTCCTTACAATGTACAGTATGAACGTAATACATACAATGAATTCAAGCTCCACTGCTTCGACTACATGCTCCTAGAAGAGCTGAAATGTGAGTTTGAATTTAGCTTTACTGGCAAATTTGCAAACACAGTGTCTGTACTGTTGAAAAGACCAAAAACCCCAAAAAGTCAACTTGTGTAGTTTGGAAAAGGTCCATTTAACCACTGATTTATACCCATTTTTAGCTCTGCAAACTAAACCAAAACAAACAACTAGTGCCAGCTGGAACAAGACAGCATTTAGTAGCCATTTCTCTTAAAAACATTCAGTATATAACTATCACACATTACCCTCCAGCTTTATTCCTTCTACCACTAGTGAGCAAAAAAAAAGCCAGGAGAAGGATTTTTTGGTTGTCTGATTATGGAGACTTGTCTCCTTTCAAATTTGCCGTCCTTGGAAGTGAGCCGACAAGATTAGACGCTTTAGTTAAACATGAACTCTGCTCGCTGTCAGATGATGCATTTGGCTGGTGAAGATTTTCAGGAGCCTGCGAGGGCGAGCACATTGGGTAATTTAATGTTAGTAGTTTCATATGTCCTTGCAGTGGAGTGATAGGATTTAGGTTAATCCTATAAAAAAAAAGGATGATAGGATTTAGGTTAAAAGTTGGTGAGGTGGCCCTTTAAGGCAGGACGACTGAGCACTGTAGCAACGAGAAAAAAAACTAAAGTAATTGTTTAGTCATGTAATCCTACGAGTCATATTCCTGTTATTATAACACCTTCATTAGTGTATTAACAGCAGGATTTGTTTCTTGCTGGCCCAAGATTGTGATAGGCCTTTGTGAAGCAGATGAATTCACTGTGGCTCATTGTGAATCATAATAGAAACAGTGGCCTGGATGTTTTCCCGGCGTTACGCACTTCCCTTACTGACGTCAAGCTATAAGCCATAATTTCCTCCACTGATTAGCTTATTGTTCTCTCAGCCGCTTTTATTTTCTACACACATTTGCTGCTCACTTTTCCATTTTAATGCTTTGGTTATGCTTTTCAGCAAGACCTCTTGCCATTGCCAGTTCATACAAAAGCTTTGCTTTGTCTTTTTGGCCATGTGAGACTGAATCTCATATCATTGCAGCTCATCCTTTTGTGCTTGTGAAGCTCGTCTAACCCACATTCAGCTGTCATTATTCTGCTTTGAACTGATTTTAAATGGTCACGTTCACGATGTCCATGAGTGAGCCACTCATCAAATAGATACAAGCTGAGTCTTTGTTCTGTGGGGGGACGACGTGGGACCTGTTTTATACTAAAACATATCTGAATAATTATGCCTGCATTTAAAAGTGGATGAATTACAAAAAAACGTCACTTGAGTCGTCCACAGAAGTCAGAAGCTTGCCACATATTTTCAGCCGTCATAGCATGATCAAATACATGTGAGTGGTTCAACATCTATATGAAAGTGGCTTATCAAGATTGAATGCTAATTAACAGGAGCTGAAGAAGTATTTCAACACTGGAAAGATGGTCTTTTCATAAGACTAGGCTGTCTACAGTAGAGGGACACAAATACTTTTGAAATTGGTGCTGCATGATCAGAGAAAACCGAGAAAAACAACTGTGGCATTTGCTCAAGAGACAGAGACCTACAACTATCAGAATGTACTGTGCTGCACAGGACTAATAAATGCTTTTGCTGGTGGGTGATGTAATGCAAGCTTGTCCGTCGTGACACTGGAAACAACATGGTGGCCAGGTGGTAGAAACGATTATGAATTACGGTTGAATATCATTCATTAAAACCTTTATTTAACACAAATCAATTGAGGAAGACCCTCATTTTCAAAAACAATCAATAAGTAAACAAAGAACCATCATGCATATCAATTATAACAGATATGAAATCATACAGAACAACAATAGCAATAAATGACCGCTAAAAATAGAAATACGGTATGATAAACATGTTATGGCGTAGATGACATAGAGGGAGTGTGAAGCAACAACCTATTCTGTGACCAAGATTATGTGAGGTCAGAGTTAAAAGGGATGAAATATAGGCTTTATAAATGAACAAATACCAACGCTGTCCCCACGGCACAGCCAAATGTGGCCAGACAACCTTTCAGTAAAGGTGGCAGTGATGGGAGCTGTTAGAATCACCCGTTATGAACCTTAAGGCTGAGTGGTAGACAACTTCCAGTGATTTTAGGGTAGAGGCAGCAGCTATTCCGTATATAACATCCCCATAAACCAAAACAGACAAAAGGAAAACAGTTCTTATTTCTGTACAGAAAGCCAAGTATTGCCCTCAGGCTGGCAGTCAGAATTTCAATATGGTGCTTAAAGTATGTTTTTGTAAACATTTAAGGTGAGAAGCAGGCAACGCAGTAACAGAATCTTGGTTCAGATTTTATCAGAACTGCTTAATTTCTCCATCTGGTTTCAGTTTTTCCAGACTCCGTTTTTACAGTGCAGGAAACAGTGTGGTGCCACTTCCTGTTCACAAATTCTGCACTATCTAGTTATATAGTTGGATCAGAGTTTGGTCTGATTGAGAGAGTAAGAGATCCACTTCTATAATCTTTGTGTCTGTGGTGGCTGGCATGCAAAAATGCAGAAGTGCAGTCTGTAGTTCGAGCAACAGCCCAAGAGCAAGTGAAAATCTGCTGGATGACGCAAGCTGTGTCATGCGACGGATTAGATGAGCAAATCTGGGAGATGAGAGATCTGGGCGCAGGTAAGATGGAGGAAAGTTTACCACGGTTCATTTACACATACTACCCACATTGTTATTAGACAGAGCCGTCTGAAAACTGGCAAAGTATTTCTTTAACGCTACAAAAAAAAAGAGCAGATGACAGATTTTCTCCATAGAAAAATCCACAGTTTTATAAATTATGATTTAAGACTTCAACTGACAGTAAACCTTTGGTGTCAGGAAGCTGCTGTCTTCAATATGTCAACATGTGAGAGCGGTGAAATTCAGAAATAATTGGAGTAATTGTTTTAGTTGTTTAATTCATGCTGGGCAGCACTTTTAACAAGTCTATCCCCCATTAATACAAACAGTGCTGGTGTCAATTTAAGGCATCAAACAGCTGATGAAAAATGTTCCTGGGGACGTGTAATTCAGGTTGATTTCCTCTGAGTATTAAATACTACAGTTTGTATGCAGGGAGGTGGATAGGTTAGTACATCGGTGTTAATACCTGAGGAGCAGAATGATATAATTAGGGCTTTAATTATATCTTAACTGGCTCATCAGTATGCTGTGCACTGACTCTCGATTGTCTGATGAATGCTTTAATATTGAATAACACCATTAATGCGAGTGCCTCTCGAACGTAAACATACACAAGCCTTAATGGGATAATATCCTAACTGAGGATTAAATAGAACTTAATGAATTGCTGTCATCATCTAAACAGCAATGTCCTTTTTAAAAAGATGACAACAAGCAAGTCCCTGAAAGCTAATAAGAAGTTTCTAAAGCTCTGGCTGCAGCCGAGGCAGAGTGAATGTGAGGCAGTAAACATTTTCTGCTCCTCTCCTTCATCTTTTTCTCTGCTTCATTAGTTGTCAAAGTCCGCTGTTCTGCCTTTCAACAAGTGACACATCAGTGAGTGCAGTTAAGTCTGATTAAGATTTTTATCATTTTGCAGACAGTGTCTTGTAGTCAGAGGTTAGGGCCCTCTCAGTAACCCCTCTGTGATGTTTAACTACCTTTGAAGTTTCCCCAACACCAACACAAAGACGAGCTCTGTGGGCTTAAGTCAGTTGGTGCTTCTGAAGAGATTAAACGAGTGTAAGGGTGCCTATGTGTGTCAGACAGACTGAGAGAGAGCATTCACGAGTTCCAGTCACAGCAGATTACAATGTTTCTGATTTACAAGTAAGTGTTGCCGACCCAGGCTGTTTTGACAGCGAGAAATATCTGAGATATGTGTTTAATATCTGAATGTTGAGGCCCGGGGCGGTGTGAAATTCAAATCAATTCAACCGCTGAGAGAAGTGTCGAACTGCAGGATGCCTTGCGATGCATTCTGGGGGCGAGGCAGGAGTTGAAACCAGACGATTATAAGTCACTGTACAGTCAGAACCTCAACAAGATGAGACTAAAGCAGAAAATCTGTGGGTTTTAGCAACACTTTGATAGTTTTCAAGGTCACGCTGTGAAAGTTTTGAAAAGTTTTGCCAAGATCATAAACGGGCCTCGGAAAAATGAGCGGCGTAGCCACCTTGATTCAAAACCCTCAAGTCCTGTGATTCGACAGAGGCAGCTCCCGTGTCCTCTGTGGCTACTTACATTCTCTTTGATGTTAGGATGAGAAACAATTCCTCACATGAAAGATGGAAGTCTTCAAAGTTTCCTCTTTTTCTCTCTTTTGTGTTTTACTCTAGGCCTTGGGCTAAGTACCCTCCGGAAGTGTGTGTAAGTGTGAGAGACATGAGTGATGGATGGAGGGGGAGAAAAAGTGAGAAAATAATGAAAGGTTCCTTTTTTAAAAAAAGAGGCAGACAGGAAGAACCATGCCGTGCAGGTTAAATAGGGCTTTAACCTCAGCTCTCGAACCCGGAATAGAAGACAAAGATCTAGCTCCACAGTTCGCCTCCTTCACCAGAATGGACACCCGTTTGGCTCTGCGCCCCTCTGTCTTTGTTATTCAATGTGAAATCCAAATCCCCGGTCGAAGGAGGTTAACCTTTAGCCGCAATAAATTCACTGTCATGAAAATTCATAACAGTTTTGACTCGCTCTCTCAGGATGTAAGCACCGTAGACAGAGATAGATGAATGTATTTACATTTAACAAGGATTATGGAAAAAAGAGAGATTTGCCAAAGTATTTGTTTATGCTCGCACTTTCATTTTCTTACGTAAATGGTTTTTGGAGATTGTCAGGGCTCCTCACCTCAAGTGAAGCTGTATTCCTCTTCCGCTTTGTTTGCAGAGGCGTTTAACCCCTGCGGCTCTCAAATGCCACCCGTCACCATTGTCGTCTCTGCCAAAGGATGATAACTCACAAAGACCACGAGGTTATAATTACAGTCTTCCCAGTTCCCACTGAATAAGACACTCACCATATGGAGGCTGAACAGTGTGAAAGAAACAAGAAGAAAGTCAGAAATGTGATTCATTGTTTCTGTAAAGGAGAAAAGTAGCAAAAGGTGGGAAAAAAAAGATCTAAGTGAGGACAAAATGAAAGATAGCAGTGAGAAAACGTATCTCTTTAGTTCTCAGAAGTTACTGTACGAGATGAGAAGCAGATGTTTCGTCAGACAGGCCGGCCATTTGGTCACACGAGTCCACAGCATAACACATGTCGACTGTTAATGCTTCACTGCAGATAGCACTCATCACTTCTCACTCTATCTACACAGCAGGGCACGTCCTTGATAAGAAACGATTTTGGCCAGGAGAGACGTTTTTAAACCCTTTGTTTAACATTAAATGAGTTACGGCTGAGCTGTGTGTTGTCAGCACTCTATTAAAGGGAAAGGTGAAGTTTTGTTTTTACAATCAATGAGGAATGATCTGAGTAAAAGTAACTGCTCTTTTTTTATTCAGGTTGAGATTGAAAGTCAAAGCAGACACTCAGGCGCTGCTCAGTGCTTTATTTCAGCTAGAAAAACGTGATTTAAGTCATGTCTCTGGACTAATGAAGTATGACTGCAGCGAGCGAGGATTATGGATGTTAGTTTAAGAGAGTCTGGATTTCGGTTCCATGAGAACAGATTACCATGTTGTCTCTGTGTCTGTGTTATGTCTCGCTGAGGAGACACAGAAAGAAGATATTCTCCAAGTGCGTCCTCGGTGACACAGACGAGCTGAAAAGCCTAAACACGATTACCCAGCCCCTTCAGGATTTTACAGAATTATTGCAACTAACACTTCATTTTGTGGCATCTTCTTTTGGAAAATTACAGAGCAAATTGAAACCCTTCTATGATGATCGGCAAGAGAAGCGAAGTGACTCATAGAAACAGAAAATGTAAGACAAAATTGCAATGATTTGTTTGTTGACAATTGTTTTGAAGACTTTGGTTTTTGCAGCTCATACTGAGGTAATTTTATGTTTGTTTTGTCAATTTCCTGTGTACAAACAAAGCAGACACATTAAATGTCATGGTCAAGAAGCTGTTGAGTATTTACATATCTGTAAAAATATCTTTCTGTGCAGTACAGCAGGTCACTTTTTCAGAATACATTTTTTAAAAGTGACTTTGTGGTTGAGAAAATCAGACATAAACAAGGTAGAGTCATAAAAACAGCATTTTATAAATGCAAGTCAATAAAAACAATCCATAAAGGTCAATTGTGTAGGAATAAGGGGCATCTATTGGCAGAAATGGTACATAAAATTCATAACAATGTTTTCATTACTTTTAATCACCTGAAAGTAAGATTTATGTTTTTGTTACTTTAGAATGAGCCATTTATATGTACATACAGAGCAGGTCCTCTCCCACAGAGTCTGCAATGTTGATCCACAGTAGCCCAGAGTGGACAAACCAAACACTGGCTCTAGATAGGACCATTTGTGTTTTCGGCCACCATAGTTCTTCTGACCGCTTGGCACGCAGGATAAGTTGCAGTTCTGTAACCTCACTGCTAAATGCCACTCAAACCTACACACTGGAGCTTTAAAGTTCCTCTCCCAACATTCATTAAAGACCTTAAACTCATCTCTGCTCATCAAAACTACATACTTAGACATTTTTTCTAAGGAAAAAAAATCCTTTCATGTCTTAAAATTGCTTAGATGTAACTCTGCACCTTTCCCTTATTTAGCATGTTCAGATCTATGCATATGCAAATGAGCCCCGCCTCTTTCCCCACCTGCAGCTGGAGCTTACCGACTCTCCTTCGATTCTGCTCATCACTCTCTACAATGTTAGAAACATAGCAGTAAAAGATAACATGAACATTCGGCTTGACTATGTTATGAAACAGCTGATAATATATTGCTAATATTTGATAAACCTTGCTCCCTATCACCAGCTCTGACCCGTTGGAGTGAAAGTGAAATTTAGCTTCTCCTCTGATGCCCCTTGTTTTCGGGTTCTTTCCCCAGGTTCGAGTTGTGATCTCAGCATTGTGGGGGTCTCTGAAATAACTAACCCAAAGGGCAGAGATAAATAAACAAATAAATGATGCAGACTTAGGGGTAGTGTTGCGAGGGAGAGTCACAGAGAGAGAAATAAAAGTGAACAATCAACAGTCATACAAACATTTACCATCCAGTGTCTGCTACAGCCAGCCTTCAAGCTCCAGTGTTTAATTTTTGCTCTCCATAGTGTGATAACACAAGCCAGTCTGCTTATTGTTCTGACCTCAGTGCTAATGGCATATGCTACAGCTAAATGTTTGGGGGCGGAGCTTATGCTTGTGGACTTTGGTTCCACATTATATATATTCGTCTACATACCAGGTTTGGCACAAATACATGAACGTTTACAGCCCTAATTTTTTTGTGACTAAAATAAATGTTGATAATGTATGAACGACCCCCACAGATGTATGAATTTACTGCTTTCATGGCTCCCACTGATTCCAACCTCGAATCCTGGCTCCTTAGATATGAGACATATGAAATCCACGCTGTCTGAATTTGTGTTTTTGAGATTGTCATTGGTGCACTTCCAAGGCGGAAATGTTCAGACATGGCGGTGACTGCTTATTTTGCTCATGAAATGTCTTGTAGCTTGAAAACACCATATGGACATGTTAACAAGGTTAAAAACTTGATTTTCACTGGAACGCATCTTCAGGAAGTGAAACTAAAAAATGATACAGTCATAGTTATTTTCATCCATTCTTGCCACCTTTTATGTAAATTCCTAGTAAATGAAAACGATTTCTGAAAGCTGTTATACAAATCATATCACCCACATAGTGCTTATTTTAGAGCATAGATTCACTGTAAACACAGCTCCTCTGTAGAGGAGACACACACATAATAGCATAATGGGTTATGTGAAGTTGAATCCATTCATACATATAAATATCAGGTTATTGTTCTTAGTTTTATCACCCAGACTGACTGAAAGCTCTCATTTTTTTTTGCATTTTGCAGCTTTGCAGGATTTTATGACCTCAGAGAATTAAAAAAAAATCTTCCACATGTACTGTATGTGCTGTACGGTGAATAATATATACCATGATAAGAGTACACACGTGTAACCGAGTCACGTTATCAAGACCAGAGGTGCACTGTGGGAGCTTTTTACGTGATAGACTCCACCTGCCTAATCCTCTGTCTGTGGTAACTGATCTGTGTTGGCCACAGGTCATGTGTGAACGCATTATAAATCTCTCTGCTGTGGACTGGTGTGTTTAACCCAAGGAACAGAGCGCTGCATTAGATGTCTACATTCATCAACAGGCTGGAGGTTATCATCTGTGAGCGTGTGTGTGTGTGTGTGGGAGGTGCATGTGTCCACACTTGTGTGTATGCGTGCGCAGATTGTTGTTGACCCCATTTTATTACACACAACCTGCTGCTCCCACTCTCCCACCGCTAGAGTACTTCATAGCTGCTTTTATTGAATTATCTTTTATTTGGCCGTATCGCAGCGCTTCTTTGCCAGTCTTTGAAAGTGGCGCTTTCATAAGACACTGATGACACAGCTCATTGGATTTAGCGCCTAATCAGAGGCTTTTTAATGTATTCTCTGTGATTCATGAGATTGGATCCAAGATTTATGAAAAGTCTCCCATTTGCATCTATGAGAAGAAAGGGTTTGGGTATTTCAGCTCCTTTATCTGCGCTCATATCTTTTTTCATTTCAGCAGAGGGTTTTATCTAGGATTTAAAATGTGAATCATAATCACCCCTCCAAAACACATTTTCAGTCTAAGATTGGATTTTCGGGAAATATTGAATGTTGCTACTTCGAGCTTCCATTTGTGTTCGTTTTGAAAAGGTGTTCCTCATGATGGGATAAACCCAGCTTCATTTGCATGTTTTTCATGAAATGATTTAAATCTTTTTACCCAGAAAATGTCTTTTGATTATTGTAATCCAATATCATTTTCTATTTTTTGGTTCGTCTAATAATAAGCATCTTTCCCAACCGCTCTGTTTATATTAGAAACAGGTTCCCACAGTGCACAGCAGCAGCAGCAGCAGCAGCAGCAGTATGAGCTGTCCTTCTTTTAGTCCGCCACTCTGAATGTCATCTCCATGTCTCTCTGCAGGTGTGATCCGTGAGAGCTACCAGAAGGGTCGTGATCAGCTAGTTCCCGTGACCTTGTTGGCCATCGCTGTCATCCTTGCCTTTGCCATGGGCGCCATCTTCTCCGGCATCATTGTCTACTGTGTCTGTGACCACCGCCGGCGAGACATGGACCTGACAGGCCGCAAGGAAAAGGACAGCCACCACCTCCACTCCCGCCGGGGGTCCATGAATAGTGTGACCAAGCTGACGGGCCTGTTTGAGACACAGGCCAAAGACGGTCGCCCCGAGGCAATCCTCACCCCTCTGATGCACAACGGGAGACTGACACCGAATGGCAAGATGCTGATAAAAGCAGACCAGCACCACCTGGACCTCGCTGCTCTGCCAACGCCTGAATCCACCCCCATGCAGCCACGTCGTAAGCCCAGCCGGGGCAGCCGGGAGTGGGAGAGGAACCAGAACCTCATCAATGCTTGCACCAAGGACATGCCACCAATGGGCTCCCCTGTGATCTCTACAGACCTGCCCCTGAGGGCCTCGCCGGGACACATTCCCAGCGTGGTAGTCCTGCCACTGCCGCAGCATCAGCACCAGCTCCAGCCTCATCTGCAGCAGCATCAGCAGTCCTACCAGCACGAGTACGTGGAGCAGCCCCACCATAGTGACCACAGCATGGGCCACAGCGTCATGGACGACCAGGGGGCCACCCTAGAGTACAAGACAGTCAAGAGCCCCTGTCACAACCTCAACATGGTGGATCCAGATGGGGTGCTGCCGCCACGTGTGCCCCAACGAGAGGCCTCTCTCACCATCCCTCCAGCCGTCCCACAGATGGGCAAACGCTTGGAGGTCCACTCATCAGTCTACGGGCTCCGGAAAGGATCAGCATCCGGCGCTTCCGGATCCTCCGTCCTCAAGAAGCACAACACCAACTCATCTAACTCCTCCCATTTGGCGAGACATCACAGCTTCCGAGTGGAGACGCCACCCCCTGCGCCTCAGAGGGTGGACTCCATACAAATGACAGCACAGGGCATATCTCTGTCACGGCAGCCTGGAATGAGCTCCTACGGTTCACTGCCTCGAACGGGCATCAAATATCTCAAACCTGATGTCCCCCCCAAACCCTCCGTAGTCTCACTCTCAACAAAAGTCAAGTCCAGTGACTCCTGCACATAGTCAGCTAGTTAGCCAGTCAGTCCAATGTGAACGGACAGTAGTGAAAGGTTTTTTCTGAAAGGGAGAAAAAACAGGGAATACTGTACAACTTGCATCTCCTTTTAGTGTTTTTTTGTTTGTTTGTTTTTGGTGTACAGTACAGTGAAAAATGCAACACCGTTTTTTTAAGAAAACACTTTCTTTTTATATAAATATGTAAATATTCTACAAATGGTTGTCGTCATTTGTTGCCGTCATCGAGCTCATGCTCTGGCTGGCTCCCAGTTCCTCTGTAAACACACATGGGAACATGTGCTACTGAAACAGAAGAAGATGATGCTTGTCCTGAATATTTCATCCAACGGCGCCCTGTAGCATCCAAGACGTCGGCTCTCTTGTTTGTGGTGTCTTTGGCCACCGGGACTTGACTTGATACTTTATCACGCTGGTAAAAAAAGCACACAAGAAGACAGTACGAGGGGGTTCGGAGAATAATCGTTGTACAGTACCTTGAGGACTGGGGAATCTGAGCGAGCGAGCACTCAGAGAGACTGAGCTCGGACTGAAAGGACAGACGGCTGATCTGAGTTCTGTCAGAAACTGTGAAAAAGCCTCTCAGTGTTACAGCAATCAAGTCCTGCCTGGGTTTGACCGAAAGCCTTGGCCAGAGGAATCTTCTACTGTACTGGTTACTGAATAACACATGACTGTTAATACTAATAGCTTGTTGTATTTATTTTTATTAAGTGCTTTTGAAAAAAAAAAAAGACTGACTTTCTAGGCTCGGAGAGAGAGAGGGAGGACAGAGAAGAGATCTTTTAATATTAATTAATCAAGTGTGAGAAAAAAAAAAAACGTATTTAAAGTCATTAAACTGGAGCCCGTAGAACTTTCTTGATGACTGACGGTCCATTAGGTCTTACTGTGTGCTCAGTGGGACCTGCAGCTTGAGATATATGTGACCTCTGTGAAGAGGAGGAGATATTTATTTAAACTGTGCCAGACAGGGACTTTTACCTTCATGGACCAGACTTTCCATTGTTTTAGACCAATCATAAAAAAGACTTCCTGAATCTTACCCTTTCACTCCTCCAATGAGCATCCTCCCCCCCTTTCCCCCCCACCCCAATCAGCACTGTGGTTTTGTGTGAGTCAGTAACATTTGTCCTGATTGGTTGCTGGCTTACCGGTGCCATCAAAGCTCACTGTTGCATGTTGCAAAATATAAGAGAAGCAGCTGCAGCAACAGTACGGGAATCTGCATACACACACACACACACATAGAAAGAAGCTGTAAGTGACGCTGCGAGCTAACGGAGCGCTATGCCTCCATCTGGGAACGTTTTCTAGCGGCGCCACGCAGATGAGCAGGTGAAAAAGAAAACTACAAAATCATCTGTATTGCCTGCTTCTTTTTCCACATGTAAATTTGTGCCTTACACCCTAAAGTAGTGACAATGTTTTCTTTAATAGCTGTTAACTTTGTCTCCTTGTAGTATTTTTTTATTTTTCTTACGTCATGATATTTCCCTGGTTTGATAAAAATGCAATTAAAGAATGTAGGTGTTATTGTTGTAATTCTGGTCCCTAGACATAACACACTTACAGTCCAGAGGGAGGAGAGGAAAGGAGGATTTCCCTTTCTTTTTTCACTCTCTCTGTCACACACACACACATACACACACACATGCACACACACACATACACACTCATCTTTGTGGTTCATTTCTGATTGTGCCATTAATGCGCTTAATTAAAGCAACCCTTTATGTTGTGCTGGCAGTGTCGATGAAGACGTTGTGAGTGTTTTTGATTTTATATTTTATACAATTTTAAAGTCCTGGTATTTGTTTTTACTTTTTTTTTTTGCTGTCTGTTGGTTTGGAGTGATGGTTGATTGACTGATTAACTGAACAATTAACATTTGTTACTTGAGAAGGCCAGTGTATGGGTATCTTTCTGGTGCACTGCAATAATAATGCAACACTAGCAAACGCAAAGTGTGGGAAACACATAAGCACCCAGAGGTGTACTAACACAGCTCTAGGCTGCTTGTGTGCATCATAACACTCAGTTGTTAGGCGATTGCATAAACAGGCTGGTTCCTGTGAAGAAAGTTGACATTTTAAAAACATCAATATTAAAAAAAGTACCTTATTTAACCCCCTTTTTGTAAGAGAAAACAGTTTGAGAAAGTTTAGTTTTTATTTTGCTTCACTAACTCTCCTTATCAAAGCCTTATGAATGGCTGAGAGTTCGACTAATCTGACCTTTTACCCGCTTTTACTCCCTTTTTACTTGAGGATTTTTATTGATCACCCCCCCCCCGACACTTAAATCAACAGAGCACTCCCTTAGTGTTGTATGTGTAGATAGGTAAAAGTTTCTTGATATCAAGCAATTTTCTGTTTCTCAATGGAGAAAAGCCAACTATGTCTCAATCCACAGCTGACGTGAGAAGGACCGTGTAGGATCTGTGACCTGACTAACTGTGTACATAGACGCTTGCAGGGTTCGGTTGCAAATGACAGGGGTCATGTGCAACAGATTAGGTCAAAGCAGGAGCCGGGAGGAGGCTGCCCCTTCAGAAACAGGTTCTGGGGTCAGTTGAGACAGTTATCTCAGTGATTACTTTAAGGAGAAGTGTGTAGAATTTCAGGGGATATATTGGCAGAAATGGAATATAATATAGTAAATATCTTTTCTTTGGTGTATAATCACCTGAAAATAGGAATCGTTATGTGTTTGTCACCTTGAAATGAGGCATTCAAAGCTACATAAGGAGCGTGTCCTCATCCACAGAGGCCCCCATGTCTCCATAGTAGCGCAGAATGGACAAACCAAACCCTGGCTCTAGATAGGGCCATTTGTGTTTTCACATCAGCCACTGTAGTTAGCAGTGGCTGATTTTTAACATTACA
Source organism: Cephalopholis sonnerati (assembly GCA_019142605.1). Taxonomy (NCBI): domain Eukaryota; kingdom Metazoa; phylum Chordata; class Actinopteri; order Perciformes; family Serranidae; genus Cephalopholis; species Cephalopholis sonnerati. Next base: position 29,161,393 of record JAGQAX010000007.1, read on the forward strand.
GTTTGTTTTGGAGAGGAAGAGACCTCTGCGGATAATTTGGCTCCCGATAAAAACCTCCTGGATAATAACCACTTAAGGAATCCTAAGCAGGAGTTCACGTTTGGCACATGGGAGAAGTATAAACTGTTTGCTATCTGCAGTTCTCACCGCTAGTAGCCACTATAAATCCTACACACTGCTCCTTTAAGGCGATATGATCTTCAAAGTGCAAATGACCCACTATTAGTATGAGGGGGTGCGTTAACTCTAGAGTACCACTGCATTGTAGACTGGTTACTGGGCTCTACAGGGCCCTATTTAACACCCTCACATATTACGAGGAGTGCATGACCCAGCAACTTTCCCAGGCCTGGAATAATGCTGATCTACGACTAAATATCTCTTGTCTTGAAATGTTCAGATGTGGCGGCTCACCTCGGAGAATTACCCACACAGAATGTGAACAAGAAAATCCAGGTCTGTCTAGGTCAAAAGGTTAAATGTCCACATCCTGCGTAGATGAGTAAATTTAGCTGTGGGTGCATTTAAGATTCTGTAACATCGAGCGTTTGATGTCAGTGGGGTTTGAACATTTTTAATGACTGGACTGGGTTTGACTGTGAAGGCTGCTGTGGACAGTGAGGTTCTTTGGTGTGTGCCTTTTTTGTCTTTCACCCTTGTTATAATACACTGCTATTAGATGCAAATCGACTCTCTTCTCAACTTCTCAACCTTTTGAACTTTGTAAGCTTGTAAAATATTGTGACGTCACAAAGTTTTTTGCCCTACTCTCTCCACTTCCTTAACATCTGATTCACAGCTTAATGTATGTTGTAAAGAAAAAAAAACTCTTTAATTTAATGCAAAATGTAATTAAAAAAAAAAAAAGAAAATAAAATTCTTGTCATGAAGACTGTGATATGTCCTTGACTTTTTTCTACTTGTTTCTCTGCCTGAGGTGGTTATCTTTATACCTGGAACAGCTTCAATTGTTGAATTGCATGCAACGCTGTTTAGGGAAAACCATGCCAGAGCTTTGCACAGGATTTTAGGGTTCTTTCAATTGAGAATCCATTTTAGGAAAATATTGTACTTTCGTGACCTCAAGTGCACTATTCTTCTTTACTTGTAAAACCCCCATCAACCCCTCGAGATCTAAGAAACTTTTTCTCAGAATAAGATTCTCCTTCAGATACAAAGCACGTCTATGTGGATGAAAGTACTTTAAAGTGAAGTGAAAATGATTTCTTTAACTTCATATCTAATAAGTGAAAATAAGTCTAGGTTATGAGGGGATGAGGCCTCCGTTGTACTATTGATCCTGTCGGTTAAATGAAGCATACAATGTGATGGAGATTGGGGGCAGCTCTCTGTTGGCAGACTGGTACAGGAGGCACTCTAAATCACCTTTTAAACTACAATACATAATTGTCCAGAGAAGCATTAGGAGAAGTGTAGTGAAGGTTCGGGGTAATCCATTTAATCCCATATAGGAAATCAATAAACTATTCTGAAGTTAATTGCAAGACAAAGGAGGGATTCCAAAAAGTGGGTGATAGTTTATTTTCTTTCAGTTCAATTTTAAACTTAAAGGGTAACCTCGGTTTTCTTCAACTTGGACCCTATTTCCCCATGTTTTTGTGTCTAAATGACTAATGGGAACTACAATGTTTGAAACTGGTCCAGTGCTAAGTGAGAGGGCTGCAGCTGGCAGCTCCCAAACAGGCTGCAGTGTAACCAATCAGGGGAAAAGCACACCATCAATTGACGTCCACTAAAGCCTTGTTTCAGATGAGCAGTATGGTACGGTACAGTTCAGTACACTTTTTTTCGATTTCCACTGTGAAAAGTTGTGGATGGTACCAATGGAACCGTTCCGTACCGTCTCCATTTTCGGTCCCCCCTCTGTTGGGGTACCTAGCACACAGATCTGGTACTAAAAGGTGGAGCTGTGAACACTGCAGTCTGTTGATTGGTCAGTAGAGGACGGTCACTCTGCTCAGGGCTGAGTTGTGGCTGGTTTGAGGCTCATGTAATCACTGTTCATACAATGGAGAGTTTTACACATTAGTAAACTGTAACTATTAAAATGAAAGGACAGTTTTGCTGCCTCTCACAGCAGCTGTAGTCTGAAATTAATGAATTCACTAGGGCCGACTGCCTGCCACTTTTAAGGTGGAACGCTTATTTGAAATGTTACCCAATGCATGAGGTGACAATGTGAATCAATCAACACACCTTAAATATTCCATATGACTACTTTGACCATTTCTTTAGTTTTTTATGACATACACTTTTAGTAATGAGTGGATCTTCAAGCGTTTATATGTATTAATTTCCAGCCAGGTTATGTGAACGGTGTATATTCTAATCATCACTCTGAGAAAAACAAAAAAAAAAACACACCATGAAGCGTCGTCCCTGCAGGCTACTGCAACACTAAACCCCCGAGTTTGTCTGAGAAGGACTAAATGCACAAACCCACTATTTTTAAATATCCCATGGAGAGAGACTCTCACTGCAGCCTTCTTGTGTGCTATATTGTTCTGAAAATGTTGTCGTGCAACCTCGTTCTGTGGACGTTAAACAAGGTGCAGACTGATAAAGGAGGAAACACAGCGAGTGCTGGAGCAGTGAGTGACAACAATCCCGCCCACATTTAAGGGTACTGTTTGTGTAGGAAATGCTAGTGTCTAGGTACCATGTCTGAAGGATTACTTTGGTTCCAAAGGTGCCATACTGAAAGTGTTTGGTGGAAACTGGGCTTAAAAGTGCTTGTTTTTGCCACTGAGAGGCTCAGATGGTATTATAATTATCTGAAAACATTATGGAAGGATTCCCTACAAAGAAACCTTTTTGTTAGAGAGTAAGATACTTTTTGTTTAAGCAGGAACAACTTCAAAACTGCTACCACCAAACCCACCGGACTCCATTTAAATAAACACTAATTTTATTATCGTAAAACATACTTCATGCAATGTCAACAGAAACAAGTAAAATGTACAAAAGCCCTCTTGGTTTGTCTTTCCACTGTTCCAACAATCACCATCTCTGGTTTGGTGGACATAAATCCTTAGTTAACCCAGTTGCCAGCTCTATATATGCTAAAAATACTGTTTATTTTAATGCAGTCTGGAGGGTTTGGTGAATGTGTTTCTGGTTAAACAAACAGAATCTTCTTAAACAAAAAGGTCTTTTTCTGTAGAGATCATTTCCACAATGTTATCAGACATTAATAAGAATAATCAAAGCCTGCTGGTGACAAAAACAAGCACTTTGAGTGGACCTAGATTGACGATGCACAAACAGCATTGCAGCCTGTTTTGTAGCTGCAGCCCTCTTGCCAATACTGGCCAATTTAAAAAAAAAAAACTGTTGCTTCCATTAGTCACTCAGACACAAAAACATGGGAAAATAGGGTCCAGGCTTAAAGGCACTGAAGTTACCCTTTAACAGCTTTCTAACAAGATTGCCACCTTATAAGGTGATAATAAGTCAGTGTTGTGTTAACACCTCGTTTCTGCTGTTAATGTCAGTTTAAATTTTGAAAATATAATAAGAGCCACCTCATTTTCAAGTTCTGAAGATTCTGTACAAATTAAACTTGTCTCGTCCTCTTTGAACTGGAGAAGGCTGTGACAAAATACCAAAGTTAATAGTATGTTATGTAAACTGTGTGAAGACTACATGTAGGATGTGGCAGAGGGTGAAAAAACACTACCCAATGCAAAGGAGAAACCTGGTTAGATATAAAAGGTGATAATACCATGTCAAAGCATCTTTATCTGTCTCGCATCATTACGCTATGACTGGATGTCTCATGGTTAGCACAGATCTTAAAAACAAATCTCATCCCCCTCAGAGCATCAGTGCTGACTAACCATAACCAGAACAGCTCTTATATCAAACAAAAATCTCCAGTTTCTTACATTAGCACATGCGTGGCATCATTCTCTCAATAAATGCGGCTTTGGCAGGTAGTTTGACAACTCGTGCCTTTGATCCATGAGTTGAGTCATAAGTTACAAGCGTTGGTACAAGTCAGCATGAGGATCAGATAACCAGGATGTGGTGCAGCTAATGAGGCCTGTCGCTGCCTACACAATGCCGCATTGTGCAGTCTCCATTCAGGCATCGTGTGTTGTTGTACAACTCAGAGATCAAGATTCAGATATTCACCCCTAAATCTTTCCCAACATGACAAGGGCACAATCATATCTAGTGGTGACTAGTGTGAGCTGGTTTTATCACAGAGTTAGTCAGTGTGTGGCTTCATGACCTCAAAGGTTGGTGTGTAAGAGGTCAAAACAGGTGAATCTTGTGTGTGTGTGTGTGTGTGTGGGAGATTTGATAGACCCAGAGATAAAGAAGTGTCATTGTTGGGACAGTCAGGAGGCATTCAGTGCATGCAACCTAATCCCCTTCAATACTAACGTTATATGAACCTCAGTCCCCAAGTAATAAAGTGGTTTTATTATTTCAGCACGTGGTGTTTAGAGAAAAGATATTATGTTCCTCATTTGTCTTTATATTGGTGTTCATGTAATATTATAGTGTTAGTGTATGGAGTGTTAAAGATATTCATAAGTTGTCTTATTTTTTCTTAGAGTGCAAACTTGATGTGTGGATAGAAAACAGTACAAATATTATAGAACATAAAAACAATCGTGTTGCTGTCACTATGTTAACATTCAATAGAAATGCTGTTTCTATTCATATAATTCCAGATAATATCTGATCAAGATTTGTGTTGCTTCAGCCTGCACTGTTCAGATGATGAAAGCAACAGGAGTTAAGGTTCATTTAGGTGTTACGTTAGATACAGAGATAGATGGAGCCTTTTGTCTATAGTCTGCATTTATTTTGTCGGTATTTTTGCATGGTTTCTGGAAGGCGATCATGGAGGCAGTGTAAAGTAGTTCAAGCGAAATACGAATGTAGGACAAGAGGGAGACATTTTTAAAAGTGATAAAACAGAACAAATTGGTAATATAATGAAAAGAATTCTCCGTCCACATGTCACAATGTATTTTATGGCCTCATAGACCACCACCGAGGAGGAGTTATAGCGTGCTTTAATGAAAATAAATCAATAAACAAAATCACAAAATAAAGCCTGTGGGTGTTAGATTATCGTTTGGTAAGTGAAAACTCTTGCACAGAAACACTAAGAACTGCTCTGATATAGGGTGACCTAGTGGAAAGGTATTCTTTAATATTCAGTCCACCCAGATTTCACAATTCACAAAATCCCCCTCAGACAGAACAGGAAAAGACAGCAAAGTTGTCCCAAAAGGGCCCAAAGACCACAGTGTCTGTCTGACAGCATCTGCCAACATGAAGTCTGTACTAAATTGAGGAAGGATCAGAGTGTCCTGGGTGTGCATTTCCCACCTCTCTTATGCCCATAAGAAAGGGTGTCGACACACCCTGATTGGCCCAGAAGGGAAATGCACCAAGCTGCTGTCAATTCTTACTCAGGAGTCTGTCCCTGCACCCTGTGCAACAGGTGATCTGAATAACCCTCCAATCAACTCAGGGGAATTGTGATGTTCAGCAAAGATGAATTGGGGAAAAGGAAACTGCTGCACTACGTCTGTTTTGGGTTGATGTGTGTATTTGCCTTACGTCTTTGTCCATCTTGACTCAGAGGATGACAAAGCATTGTAAAACATGCACTTTCTAAAGGCTGTAAGTCAGTGTGTGTGATCCAGTCCCTTTTTTCCCTGGAACAAGAGTTAATCACAATATATATTTATTTATGTAATGTAATAAATCTCCTTAGTTGACCTCCAGTGCTCAGAGTTGTCCATGCATACTTTAATTCCACTATACAAGCTCTCTTTTCAGTGCAACAACAACAACAATTACATTGTTTTGCATGATTTTGGGGTATCATTAAAATAATAAACACTCATTAGCAAGTTTATTAGGTGATCTTATGTAAGAGATGCAGTGGTGGACTCAGTCTGTCTGAGGGGCTGGGGCAAAAAATACTTAGGGCACCAGCTGCATGCACAGGGGCACCAACACACAGAAAGTTTTCTAGCATATGGGGCTGGTTTTTTTTTTTTTTTCGATTTTTAGGCCTCTCATTAGTGCAGTGCATCTCTTTCTCTGCTGCAAGTCACTTCCCTAAACCCTCTTAGTCTACTGTTAAGAGATATTTATTTTTTGTCCACTGTATTTACAATGAACACCTCTCAGTGTAATGTAGTACAATCTGACAGCTCAAGCTAGAGCCCACAAAATGATCAGGAAGAATAATCATTACCTCTAAAAAAAACTGGACAAGATAACCTCCAAGAAATGTGGATTTATTGCAGGGCTGTGTGGACTTCATTAGTTTTAGCATTATACCAATGGAAGGATTATTGAACATGCCTACTGGCCACAGGCCCAGGGGCCCGAAGTGTAAGAGGGGCCTGCAAAATGTCACTCAAATTAACACATACTGACCAGGAAGAGATTTAAAATGTCCATAAATAGATGTAGAGGAACTGCAGAGACACAAAACCACTACAAAAAGGGGCAAAACAACCTCAAAGAGACATAAAACAGCCCAAAAAACCACAGCGTTACTTAAAACAGACACAAATTATCTCAAGGAGACACAAAACCACTACAAAGAGACACAAAACCACAGAGAGACACAAAAAGAGGCATTATGAGATGCAAAACAATGACATAACAAGAGGCTAAACAACTCATAAGTGTGTGTTTTTTGCACCAGTGAAGGAGAGGTGGGGGTACTTTTGCATATCTATGCCCAGGGGCCCATTGTCTGATAATCCACCCCTGAGCTTACCTACTGATTTTGGCAACTGATGGTATATTATTTGGGCAGTGTCTCAGTCAGAGATGCAACTAAGAGTGCCAGAGACAGAAACCTGTCGATAAAGAATTACGTGAGGTCACTGCACACTCTATCAGTACAGAATCCTAAGGACACAGCTGCAGTGTTGCTGTGCTTTTGCAGCTCCACACACTAATACCTTAATACATCTGGTAATCTAGAAGTAAGTATGAATTGCTCTTTGATTAGCGGTTGCTGTAGAAACACTGTAGGCTGCAAATCTTTCCAGTGTAAATCAGTAGCAGTCACTCTGGCTCATGACCCGACATTATGACCTGTCGATCCAAGAGCTCTTTCTCCTGCCAGCGACAGCTACAGAGGGCAGCCTGCCAGACTTACAACAATCCCAGCAGCCACCCAGCCAGCTGACCAGCTAACCAGTCATCCAGGCATTAAACCCTCCAGCCAGCCTTTAAGTAAACCATGTAGTCATTCATGCTGCCCCTGCCCCCACCAGTCCAGCACAACTCTAATCCACTCTGGCCGTGGCCTGGCAGTGCTCATTTCGAGTGCCCTGCAATCTGTGGTCACAACAAGCTTAGCCACGCGCTAATCCTCACCGTCCCATCATTATCCCCGCATTGATACTGATACCGCCGCTGCTCTTAATGGCACACATCCTAGTGTATTTTTATGCATTTGTCTGCCAAAAAACGTTTGCTGCAGCCACAAAAGAAAGAGACACAAAAGCACAAAGGATAGACAGATAAACAAACGGAAAGAGATAATTATCTGCCTTGTCAAAAAAAGCCTGCGCCGATTCAAATAAAGTCAAAACACAGGGAGACGCAGCACACACACATAACACACTCCTGAGTAATGTGTCCACTGTGAATTATTATGGCTCTCCATGAGTCATTAATGGAGGTCAATAGGCCCCTTAATGGCCGTTCACCATGTTGGTTGGTTTGTCGTTAATGTGGCAGCGTTTAAGTACATGTGAGCTTCATAGTGGAGTCTGTGTTTGTGTGTGTTTGTGAGTGAGTGAGTGGGTGTATGTTCATCTGTCTATTCAGCCTGTACAGAGCGCAGGGCCATAACTTAAAGAACCAGGCAGGAGTTCACATTTTACAGTTAAAGATTCACTCACAGTGGATATTTTATAAGATAATCTCAGTATTTGCGGACAGTTAAAATTTGATTACTTTTAGGCTGATAAATAAAAAAAGGATTCAATACTTCTCTTTCAGTTTTTTCCTGGCAAAGTGGAGAAGGACATATTTAGACCTTCACTCAGGGAGATAGAATTTGAAGAAATTATTCCAAAAAAACCTCCAGTAATATTTGAACTCAGACTAATTTGTGATCAGGACATCCACTCTTGGATCCAGTCCTGGATGCTATCATAATTATGGGTAACATTAAGGCCCTGACACACCAAAGCAACAGTCGTCCATGTGCCAATGTCGGGCCCTCCTTGATTGTCTGTGGCCCTGGTTTTTGCAGATTTTCCCACACCGTTGACACTTGTTGGCCCTTGTCTGTGGCTTATTGGCCAATTGAGTATGCTGAGTTGGTGCTGGAGCCTGTTGGCGAGAGAGATCGCTCTGACTGGCTGTTCAGGTTAAGAAAAAGTCAAAGGAGCAAGCAAACAACTAAAGTCAAGAGTGCATACACATAAGGCTCCTCTGATTTTTCCTCGTCATCTCATCTAATCATTCCAATACAGTAATTTTTTCAGACATAATCTTGATCAGAAGTAGCCATATTATGAAACAGGTGGTATGGCACATGTTAGCTGGCCATTAGCTATCATCTTTGCATTGTGTTCAAATGCAGCTTTTTAGGCCAGACACAACAGTTGTCCTTTGTCTCCAGTGCAGTGTGTCTGGGCTTTTAGGCAGCTTCGTCTTGTAACTTTCTTGGATTGGGAAAAGTTTACATCACAGCAACATCAGCCAATTTTACCCATGATGGCACTGACATACACACTTATTTATAATACAAGGACAAACAAGCTCTGCCAAAACAACAATGCCTCTTCTGTAACAGGTCAGCTGGCGATCTCAGAAGCCATCGGCTTTCGTACTGACGAATGATAAGCCTGCCAACGGCCAATATTTTGGGGGTTACGGTTTGGCCAGGATATCCAGGCAGAGACTTCCTCTTGTGTGTGCTGGTCATTTTGGCTCATATTTAAACAGATATTTGCATATCAATGCAGGACAAATAAAAATAAAGTGAATAAAGAGCTAAACTGTCATAACAAGATATTTGGGTTCCAAGATTGCATTTCGGCCAATGTGATCTGCCTCATTTGCTCACCATACAGACTGTTTAGCTGCTGCTCAAACATGATTGGTGAATACTAATCAGTTTACAAATGGACTACAAATGAAAACCAAAACACATTTTTTATTTTTATTTTATTCTATTTTATTTTATATACCCTTAATAGTCCCACAAGGGGAAATTTTTTTCCAATTTGATAGGCTTCCAAAATCTTGTACCACTGCCTGCAGATTCAGCATATATATGCAGGTATCTGTTTATGGAGATTCGTCAGGTTAGAAACACTGATAAATCAGATGGAGGCAGCATTTTCAATTCATGGAGCTAAAGTTAGCCTAATTAGCTAGCTAGCTACAGCTTTTGAAATATGTCAACAACAGTGGTATTTCAGTCCACAGTCCCTGGCTATAAAATGAGAAGCTGTTATGTCTAAAACCAGGGACTCTCTGTTCAAAAAAAAAAAAAAAAATGGCGGTAGCCCAATTCTGTCACTCTTTACATTGTAAACTGCATATATAGGCTGCAGTGCTGAAATAGAAAGCTTGACAAGCATAGCAACAGTAACTAAAGGGGGCTGGGCTTTGTTTAGTGTCGACTGGGGGACTTGAATTTGTGACCTCAGTAATGCAATATTTGTAAAATCCTGACTATGACCCTGACAGCGTGTCTGTGTGTATGTCTGCCAGGTTTTCCCTACAGCAGTGTGTTATGCTGTGTGTCAGCGGATGTGTGTATGTTCACCAGTTCTCTCTATGAATGCCTTTAATCCTTGACTCTGAGGAAAAACAAGCTTCCTGGGGAGATGCATAGCTTATTGTTGCTTTAAACCCGCCCTGACAGACTGCTCTTCACAATGAGCTAGAATGGAATTTAAAAAATTACAGGATTAAATTTAGACAGCGTTATTGTATCTACACTTTTGTTAAGTATTATAATGTTATACAAAGCCAAACCTTTGTTGCATATTGCTGTTAAATAATGATTTTTTGAAGTCAGTGCTCATAAAGCATCACAGTGGTAATCTTTGCTTCGCTGAGGATCTTTGTAGTTTAACAGGCCAGCAGCAATCATTCACACTGCACCTTGTGTCTTGTCCACTCAACAATATCTGCTCCACTTCATATTAAGCTGATTAGGTCTTGCAGTAATCTGGACGTTGGCCAAAATTCAGTGCAGAGCAGACATTATTGCCTTGTCGAATACATAAAGGCACACTGGAGACATTTTATCCTTGCAGGAAGCACATTAACACAACCCAAGTACTTAAGCTGCACTAAATGTACCTTTAAGGCATTTAGGTGGCCTTGTTGTGAAATGGAGAGACCTGTAAAGGTGTAAACAATGAAATAGGCCTCCATGCTGCTGCTGCTGCTGCTGCTGCTACGATTGAGTCATGAAGCCTGGCAGCCACAGAGTGCAATTGTAAAATTCAAAGAGATTAAAACAGAGAGAGAGACTTCAACTGTGACATTATCCGCATATACTCAGTGAAACTGAGCAGATTATACAAACTACAATACAGTCATTGTGTGTGTATGATTATGTAAGTATATCTTAATGCATATTTCTGAGAAATATAATGCCCACATTCATACAAAATTCAAAATGTTATTTCTAGTACTCCATTAGCAATAAATCTGCATTTGTTTCATGAACTTTAACCAGAAATCCATTAAAATTTCCTTGAATGGTTTTGATGTGATGGCTCACTGAGGAGATGCATTGCACACTGAACACTGTTGTGGTGATAACAGCCCATCCTTGTATGATTTCCAGCGCACTGAAGCATGCATCATTCAGCTCAAACTTCTCAGAAACCGAGAAGAATCCAGCAGAAGATTCTCAGCGAGAATTCACGGGAACGAGGGCGAGAGCAACTGTCTCTCATGCTTTGAAAAAAGCCTTGGGCTGTGAAGAAGCAGCAAGAGGAGTATACCTCTGAGACTTCTGATGGCAGAGTGAGCAGGAAAAAGAGCCAAGCCTTGTTCTGCCGTTATAAGCCCTGCGCTGCATATATAGACGAACGAGCAGGGGAGAAATTGGCAGTGGGAATAAGGGCAAGACGGTGTAAATTTGGAGCACAAAAGGCTTAAGGGGGCACTGTGCATGCATCCCTGTGGCCCCGCGCGCACACATACAGTGCAGCATGCACGGGGCTTAAGAGGTGGCTGAGGAGAATGACTGGCGAGGAGATCAAAACAAAGCCCACGGGTGATGTTGGAGGGGAGCTCGGGGACTTGGGATGGAAGTTTGCTCCTCATCTGCCGGTCACATGCACATTTGGATGTGCACATGCTCACACACATTTTCAAGAAGTCTAAGAGTATAATGACCATAAGAGAAGGAGAGATAACCCAAAAAAAGGACTCACCACCAAGAGAGAAAAGTCAAACTCACATGCATTCATGCACACATACATGCACACACAGCATGAGGCTCTAACTGGCTGATATTGCCAGGAGTGCAAGGATAATCCTGTGAAAGTGTGTTTGTGTGGAGAAACTTAGTTTCAGTGGCCAGGAGAAAACACCCTCCAAAAAGTTGAGAGAAGATGCCAATCAACTTTACACCACAATAATCTGTGACCTGGTTTCTCAATGCTGTCAGCCTCTTTGAGGAGTGAGAATCACAACAACACAGCTACATCCAATTACCTTCGTTTCAGGGCATTTCAACATTTTCTGTAAACATGCCTGCTATTTTCATAGTCACAGTTCAGAGCTACGATTGGCCCAATCAGCACACCATATTGATGTATATATAGTCTGGAACAAATAGTGTGAGTTGTATTTGCAAAAGGCTTCAGTGTGATGTAGTCTGCCTCCAACAGCGTAGGTGCAGCGAGTAGCAGGAAAATGTGGTGATAATTTACGGAGAACCAAAAAGTCAGAATTTATGGGAGTGCAGCTCCCAGTAATGGTGTCATCCCATAAGGAGCCCAGAGTCACAACTGGAGTGACAAAGATATAAATGGTAAATGTCATCAGATTTATGATTTCGCATATGTTGTTAATTTTGCACAGGACAGACTAATCAGTGCGTTTGAGTATAAACAACTCCCTCCCAAAGCTGTAAACCCCAGCAGCTCCACTGCTTTCTGTCACTGTGGCCTTCTTGAATAAAAGTGAATGCAGAGCTGATTTTGTGGCAATGACAGATGCTGTAAAAATATCGATATGAAAGCTTTTTCAAGAGCTTTAGCCTGGCTTTCTATCTTTCAATAAGAGGGATCACAAAAGAAGATTTGAGCTTGTGTGCAAACCTATACATTCCCTGAAGTTCTCAGTTACTATTGAGAAATCTATATCTTTTTCTGTTGATATATACGTTTAACCTTTAAAATGGTGAAGTACTCCAAAGGCATCAAAGTGCTTCAGCTGAAGTAGATGTGAAGTGGATGAACAGTGTTTAAAACCTCCTTCCCGGAAGATCTGTCTGTTCTCGGAATAAGGGGAGCTGCATCCACCAAGTTTTGTATCTTTGTCGAAACTGTAGGCTGTATGTAAAGGTGAACAATGTGTCTCCACTTCCTGCCACTTTGCAAAAAATTAAGCCTAAAGTATCCCAGATACAAGTGTTGCTGTCTTCATGATTTTGAGCCAGAGTTTGGGAAGTAGCAACTGCAACATGGAGCCGTGGTATCGAGTTCTCGCCCATACACCTTTGCAACCAAATTGCAAGCAGCGCCATTGATCATTAGCACACCACCTGTTCTCACTCCATCTTGTCAAATACGCCTGCTTTGTTACGGGACCTAAATGTCATATATGACATGCTAGATAACCTCCTGTGTCGGTTTTGAATATTTACGGATGGCATCTCAGCACCTGGTTAGGTTTAGACGTATGGCTCTTACTAACTAATGTCAAGTCATACATCATGTGGCATACATCACCAGTGTTGCATACTACACAAACTATAACACTACATCGTTATTAAAATAATGCCTCTGACTTTTGGTTTCAGATGGGAAACAAACTGTGAGCTCTCAGGTGAAAGTCAGGTGTTTGTTTGACCTCTCCCCTCCACCCGAGCTGCCTTTACACTACGGTTGTTGCCGGCGGCATCAGAAAAAGCAGCAGTCCAGTGCGTTTCATACCTCTGCAAAGATTGCCTCTGTGCATTGCTGGCTGACACTGACATCCACTGACAGAGCGGTGGTATTTTACATGTTCAGTTGTGGCCACTGGTGTCAGAAATAGCCGCCGCCCAGTGCATGTCGTACTGCCACACAAGGCACCTCTGTGCGTTGGTATCTGATGCAGAGTACCCTGACACAGCAGCAGTATTTGAGATGTTCAGAGTGAGAACGGGCTGGAGCGCACTGATTGACACACGCGACCATCAATCATGACGCCAAGCTCCCTTTTTATAGCAAAGAGCCACAACCAAACTGAGTGAAAAATGAACATTTAAACATCAGCGTGGTAAGACCTAACCAAAATGACAGAAACCATCTTTGGAGAGAATTTATTTGACACACTTTTTTTCAGTTTGGCTCATGTCCTATCTGCTAACATGGAGGGGGCAGGGTTTATGACCGATAAAGTGGCCAGCCACCAGGGGGCGATCAAAATGGGGAGCCGTCATTTTGTCCATCTTTATGCAGTCATTGGTTGAATTCAACAAAACGTTATTCAAGCCCACTCATGCAGCAGTTCAGACTTTTCTATCAGTCTTTCCTCTGTCACTTTTCACATCTGCAGCATGGATTGTTGTTATTCCCATTCAAACAATTATCCTGTCTCATTTCTTGGCAGGTTTTTTGTCTTCGCATGTGGCTCATTAAAGCATTTAAAAACATTTTTACCATCAGAACAGGTCAGGGGCCGAGAGTAATCAGAATACATTATTGAGATTGGGTATTCTCTGTGACCCAAAATGTTAAATTTTAAATAAGTAAATAAAACATTATGATCCGATAAATAATTCAAACTTTATTTCATCCTGTTTCTTTTTCACAATTGGAGTCTACTCCAACTCGGTCTTATTTTAATTCAGCAGCTTTTATTTCAGTTTGTTTTTTCTCCAAAATCTGTTTTTTATTTCACAGCAAGATTTTTTCAGAGCTCATTTCAAATTGCCTCTATAAAGTATTTGATTGTCAAAGGTAACAAATAAGATTTTTCGCTTATTCAAGTCAAAGCATTACAATCATACAGAATACTCCCATGTAACTGCATCGATGGATGGTATCCCTGAAGACATCCTTATTAGAGGAACTTCCGCCATGGTCCTTGACCCAGAACTTGTTTCAGTGTCCCTGCAGTCATTAAAAACGCGAGGAGGAGGAGGTCAAAAGAGTAGCGTGTTAAAAGTCTCACCTCCCTCCCACTCTCTCAGGCCACTGTGACAGGGGACAGGAGTGAAAACACACACGTGTGAAAGTCTCCATATAGTTGTTAATTCGCTGACAGGGTTTTATCTATCTACCCTGAATGAGAGAATAGACTTTGTCATCTTATTTTGCTTTTCCCTGCTGTGGAAATGTAACATCTCAGTTCACTTAAAAACAGAGCTGCTTTTTTATGCTTCCGCTGGGTTTGTTTTTGTCCCGTTCTTCCTCTTTATTTTATATAATCTTTCATTGTGTATTTATTTTGTTCAGCTCTTGCCCTTGCTGTTGCGTCAGAGTTTTTTTTAAAGCCTTCAGATTAACACAAGCATGCAAAATTAATGAGCGTGTCATCAGCAATAGAGATTCATGAATGTTTTTCTTTTTACACCTCTCCCTAAGTGCTGGTCATTCAGGAGACGAGACATTAACAAATGGATGAAGTGGAAATATAGGTAAAGGATGAAAGCGAGGGGTCTTTTCTTAATAGTTGGCTGATGAAGTGGTCTCTGCAAAACATTCATTGTCTTCACTTAAGACTACTTAAGGCTGGACATTTTAAATGAGCAAATATATTCTCCGAGCAGGGGAACAAATAGTCATATGCTGTGAAAATGATTATAAATATACACCTAACTTGAGACTGTGTTTGTATAAATGTCCGTAACAGGAAAGAATCCACAACCACACTCGCAGCTCTGTGAAGCTATAACTTGGCTCAGAGGTGCTTTAAGCTAAACACGAATGTCAACATACAAAAACACTCACAATGACAATACTAACATGATGTTAATACTTAAATCTCCATATATCATCTACAAAACACACAGTCCCAATCTGGTGGTCTATTTAAGCTGCAGCTTTCCCACCCACCTCTCACAAGCTGCAGCTGATGGCAACGCTAGTTTTGCAAGTGATTAAAAGTGTTGTATAAATTAAAACTTTGACCTGATAGCTGTACTCAAGTTAAAGGTTAGAGGTCGACTGAACTCATAACAGTTCACGCTGTGAGAAACATGAGTTGAATAAAGTTTCAAGGCAATTCATCCTTGTTGAAATATTTTGCAAGAAACCACAAATGAGAAGTGCCGTCAGTGGCACTGAAGGAACTTATTAGTTTTTGTCCTCTAGAGACATGAATGTCTGCACAACAATTTGTACCACTAGAGATAGTACAAATATTTCTGGACAGAAGTGGTGGACGGACAGCGCAGCATTGCCGTCCCTGGAGTGTCCAAAACAAATTTTTTCCCTGCTGTGGAATGACCACTGAAAAAAAGTTCCAGTAATAGAAAGTAGAGACAGAGGCATCTATGCTGGAATGAACTGCACTTGTGATAATGAAAAATGGACCCACATTTGAAAATGAAAACATGTCAACTTCCCAGAGATAGCCATCATCCATCCATCTCACAGGCTGGTCATTCAACCAGGACTTCAACTGCAAAGACGTGGCGCCTGATGGCTGCTGATAACTGTTGTCGTGGGAGATTGTTTGGGCTTGTCAGACACAAAAGTAAGGAGAGACATGTTGGCTGGTGAGTGTGATCGCGCTTGTCTTTCATCAACCATATCCCGAAAACAAGAACATCTAACAGAGATCACAGAGGGACTTGCGAGCATGTTTCACCACGCATCAGCTACCCCCTGACACTAGCTGAGTGGGTCAGATCATAGGCATACAGACGCTGCATTGACTGTGCAAGCTCATTGCAGCGATACGCCAACATCGTCATCATATTGGAGAGAGCAAGATGCAAACAACTGGGGGAGCTGCATTTTATCTGGATGAAAAAGCACTTTCAATGAGTCATTTTTATCTTCAAGAGTTTATGATCTATGTATAGTTGGAAAAAAGTGTTTTCTCCAGTTAATTAGAATCTAGATATTTAGGTGATAATCACTGCTAGACTGTTACACACACACAAATTAAATTACTTAAGGTTAGATGGTGGGAAATAATTAATCATCACAAGGAACTGCAAAAACACATTTGTCAGTGACTTATTTTCCTTGGTTAATACTTGTGAAAATGTCCCCATTAAATATAATTTAAAGTGGGAGTTAACAACTTTTTATCTAGCTGACACTGTCTGCTGACCACCAACTCCTTGATCCTGACAGAGTATAGTACCTTTCACCACTGCTCATTTTAGAAAGCCAACCACAAGAAAATGTGTTCTTGTGTTCTACTACAAGTAGATTACAAACCCTTGAATATAAAAGGAGTGATTGCAATCGGTTGAGAAATGGAAATGTAACAGTGCTTTTATCTCAGAAAAAATGCAGCTCCTCTGTTTACTTGCATTTGTTGAGATCTACAGGCACGTCTTGCTCTCTCAAATATGGCAGCGACGTTGATGTAGAATCCAGCAGTCAATGAGGTATCTATGTTTCTATATGGGTCAGATCATCGCTGAGATAAACATGTTTCCGTAAACTATTTCATCACATTGGTTTAATGAACATCATGAGTCTCCAGCTGTCTTTATATCACTTCAGATGGCACTCAGGCTTAAAGACAAAACTGTCTGACCTCAAAACACCTGGCAACTGTTGTCAAAGAGATTATCTAGTTTACCTGATTCAGACATCAATGTTTGTCTGTATCAGATGGAAAGAGAGAAAAGGCCTGGTGTGATAATCATTTCTCTCGGTTTCTCTCCAAACCTTTCACTTTCCTATCTAAGACGCAGCTCGAAAAGGACAGCCTTGACACTAAGACGGATAGATAGATGCTGTAGACAGTTTATCTGAATCTACAGCAAAGGAAGGTGGAGGTGGATTTTAAACACTTTGTATATCATCTGCTGTGCTTGTAATGTAGCCAGATGTCAGACTGGGTGCAAAGTAAAGCATCCTTACAATAGTATTATCTATGGCTCTGTGGAAGAATGGACCCAGATGGTTGAATTCTTTTAAATGTGTCCTTAGCAGCACATATTTGAATGGAATTACAGCTAATGGAAAAGACAAGCATCCCCAGCTTTGTGTATTAAAACAGCAACAGGAGTGAGGAAAAAAAGATTACAGTACGTGGGAAGAACGGATGCTTGTGTAACATCTTTGGCTCTGACACAGTCGAGGAGAGTCAGCCTCGGACTGAGGACCGAGGTTGCGTTGAAACACGCCCACAAGGCTGCATTTACTTTAATGTACGGAGAGGAGCGGAGAGGGCGCCGGATGTTATTTTGCTTGAAGAATCTCGAGGTGAGTATCTGCAAAAGACGGGTGAACTCAAGTACATAAATGTGATATCATCACAGGTAATGCACAGAGATATTGTGGGTATAAAGTGACAGCTATAAAAGTGCATCAGCAACATTGTGGTGTGATGTAGTTTCAGTTTGCTGCCATTACCAGCGAGTACTGTACGCACATAAAAGGAGAATTTCATTGCTCAGATTTATAGCACATATGAAAAAATGATGCGTTAGAATACAAGATGATTGTCTCCACGTTCAGAATTATGGAGGCCTTAAAAGATGAGACGCTCATAATTTTATATCCTTCTTAAGTATATGTGCATATGGGACAGTTTTAGTTTGTGTCAGTCAACAGTTTTCTTGAACCACAGGCCTGTGTAAGCACTTCCCCACTGCCAGATGAGCCTCCTCCCATATCTTCACACATTACAGCTTCTCTGTGGTATCAGCCCAGCATTCACTGTGAGTGTATGCAGGCGTAGCTGTGTGTAGTGGTGGCTGTCGTCCTAAACTGCAGTTCTGATATGAAAAAAGGGGGATATCTTACTGAGCCACAGATGTGGCCACTGAAAGCAGTCTCTGTGCTCCCCAGAGGAATAGTTTTTAGAAAACCCTGCAGAAGTACTGCAGCACTAAGAAATGTGAGAAGAAGCTGGCTAAGCAGTTGATAGCAGGTGGAGAGAGGATATAGAGGGGTTATAGAGAGACCCATTTAACAACAAACTACTGAGCTGCCCATTATACGATAAACATTAATAATGACTTTATTTTTATCACAGCTTTCCTGAAAAGATGCAGCCTTAAGTGCTTCAGATAAAAGGATTAGATGGTGACTAAAAGCGACACCAGAACCACAATTATCAACACATTTACAATGGGCTGAAGAATGGATGCTATGGTAGTGAAAGCATGGAGTTACACCACAAAAACATGGAAATATTACTGTTTTCAAGCTTCCGATTTTACGCTAAAAACATCATCATTAGTGGGTCGAGGTTTAACAGCTAAGGTGAAAGCTGTTGCTCGGTTGCATTAATTTAAAATTGCAGGTTTACAGTTATTTTGTTGTGTAATTGTTTGTGTCTTGTGCTGTCATGAGTTTAATTTTGGAGTTTAGTCCAGGCTTGAAAGGGACAGGCATCACAAAGTAGTTTAGGCTATAAATGCTGTGGTATGTGGCTTTAGTTCATGCTATATAGTTGTCCCTCAGACACTTAAACCTGCTGAAATGGAAATCTGTATGCCCTTTTCACAGCCTTTAGACTGTTCATATTCTTGCCACATCAAACAGAGAAGACATACAGTCGGGGGTCAAGAAATAAATTCAATATGATGTGGAGCCCATTCTTTAGACTTGTTGAAGGGCTCCGTTTCCAGGCTTTTTCTGAACAAATCACATAAGGGCTCCGTCTCATTTCCTGGATTATTTGTCCTATTTGGAACTGTCATATACTAGAGTGTAAGATGATAAGATTGTACCTCACATTATTTCTTTATTTGTATGATGGTATGATGTACAGTGCACAGTCTGACTAATGTATATGGTTACGTCTTGTTTGCCTTTTAGATGTTTGAATCTTTTAACATGTTGTTATACATGTTGTTCATATGCAGCACTGCTGGGTCCTCTTGACTCGTTACTTAATCAGGAGATTATGCAAAGTTCATTTTTCTCTATGTAATTAGCATCACAGATGGAAAATTGTAAGAGATATACAACCGAACTGTTGAATACTAAAGGTTCAGGGTCTTTGGTGGATATGAAGTATGGAGTCTTCTTTGAGTCTCATATTGTCATGAACTTGCTTGATATCATTCGTTGCACAGATTTAGGGCTATATTTAAGCTTCTTTGTCACTTGAGAATTGATTCAAAATGGTCAAAAAACTTCCAAAATACCACATTAAGACACCAAGACCTCGAGAAACACTGTAGAAAAATCCATGCTGAGATTTGGTATAAAAAACTTTTGGCATTTGGAGATTTCTGTAAGGATTGTATTTTGACATGAACAATGGCTTCTTTAGGTCCTCTGCTTTGATATAATAGCAGTATCTTCACTCTCGCTTTAAAACTCAGCCTCCTATAGCCTCTGAAAGACAGTACTGTTGATCAAGGGCGCCACCATCCTAGCAGAGTAGAAGAGGTTGAAGTAGCATCCTCACTATCACGCAATTTTGGATCGTTGGCATTGTTGCTGATTGGTTGAGTGTGTGTGTGTGTGTGTGTGTGTGTGTGTGTGTGTGTGTGTGTGTGTGTGTGTGTGTGGTGTCACCATGACTGAGCTGGCTCAGTGTCCTCTGCTCTCATATCAGCTGGGATGAAGAGCTGTGTACAATCCATCAGCTCACAGCTGTGACTTACAGCCTGGTGGTTGGTCAAGGTCGCCTGACACACACTCTCACGCACACACACACACACACACTCTGTCCTTGCCTATACATCCTCATGACACATGCAGCATGTCTGTGCTGTAACTGCGCATCACTGAATCCTGACATGGCAAAACAAAACACACGTGTCAAAACTAATTCCCTTTATTCAATTACAGAGAAACTAAGTCAAGTATATTTGAGTTTAAGGAAATCTCCACTGGGATGTCCTGTTGGCAACTTGATGTATGCACCAGTAACATTAAAGGCCATGGGTTCAAATGTAGTTAATGATTCCCTTATTTCCCTGTATCCCGTGTGTGCTCACATTCGCCACCATATGTTGTCTAACAAAGCATAAAAATAGCTGTGGAAAAGTAAATGAAGTGTCCTACTTTGAAGCAAACAGCTGCACACTTTTTGTGTGGTTATGAGTATGTTTACTGCGTGGTCTTTTTTCTGGAGTTGGAGGACGCAATCACCTCTGAAGAGGCCACTGAAGATCAAGCAATCTCAAGTGAAACTGGCTAATATTCAATCAGAGCCTGTATTCCCATTGCATAAAAACAGAGAAATGGCTGAACCCAGTTTGAAGATGCCCCCAGTCTGAACAAATTGATTGCTTGTCATAATGTCCGTCCAATTAATTTACCTTTCGCAGCTGAGGCTTTGTGGAGAGGTTGGCTAATTGCTGCTCCCTCCGTCAGAGCCATCACAGCCCTCTGCAGAGAGGGAAGCCAAACACGGAGCCAGAGGAGAACCGGCCATCTGGAGAGACTTTTTTAACAGGTCGGTCAAATAGTGGGGCAGTGGCGTATGTACAAACAGTGATATAAAATAAACCCAAAAAGTTCCCTGCTGCTCGATAGTTTAACTGTAGACCTTCTCTCAAGAGACCAGCATCAGATTTTCCAGCACAAATTTAGCCCTTTTTAAAGATTCATGGGTGAAAATTTCAACTTAACAGCTTCAAAAGCTGAAAACCTTTTTTTTAAAGAAAAAAGGATGAAACAACACAACATGAATTGCGCTTGAACTGCGGTAAACTTTAAATGTACAACTGATTTAATTGAGTCTGATACTTCTGAGCTGGTATAATTGTCTGTTTCACAGGAAAAACAGATGGCAAGTTCGATTCTAGCACTAAAATAGTTCTCACGTATGTTATTTATTTGCTTCTGTGAACACCTGGAATGCGAGAGCAGTTCAAATTCCATTTTGAGATTTTAACACCCAATGAGGCATGTTCTAAAAATAAAACTATTGCTGTTCTCCCTCACACACGCAGGTTCACCTTTATCCCTGCCCATGCTGACGTTGTGTGGTCCTTGGTGAGGCATACACACCCTGCTGTTGTTGCCATGATGCCGCGTCTCTATATTTAATTCAGACCACACAACTCTGTGTTGATAATAATTGCGCGGATTACCTGGAGCCATAATCACATGATGTGTGACGAGGAGAAGGTAAAGCACCGGCCATCTGGTCTGCCTGGGTGCGGCTGAGCCAACAAACACACACACATGGGCATATTGTATGTAAAAGGGCCAGCAGGCAACGCACACACACTGTCAAAAAAGGAAAGCATACCTTGACAACAAGCAGAAATAGAGTTATCTTCATTCAACCCATATTAACCTGTAAATTAACCTGTGAATATACTTTAAACACACACACACCATGCCAATAAATTAAGCTGATGTTGACAGTTTTTAATTCTATTAAATTTTGGCTGCTGTTCATTTGATGTCATGCAGTAAAATCTCAAATCAAGGAACTAATGTGTCCTGATTTAAGCTATATACACTTAAAAAACCCGTAAAATACTCTATTTATTTTATTTATTTATTTAATTTTATTTTCTTTTTTGTCTTCTTTCTTATAGAAACACCAGGGACATGTTCATATTTGGCATTACACAGTCAGTTTGAAGGATTTTGAAAAATGCCTGCATAAGATAATCTTTATTGTCATTGTACAGTATGAACTATCAAAGATTTAAAGGAACAGTTCACCCCAAAACCAAAGACACATATTTTCCCTCCTACCTGTAGTGCTGTTTATAAATCTAGATTTTTTTGGTGCTAAGTGTTGGAGATATCGGCCTGAGAGATGTCCATCCTCTCTCGAATATAACGGCACCTGGCTTGTAGTGCTCAAAATGCCCCAAAATAAAATGAAAAAAAAAAATAATAATAATAATTAATTAAATAAATTAATTTAATTAATTAAATTAAACAAATCAAAACAAAACAATATCAGAATCAGAATAAGAATCAGAATCAGCTTTACTGGCAAAGTACGTGTGTACATACAAGGAATTAAATTAAATTAAATTAAATTAAATTAAATTAAAAAAATTCAACAGCAAAGTCTCTTTCCGGAAATCATGACCGAGTCACTCAAGATAGTCCACAGACATTGTTTTGAGCAGTTTAATGTAGGCACTATTTTCTTTCTACTGACCAGCACTCACCAGCTGCATCACTGCACAGAAAGTGCAGGTGCTAGCTCACCTAGCAACACTGGGCTAGCTAATGATACAGCTCAGCTAAGAAGGACATCAGAGCACAAGCTTCTTGTCCATGAGAAGATGCAGGCTTCCATCTGCACGGTGATCCGGTTGTCGGGTGAGCACCACAAGTCAAGTTAGGGATGGGTACTAAAACCTTGTCTAAAATTAGGCCACAGGGCTAAATTATTGAAGACTATAGTATTGATAAGCTCTAACGTTATCACTTCTTTTATTGGTACTTTAACATTAGTGTAATTTATTGTCATGCTCCAGCCTCTCCCCTGCTCTCTGAACCAGGAGTGACCTCGGCAGAAACACACATACACACACACAAGACACGGAGTGAAGTCAGCGGACATCAAAGCAGAGGGGCCACTGGGAAGAGGAAGTGAAGATAACTCAAAAATTACTCAAGCTGACGACATCCATGCTCATTATTGTAACTGCAATAAAACCATAACATGTATAAGCCAATATTCTATCAAAACACCTGTTCAACAAGCATAAACATATAGAAACTGATATTTCAATTTGCTCTGTCTGCAGTCCCTCATCCACCGCCTTTATATTTTACACAGCCACAGCGTGCCAGCTCGGCTAATAGCAAATTATTACAAACAAGCTAAAATTAAAGCTGTCTGTATATAGTCTAATTGTTTAGCTCAGTTTGCCACTTATCTTAAAATGTGGCAGATTTGTGTAAACTTTGGCGCTGGCTGGGATAAACAGACCCTCCTCCCTCTACCAGCGATATCTGCAGAGAGTGAATCACATCAGCAGAGAGAGGAAGACAGAGGAGAGGATGAATGACTGACAGAGACTGATGAAAACTAAACTTCAGTCAGTATTGTGATGTCGGGAATATTATTTATATAAAATCACTGTTGCTGCTCTAGAAACATTTAGTTATATTTATTTATGTTAAATTCTAATTCTGTCCTGAATGCATTTTACTTTTTTAATTAATATATTTTCTAAAAATCGATAAGAGTAGTGGTGTCAATAAAATTTAACGATACCCATCCCCAAGCCGAGTGCCATCTAATTCCATTATATTGGAGAGAAGGCAGACATCTCTATGGTCGATATTTCCAACACTCTGCAACTCACACAAAAACAATCTAGACTGATAAATAACACTACAATTAAGAGGAAACATGTGTATATGATTTTAAGGTGAACTGTCTCTTTAAGCCTAAAATTATTACTGTTTTCCCTCTAACTCTAAAATTGCACATTAAGCATATAGTAACATGTAAACATTCGTGGACTGAGATAGCAGACATATTCACAGCCTCTATATGTCCTTCAAGGTTCCTTTTTCTTGCCCTTCACCCTCTAACAGTATCTACATCCTTTGTTTCCTCCTCCCTCCTCACCTTCCCCCCACCAGTGTTGCATCATCTCACATCTTCTCTCCTCTCCACGCCCCTGCGCCCCGCTATCAAATCCCTGCATCTCTCTCCTCCTCCTGCCTATCAGCCCAGCCGCCAACCTGTCACTTAAACCTCAG
The DNA here is from genome assembly GCA_019142605.1 of Cephalopholis sonnerati. Lineage (NCBI taxonomy): Eukaryota > Metazoa > Chordata > Actinopteri > Perciformes > Serranidae > Cephalopholis > Cephalopholis sonnerati. The sequence continues at coordinate 29,185,401 of JAGQAX010000007.1, forward strand.
AGCTATGGGACACAGCTGCCGGATATCTGTAACCTCTATGCATACATATACACAGACACAGCCACACACATGTGATTGTCCCCTGCTGCCTCTCTGGACTATAATCAGTGGGGTCTCAGCTGCTGGTCTGGCCCTCTCTTCTCTGAGGGCTGCAGAGATCAGTCGGTCCTCTGGGGGGGATGAGTTCCTACCGTCTGTGTGTTTGTGAATTTTCAAACATTTGGGGACAAATTTGGAATTTAAACCAGTTGATTGGGGACGGCTTGTCTAATTAGGGACAAAACTGGTGCCCTCTATTTGTTTCCACTGCAGCTGCATTCAATGTGAGCTTAAACAGCATGGACCTGTGGGACGTCAGTGAGTTTAGAAGCAGCTGAACAAAATGGTGTTATAACAATGTGCGCTGATGTTTGATCCCACATCAGACCGCCCAGCTGACTCAATAAAGTGTGTGTGGCAGGTAATAAGTTGGCCACATCTCATGACCTTGCCCTGCCAAATTTGTGTGGCTACATTGTGCTTGTTATCCTGTACAGTGAGCGGACTGAAAAACTGTCGGTGATTTGACCAGAAGGGTTGATATTACTATGACTTAATAAATGCTGCCTTCAGGTGCATATGAACAGAAACACCATGATGCAGCTGAGTTGATCACAAATAAGAAAATACAAATAAATATTGGTGTAAATGTGGGAACAATAGGTCACTAAAGCACCTTTCACATAAAAACCCAACACACCTACTATCATCTGTTTTTTGTATTTAATGGGAAAGTAACGATCAGCGTTCACTCCTGAGACAAATGACTGTGCCGTGGTTACTTGTATTTATCAACTCCAGCTCCAATCGGCTTCAGTCAGCAGTGATGGAAATATAACACATAGGTGGAAGAGCTAATTTTAGCACCTTTGCTGGTGCTATGCAATGACATGCTGCCACAAAATACCATCCAAGCAGCACCCAAACATCATTCAAAGTTTGTTTCTTTTTTGTCCCCCCCTTTTTTTCATCATTTGTCTTGTTTTTATTTTATATAATCTGTTTTTTTTTCTATGTGTCCCTGTATCTGCCTTGCTCTTGTTCTGTAATGTACAATTTAAAAAAACACAACAAAACTATCATTCAAAATTTAGCTGGCACTGAGTTTAGAGGAGTGACTGACTAAGTAAGAGGTATTAAAAAAATGAGTAGCCACTAACATTTTCACTGGCCTCCATGTTGCCTTCTACTGTACTAACCTGTTTTCAGGCCTGTCCATGACATCAAACACACACCACTACACCAGAAATCAACAAGCTTACTCATCTACAGCAGAGCCATGTGGTCCACTGGTAATGGGAAGCACTCTATCGCCTTTATTTAACAGGTTTTCCTGTGTTTAAAAAACAGCATGGACACCCTAATTTTGGTGGGATAAGGGTATAACTTGCTAAGATGCATGTTCTTTGTGTCATCCCATACATTAAATCCAACACACTCTCACTCCGACCTCGTTACATATCAACGTTTAGTCATGGACTTTCCATGTCCATATACGACGTGAAAGGTACCCTGGGTGCGTTAGTTGTCGACGCTCTGTGACACCGTGTCAAGTTATACCTTTTACATGCATTGTCTTCTTTCAAGATACACGTCTGTTTTCACTGGAAATTTATTGTTTACATAGTCTCTTTCAAAATAAATGCGCTACGTCAGTAAAACACCATGAATTGAAGTTTTTTTTCCTTCAACAACAAATGGGTGGGTTTAGGCAACAAAAACACGTGGTTAGGTTTAGGAAAAAAGAACAGAGTTTGGCTTTATAATCTCACGGGATGCAAACACCACTCTCCTGGGTGAAAGTTGGCGTTTATTGGAACCATCTACTCCCCGTCCCACTCGGACGCCGAGCACTGTTAAACTATAACAGCTACGTATCATGACAACGTTAAAGAACAGCTTTTTTCATCGGTGTCTGACGCCACAAGTCACCACCCAAGCCCCAGATTTTGACGACTTCAGAGTGAGACCGGGCTGTTGAGTCACACCTTTAATATAAACCCAGATCAACTGATTTTTTTGTCAATTTGGAGGCAGCAAAAATAAGCTGCCACAATGCGTCACTGACAGATTATCCCCTTTTAAGTTGAAACAGTTACTTATTTAGACATCCAGCAGTTACGGAGCAAAGTTATCATTCACTGTGAGTCATGTTTCTGGCCACCTGATGAATGTAAGTTCAGTATTGACTCTCTTTTACCTTTGTTTTCTTTTTTCACTTCACCACCAACTCCTGAGAAAAATATCTGGCTTTTTTGCTCCTAAATGGTTCACCAGCTAGTCGCTAACTGTGTTTCTGATATTTGGTGCTGAGCAGGTAGTATGCAGTGTTTTTCTACCATAAGAAAAGTGCCTGCCTGCTGCAGCAGAAAACTACGCTATTAGAGCAGTGAGAGTAACTAAAACAGTAAATGAACTAAAAGATGCTGAAATGTTTTATAGAGCAGTTTGGTTGATGATCCTCTGTGGTTTCAATGCTATGAGCGACCCCTTCCTCATACAAGTAGTGTAAAAAATATATGTGATTCTTTTTTAATGTTATATATGAATAAAGAAATAGGCTTTTAAATATGCCATCTTTTGAGAGGCACAGTATGGGGGAAGTCTCTGACAGTTATGGACCTGTCAAGTGTTTTTTTTTTTTCTTTCTCTAGCATTGTGTATGTATGTGATGGTTAGGTCTACAGGGAATTAATTTATTGGTCAATGCAGTGCCCCCAAAGGAGACTTAAACCAACAATATGTGTCTATCTGTATGTATGTCTGTGTGTGAGAGAAGCTCAATAATGTGTGTGTGTGTGTGTTTTTGTGTGTATGTGTGTGTGTGTGTGTGTGTGTGTTTAGGTGTGTGTGTGTCACATACTAGTCAGCCCATCATGGGTATACAGTACATGTGCCTGCCGCTGTGCATATGCTGTGCTGTATGTGCCTGTTTGTATATGTGTGTGTGTGTGTGTGTGTGTGTGTGTGTGTGTGTGTGTGTGTGTGTGTGTGTGTGTGTGTGTGTGTGTGTGTGTGTTCTCCAAAGCCCTGAAGGTCAGTGGTGAGGTGATTATACTTCAGCTGCATCCAGGTTTGGAGCACAATCTGCTGCACTTCCACATTGATTTCCTGTCAGTCCAGATGGAAATTCATACTGTACTGTACCCCCCTCTCTCTCTATCTATCTATCTATCTCACACACACACAAATACATGCACACACACACACACACACACACACACATACAGACTAATCATCCTCAAACTGATGAATGATTCCAAAGTTAGCAGTTAAAAGGTGAGGGATCAGGCTGTGTTTTTGACAGGTCACTGATGGTTTCAGTGAACGGCTGGAAATGTATTCTCTGGGATCTGGATGAACTGTCAAATGAGGTTATAGGAAAAGATTTCATCTGGAATTTTAATTCTCAAATTTAAAACGCCTGACATGTTATTGAAATTCAAATGACCACCTCCCCAGTATTTCTCAATCTTACCGCATGAATATGAATGGAGTGATAGCCTCCATCTGATTCTTCCTTAATATGCATGAGAGGAGAAGACTTGATGAATAGCCCAAATCTGTGTACTGATCTCCATTTGCGATTATTGGACCAAGAAACCAATTGTTCTATAATGAGAAGCATTTACGCCCGCACTGGATGGACTTTTAATGTTATTTGGGTCTGGCCCTGTTACACGAGGGGTCAGGGGTCGCACATCTCGTGAAGGGAGCATCCGTCACACTTGACATTTCGCATTGACCTCTGCAGGGAGTGGAAGCTGAGAGGGCGCTGACAGTTCATCAGCAAAGGTGCAACGAATGGAAACGCACAGAAACACAAGCAGGGATGCATGTCTCGTGGACACACACACACACACATATATACATGCACACACCCATTCCAATTTCACCCCACACTTCCCCCATCCCACACACACGTTTAAAAAGCTTTTTATTTCAGGCAGTGATTGCTGGCTTTGAGCATTACTTGTGAATGGGGACTACCATTAAGGCTTGTTCATTGCTGTGCTAACAGCCCCGCTGCCAATGACAGGTCAGGGCTGTGAGAGTGGAGTCACATGAGTGATGACATCAATGGCTGGTATTTATGCAAAAAGCTGCCGCAAATGAAAACCATAATGTGGCGCCATGCCATGTAATGGATTTCAACCCGCCACATTTAACCTGTACTTTACATTTCTATTTATTTTTTGACTACTGAATGACAGGTTTCTATTTCCCAGATTGTTGACAAGCAGCTTGGCAGTTTTGGATTTGGGAAACTGTAAACTGCATTTGTGTTGATGTAAATGTACTTTATACTTCTACTCTACTACATTTCAGAGGGAAATACTTTTTTAGTCCATTAAATTTATCTGACAGCTACAGTTACTCTGCAGATTAAGATTTAAAAAACATATAATGAGCATATAAAACATGATGCATTTCTGTACAGTAAATTAACTACTTTATGTACTGTCGGGTATTTTATAGATATATCCACCTCAATCAGGTACAACATTTAAATGCTGCTCTTATGTTAATTGGTGGGGGTTTAGGAAAAGCTACCACACAGGAAAAGTATTAAGTATGTAATAAGTAAATTATGTTTTCTATTAAGAAAATGAGGAAATGTTGCTAATTAAGACACCTGGCAAGCAGCAAGTGTTGAACGTATCAGTAAAATGTTCATTGATTATGTATTTCAGTTGTTTTCAGCAAAAATAGGCAATCTTGCCATACAGCATCTACTCTTAGTAACGACAGTATTATTTTCTTATTATTCTATTCAATGAAATACATCACAACATCTGACAATTGTTGTTCACACACCATCTTCCCCAGTTACCTCCTTCTGTACAGGACATGAATGCAGTGTTTTGTTACCTTAAAGAATTGTTGTTGCTCAACATAATTCAAGCGGTGATTTCATGGCTACAACAACATAAGAAAGGAGGCAGTTTAGTAACATATAGGCAATTTCTAGGACACAGTGGTGTCTAAAATGAAGTGGAGAAGAAGTATAAAGCAGGGTAAAATTGGGGTATGAATACATTATCTGAAGGCTGTGCTAGATCAGTGGTTCCCAACTGGTGGGTTCCCAAAAGTGGGTCGCGGGTCCATTCTGAATGGACCGCAAGTGACCTGAAAACATGTCATGTTTGTAAAAATCACACTTAATTTTTAAGTACACTGAATATGAGGCACAGAGCTTTCATTTTGATGTGCCATTTCCTGCTGTAGAGTGACTAACGGAGAGAGACAGACAGCAAACTAGCTTTACAACATGGCCAAATGCAACTACGACGCTATGTGTGGACCTCGAACTGATGACTAAGGAGAGATATGAATCCCATGGTTGGACCAGTTCAGAACCAGTTGGACCACTGTACTAGACTGGCCATTCTGCGTTATGAGTACTTAATTTCTGATACAGTACTTTATGTACATTGTACAGATAGTATATATTTTTACTTTAATAAAAATTGGAATCTAGGAAGTTGACTTGTAATGGAGTATTTTTTTCTCATTTGGCATTACAGCACTACCTTTACTTAAGTAAATTATCAGAGTACTTCCTCCCCTAATGCATACAATAGGAAATTTCTATAATAACTGTGTTATCTATTGTGTCTTTATGCTGTTAGTTGAAGTATTTTCCAAAGAATGAGTTTTCAGAGGTTGAGTAGTGTGTTTGTGTCCATACAAAGAGGGCTGGATGAAGATGACCATTCGTTGAGGTGTTTTTCGAGCTGTAAGAGTATTTTTTTGCTTTCACTCCCACACACACACACACACACACACACACACACACACACACACACACACACACACACACACTTCTTCCATAATTGATGTGGGAGATGAGGCTCCCCAGGGGTCATCTCCTCTCTCTTCATCCCTCCCATTTTCCCCAGCTGTTCTTGGCTGTCTCCTGCTCACCTTCTCCTCTTCTCCTCCTTCGTCTTCCTCCTCTTCTTCCTCTTCTACGTCTTTCATTTCACCCCTCCATCCCCGGCCTTTCATCTTGTCCACCCATTTACATGCCTGCTGGCCCTCATCCATTTAATGTGCTGACGGCGCTGAGGGTTACCAGCTCGGTTCCAGCAAAGCACTCATAGCAAGATGCCTTTCTTTTGCACCACCTCTACGTTTGCCCTCCTCCTGTGTGTTTCTGTATCTATATCCGTATCTCACTACAAATTCACCCTCCCCCACACGCACATGAACACACACAAAAGCCTCACTTTGCAATTTGTGCACACAGACTAACACACCTTGTGTTCTGTCTCTCTCTCTTGCTCTATCTCCTCAGAGGCTTTTATCACAACGTACCTGGGTCCCTCTCCAGATGTTAAGTGTCTTCCTGGCTGGTGGAGATAGTAAGGAGAAGGCAGGCACGAAGAAAGGCACACACACACACACAGACACACACTAGATAGAGATGTACTATGGTGGGGGTAAAGCTGAATTACTGTGAGAACATCCGAACCTCTTAATGGATAAGTCACACACACTCATTTCCCCACACTAAGAGCTCAGACCTTGCTGGTCACCCTTTGGTAATCTTATATTTTAATATACAGTTCAGGCAATATATCTCACCTCACATAATGAATTTACATACAGCATGTCTCAATTTATCAAACATGACACTCGTTCACTCGTTCTATGTAACTGTGGCACAATGTGACTTTATGTTGCATTAAATTCATTTTTAGTGGATTTATTATCGAGGTTACTGAGATGGAACGTGTTTTATTGCTCAAGTAAAAAAAAAAACACTTCATAAAATCACTCCAACTGTCCTGTGAAAGAGCAGGTCTTTAATAGTCTCTGCTATATTGAAAAAATATTTTGTTTTACAGCCCTTGCACAGACGCTAATCAAAATGCCCTGATAAATGCAAATCTGTGTGTGAGACGTGAAATAAGTTTGGGGAGATGTATTAGCATCAAATTCTAAATTAAACTGATCAATTTTCAGGGGACAAGAGTGATTAAAATCATGCTATCATGGATTTTATGAAATGACTTTTAAGGTTTCTGAATATAAAAAGCGTGATTGGTAAAGTTCAGTATAATAAGCAAACACTGAGGTGTCCAAACACTGCAGAGGGTTACTCTTGTAGGAGATGGTGCCTGATTGGACTGGGGAGTGTTTCATGGGTCACGCTGTAGCCCGAGGAGGCTGTCTGGTGCCTCTGTCTGGTTAGGGTGCCTTGCAGGCAGGCCTGGAGCCCAGAGAGGGCCCCTGCTCCCTGGGGAACATCTGACCATCCTCCGATCATTAAACCAGCAGATGGCGAAGGACTCAGGACTGACTGGCATAGACTGCTCTCTAAAATGTTCTCAGAAAACAACAGCTATATAAGTGAAAACACGGCCGTATAGAGGAGCTACAATGAATAAAACATAGTGCTGTGACTCCTATTTGACTCCTCCATTTTGACATTTTTTTGTATTTGAAAAGAAAAAAGCACAAGCTCTTTGACACATGAATCACGGCCTACAAATAAAGAAGAGACTGGATGGATTTACATGCAGCGAATATACTGAGCTGATGCTATGTGGCAAGAGAGATAGACTATTTTGAGACGTCTCCGTTTTAATGCTAGACAACATGGGGGAGAGTGACAGGGAAGATGGGCAGAGGGAGACATGAAAGAAAGTCTGTGGGCTGGAATCAAACCTGCAGCACCCAGGAGTACATGTCTTTACATTGCACACAGAAAACATGATGTCTGTTGTGTTAAAACAGGAAAAAATCACGGTGGTGAACAGGAAGAGTTCACTTTTGTCTTCGGAAAGTTAGCGATGTCTTTACTCAGTATGTCATGGACTTTATAGAATCATGTAAACTAATGTAAGCTGCTTTATGTAAACTATCAACACAGATGGAGCACATCTCAGGCCAATAATATTGATAAGACATACAGTAAAGAATGTGAGAGGGGTGAGGGTAAAGTTATGAGGGTGTGATGGCTTTCAGATGCTCATATGAACAGGGCTGATTTTAGAAATGCAACACAATGTTTCCATTCTCTCCTTTTTCTTAAGTTTTTTGATTAGGTCTATCCTCCAGCTATTCTGACTGCGTTCATGGGTAATTTGGTCCTGCAAATGGTGTTCAGCTGTGCCCGTCTCACCGCCATCATACCCATCACTGACACAAACAAAATGCCTTTGGATGTGGTTCGGAGAATTATAATGAAGACTGAATCAAAACTACAAGATATATAAACAAGTCTTGAAATAGTTCTTCCAGCAGTTTCTTGTCGTGCTCGCAGCGAGGCTTTATTGATGCCTCTACGGACCACTTTGGTCCAGACTGAAATATCGTCAACAACTACAAGATGGATTGTTATTAAATTTTGCACAGACATTGATGGTCCACAGAGGATGCATCCTGAGGACTTTGATTATCCTCTGACTTCTCTTGTAGCATCACCGGAAGCTTTACATTTTTGGTGCAGAGCAAGTCCCCAAAAACAGCACTGGGCTTTTAAGCCAGTTTTACACAGTGGCCAAACATGGATTTACACCTTCTGGGACTGTCACATGATGCCATGTGGCCCATAAAGACTTTTTCCCATAGACATACTTTGTGAAAGAGATGTCTGTAAATCATCAGATAAATTGTTCTGAGTGTCACAACCTGCGTGAAACGACTTGTTTCACAATCAGAATTTAGTCCATTCAGTCTTATGACATTTCTTAAGTCTAGAAGAGCCACGAAATCAAAACATTTTATCTGCATTCAAGTTAGCATACGGCTAAACCAGAAGTTAGCCACTCAGGAAGTCTATAATAAGCGCAGTGCAAAGCAGCAGCGATGCACATGCACTAACATGCACACACAACCAGACTAGCTTACCACAGCAAACAGCAGAGAGCATTACAACACACACACAGGTCGTCTGACTCCATACTCTGCCCAAGACATCATTACTCCGTTATATTTTTACACAGGAATTAGTGGTTTGCTCCTATACTAATGCTCTGAATGTCGCATACGGAACCTTTAACAAGACTAACATCTAAGTGCAGAAAATGCCTCAGAAAGAGTCAGAGTCAAAGGGCAGGTGTTTTCAGGTCTCTAAAAGCTGCGACGGAGACTTTTTAAGTGGTTCAATCTAGTTAACAGTGCATAGCACTAACCTCAAAAAAGAGGAAAGGCTTAAGTTTATCTCTCATGAAAACAGACTGCAGAGACTCATACAAACAATAAAGTAATTCACTGCAACAACTCATTCAAACAAGTTTCTTAGTCATCTAAATGAAGGCCAGAAAAACAAATTAACTTTGCCTCCAGGGGCTTCTTGAGCAAATCAGCATCCCAGTCTGGGAATCAGTCAACAGAATATCTGATGCTATTAGTAATGACCTGTTCTGGAGATTGAATCTGAAAAGTACATCTGACTTGAATGTTTTCAGAAGATTGACAAAGTTTTACTTTGATGCGGCAAGAAAATCAAGTAATTGTTATGGATTATGTTTGTAAAAAATGAATAATGCAGAAATGAGTTGGCATGTGAGATAGCAGTGGTTAACACAAGCTTAAGAGACTTTCATGTTTTGTTTTACAACATAACATACATCATTAAATACTCCACTTGTGAATTTTGAAGCTTTTATGTGTCCTTAAAAAGGTGGTTGCTAAAAATGGCTAAATGAGACTACAGACCATCATTGAGGGTGGCAGTAGCTCAGTCCATAGGGACTGGAGAGTGGCCACTATAAGTCCCTGTCCAAATCAAATGGATTGTGGACTGGCAGCTACAGAGGTGCCAGTTGCCTCCTAGGCACTGCTGAGGTGGCCTTGAGCAAGTCACCGCTCTAACATCTCTCCATTTAATGCATGTATGGGTTCTGTTTGTGCATGTGTGTGTATTTCAGGCCTGTGTGTATATGACAACAGACTGAAAAAGTTTAATTTCCCCTCAGAGATTAATAAAGTATATCTTCTCCTTCTTCTTCCTCTTCAGTCCGATCATAGCTTTACAGCCTTGTTGTGGTGGCAACATTAAATTATGCGACTGTAGTGTAGTTCCTTTATAGCCTAATGTTAGCTTTTTACCTCTGGTGATTGCATTTAAGCTTCAAAAATCATTTAGCTATTATTTTGCTGAACAAAATGTTTAAGTATCATACATGTTTCTTGCTTGCCACAGGATCTTATCTTCTGTATTACTCCAGAATCCAATGGAAAATCACACTGGCTTTTTGACAAAGGAATCAGGGTTATACTAACTTCTGCATTGGCCTACAGAAAAACGTCATCCATGGAGCACTCTGTTAATTCTGTTTACTATAAATCAATGTGTTTTGATGTGTATAATGTATAATTAATGTGTTTTTGTCAGACTTTTTATTTTTGAACTAAAAAAAAATAATTAAAACTTCAATCATCAAACAATAATTTCACAGACCCCCTGCTGAAGACCCAGGCTACAGGCCTTCATGTGTAGCCGGTCAAAATTGTTCTCTGTAGTTAATAGATTAGCAGTTCACTGCTGACATCCCCAGTTAAAGCCTGTCTCTGTGAACAGCTTCACCTTGCAGACTGACACCTAGAAGCTCCTCAGCAACATAAACAGCTGACAGCAGAGCCTTAAACATATTGCAAACATATACCGGCACATCAGCATGCGTTCCCTCTGGGTTTTAAACACATGGCTCCCGCACATGCTGCACATTAGTCGATGGATCACACGATTACAGTGGTTCACACCGGTTGAATGGGTGGTAATCATGCATGTTGCAAAGTGTTTTTCATCATCATGAACCCTGTATTACTTGCACGCCACGCATCTGCTAAGCCTGAGAGAACAAATAGCTCCGTCTGAAACATTTGATCAGACACGCACACTAGCCGACACACACACATACACATACACAGACTCGGAGCGAGACTCAGTTATGTTTACTCCTCAGAGACAAGCTCATTTACAACAAGTGCAAAGCAGCTTTTACCATCTCTCACATAGTTCATGATCATGTAAATATTGTGACAAGTGTGTGAAGAGGACCACAGCACGGTAGCACTGATGGATGGGGTGAAGCTTAGAGAATCCTTCTTTCTATTTGATTAAGACAAACACACACACAAACAGCCTCTCGAACCACTGGATGGTCCTTTCACGTGTGATAAATCTGTAACAACCAAATGCAAAGGAAGAGATGAGTTGATTATAGCTGACACCAGCTAGTGTTGCTTTGATCCAATGATAGAGAGGCAAAGTTGGCTTGATATAATTTAGTTCAAACGGCCATTTATCTTCCTCAATTTACCACCGGTTATCAGTGGGGCTTTTGTACCTCCATCACAGCTGCCATGCACCCAATTAATTAATTTTGCAGAGGTCGATGAAATGTTTTAGCTTCAACAAGTTAGTATGCTAAACTCTGTTTGGGAATCAACCGTACCTGCAGGGTTTTACTGAGATGAAAAATGTTGTTCTTGTTTTTATCTGAGACCTCTGAGTGAAAACAGGTTAAGAGGGATCAGACAGGTTAATGAAGGAGGAGTGAACGTGTCTCGGTGTGTATTTGTGTGTGTGTGGGTGTGTGCGTGTGCGTGTGTGTGTGCCTGAGCATAATTTCTACTGGGGATGGTGGCAGACATGTCCCCCTCACATTTCAAATCCTTTTTTTTTTGTCTCCCTGACCTTTAAAGTTTCACTTTCAATCACTAGAAGAGCACTAAACTGCACCCTCTGACCGTCCAACTGCCAAAATCCAGATGGGAGAAGCTCTGAGTTGATCAAAATGTTAAAATGCTAATCTGAGTCGCTTTCAGTTATTACTTTGTGCTCACAGCATTTCGGCTTAACAAGCAGGAGGCGAGTGATTTGCAGACATTTTTGCCTCTCAGGCAAAACACAAGCTGCCCAACAGCAGACACTACTCAAATCTGAAAAAGTCCCCCAACTCATCTGCATTTTTTGGGAAAAGATAAAAATTCAGTTGATTTTATTCATTGATTTTTCTCCAGAGAGACACTAGAATTGATCATCTGTCAAAGAAATAAAAGACCCCTTGTAGTAAAGACAGAAAGTTTCATTCTTTACACTGAAAATGGTAGATTTTTTTGTCAAACTTTTTTTGATATATCAAAAAGTATATTATTAATATATTAATATTATTTGCATACTATTATTATAATGGAAAGCATGATAACTATTCTTATCCCAGTTTAGTTTTTGCTAGATAATGTACATTTATTTGTTTACATTTATACATAGTGTTGGAAAGATTACTTTTAACATGTAATAAGTAATGTAACTATTTTAATTACTTCATCAAAGTAAAGTGACTTATTGCATTTCATCCCTTTTCAATAACTTTTCTAATGTGACTAACTGTGGTTACATGCGGTGACCTGTATATGTTTCCTCAGGTTTCACATGGAGTATTTCAATGTTGTTGACAGTATATTCACTGCTAGTAAACAAGTTTCACACTGTATAGTAATGTTAGAGCCAGACTAATGAACCTTCATTAATATAGGCCTATATTTTATCTACAAGTCACACACTGAGCGAGCCGCCTGTTAATGACGCTGTGGGCTAATGGGCATGTAGCTATTTCCATGTTTCAGATAATACGTCATGTTTGTAGTCGACCAATGAAGATGAGTTTACATATCACCTTGGGTTGGTCCTTCACCTTCTCAAAATGATCCCACACTTTGGATTTCCTGCCCGACATGTTATTAACTAGCCTGTGTGATAACCACAGGTACCAGCCCTGAATTAATGTGACCCCTGTCTGACTTCTGAGCGTGGCCTCTTCCTGTGTCTGTCCATGCAGATTAAATTCCCACATGGTCCAGTCATATGGGTTTTGATTTATTTTGACAAGGCGCAGCTCCTAATAGAGTTTCACGTTTGTTTTGGGGTTTTTTTTCTGTGACTGAGTGACCAATGGCCGGTGCATTTCAAAATGCTGCAGAAGGTGCCTTTGTGCGTCCGTATCTGGCTTGGACGTCCATTCTACCCTTGATGGTGCACTTGTCCCAACAGCTTCACTGCCAAATGAAAGGCATTTCTGCATGGTCATTACATTAATTTTGTATTTTATGGCGCATCTCAGTGACATGTAACAAGTTACTCCCCAACATTGCTAATATAAGAACCTCTGACTTCACTGTCCAGCCAACCTCTACACCACCATCCTCCGTCCTTGTGTGTGCCATATTAGCTAGTACAGCGTGCAGCAGCAGTGGTCCTACCTAGTGTTGTTGTAAATCTCATTAGAGCATACATGCTCTCCTACCACACGGCAAACACACACCTCTTTAATCTGCCCCTCTGCCCATAGGAGCCTCTCTCCCATACACACACAAATATGAACACCTCAACAGCTACAGGCAGACATACACTGAGAGACAGATGGTTAATTGCGAGCACACGACTAAACATGCAACCTTACTGAAATCCCACGATGCCACTAAAGCACTTACAGGTATTCAGTTGAGCATAGAGCACGAAATATTCGTCACACACTCTGCAACACACACTTACACACACACACACGGACAACTTAATCCATGCTGCTGGCAAAGAAGTCTTGGAGCAGCTGCCTTGCTACACACGATGAAGTAGGCATCATCTGGCTGCTGAGAAAAGCCTGTCAGTTATCACACATTTGGACAGACGTACTACCCTGCACTTCCACACACACACGCTCACACATGCACAGTCACATACGCAAGCTCTTGCAAGCACACACGTCACACAATTAATTATAAAGTGAGCCATACAGATTGAATGGAGGTGATCCGACAGCTCATCCTCTCTTCTCTCTGAGTAACAAACACTCGAGTTTCGCTGCAAAGAATACGGCCTCATGAATTGTTAACTATAACTCTATCAATAAACAAAAAGAGCAATAAATAAACCACTAAGTTAGTTACAGCAAAACAACAGGCTGGCAGGCAGGCAGGCCGAGAAAGACGGCGAGTGTCCCCTTTGTCTGTGTGTTTTTGTGTCTGTCTGAGATATTCTGCACAACAATGCGTGCTATAATAATCTTGAGACATTGTTGATTATGGATGGGGTGCAGGGATTTAGGGGGTGATTTACAGGAGAAAACATCGGGAAGGCAGGCTTGAAGGAGACAAAGGCAGTCTGGAGGACAGTGGATTCCTGTATGCTAAAGCGTATGGAGAAATGCGCAGCACCAATAGGATTTTCTCAGTGGAGTCCAAGGTACTGGGATTTGGGAAACAGGATTAGCTGCTGTGTAATAATGTGGATGTGATGGGGGGCAGTGTGCTCAGAAGAGTCAGCCCATGTGGTGTGTGTGCGTGTGTGTGTCTATATGAGTGTGTGTGGAGTGGGGGGGTTGAAGGGAGCAGTCAAAGGGATTAGGAAGGTCCCAAGAATGAGATGTTCTTCTCCTCTCTTTCTCTCTGAGTTTAAAGATTAGATTTTTTTAGGGCTGAGGGTTGTAATGAAACATGAACGAGGTTGGTTGGTTCAGCAGGTGTGGGACCTCGCTCACTCCCTCGCGCTCATACACACACTGACACAAACACACAAACAAATACACATGATGTCACAAGCACGCAGAGTCCTCAGGAGCAGATGACTAAGCCTCCTCTGACTTGTATAATCACTATTGTTTAGCTTACAATGAAATGAAAAATAACTTTGCCGGCTGACACATTCTAAAAAGAAATGCAAGAAACAATTGCTAAAATGTCTTCAAAACATACATAATTTCTTTGTTCATAAAAAATCCAATCAAAGTCTGTAGTGTTGTTGTTAAGACCACATAAACTGAGACAAAGTTCAGGGTGTCTTCTGATATAAGCAAGTTAAATTTAATACTTATAAAGATCTTTTTAATACTACTTTGAGCAGTAAGGTAAAATGTCTCTTATGATACTCTCTGTTCCTATCGTTCTGGGCAGGCTGGCTAGCACGGCCTTAGTTTAAAGATGCAGATTCATTGCACAATCTAAATGTGTAGAGGGGTGAAAATAGAGGCATTGCACTCAGGTGTTGTGTCGAAGTCTGTTTCCTGCATCCAGTAGTGTTTCCCTCCTGATAAAATGATTTTTTTCTTTGGCACCAACACTGGAAATTCTTGTGGTGACTTGTCTAAAAAACACTGAAATCCAATCGAATCTGAATGTAAGACATTTTTTTCAGATCTTTAAAGTCCTTTTAAGTTACAACCAAAACCAGAGTATCAAGACCGAAACAAAACCAACTTTGAAGGGCTGAAACCAAGTCCAAGACCAAGACCAGACCAGTGTGGGTTTCACACTGCATGACACACTTACAATAAAATGTGGAACATGCAAACCATAGGCACTGATCAAACTGATCTGAGAAATTCACATTCCCATAAAAACACTGCCAGAAAACACATAAAGATTCCTCTTCATTCACTTCTTTTATAGCCAGATATATGCCTGTATATGTGTTTGTATGTGTAAGTGTACCATGAGATATGTCTTGATAAAACAATCAAAATGCATTACAGAGGTGGATTTTATGTGACTGAATATTTGTTTGTCTCTATGAGCCAAAAAATATAAACACGAAGAAGCTGAAATCAATGTAATCATCCTTACTGATTCATTTTTGCACAGGTAATTTTGTGATATTGCTACAGTTGTGGTCTTCACCAGTCTTGAAATATAAACTTTAGTCCTCTTTGTCTGAGACCAAGTGGTCTTAAGATCAAGACTGATCAGGAGCATTACAACATTGCTCCTCAGTAATTTGTCTTTCTGATTATTATGCTGGGGCGGCACAGTGGTGAGACACAGCAAGAGGGTCTGAACTTTGAATTCACTGACTGGCTGGTGCCCTTCTGTGTGGAGTTTGCATGTTCACCCCGTGTCAGCGGGTTCTCTGCGGGTACTCCGGCTTCCTCCCACAGTCCAAAGACATGCAGGTTAATTGGTGACTCTAAATTGTCCGTAGGTGTGAATATCAGCATGAATGGTTGTCTGTCTCTATGTGTCAGCCCTGTAATAGTATGGCAACCTGTCCAGGGTGTACCCTGCCTCTCGCCCAGTGTCAGCTGGGATATGCTCCAACTCCCTCGTGACCTCTAACTGAACAAATGAATTATTATGCTAACATAAATCTTTAACAAACTCTATGAAAGTCCTAGTACAGAGTGATAATTATTTCATTTAAATTCCTGAGAGTATCCCTCTATACTTATCATTCAGCGACCTGCAACCACAAACAATACATGGCGACATTTATGGACAACATCTGAGCCATCCAGCCTGGTGTTACTAACACAAAGCCTTACCGCCTCTAAGTTCCTCAAAGCGTGCAACCACCACAGGCACGATGATAAAGAGTACCAGATTCTTTTCATCAAAATCCTGTTTCTTCACCAGCAAAGCTACCTGAGGCTCAAAATCCTGCTCAGTGGGGTTTAAAGAGAGGCAATAAAAGCCTGAAATTAAAAAGAAAACTTCGGCACAGCCAGTCCTGTCATACTCCATTATCACCACATCTGTTGTTATTCCTGCTGTCTTCCCTGTTGCATCAGTCTCTTTATAACTGCGATTGTTCTGTAACAACTGTTGCTTCTTCATAGCTTCCTATCAGGGACGGACATTTGATGTGTATAGCTGTATAAGTGTCTGGTTTTAAGCTACAAATCCCCCTGTTTTAAAGGTTAACTCCAGAGATTTTACACATCAAGGTCTGGTTACAGGTCTTGGGGAGTATTACTGCATATGTGAAACATCTTTTATAAAGCCTTCTGTGGCGCCAGAGGGAGTTGCGTGGAGTCTGATAAATTGTTGATAAAGTCTGAAAAACAGCAGCCAGGGCTGAAGACTGTAACTTTAAACATGAAAACAAAAAATCTGGTGGTGCAGAGTTAGAAAGACATGAGGTTACCAGATCTCTTCAGCCTGCTCCCCGTCTCTGCTCAAGGCCAGTGGCTCAAAGCTGCACTCACCACTACTAGCACAACCCTCCATTGACAATATTACAGGAGTGCAATGCTAAATCAGTGGACATACTCTTTTAGGACTCTCTGGATGATGTGTACTTTACATTACTGAAGTTGAAGTTGAGTTGAAGGC
Organism: Cephalopholis sonnerati; assembly: GCA_019142605.1. Classification (NCBI taxonomy): domain Eukaryota; kingdom Metazoa; phylum Chordata; class Actinopteri; order Perciformes; family Serranidae; genus Cephalopholis; species Cephalopholis sonnerati. The sequence continues at coordinate 29,202,501 of JAGQAX010000007.1, forward strand.
TCCATGTTTATGATCTCAGAGGCAGAAATTCCCTCACTAACCCTAAAATCCTGATTTAACTGGTAATATGTTAACTTATAGAAGCAATATACTGTCCACAGACTGTTCCATTTTTTACTTTAAGTGCATTTAAAGTTAATTAGAGACATTAAGGAAGATTGGATCCTCCACAGATAAGTAGCACTTTTACATCAGAGACACTCAAGAGCACTGGACACTTTGAATACATTAATTCAATAACTGAACACATATTTTCAGCCTGTTCTCATTCCAGGGCGTCAAATACTGTGGCCTGGTTGGTGGCCCTGGGCATGATACGGACACACAAGGCACACTTTTAGTGTCTGTATGGGTGCTTTCACACCTGCGCTGTTTGATTCAGTTCAATCAAACTCAAGTTTGTTTGCTCCCTAAGTGCACTTTGTTTGGGCAGGTATGAACACAGCAATCACACTCGAGTGTACACCAGAACAACCGGACCGAAACCTTCTTGAAGAGGTCTGTTTGTGGTGAGAACGTGTTCCGACCTCGATCTGAACCAACTGCAGTCACATGACACATTGTTTGGGTTAAACATGAGCATGTTACAGTCCTGGAGGATTATTAATGTGCGCCTCCTCCTGTACTGCCTTATGCACATTCAGCACATCCAATGCATCAAAACATTGTTTTCTAGTTGGAGCCGCGCCTCGTTTTCAAACTGTATGCTTTGACTAAAATGAAGAGAGTATGAGAGCAATATAGTCCACGATGAGCAGCGCTAAAATCAACCTGCGTAGTTGTCCCTCCATTGTGACATTAGAAAGTGTCACATTTATCTTGCAAGTGTACTCTTCTTTAATGTTTTGTTTACTTCCTGGATTTTCCCACATGGCAATTCTAACAAATTAAGAGCAGCTTTCTCGAATAAGGCATTTCATCTGGTTCTCAATTATGCAACTTTGTAACAAAATTAGTCCCTGATTCAGACCAAAGCAAGCAACCTCTACGTCTTAAAGCACCCTCTGAGAAGCCCCAGGCTTTCAGCTTAGATCAGTGCAAACCCATCTGCAGCAATGACATAGTATAAAGAGCAAGAAAGTTAGTGCAGGGTGGTAAGGTGTGGTGGATGGTGGATTTTTTTTTAACTACATACATGTGTGTGTCCACTTATCGTTTGTCTTTGAGAGGAGTCAGTGGCAGGACACTGGGGAGCACTTCATCCCAGCGCTTTACAAAACAAGCGCTCCCAGTGCTTTTTTAAAATGATGCACTATGTGTGGGTTTTGTTTTAATGACAGCAATACCCTGACATTAACTTTATCCAGGTAGCTAAGGTAATGCTCATCAACAGAGGATGGAGCACACAGTTAACAACAAGCTTATTAACCCTCAGAGTCCGGCCAATCTGCTCACACAAACAGGCTTTTCTGTGTTTGTTGTGATAGTTTGTGACAGACATATTATACAGCTTGAAAGAGACAGTAGCTAAAGTAGGGGCGGTAATGACACCAGCACCTTTCTGAAAAGCTCTGAGATCTTCAACTAGAAGTGCTCAGAGGGACTGTATAAAAAAGCCAAAGGACTCTTCTCTAGCTGGCCACATGCAGTTGCATATGCTCTCACCTTGTTGGGAACACTTTAAAAAAAGATGCTGGCGCTCCGAAAAAACACTATCTGGACTCAGGCCCTAACGCAGGTAACATCACATGACATACATAAGTTATGGAACAAACAAACTTCATAGTTTTGTTGCCTAAACCTAAAGTAGTGTTGATGACAAAATCTACTTTTCTCTTATTTTGAAAGGACACTGTATCATGTAATGGGTGGACATTAACATGCCATCCCTGAACGTACAAAAGTGACACTAGAGGGGTACTTAGAGTGTGATACTTCAAAGCGTATAGGTCACTGACCTTGCTACCTTACTTGACAAGTTGGGAGTGTTGATATTTTATAATGACACATGTCCATTGCACAGCCAGTGACACTAAAGATAAATGGCGAGTGTCTGATTACATTTTAATTAAAAATAATCAAACAATTACAGGGTGTAAATGGTTTCCTGCTCCACCAATTTGAGACTGTGACAGTTTTAGTAAAAACCTCCATGGTGGCTGACCTTTATCATCAAAGAGGAGACTTTCTGCAACACATTTTCAGTCCAGATAATTCTTCCAGACTACACACACTGGCTCATTTAATTGTTTTAATCTACAGTGGAGGCTGAACCAAAGAACTGTGAGCACTAATTCAAGGTTGGACTGTGACATGGTTTGACCTTTGCATGTTACTACATTTACTCTACTACATTTTTCTATCTTCCTCCACTGAAAAAAGTAGTGGAGTGTGGTGTTGTAGAAGAATCTTAATCTTAAAAAATCAACTTACTCTCTGCCTCTCTTTTCATATTTCTGTTTACTATTGTTCTGCTTTGAACAAAATATATTAAAGTAAGAGAAGTCGTGAGGACAGAATTTAATATTATTACATTTTCACCCTAAGATACCTGCAGAAAAACAAATACAGAGACAAGAAAAATAAAACCAGGAATAAATAAAGCCACGTCAGTTTGTATTACTGTGGTCTTCACAATAATAACATGGCTGTCCCTGGATCCACTCTACCTCTGTCCTCATCTGCGCTTCATTTAATGTCACTGCAGAAGAAGCACAGAGCATTTTCCAGACAGTAGAATTGGGAGCTCAAGTATTGCAGGGCTGCACCATCACTGCCCTGCTGAACACAGATCTGGAGTGACAGGTTAGGAAGTGAATAGTTCTTCCTTTTTGCTCACAGCCCTGACCTCTGATCTGTCATCTCATATCTACAGTATGTTGCTCGGACAAGTCTGCTCCTGTTCCAGATCACATCCAGTTCAACTCTCTCCTCTCTGCAAAAGAATTTTTTTAACATGTTCTACGTGTTTTTAAAGGTCCAGCAGTAGGATTTCATGACACTGAGCAGTGAGGTTGCAGATTGCAAATAAGTGAACACCTTTCAGCCCATACCTGCCTTCGCAAGTGTGTTGGAGAACCTACAGTGGCCTTTAGGTAACTTAAAAAGGTAAAATGTATTTTGTAGAGCCAGTGTTCACTTGGTCCATTCTGGAGAACTGCAGAAACATGACGGTGCAACAGAAGTCTATCTATGTTCCCAAGTTCAATATTCTGTTTAAACACATCAAATATTGTGATTGGGTCGAATTTGACAAATGATTTCATAAATAAACTAAACTGTCCCTAAACCTCTTACCTAATCTTAACCTGTTTGGATTCAGGTTCAAATGTTACGTTTCATTTTCATGTCCATTTTCATCCGCTTATCTAGGGCCAGGTCGTGGAGGCAGCAGGCCAATCAAAGCACCCCAGACGTCCCTCTCACCAGCAACACTTTCCAGCTTCTCCTGGCAGACCTGAGAGCCAGATGAGATATATAATCCCTCCAGCGTGCTCTGGGTCTGCCATGGGGCCGCCTACCAGTGGGACATGCCTGGAGCGCCTATAATAGGAGGTGCCCAGGAGGCATCCTGATCACATGCCTGAACCACCTCAACTGACCCTTTTCAACGTGAAGGAGCAGCGGCTCTATTCTGAGCTCCTTACCCTATCTCTACGGCTGAGCCCCAACACCCCATGAAGGAATATCATTTCAGCCGCTTGCATCTGTTGCTGTTAGACCATACAGACATGGAGAAAGCATAAGAAAATAGAAAAAGAATAAGAAGTAGCCCATGAAAGAAAACTGCATTAGGTATAGTGCCAAAAGTTGAAAAAATAAGAAAATGTGCAGGATCAGCTGCAAAAGGCTGCATGGTCGGCACATGCACATGCGTAGATGGCATGTGCCATATCCTCACCCTGAAATATTTTGCATCTTTTTTTTCTTCCTCTCTTTCAATTGGTTAATTAATAGGTTGGCTAAGTCTTTCTGAATTTGGGGCTGAATATGTTGGGTAGTTTTTCTCCATGCATAAAAAGTAACTATTGGGGCACCATGGTAACTCACCTAGTAGAGTACATACTATTAAGGTCAGGTTTAGTGCAATTTCATACCTCTAGGAGTCATGATTATAGTCCCTTAACCAAACCCTAGCATGTTATATCAAGCAAATACGGAGTTGGGAGTGTTCTGTGGACTTTGGAAACATAGGACTCAGGAAACATAAGACGCTTTGTCATGTTCCCATTATGTGCCGTGTAAATCTGGGGAACATAGGACCCTGGGAACATATGAACTGACTCCCTTGAAGAGAACCTGCTCCCCGTGTAGATATGAAGAGCTTATCTGAAGCTACCACAACAATTCTTAGTGTCAGATGCTTATACACTAATAAAAACATAATTATGAATATTACATTACATTTCTGCCAACAAATTCCCCTAAATCCTAAACACAGCTCCTTTAAGTGCATTTTTTAAATTATACTTTAATTTTATTGACCCTGTGGCTTCTTAAGGACCTTATTCTCTGAGTAGACATTTTTGTGTTTACATTATTGTTATTGTTTTCTTATATTTGTACCCTTTATATTAGCAATTCTTCCATTTTATATTGCAGCTTCTGCCCAGCAGCTTTCCCATGGGATAAATAAAGTTTCATCCTATCTCATCTTACTGTGAATACACTATAGCAGTAGTTCCTTAAGTTGGGTGCCTTCAAGAAAGGCAAACTTTGTGTATTTTGTTTTAATATAAACTTAAAATAATATTCCACCACATAGAAAATGAGGCAACATGTATTAACATCAGTGTTGTATTGCATTTTCAAAGGTATCAAACTAATATGTATTATGCTGAGGCTAACAGGGGTGACATGACAGCTGTATAAAATTAATGAAACTGCAACTAATGATTATTTTTATTATTAATTTAAGTATTGTTTGGTCAGTTATTGAATCAGAGGGTCCTAGGTGAACTTCAAATTACTTATTTTTTGTCAGACCAACAGTCTAAACTATATGAAATCAAGGTTATATAATACAGAAAAATGGGAAAACCCTCACATCTGACAGGCTAGAATCAAAAAAAGGTTCACATTTTTGCTTATAAATGACATACAGAAGCAATCAATTATGTTGTCAGCGACTCTTTTGTTGATCAGTTAAAGGATGGTTCGATTCCTCATGTCTGGACTGGAGATATATTGTTCAAAACTAGGCTGCTAATTCAAAACAGACTGTAAACAGAATGATTCATCACATGATTCAGTGCTTTGGTTGTTGAGCTGATATATTCCCTGCTTATAAATAACCACCAAGTTGTCTTACTCCGTATTCCCTTCGGTGGAGCAAAGAAGGTCAAATGTGAGCATGATGTGTACTGTGCTCTCTGTGCTGGCCACGCAGTGAAAACCTGGCCTACAATACACACAGAGGATTTCTGTGGATATCTTCTATTGTCTTAATTGAAGAGTCAACAACAAAATAAAAGGTCCGTCTTGACACCATCTAATCAGACTTGGCAAGTTGTGCTGGAAGAGGATTCATCACATGACAGAAAACTTAATTCCCTCTCCGTAACTGCAGGACATCTGTGCTGAATTGGCTGAATTGGTTTGTAACACACCGTGTTCACTGAACTGGGGAGCAGAACTTCCCCATCAGGTCCGACACAAGACTAGCTCCGGCTACAAACTACCCAGAGGGCTGCAACAGTCAGTCATCTCTCTGTCCTACTTTCCCTCTTTTCATCCTCCTCCTCCGCTCATATCTTCCCACCCTCTAACTCCATCCCTCCATTTCACTCCTCCATCGCAGAAAGGAAAAAGCAGCACCGGGCTGATTGCTTTAAAGTGCTATCGATAAAAATGAAAACACCACTTTCTGGATGTATCTGAGAAAATTCAGCAGGAGATTGAAAGCTGTTCTGGCGGGCCTGGATCATTGGATATCATAAATTATAGTTTACCTTAGATAGGAGAGATATTTATTTAGCTAGCCATAAGATTTCCGAGTTTCCGTTTCATGTGTGTAGTATTTGAATATGCAAAATGAAATGAAATGTAAACATCTGCAAAGGACAGCCCCCCCTCTTAAATTGACAGATCTCAGGTTGAACATGCTGTTAAAGCAAACAAGCTCCCACTTTTGCCATTTCCTCATCTCCTTTCTCTATCACTGAAGCTGACCAAAGCAAAAAGACATGCAGGAAAGCCAATAAAGGCTGTGTGAGTTTGTACAAGCCTGCAAGGTGTAAAACTGGTGACTACACATATTGTAGATTTCAACTTGTTCATGACTACATTTCATTTCAGTCCAGATATTTTATGAACTGAAGAAGAAGAAGAAGCTTGTCTATAAGGCAGCTGTGGACAGCAGATACATTCATTCATAGATCAATACAGACTGATTTACTGACTTTCCTGCTGTAACTACATTGAACATTATTTTCTGTCGATTTTTGTTGGATGGTGAAATAAATAATTTACAGCTTAAGCATTAATCCATTGTTACAGCATGTCTGAAAACAAATACAAAAGGATATTATAAGTTTAATAATTCATATACAAATAAGTTATTGAATGAGGGACAAGTGTTCGAGGGTGCTGTTCTGACTGATGCACATTACGCACGTTTCACTGTTTACCTTCATCATTAGCCTGAAAACGACACCAGCCTGCTACAGTGTTACCATACAGACCTCCACACTAAAGTCAAGGTGAGCAAAAGTCCTTGACTGGATGACTGACAGCCACTTCCTGTTTCAAATTAAAAGTCCTCATTTCAAGTTAATAGTCCTCTAGCTTTTCATACACGTTCCAGTACTAGGTTTTGACCTGGTCTTCTTTCTCTATCCAGTGTCCCTCTTGGGGCTACATATACTTTTTAAACATGTATATGAAACCATACCCTAACCAAAGCACTCCTGTTTTCTAACCCCAGTCTCTACTGTCAAAGTCCAGCACTCATCCATCCACCTTGACTGCCTCCCTACGACTTGCAAACATAAGTGTAAGCACAAGTGTAGCACTTACCTCACTGAATAAACATTGGCAGTGAACATAATTCAGGCAGCAATAACATTTTCCTTCAAAACTGATAAACCAATTTGTGGTATATACATGTAATTTGTAGGACACAGTGAGATAGACTGTAAGTAATTTGGATGCAAACAGTTTTCCAATGCACTGAAAGGTTATACAGCACCCACAATTTTGGTGCACTTACGATTGCTTTTAGCTTTAACTAAAGTGGTAGCAATGTTCCTGTGTGTCCTGATCTCAGCATTTACTTTGGTGGGTAAATCGTTATCATAGCGAGCAGAAACAGCGGCGAAAACTCTGAGAGTAAGATCAAAGTTGTAATAAACTGCGGCAGCACTTCATCTGCAGGACCGGTGATATGCATCTGAACAGCACACACAAATAGACAGAGACATATACAGACACAGACACAGACAGACAGGCAGACACAGAGACAGACAGAGAGGCAGACCAATAGAGACGGGTGCTGCAGGTACAGCAGACAGAGAGAAACACAGAGAGTGACAGACATTGACGTACACAGGAGACGGAGAGAAGGAGAGAGAGAGGGAGGAACGGAGGAGGATGGTGAGCTCCCCGGGCTGTGAACCTGCCATGTGTAGAGGCATGCTGCACCATCTGTGTTGAGACTGTTTACGCAACACACCACTGCTGCAGACACCCTGCAGATACACACCCCGTACCACCTTGCATAGGACATCACAGGGCAGGGCGGTGGCATGCTTCACTTGGTGCAGAAATGAAAACAGCAACAAAAATAACAACCACAGCAAAAACAAAACAGAGTCAGGGCAGGGCCACATGTCTGACACCAAACACGACAATTATGAAGTTTCACATTAAAGAATAACATGTAAACTTTGACGACACACAACAGCAAACCCAACAAAAATCAAACAGGACAGAATAGAGGAATAAAAATGAAAAGAAACATGGCAGCATGTTAGTGCCACCGCTTGTTACCCTGCAACACAACACGACCCTAAACAGCAATGACAGCCATTGACTGTTTCCTGTCAGGAGGCCCAGTATCACATGCAAACACTAATCATAACAAATTTAAATTTATCAGAACTGCAAACAATGAGCCACGACACAGCCACCACGGTGTCTGCCACTGCTACACGCTGAGAACAAAGAGAGGCAAGAAAGGACAAGACAGAGAGAACAAACAACAGAAGTGATGTCACACGTATTGACAGAGAACGCAAGACATGATGAGGTTTGTGAGGAGGGAGGATAACGGGAGCGAGAGAAAGAGGCAGAGCAAGCGGGGTAAAGGAAGGCCACAAAAGAATGACCGGGGAGACAGAGAGAGTCTAGTGCATGGTGACAGTGCTGTCGTGTCTTGGCGGTGCCAGCTAGACTCCAGAGATGTCTTCAACAGACACCGGATGCTCAGAACGCGACTTCTTTGTGTGGAACCAGAACGGACCAAATGTCCAGAGAAAGGAGGTGGTTATTGTGGTGGCAGAAGATAAAGGCATAGATTTTCCCAAATGCCTTTTAGAAATATAAAAATTATCATCAATTGACCTTTTACTAAACCCCTCCCCCAAACCAAGCTGGTCTCACTCCTAACTCATCAAATACAGATGCAAGGTCAGTGGGCCGTGGTGTCAGATACTGGCTCACTGAGGCATCCTTTTAATGGTGGTGTGAGACTCAGTGGGCAGTGGCATGTTTTTTGTACATTCTGGGCAAACTACTATGAGAGAGTCCACACAGAGCAGAAGGGAGGAGAGGTGGATGGGTCAAAATAACTCAGACGTTCACTAGGGAGGTCGCTGTTTGAATCTTTTGTGAAACCAAATGTCAACTGTGTTATTTTAATAACAGTGCAGTGTGCTGGTGCATGTAGCATACTGTGCTACTGATGATACATTATATTGTTTATTATATTGTAACATATTTTAAGCCAAATCATTTTTATCTAAACTAAATGAGTACTTTGTTTGCCTTAACCAAAGAAAGTAAATCTAACAACGATATTGTTTACTTACATTCTTAAGTGTCATGATCCAGGGTTTATTTGTAGTCTTATCGCTAGGATTTTGTTTGTTGGGTTTTCTGTTTGTATTCTCCCTTGTTTCATGTTCATTCATGTTTAAGCTTATTTTATTTTGTAGATTCACTCCTTACATGTCATGTCTGCTTTTATTTCCTGCCTGTGTGCCGTAAGCTGAATCCAAATGTCCACCAGCTGGACTTGCAGGCTTAGCCCTCGCGGACTTCAGTTGTACGTAGTGTGACGTATTTACCGTAATAACGTAAAGTCTGCGTGGGCAGTGACTGCAAGCGGCAGACAGACAGCCCTCAACACTGTTTTGTGCTTTGCAATAGAAATCACTGCTGTCATATTCATATATATGTCATAAAAGTTGACGAAGAGTACCTTCTCATCTGTCCCTGCAGATAACAAGATATAAATCTCATGTATACCTTTGTTGTTTTTCAGCCATTTTTTAGCCTATTTCACTGCACAGCCTGCACAGCCTATTATTGCACAGGCTGCAATAATAAAATGCATTTTCAGTCCCTCTACAGCCTACACTTATACATATCTCTGTATCATGATGTGGTTGAATATTATTTCTGGCCTACACAATTCAAATAGCATTTTAATAGGCCTAACTAACAATAACTATTTTACACAGTTATATCTTTTTTCGGCAACTGAAAAAAGCACAACACGTTTAGATTGCAGTGAATTGTGGGTTATTAAATCAGTGAAGTCTGCTGAAGTCTACACCCAAGGCGGACTCTCTGGAAGTCTGCAGAAAGTCTACTTGAGGCCCCTTGTGGACTGGCTGAATTGAAGCTTTGGACAGCCCTAAGCACTCAACTTCCCAGGAACGCGCCTGCAAAGTCTGTGAGTCTGCAAGCGCAGTGAAGTCCGGACATTTGGATTCAGCCTTCATCTTTTACAGCACAGCTCTGATTAGTTTCTCTCACCTGTTCTTACTCCCCCAATTAGCACTTCTCCCTCATTTCCCCAGCCACACACCTGCCCTGCATTAGCCTCATTAGTCCTGCCCTGCTCCTGAGTTTTCCTGCCTGTTCTTCTGCCTCATCACTTTATTCCCCTCACCTGAGCTTCTCCACCCTTTCCAGTTGGTAGCTGGTTTTCAGTTCAGTCTCTGTTGGATTCTTGATTTGGTTGTGTGATGTTCAGTTGCTGTTTCCTGGAATAAAGAGTCATCTTTTTTAACTCCTGTGGTCTGCTGTCTCCTGCGTTTGGGTCCACCTTCCCCACACTGCATAACATTAAGTTTACTTTAAAAAGACTGTTTGCATTTGATGAGCGGAAACTGTACAAGTTGCTCTTAAAAAGACACAATGCATGTGATGAGCGTGAACTGACACACCTTTACTGAGTGTCTGAAATTGATGCTGTAAGCGTACCTGGAACATCAACAGTTTGACATGTAGGACTTCTGAACAAGCGTCGTTATTTAACACGTTGGGAGTTGGGAGGTGTTGTACACAGTGTGTTTGTTTCTTCTAACCCAATCTGCTAACACTAGCATTTGTGGTTAAACTAGCTTGTTACCAACAGAAGTAACCATGCAAAAAGGAACCATACATATTACAATATACTCAACTTGACTTTACCTAACTCATCATGTCATTACCATAAAATCACTTTTCTAATGTAGAAAATATACATTTGAAAATGATAACAGTGAATCATAAATGTTTTTGTTATGTATTTCTACGCCTGACATCTGAAGAGTGCTCTGTTAACAATGTCTGATATTATATTTTGTCTTACATCACTGTCATATGATAGTAAGGCTCACAGACTCTATCCTACAAGCTCTACAATAGAGCTTTGATCCTCTGCCTGCCCAGACCTGACTGGGCCCGACCCGGCCCACTGGGTTTGGGTCAGGTTTGCTCCCGTTTCTCTGTATTTTATTTGTTTTTTTGTTTTAAATGCACACTTTTTAGTCTGTTAAATGTCATAAATAAAGTATGGACTGTGTTGACATCAACCCACGCCAACTCCTGCCTCTCATTAATGAGGAGAAATGTTATGCAATCTCTTTTAAAATATATATGGCACATGACAGTTTTAGGCTGTGCTGAACATTTGATAGGAGACGGCACATGTCAGAGATCATGTCACAAATGTTTTTTTACTGCACTGAAAAGACTTCGGCTGACTCTAGCTTGTAATAAATGTTTAAATTTTTTCTTTTCTTTTCTTTTTTTTTCCAATGACAGTGGAAATTCAAGTTTTTAATTGGGCTCAGGCCCAAAACTGCTGCTGTGGTACTGGCTCGGGCAGCACTTGGACAGAAACTATGCAGGTCATGTAAGGTTAGGCCTGTTTTTTGAGCCAAATCAAAGCTCTGCAACACAAGAACAAAGCCACATCTTTATTTTCATGTCTTCTACATGGTTCATTTTCTGGTGTCAGGGTCATTTAGCATAAGGAATATGTGGGAAATGCAGCACTGTAACAACACAACCTCAGTGCATGCACAGACTCTGAAACTAAACATAAATCTCCACTAAATCCGAGGACACATGCAGTATCAGGGCTTCTATATTACCACTGACTGATGCAGACCAAAGTATGTCAGACTGACCTGCTCCAACAGTGTATATATAATACATCAGAGAGAAAGCTGTAAAAAAAAACAAACATATTTTTATGGCACAGTAGCAAACTTAGTTCATTTGGGCCAGGTGCACTTTTACTGCGCCAAGGTCGATTCCATAATATCATAACGCAAGATCAAAACCGCAACTTGTTTATTGGAAAATCTGCCCATCTGGCCGAGCATCTCGGCTGGCAGCAGGATGAAAAGATGACTCAAAGAAATAATGTTGGGGAACGAGGGGAAAGCAAACGATGTGAATCATGAGTAAGGCCTGGCAGGTCCCGATTGGCTCCACAGTGGAAACCAGACCAGACTGAGCCAGACTAGGCTGGGTGCCCAGCGCTGCCACCTAGGGCAGTGGACCAACAGAGAGGCGCTAGTTGAATGAGTATGCCTATTCATTTTGCCAACTGTGCAGCCAGCTAGGCATGGAAGCAGAAACAGAGAGAGAGACAGAGAAAGATGAGAGTTTTAGGAAGACATCATGGTCATGGCTGGAAGGGTTTGGAAGAGCAAAGGCTTTGAAAAAATGAAAGCAGGAGTGGAGAGGAGGACGGGAAGTTGGTCTGAGAGAGATAATGATGTATCTGCTTCGAACAATGGGGACAGCAGGACAGCAGCAGTGAAATGACCTCTGAATGACAAAGCCTGTGTGCTGGTGCTGCTTGTGCTTCTTACTGTAGTCAAAAAACCTTGAAAACTTAAGACATAATACAGGTGCATGCTTCAGCCCCTTAAACTACACATTCTGGATGTTTTACATTACTGTCAATCTCTTTTAAAAGCATACTATACTTACATTGATAGTTCATGTCAGTACAGTAAAACAAAAAATAGTTTGTTGAAGTATTTAGCTGGTATTCAGCTTTCGGTATGTGTGTAGGTGCACAGCTATGCAGCTCGTTAAACACAGTACCGATGAAGGTTAAAGACAGGAGTTGGGCTTTGAAACTTGAAGCAACTATGAAACTATACAACTTCAATAACAGCGATTACAAATTAGAAAAAGGACAGATACCATGACAAGAGTGAGGCCAAAGATACTGTAAAGATGAATTAGTAGAGTCAAAAGTAAAGACTAACTGTCAAACAGGACTGAGCATTACACTGACACTATATTGATATTGTGATACAGGGGTATATATCATCTTTGGATATCGTAATATCCTATGTGTTGTCTTTTCCTGGTTTTAAAGGCTTCATTACAGTAAAGTGATGTAATTTTCTGAACTTTCCAGACTGTCCTAGCCATTCTATTATTTGCCTTTACCTACTTAGTGCCAGTTCATAGTTTTAACGTCCATGTGTCCACCAGATTTTCACTTTTGGCCATGTGACGTAGACGCCATCATCTACCCATGTTCACGAGGGTCCACACAGACCCCTGATTGCGAACCAGCTGCAGCCGCCTCATCGCGTTGAAGTTATTTTTAAGATGGATATTTGACAGGCATTCACTCCGGAGCCAGCAACATCGTTTTAATCCTACTTTCATCTGCATGACCAAAGCTCTCCACTGACGTTCAGTGTGGAAAGCATGTCCAAGCCTGATGTCTTTCACCTGGCGACCAGGAGTCGCCAGGTGAAAGACATCAGGCAAGATATTGTCAGGCTCCATTTGTGCATGTAACATAGCTAGCTTACCTATCTAGCTAGTGAGCTGGTGTTGGTGATGTGCATCATGCAAGATGGGTGACCACTGAGCGTTTTAACACAAAACTAAATGGTGCTACGACAAATGGCAACTTTCTTGACTTGCAAAATTAGCTTTTAAATTGACAGACAACATGTGTGTAATTCATGGCACAATTCAAACCATAATAAAGAATTATTTGACTCTTTGACTCATTACTTCAACTCTTCACTACCTTACAAAGTATGTTTTCCTAAATAAAATCCCATGGAGGACACAGGAAGGGGAGCGACTTCGCCTCTCAACAGAACTGTGTCAGTGGTGGTGTTCAAGTGAAACCAGCTGCTAGTGTCGCTTGTTGTTAAACTCATGGAAGCTCTGAATTTTGAGTGTTTTTAATACAAGAATGTCCCAGATCCACATCATGCTTTATTTATGATGTCCACTGCTCATTTATGTCTCCTGAGTTTGATTTATTGAAACTACTCCTAATGAATGCAGCACTTATTGGCTGCTCCCTCTAAAATGTAAGAAGTCAGATCTTCCTTGAAAGCACCACAGGACTTAAATGTATCTTTGGCAAGAAAATAAAGATGACTCATTGCCAGGTGTTGTGGATCTCATGCCAGTTTCAAGCCTCTATAAGTTCATTTTCATATTGCACTATCATGAATAAAATAAATAGCTACCTGCAAGGTAGAAAACAAGTCAACAAACTCATGTTGTGGAAAATGGTTGGCAGTAACATTAAGTATACATGATTTGTAGTTAACGGGCTAGAACAGTCATTTCGTGCATTCCACTGGAGAAAAACAGCCCCTTCAGCATGCTGAACTCTTGCAACATGTTGCAGATTACTGTTACAGTAATATCAATTTATTACTTTCAGTTTAACTGCCATGTATTCATCACGCTTTGGCATAAGCTTAAACTCAAAAACCATTACTGCAGCAGATCTGTAGATGGACAAGCAGCTCCTGGGGCAGGGAAAACAAAGACGTGAGCTAATTTTAGACATGCTGCAGCACAAAGCAAAACGCCACCGAAAATTAGAAGCAGGCTCGTGCTTAATGAGATGACGACTGATGCCGGTGACATGTTTTGTAATTTAGTGAAATAGATTTGTAATACAGATGTCTCATCTAGGCGCATCTCAGGTTGATAGAGAACTAACTACAAAAACTTAACTTTATATGTCGGAGCAGTTTAGAGTCTCTGATTTTTAAGGACTACAGTGTAGAAAAGTTGAGGGTCAGTAATAGAGTGGACAGTGTGGCTGAAGAGGACAGAGGCAGAAAGTGTTATAATAACCCCCGTCAAGAGGAACACTTTGGACCTGAAGATACAGAGGAGAAAAGAAGCTTTAAGTGCTGGGGGTAAAGTGTCTTTATCTGTACAGGAAGCGAAGGCTGCTGGGTCAAGAGGGGCTCGTGGCTGGGTAGAGAAGATAGTGAAGTTGGAAAGTTGTGGGAGAGTGTCGGTAGGATCACAGAGCTGTGAGGAAAGAAGACAAGTTTCCGGGAGAAGCAAGGTGTCCCTGTTCATTTCAAGAAAATGAAACAAAATTCCATTCAAGTCAGCAACCTTTGTATAAACATGCAGGGAAGACACTGGGGTTATAACTTTTTCTGTCTGTGCCCTGCAGCAAGATGCAACTCTACAAGGATAATAACAGAGTGTAAAAAAAAAAAGGGCAGACACACATAGTTGAAAAGAATACAAGTTTAGAACAGAAAGGGGAAACTGATAATTTGCGAAACATTTGTTTGTGTGTGGACTGGCCACAGGTGGGTTATTGGGGCTGAAAGCAGAATGGTCATTTTGGCAGGAAAACAAATAGCAAGCAGCACTGAATATTTGATGCAGTTATTCTGCTGGAAATAAACAACAGTGCTGAAAGATGAAAGCCAGAGGAATGATATGTGACCATTTTAGCCACTGTCAAAACAGAGAAATCTACTGTAAGTGTGCGAACACACTTTTGCATGCAGTGCCGATTGTATGGCTGATGCTTTGGAGACACTGTGTAAGATAAGAAGTGTGTATGACAGGGAATCAAAGGGAGAAAGAGTGTCACAGAGGAGCCTGAGTTAACAACTGCAGAGTTAACAGAGCAGCACAAGTGACTGCAGTGCAACGTTCAAAGGAAATATGAAAAGATTTCATGAAAAACTATCAACCTGTACCTTAAAAATAAGATAGAGTGGGTGTTTCTTTAAAGTCAAGCCTTGACAAAGCAGGGCAACGCTGCCCTGATGACATGACTCATAACTGGTAAAAAACTGAGTGCAAGCTGTTTTTTAAAGGCTGTGGCGTGGAGATGATCCATCTCGGGGTTTCATGTTTATCTCTAGTCTTATGTTAATCTATAGCTTTACATCTAGGCTGTAGATCAAAGGGGCTCTGTACGAAATTCAGAGCATACGGGTTGTCTGGAAAGAGTTCTCAACATAGAGGTGGCTGAGCCGGCTTCTAGCAGGTAATGTGCTAACTCCATAAACAGTGCTAAACAGCAGCAACAGTGCTGACAGACCTAAACCTGAGAATGAGTGCTACACTCCTACGATCATGCCGTCCCAACATCAGTGGTAACTGCTATATGAGCGCACTGCAAAGCGGTGGTGATGAGGTTGCCAGTGGGATACAAACATGCACTTACATGCACGCACAGCCGGGCCTGCCTACTACATCAAACCACAGAGAAGCTCCGATTACAACACCCAGTGACATAGGTGTAGAATTCAGGGGGACACAGGGGACACGTCCCTCTAAATATTTAGATATATTTAATAAAATAATAAAATCAAACCATATTTAATTAATTAACTTAATTAATATTTATTCATTTAATTAATATTTTACATAATACTCTGAATAATTTTAAAGAATATTAAATAATAATTAATTTAATATTATTTAATAAAACATGAAAGAAGCAGAAGACTTTTATTTTTTAAAGGAATTAAAGAAATTTCCACCATGAATTGATGAAAAAAGGCACCAATCGATGCATAAAAATTCACCAGAATGCAGGAAATTACTTTTTGGACACTCAAAATTTCCTCCGTTTCATATGTCTCCCCTCCAATGTTGAAACAAAACTTACACCACACAGATTCAGTGGCTTCATTCTCTCCACAGGTCACCAGAACTCCACTCTTTCTTAATATAGTGGTATAGTGGTTTGCCTCTGTATTAATGCTCTAAATGTTGCATACAGAACCTTTTTAAGGGGAAAACCAACTAAATTAAGAATTCAAATATGTTATTTCCATGGCCTAGGAAAGTTCAATTAATATTTATGAACATGAGCTACTCTCTGTCAAAGCCAGAACCCAGAGAAGTCTCAATCTTGTGATGTCATCAAGTGGAAACTGTGGAGCTGCTCCATAGATAACTAATGGGAGCCTGATCTTAAGAACACACAGATAGTTTGTTTTATTCTTTATACCCAAATGAGTTTCATTCTATTGTCGTGTTTTCAGTTCTGATGCAGAAAATGTACTCAGATATTCAAAACATTCCCCTGGGTGCTCTCAGTGTCATCTATAACATCTTTCCTAAATCATTGTCTATGGAGCAGCTTCTGACTTTATACTTGATGACATCACAAATATGGGCTTTAGCTCAAGTTTTTGATTTGGGAGAGAGTTGTATATGTTTAGTATTATTTCTGGACTGCCTTAGATCATAGGAATAATATGAATTTTTAAAATGGGCGTAGGCTCCTTCTTAGATTGACCACATTTTGATCCATACCAGTTGGGCTGGGATCAGTTTGCATGCTAATACATATTTTTCTAATGTTCAGAGCTGACAGCAGGCTCTTGGATTCGATCCACAAAATGCCTCAAATATGCTGCAGAGGTTTAGGATTAAAAGAGGTACCTTCATCCACTTTATGACTAATGTATATCAAGGGTAGCAGTACCCCCATTTCTAACTCCAATTACTGCAGGGCCAACTTATTTCCAAACCTCCGTGGACAGGGCTGGTTAGGTGCCAGAGAATGTGTCAATAATTTAGTCATCCAATTTAAAAGAAGTATTAGATACAGATTCTGTATTACAGGAGTTATAACACAGATATGTTAATCAAATTTAAAACAGAGTCAGTGCAACCTGTTAAACAGGCTCAGTTTTCATGTCAGTCTTTTGAATTACAAATCTTTACTGATTTCTATTCAGAGGTCACATGTGCTGAAAGATGCACAGCTCTATCTCCCTGTAGGCTACCATACATCCTTCTGGATATTAACTCAGCTGTCAAGCATTCATATTAACTGGGAATACTGGGGAAATTGGGCTCCTCTGAAGCATGAAAATGTTCTAACTGAACTATTACCTTTATCTGGTTATTCACAAACTGCCTGACAGTTTCAGAAATGTGGGAAATACCGAGAAAAGTTTAGCAGGTCGGTCACATTTTCATTCAGTTAGAGTCCTATTATAGCACCACTTTCTGCTAGAGAGCACAGTGATAAATATTTTAATAACCAGGCACACATAAGAGACAATGGCATGCTAAACAGATTGTTCTTGACACAGCACAGATTTATCGTGACTACCGCTCCGCTATTGTTCACTTTTTATTAGCTGCTCTTTGCTTGCTTGTCCATTGTGAAGGGTTGTTGCTCATAACTGCAGACTGGTGCTATCTGTGCAGCTTAACACTATTGTTGTGACTCTAAGCTGTTGTTCATCTTTTACAGAAGACTCTCATGATCGTGTCTCCTTTGTCTTTTGAAAGTAGTGGTTGTCAAACTGGCACGAGACAAGCGGAGTTGCACAGATGGAGAATAACTGTATACACAAACACAAGCATGCAGCACTTTGTCTAGAGTCCACACACACAAAGTCCTCCTAAGCTCTTATGAATGTGCTCACAAATACACACTTCAGCGTTTTGTCAATGGTAGGAGGCCATGTCTACACTAATGTGGCTACATTTAAAAAAGGCTGTTGATACAATGAGTTCACTGGTCACAATGAAACACCACAACACTTATCGATGCAGGTGTTCAGCACATGTATGAATGAGCCTTTCACAACAAATCCTCCATAGTCACTGACCACATTTAACAACCATATTTATGTTCCCAGAGGGCCTATCTTCCACAGTTCAATATTCCGTTAAAGGAGAAGTCCGGTATTTTGCACTGTGAGCCCCATTCCTGGTTGTTTATGATGAAATAGAGTGGATCTAAATCTTGACGATTGCTCCTTCTCTGAGAATTTGAGAGAATTTGGCTTTCCCCTGCCTGGCTTAACAATGCTGTCTATGGCCATGTGTAAATCTGTCCTAAAACCACCTTAAACGTTCGTTTTCAAAGCCATGAAACTGACCGAGTGGTCAGTGGTGTTCGTTGATGTCCGACATAAAAATCGTAGCAAACTGTGGTTTCCATGACGATTTATTTGACATTTTGTTCATGCATTGATTTCCTATAGGAAGTCTCATTGTCCGTTGGTAGTAATCTGCCACCGGAAACGGAAAGGGGGTTGTTTACGACAAGGTTGTAGTCACTGTAAAACATGTGCAATGACAATAAAGATCATTCATTCATTCATTCATTCATTCATTGTAGTCTTTTAGCTCAATGAAAGTGCCGGCTCGACAGTCGCTGACTCCCGCAGTCGCTGACTGCACAAAACTTGCCCATTATTACTTGCTTGTAAACAACCTTCACAGTACGATGTCTTTGAATGCAACGCCAGCCTTCTTCTTCTGCTTCTTTCTGTGTCCCATTACATTGCAATGGTTTCCTGCCAGTTGGCGACACTCACGTAAAGGAGCATTATCGCCATCAAGTGGGCTGGAGTGTATAATGCTTCAGGGTCAAACGAACGATCAAGCGGAAGTTTACACACGGGTGTGAGGCAGCTGAAAAAATAGTTCCACAATTAAGATGAATAACGAAAACACGAATGGAAACCACAGTTTGCTACGATTTTTATGTGGGAACATCAAAGAACATCAATGAAAAACGTTTCATTTATCTATACTGTCTTTTCCATACGTTGTAAGACACTCATAATAACAATCTGAGCCTGTCAGTGTCAAATACAAACATTTGTAATTGACGTAAATTGAGGGTGCACAACTGCCCGTAGGGATTACGCTGCAGCCTGTTTTGCTGCTGTGGCTCTCTCAATACAGGACCATCTTCAAAAACTGTTGTCTTCATTGGTCACTTAGACACCCAAACATGGAAATTAGGGTCGTGATTGAAAAATATTTAAGTTTCCCTTCAACCCAGACCTTTAGAGATGGAAGTAGTTGGTCGCTGGAGCTCTCTCACTCTTACCTGACTCTAGACCTCTTTCCTAATCTCAACCTGTTTGGAGAAATATTCAACAACTATTAATTTCCCAACTGTAAAATGTTTATTAAATATTTTTCTCTTTTTATTGTATTTTGTTTTTCTAGTCTCTTTTAGGTGGTTAATTATTTGGTTGACTAATTCTTACTGTTTTAAACTTAGGGCTGAATTATGTCCAGGAGTTGTTGTTCATACAAAAACAGTAACTATTATCTAGACTAAGACCTGTGTCAGTGCAATTTCATGACTCTAACAGGCATAATAATAGTCCCCTAACCTAACCCATGTCATATTAAGCATTTACAGAGCTGGAGAACATCTTTTCAGGTTCCCATTATGTGTTACAGAATATAGAGCAGGGGAACACAGGACCCTGGGAACATAGAAATAACCCCAATTTAGTAGCAGGGGAGCTTCCTGTTGTTAACTTGGCCGTGATACATGTTCCTTACTCATTAAACACCACAAAGCCACAGAGACCATCATAATCTGACAAGTCAGTTATAAATAAGAGGCAGCTGAGCTATTACCCTTATGTGCAAGGCTTGTATAGGTTAGTTTTGTACTGAACTGAGTGTGACAGCTTGGACCAGAAGCAGAGTGAATGTCGTACAAAGTGCCAAAGAAGGGTGAAACGTTCACTTACTGTTGTATGTACTGAAGTCCCTTTAAACTGTAATGCGACCGCTTAGCTTAAAGGTAAACTATGCAGAGTTGTCAACAACGGTTTGTAAACAGGCTTGCCAGCAAAAGTGAAAGTAAAAGCCGACCCCAAATTCACTCCTGGTTGGCGTTTCACCTCACTATATTTGCATCTTGTTAGCACCTGTGTCTCGCACGTCTCTGCCTGCAAATACATCCACTCACACATCTAGTGGGTCATAAGTGATGATTGTGAATAATTACTTCTGTAAAGGCCTACATTGATTAAGCATTTTATATCATCAAGGTGAAAAAAATGACCTTGATGATCCGTGACCACAAATCTTTCACCCAAAGTTATTTGTGATTTCCACCTCTAGTTACAGCTCCTCTTTCGTCACTGTTGATTTGAAAACTATAAAGCTGTATTTGCGTTATTAATCTTGGAGGAAATGGAAGCTGACAAGACTTATTTTAACAAACATGCATGGTAACTGTGATTGGTTTTAGGTTTTGGCAAATCAGCTACATTCACAGATGTCAATTAACCTCTATGGGATGGCCTTAATCAGTGCACTTTCTTGTGGAGCTCAAGTAAATTTGTGTGGTGCTTTCACGCGGAGTTCAGCTTAGGTAAAATGCAAATCAGCGCTGCTGACCACTTGCAAACAGCCGTGACAGTCTAAGCGGACCGCAGAGTTTAAAATTGAGACAGCTTCCAATTTTATGTAACCCTGTCCTGCTGAATAGGGAGCTCCGTCAGTTTCTCATTCGTATCCATTTCGCCTCAAACGAAACTGGCCACATCCAATGGTGGCCCCTGCACAACCCCCGAGTCACTACGACACTAAGCTTCGAATTTTCCATTTTCTGGTGTGACCAAGCACTTAACAGGGTAAAGCTATGTCATGTTGCCTCTGACTCTCCCTATGTTTACTCGATTTGGGTTTGTGTTTGGCTTAACAACAGGTGTTATCATGGATACTGCTTGCTTTCACAATGCTTCTCCATCCATAATACATCATGAAACCTGCAGGAGGGTTTCAGAAAATTAATTTTCAATGGTGGAAAACACCTGCTTAACATACAAGGCCAGAAAGAAAAGATGTTTTATAATGTATCTGAATCACTGTGGGTAGTGAACACTGGGTTCAATTGTTTGCTTGCCTTTGTGCACCCTAGAAATCAGCTCTCAGTGTCTGTCATCTGTGGCCAAGCTCTGTCAGCCCTGTAGGACCACAGCCACACACTGAGGTAAGTCCATTAGACACTTATTAAAGCTGGAAAAGCACAGCAACCCCCGACCAGTCGCTCAGCAAAAACCAACGAGTATGTTTGTGTGGTGTCCAGCTGAACTTAGTTTGCCTCATCACACACACCAGAGCATGCAAACAGCTTTGACAAGTACACGCAGAGACACAACTCACCAGACATAAATACACACACTCAGACACACACTCCCCCTATCGCTCTCGTTGGGACTCCGTGTGCTGTGTTCTGCCGGATCTCAGTGTGAGTCTCAGTGTGCGAGTCTCTTTTTTTTCCCTCTTCTATTTTTTCCAGGCGGCCATCTCTGCTCGGCCTTGCCATCTGTTCTCCATGCTGTGGAACACGGCGCTCCCTCTGGCTGCAGGCGTTTTCACATGGTGGCAGAAATTGTCAATTGGAGAAAGAAGGAAAAAAAAAAAAAAAGCACTCAGGACAGAAGTGGTTCAGGACGTGGCGTAGACTGTTTTCTGGGACAGTTAAGTCACCCAGTGAGTCATTTTCCAGTTTTGTTTCATAAATCCACTGTGTGTGTGTGTGTGCGCGTCAATATGTTCTGTCCAAATGAGTGTTTTTTATGTACCACCATATGTATGCATACTCATATATCATTCAAAATTATTCAGTGTTTACTCTGAGTCTACCATAATGTATGAGGAAAATGCTGGTTGTCTCTTTTCTCAGTGTTTTACACTACCTTTGGATATTTTAGTATCTCTCAGGGTGGCAGCTGTAAGAAGTGTTCCCATAGTAAAGTGAGTGGTGAGTTCATCCATTTTACAAGGCAGTGTGGAAGTGGGAGTGATTTTTGTTGTTTGGCTGAGTCTGTATTCGAGTTTTTATATCCTCTCTACATGCCAATTATCCTATTAAGACAGCCTGCCACCTGCTAAGGTTAGACACTAAAAGCAACAAAACCGCATGGGAAAGTTGTCTGCAATGACTCTGCTGACTGAGGGACAAGTTCTTGAAATGAAAATGTAGTGTGTGAACACTTCTCAACAAAGCAAAGAGATAAGGAAGTACTGAATTATACAGGAGACTAAATCTGTATAATCTCATATTTCCTTTGATCTCTCCATCCATCCATTCTCTGCCGCTTATCTGGGACAGTGAAGCAGTGGCAGAAGGCTAAGAAAAGTAACCTAAATGTCGTTCTCTGAGACCTCAGGCTCATCCAGGGGTTATAATAATCTCTCTAGTGTGTTTTGCTTCTAGATGTGTCAAGAATACCTCCACAGTGAAACATCCAGGAAGCATCCTGATCAGATCCACACACCATCTCAGGCTGCCTCCTTCAAAATGTTTGAGCTCCTCATGCTCTGCCTAAAAGTGAGACCAGACACACAACTTAGAAAACTCATTCTGGCCCCCTTTGTCCATGATCTCAGTCTTCGTATTACTGACTGTGACCATATCTGCACAGGTGTGGTTTGGAACGTAGGTTAACTGACAGGTAAGATGAGGTTCAGCTTTACTTCTCACCACAACAAGCCAGTGAAACACATAAAGACAATCTAATGATGGGATCACTCCAGCCACGATACAGAGACCCGCCATGTCAAACAAACGCTAGCCAGGGGTTTAAAGTGGGGGAGCAACAGGCTTCTTCCCTACTTCCTACCCCCCAAATATGGTGCCCTTGCTCACACCACCCCCAATCTGAGAGTTTCTGCATCTTGCACAGTTGTGAACCTATGACGGAGACAAAATCTGTTCGCAGGTAGACAGACACATAAACAGCCAGCAAAATATTCAAAACGCCTTCTGTGATTCCCGCCACATTAGGTTTTTCCAGGACAACTTTTTGCCACGTCGACAGTCACACACACACACACACACACACGGACTCACAAGGTGAGAGCAATACCAGCCGTCACGACGTTGCTGCAGCTGCTAACAAACCGACCACCTGTTGATGTTACCCTCGCTAATGAACAACACCTTGAGAAACATACTTTCTTGGAGTAGCAACTTGCTCCAAAGCCAAAGCAGGTTAACCACCATTTTTCTGCAGAAAACCATAGCTTCAGACTTTGAAGTGCTTATGCTCATTTCATCTTCATGAATGCATCCTTAAGATGAGACTAATATACATCATTGAAATAGACTTTTTCCACCTAAATATTGTGTCCATAAAAATCATGACAAAGTACAATCTTGCACTTTTTATTGCATGCTAATATATTAACATGTTAATATCTAATTTATAACCTGACAGAGTCACATGACAAATACTAAGTAAGTGTGGAAGCAACACTCTGTTCTATTTATCTCAGAAGTCAAAGCTGGGAGTTACAGTCCCATCCGAGTTGATACAGTACAGATGTTGTTCGCAACACCAGCTCAGGTCAGGTTAGCCTTTGTTAGCAATACCAGTTAACAACAACACATTAGGCTGTATTTTGTGCATACAAACACGGTAGCAGCATGTCCAGAATTTGGACAGTGCTGTGTGTACAACTGTTTTAAAACAGACATAAATAACTAATAGAAATGCTAATAAACAGTGTCTTACTGCAGCTTTTACTACTGTTGATGTGTGAAGGAGCCATATTGGATTTTGGAGTCAGAAATCTGACTTCAGGGGATGTTTCAGTTGAAATTTAAAACTAGGGACCCAGAAATGTCAACTTCCCTGTGTAAATGCAATGCACCATAAATGTATGCAGGTAATTAAGCAGGTAAAGGTTAGGTACACTGTCACTGGCCAGCAATGAATCAGCCACTGCATTAACCCTTCAACTTTGTCTCTTTTCTTTTAATCTTTACACTTATATTTTGTATTTTTAGATTAGTTTTATTCTTGTAAATGAGCTGCTATGTTTCATAAAGTGTATATATAGGTAATTAAACTTACACAGTAGAAAGTAAGCAGACAGGGGAATAACTGGTTTTCTGGGCTTTAAAATCTGATGGTGTCGAACATTGTGTTAGAGTTTTACAAGTAAATTTTTTATTTTGATAAAAAGCTTAACATAACACATCTAATCAGTAGACGGAGAGCAGAGCCGCTGGGTAAATCTGACAGGGGTGGGTTTACTAATCTGCATGCGAGAACAACACCTGGGAGCCTGGGAACGTCGCAAGTTTGGATCCAAGAGCGGAAGAGGGAAAATACACACAAACACACACACAGACACACACACACAAGTAAGGACAGATGCATGAACAAGGACATATTCATGCACTCATCTACACGCAGACACATGCACACACACACACACACACACATACGCACACACACACTGAAGGTCCGCTGTGCCTCCCAGAACTCCCATCTGTTGAACCAGCAGTCCAGGTTGGTCTTAATGAGAAATAATGAGCCTTCACTAAATAACAACAGCTTGGATGAATTTCACCTCCACTTCAGATTTTATTAGAATGGCATGGACACTACTTCCTTCTCCAAGTTACAAAATCCTTTTGTTTCAGCTCAAAATAACATTTCATTTCAGTACAAATGAACTTTAAAGATCATTGACTATTGGCACGTTTTTACATCTTATTACAACTAATTCATAGGGCAATCAAACATTAAGTTGCTCACTGCTGGATGTAGAAAATGTTACTAAGAAATGTGTTTCAGTACGTTTTATGTCGACAAAGGTAATTTTCCCACCATCTCCTTAATGAAGACATAAAAATTCAAAGTACAATCAGATTTATCACACCAGCCTCTCCAAGTTATGAGCATAAACCTGCGTTAAAGGAGCTCAGAGGGGAAAGAAAATCCTCTTTCAAAGTCTGACATTTTTCTCTAATAAATCAGAGCAAGAATGGAATTGCTAGGCCTCCAACAGCTGGCATAGCTGTCAGCAAAAACACTGTGTGTGTGTGTGTGTGTGCTGTTTGTGGATGTACAAAGAGCACCAGGCATCAAGTCAGGGAATCCAACTGGCCTTGCACGATTTCAAGCTGGAAGAAAAAAGAAGAAAAGGTTGAGTGTTTGGAAAAAAGAAGTACACAAAAGAGGTACACAGACACAAACACACACACACATGAAAAGGTAGAGAAAGTCAGAAGGAGAAAGAAAAAAGAGAAAGAGGCCATAAAATGTATCAAAGTATGAAGGAGACGGGCAGGCAGATGGATTTCGTCAGGCAGTGTCTGTCAATCAAGATAAAATGCAACATAGAAGATGGGCACTGAAACACCAAGACGTATACATGCATCGTGACATGAAAGTGGACACGTCCATGCACGCACACATACACACCCACACACACACAAATAACAGACCTTGTTGTAGAAGTCAAGCAGCTGCTTGTGGTTAAACTCAGCAAAGACATTTTCCTGAACCTGCAGAGAGAGATAGAGAGGTAGGGTTAGAGAGCCATACGACTGAGGGGGAGAGAACAGCCTAACAAATAAGAAAAATAAGTTCAGAGAGAACAAGAACAACACAGCAGAGGATAAAAGACCAGCAATAAGAGCAAATGCACAAGAATAATGACCAAGACTTCTTCAGTCGGCTTTCTTGTGCTTTCTATAAAAACCTTCATTAATTATTACTGCTCTCTGGCCAGTACGTACTACCCTCTAAGTCATATCCATCAGAGTGTTTAAAAATACACCCAAGGCAAAGTCACTGTCCACAAACTCACAGTGGGAAGACCATCACTCTTTCTCCATTCTGTTTGGATTAATTTTTAAAAGAGATTGGCTGTATTATATGTAGCATGATGATATATTCTCAACGCTGACATCAGTGAACACATGCACTAACACTGCAAAGCATGCAGATGTAATGTAGACAATTAGGCCCACTACCAGGAAATAATGGAAACTATCTTACACTTGTTCATGACATATTTTAAACACACACAGTCTAGTCCATCCAATAAAGCACACTGATTCATTTAGCACAGTGGTTCCTTTATGGTTTGAACCTTTTTCAAGTCACAATCCACAAAACTGATACACATTAGGTCACAGACCCCCATTTGATAAGATCTGGCTCCAGAGACCTCCATCTGAAATGATTTTTGTTGTTAGATATGATTAAGAGCAGAACTGTATAGTTGGTAACTACAGTTGAAGAGATAACCATGGAGGAAGTGAAACCTATGACCAGAATAGTCACTACGACTCTAAAGGATCCTTTATACTTCCATTATGTATGAAAACAGGTACTTTCATTTCAAATGTTTTAAACGTCACTGTCCACATACTTCTCTGTGTCCTTTACGTTGCCATAGATACACCAATAGTAGGCCCTACAGGACAGAGTCAAAAGTATCCAACAACAACAAATGAAGCAACAGGAGAAGAGGTCGTAATACTGTACGTTTGAATGGAAAAAGCATTGTAGATGGCGGTGGTCTCAGCAGCCATTATATACACCCTGACATGTAGACAGAGAACTCTTTTCACTATATCACTGACTGGTTCCATCATCATTTAAAATTCTCCATCGTCACCTACGGTTGTATCTTTCTTGAACGACACTACACTGCCTCCATGATCTCTGGTACTACTGCTCTGTTTCATCTGTATCTACAAGCTTTCAGAAAGCATGCACAAATATGCAGAATTCAGACAGAAGGCTCCGTCCGTCTCCATTTCTGTATCTAACATTGAGCATAAATGAGCTCTTACTCACATCAGGCTCACTTCAGCACTAAATTAAAAAATGAAAACATTTTCCTCAAAGAACCGCGGGGGTCCACAGACCCCTGGTTGAGAACCACAGATTGAGCTTATAAGGAGAAAGATAAGCTAACAAGTGCCTCATGTA
The DNA here is from genome assembly GCA_019142605.1 of Cephalopholis sonnerati. Classification (NCBI taxonomy): domain Eukaryota; kingdom Metazoa; phylum Chordata; class Actinopteri; order Perciformes; family Serranidae; genus Cephalopholis; species Cephalopholis sonnerati. The sequence goes on from JAGQAX010000007.1 coordinate 29,229,683, forward strand.
GAAATAAGCATTGAAGCATTGAAAATAAGGTTTAAAAAAAGTGTTTTTATGTGCAATCAAGCAAAAACATGACCTGCTCTTTTTGTATTTTCTTCTTTTCTTCTTTTGTTTCTTTTCCCCCCTTCCTTGAAACTGGAGCCACAGCATTTTAAAACCCTCATATATCTGCTGAAATTATATAACTTTATAGCAAGATTTATTTCAACAGAGTGAAAAGAGACAAGAGAAAATAGAGCCCATTATAAAGCCAGGAATTAAATCCATATTAATACAACTTTTTTTTTTTTTAGCAATATTGGATAAGGAAGCTTGAGTCTTGTAAAGCTGGGATTTGTAATTAAGATTTGCAAAGACTGCTTCAGTACTCTCAGTATTTTATTATTCAGTATTTTTTAGTTTGTTAAATGTGAAAAAGGCCCAGCAGAGGAGGAACTTCCTGCGCCAGCTCAGGAAGTTTAACCTGCCTCAGGAGCTGCTGATTCAGTTCTCCTCCACAATAATCCAGCACATCAATCACTGTGGTTTGTATCAGCCACCAAACAGGACAGGAACAGACTACAAAGGACAGTCAGAACTGCAGAGGAAAATGTTTGTGCCAGCCTTTCTTCCATACAGGACCTAAACATCTCCAGAGTCAAGAAACGAGCAGGTAATATCACTGCAGACTCCTCATGCCCTGAACACAACCTGTTCAAACTTCTCCTCTCTGGCAGGTGTTCCAGAACACTGTCCGCAAAAACAACCAGACTAGGGATGTCAACGGTGAACTGTTAATCCAGTGTTTTGACTGGTCATGCATGTTGGACTATAGATTAATTTTGCTACTCTTTGGTTTACTGCAATGTGCACCAACCAGGTCTGGTGGGAGTTAAAATTAGCTAGTGGCACCGCTTATTCAGCGATTACCACTTGTAATGCTGTCCCAACCCAACAGCGTTGCTTTGAAACCCTCCAGTCTTCTCCCAGGTAGCCTCGGCGAATAGCCTAAGTGGTCCAATTTTGAGCCGCAAACCCCATTTAGCATTGGTATCTACTGCCAGCTCTGTTAGCACCGTTAGCAGTGTCTGCATGGCTAGTGGTGCTAACATAGTTAACAATGCTAAAGGTGTTTTGTGGCTCAAAATTAAACTGCTTACTCTTAAGGATGCCTGGGGGAAGACCGGAGGCTGTTTCCATAGCAACACTGTCCTGCCGGCTGTACAGGGTTACTCGTAATAATCCCAGAATGAGCGACGCTGCTAGCCAACGAAAGCTCCCACCAGACCCAGGCGGTGTGCAGTGCAGAGCAGCCAAGGCTAACATTGGCTAACCAGTGGAGAATGGAAGGAAGGTAGGGGGCACTACGTTTCGGCATGTTAATGCAGCTAGCAGAAAATGAAATAAAAGGCAAGACATTTCCATCACAAAACATTAAAACACCTCTAAATGGATAGAGCTTTGAAATGCAGCTCTAAAGCTCACTGAGTCAATGGCGCACCGGCCTCTTGTATTACACATCATTTTCGGGTTTTTCGTTTTTTGTTTTCTTAAAAGTTTACTGGTCAGTTACCTGTAATAGGGTCTCAGGCTATAAACAGCGAAGTTAACCAAAACTGACATCCCTAAACCAGATATAAAAACAGTTTCTTCCCATTGGCTGTCACTTTGATGAACCCTTAACACCAGTCCCGAATAACCCTATAACACCAAGCATCCACTTTACCAGTAAATTATATATATCATAGTCTAAATACTCTCCTTACTTCTTCTGTTAATGCTTATTTAACATTTTAACATCATCCCTAATAATATATAAGCATGCTGTACACACCGTATATACTGTCATATCAACATACTTCATGTATATAAAGCAACCTGTTAAAAATCCCATATATATTGAGAGCACAAAAACTAGAGTTAAATTCCATGTTCATATACACACTTACTTGGCCATTAAAGCCGACTCTTATTCTGATCTGTTTTCATGCTGAGTCACTTCTTGAATAAGTGTTTCTTGTAGGACAATGTATACTGTATCATTATGTGCTCACTTTTAGGTTCACCTGGGAGCCCTTTGCTGTTTTTCTCTCCTTTCTGAAAGATTGTTGGCTTGACAAACTATCAAGGGAAGTGAGGTTTCTCAGAGAAACGTAAGAAACCCAGGGCAACCATCACTGGACTGCTGCTATCATCATTATCATCACCCCATCACAAACGAAAGCTGAACAATAATCAACCGCCATGAGTGGGCGTAATGGTGAAACACTTTATCAACACCCATCATTGAGAAAATAGCTGTAATATGTGAGACGCTTTCTGGGTTACATAGAAGGAGAACAGCAGTCTTGTAGCCACCCAAAGTGCACTCAGTGCCGTCACACTGAATGTTGATAATAGCACCAAACTCCTGGCACCTACTAGGAGGGCAGGAGGTAAGAGAGACAGAATGAACGAAAGAAAGACACAAAAAAAAAACAAAAAGAAAGAAATCTGTGCCGAAAGACACTTAAACCACACGTGAGTTGTCCGATTGCACAGTGAATCTACAGCTCTCCTCCCTGCTGTTTGGTGCTTAGAGACTTAATAGGGCTTTGGGGCTTGAATCTAACTGGCTGGCTGGTTGGGAGGGTGGAGGGAAGCCAAGTGTCACTGCAAATTAATGACAGAGATATTAATTCGAGGCAACGTTAAAAGTCCATAAAGGAGAGCACAGAGGGAAATTGTTATCTCTCGTCAAAGCCACCACACCACAGCAGCTCCACAGCACAAGGAGAATGTAGGACAGCCTTGAGTTTAGCTACAGCAGAGGGAGCGCTGCAAGGACAGCCTCTGCACGTCAGGTAATAAAACAACTTATCAAAGTGTTGTTACTGAGCGAGATACAATGTAAAGAAGATGCACATCAAAGTAGCTCTGCAAGGTGATAAACAATATCTCAGAGTAAACAAGGATGTTGTTAGGAAATGATTTGATTTGAAATACAAATTGGGCACGCAGTTGAATCAGTTGAATGATGAACACACCCTGCGCTTCCAACAGCACTGATCTGAGTTTCCACTCAGTCACTCCATTGATCTCGACTGTGGCAAACAATATTATAATGAGGAGAAACCAGCGCTGCATAATCAGTTATTTGAGTTGATGGTCTTTGGTGTGTTTGGGTCACACTAACAACACCAGCTGAGTTGGAAAAAGAAATAAACAGTCGTCAGCTAACTGAGCTGTCTCTGTTATTGTCTGACAGAGGTGAGACAAGGGGCAACTGAAAAATGCAGTTTGAGCGTGTGAAATATGATGTCGATCAAAACTAAGGTACAATAAAGACAACAGACCAGACTGTAACTCTTCCTGTCTGTTACACAGGGGTTGAGGATGAAAGTGTGTTTGTGCTTATGTGGATGTGAGATTGACAGTGTGTGTTCTGACGAGAATTTCCAGGTACTGTCGGGTATGTGCGTATGAAACAGAGAAACACTGTTTTGTCTTGGGAACATATGCACAAGGGCGTATGTGTCTGTGTGTGTGTTTGTGTGTGTGTGTCTGTCTGTCTGTGCGTATGTGTGTGTGTGTTTGGCCCGTCCCATTGTTCCTCAGGGTTGAGATTTTGCCAGGCAGTAACCCAACAAGACTCTGACAGATCTAGGCTAACACTAATGGGGATAGGATGCATCATCCTCATCATCACAGCACTATACTACCAGTACGCACACACACACACACACACACACACACACAAACACACACATATATACAGAGACATCTTATCTGTCTCTGTGCCAAAATCCTGTGTGTCAGGATACAGAAAACAGGATTAACCCATGAAGATAATCATGAATTCACTTGCATCTGGTGCTCCATATGCACTGCATGTCGGAAGTATGTTAATACAATATAGGCTACACACTAAGGGAGATCCAACACAGAGAATAAACTAACAGATGGAAAATAAACTGACAAAAGGAATCAAGGAAATTTCTCCAAACGAATCCTTCAATAACTGCTGAAATGACGGGACTGAATAATCTGTTGCAGCTCTTGGTACAAGCCTAATAGCTTTCGACAAGGTTACTTGTACAATTCCCCAGATGAGCCAACAAAGTCAGGGAGGGATAATTGTGAACAAAGCTCTATATGGCTTACAGCATAAGCCCTCAGACTCAAACTGGGAATACCACAATGTTAAGGAAATTTTGGTTGATGGCAACCTGGGTATTATTTTCAGAGCCTTCATCTTTATCAGAAATAATAACATTGCACTTATCATGTTAGTTTCTGTGAAAACCAATGACTGTATATGAAGATGGACGACATGACAGCTCCCCAAAAGTGAAGCCAAAACATCTCAATCTCCCCCTGGTGGCTGACTGCAGTATAGGTCATGAACCTCCCTCCATGTTAGCAGATGGGACATGGTCCAAACTAAAAAATAAAGTATAAAAGTATATATTGAATACATTTTTTTCAAAGACGGTCTCTGCCATTTTCAGTAATGTGTTCATTTTAATTTTAATTTTAAGTTTGGTTTTAATTTGCTATATGGTGCTATGAAAAGGGATTGTGGCGTCATGATTGACATCTGTACTCGCAATCAATGGTGCTGCTCGCGACTGTGTTAGACGGGTATATAGGCGGGAAATCAATACAGCAGCTCTGCTTCCTGATGCTACTGCATAGACTCTGGCTCCAAATGATGTCATCAGCGCAAGATAGCAGTGCCCATATCCAGGACATTTTGGCTTCATTCTTATACAGTGGAAGGACATGACAAGGACGTCTTCCATCTTTATAAACAGTTTATGGTGACAACACAGCTAACAAGACAAAAACAAGAGTGATGGGGTTTTAAAAAAGGGTTAGCTTAACTTATCTGGAAGAGATAACAAAGTTCAACAGAAGAATAATTATCAAAACTGACTGATATAAACATTTATTGCAGTTTAAAGACTGACCTCCTGCTTCAACTGTGACTCACTACATTCCCTGTAGTTTTGTAATAAAGGATAAAAGCAATGTCATCATTTTGATAAATCGACAAGTCGTGCAGTCCACCATGTTGGCCCAGACTGAAATGTCTAAACAGTTATTAGCAGGACAATTTTTTATAGACATTCATGGTCCTCGGAGGAAAATGCTAACTGTCTTTAAAGGTAAACAATGTATAGACTCATACAAAAGTAATCCCCCTAAGGCAACACTGCTGACCCCACTAGAAGTGTGTGGCAGTATATTAATCTGCTGACATCCTGCATTCTGCCTGTATTGTCTTGTTATTTTGCTATTTTTGGGACAATCCTGGGCAGGTGAAGTTGAATAGCGAACAAGTGCTAGACCTATAGCAGCACGCATCAAAAAATAAGGTACGAAGATCACAAATAAAGCCCCCCCAAAAAATGCAAATAAGGTAAAGGAGAGTTAATCTGGGGTGGGATTTCACTTTTGTTTTCACTGGTGATATTGCTTACAAACACTTATGGATCATTCCTGCCTAGAATACCTTTAATATTGACCTAATGTTTCCTCTAGTGACACCATTGGGTGTTTTTTTTTTTTAGATTTGTTTCTAGAATTCAGAAGTTGAACACACTGATACTGAAAGTAGAAATGATGACTAACACTACCAAAACAAAATCCAAGTTGCAGCGTAATAAATAACCCCCTGAGACCCTGTGTCCTCATATGAAGACATCACACTTAACTTGAAGTTAAGTTAAGACCTGTTGTCCTTATTTGTGGACACTTTTTGGGCCATCTAGTGATATCAAGACAATACACTAATCCTTGTAAACCAAGATGGCAGCCATCTCTGCGAAGTCAGTCTGCAGCTGACCCCGACACAAAAGTAGACAAGCTCCAAAACCTGATCACATTTTATGGCTGAAACTTGTTTATTCATGACTAATAGTGTTTGTAGTTTGACATGGCAACAAATTTGACCAATTTTAGCAACAGTAACAACCTAAGACACTGTTATATTAGGAAGTACTCATTTGAGGACATTGGGACTTTATTGTTGTCTCGTTTAAAAACATACGGACTTAATTATTGTTGACAGTGGTTAGTTTTTTATACTTATCGGGTCCTACTGATCCAACATAGCTAAGAGAAATAAAAAATGCATACCAAACAAAAGTTCGGGTCTCAGGAGGATATACAGTAATATCCCTTTAAATATATAAGTGCAGAACTAAAACAGCCTACTCTGCCTAAAGCTCAGACAGAAACTCATCTGGTGTCTGTCATCTATCAGAAACCTGTAACTGCTGCTCTGATGTTAAGAGGAGACCAATTTTATGATTTTAGGCCTTAAGAGATTGCCAGAGTGAACCAATAATGTATCTCAATTGATAAAAAAATGACACCTTCAACAAGCGCTGCTTTTATCCCATCAAGTGGTTACTGGTGTCAGTAATGTCAGTTTCTATAAGACCAGATGTGTATAGCATCGAGCAGTGGTATTTTCATACCACAAGCAGTCTGTGTAAATGGGGCTGGATGGACGCAAAAAGGCACTCTTCATCAATTATTTGCCTCAGTGCAATGAAGAACAGCTTGGATTTGAAATACTTGTCAAAGCAGTGAATTTTTTTTTTTGCTGAGTGCTTTATAGAAACTGCTTTTATCAAGTAAGGAATTCAAAGAAAGGCGGGGAGGGAATAAGGAAAGGGAGAGGGAGTAAAAGATGACAAGGAAAGGAGATTGACAAAAACAAAGAGGGGAGGGGAGAAATAGATATGAGAGAAATGAGCGGCAAAGTGAAAGGCAGAGAAAAGGAGAAAGTGAAGACACACCATGACAGAGAATGAGAGCTTAAGTAAAAGAATGAGCAATTGTGATAACCCAAGGGAGCTTTCATTGTAACAAACAACCAGAACCATCTCAAACATCAAACTATAAAGAATTCACTGACAGAAAGAATTTGTCTTATACTCAGAAATTTAACTTCAAACTTAATATAACAACAAAGATGTCTATAAATTTACAGAGAGAGGAAGAGGGAGAAAAATGGGACAACACTTTCTGTCAGTGTGAGACTGTCTGTCGGGTGAAGCAGTCTTAAAATATGCATGGCTAAGTCCATACCAGACAGAGTCGAAGTGAAGCAAATCAGGCTCAAGTGTCGACAACAAGTGTCAATCAATCTTCTGCGGTACAGTCAGATGTCATGTGTACAGGGGTGAAAGTTTTGTGTGTCTTGGAGGAAGGTGAAGAAGTTTCCGAGTTGTACTGTACGGGTGTTTTTATGCTAATATGTCTACTCGCTTCCCTCACTCGTGTCTCTTCCTTACATTTTAGTATCCTCCCATAGAAGATGTAAGAAGGAGACGCGAGGAGACGGGTAGGATACACCTGTGTTTCCTCGCTCTAAGCTCCTCCACAAGCCCTCCTCGCTCCTCGTCTCCTTGAGGTACACTTAAGTGATTGAAAAATCCTCCATGATGGTGGAAGGGGAGCGATTCCCAGGTTGAGAGAGAAGAGAGGACGTAAGGAAGCATAAGTTAGCATAATGAAAAGCACCCTGTGTGCATTTGGAATTCAAAAACTGTTCTGTTGATGCTCTTATAGAAGTCTTATATCTCATTACATTTGAAGACTCTGCCTCACAGAACAAAGTACAATAACATGATTTATTTCTGATTTCATGTTCTTATTACACCATTTTTAATTAACACCATTAATGATTTCATTGGCTCTTTATTCTACACTTTTTATTTTTCATTTAATTCTGCTTATTTTTTATATTGCCTTCATTTTCTCTGTCACCTTCCTCTCTCGTCTTTTTTTCTTATAAAGCACAATCTAACTTCTCTTCTGGAAAGTCCCATATAAATAAGGTTTGCTTGCTTGCTTGCTTGTGCATGTAGCAGATTCTAATTTTTACTAGTAGATGCTAACTCCCTCTTTTAGACTATTAATAGCCCTACATTAAGAATATGCAAGGTGTTGGTGTGAGTGTGTTGCTTTAAGGGTGCTTTCACACCTATCCTGTTTGGTTCGGTTGAACTGAACTCAAGTTTGCTTGCCCCTTAAGTGCGGTTCATTTGGGCAGGTGTGAACACAGCAATCGCAAAGGTTTTGTTTACTTCTTGGATTTTTCACACATGGAAATTCTGACCAATCAAGAGCAGCTTTCTTGCGCAGGAATTTTATCTCAATTTTATCTCAACTCTAGGCAGCTTTGTAATAAAATCAGTCCTTAATTCGAACCAAAGCAAGTACATGCTAGGTCTGAGTAGCATTCAGGAGATAAAAAGGGGTCCAGGAAACCTGTTTGAGTAGTACACTAATGAGTGTGTATATTTATCAGACACCAAAGCAATCAACAGTGATTTACAATACCATAAGACAAAAATTTACAACTCCGTAAGCAGAGGAATCCACTGCTCATGTTACAAAGTAATGTTCTAAGTATGCACTTTTGCATGTACTCGATTGGCCGGTGGAGTGCATTGCTGGAAGACGCTGTGTTGAGCTTGGTTCACCTTTTTTGTCAGATGAACCTGCATTGTTGTGTCTTTGTGTCCACACCCCTGCTGGTGCAGTGACTAAGACAGGATTACCCTCATCAACTTCCTGTTCCGAAAACACTGCCGACTGTGTTTGCTGGAGCACCCGACCATGTCAGAAACATCGCAGATGGGAAATTAAACCAGGTCGCTTCAGTGGTGGACAAGTGTTTTTCCTCTGCACTACCTCAGTGCTCATGTGGACAATGAAGAGCTTGTCACCCTATCTAGAAATAATGCCTCATTCACAACAGGTCCTAATGAGCAGAAAATAAACATAATGTCTGTAAAAAAAAAACAAAAAACAGAACAGCTCTATGTCATAATGGTAATTACACAAAAAACTGTGAAGTGTGTTCATTCTTTTAGGCTTTGATATTTCCCACTTGGCATCACAAATGGCATAAATGTTTCAACACATGCATTAAATCCACAGAATTTGGCAGCATTTAAAATTAAAATATTTATGCTACCACAATAAGCACTTTTCCCAAAAAAGCATAAAATGTGCTCCGCTTCATCCCTGCTCGACAAAAATGAATAAATATGAACAAGTTTGAGTGTGAGTTTAGAATAAAAATGTGTTATCCTGCTTTTCTGCTGATTTCAATATGACACCAACACAGCATTAAATCCGCATCAAAAGAAAGGGTTACTGTAATTTTGCCAGCTCAAGCACTCTGCAGGAAGAGGATGTGTTACATTATGGGTCCTCTGTGACTTTGCTACATTATGTGTCTTCTGTGACTATGAGCTCTTTGACAGTTTGTCCAATTGGAGCCTCTCCACCGCTGCCTGGTCGGTGACTTTTGCCTGACAGGGAGAAATCTTGACAGTGAAAGACAAAGAGGCAGAAAGAGAGGCGCCATGCACAGGAGGCTGAGCTGTCGGATTTTGGCAACCCTTTATCCCTCAACACACTCATAACAAATGCACTCCTTTTCCTGGATGCTCTACTGTAATTTACACACACGAGCACACTTGCTTTTTTGGCTTCATCACATATTACGACCATCGTTGATCAAAAAAAAATAAGTACAATCCTTCCTGTCACACTCCCATGTTGCCATGGGTACACATATCTTTACAAAAACCTGATGGCTGAGTGACTGCTGGTCCATCTTCCTATCTGGTCTATCAACTTGTCCGCATGCTTGACTGCTTCTCTGTCTCTCGGTTAGCTTACAGCAACCACAATATATGTGTCATTACTGTTTGTCAGTTAGCTTACAATACATGCATGTCTGCCAACCTGTCTGCATGTTCTCCTCTCTGTCTTTGTGCCAGCCCACATTCACAAGCTTCCCTGGCTGTCTGAGCTGCATTCTGCCATCTTGCTGAAGGATGATCAGCGGGGGTTATTTTATGAAGACATGAGGAGTGTTGTCTGTCACTGGGCGTGCACGCAGGTGACAGCACAAATAAAACGGAGGCATGAAGACGCCCGGTAATATATTCAACAAACAGATAATTACCCATATCTGGAATAAAGTGCCATCTCATCATCACTAACATTATTCTTTTTAGAAAAGAAATGAAGTGAGATGAAAATGTTTTCACAACATAACTGCTTTGTTTTTTGGAAGCAAGTTAAAGGGACAGTTCATCAGTAATACATATTTCCCTCTTATCTAAAGTGCTGTTCATCAATCTAGATTGTTTTGGTGTAAGTTGCAGAGTGTTGGAGATACTGTTCGTAGAGACGTCTGCCTTCTCTTCAATATAATGGAACTAGATGGCACTTGACTTGTGGTGCTCAAAGTGCCAAAAAATTACATCTGAAAAACTCGACAGCGATGTCTCTTCCAGAAATCATGACCAGGCTACTCAAGATAATAAACAAACCTTGTTGTGAGCAGTTTCATAGCAGGTCAGGTCAGATTTCTGCAAAGAGACACTGCTGTGAGCTTTTCAAATGTTTTTTCTTTGTTGGTGCTTTTAGTACCATATGCTGAGCACCATTTTCTAATTTCTTTATTTGGACCCTCATTAGTCACTACAAAGGTAGCACCTACTCTTCCTGGAGTCCACACGAGTAAACATTAAGTCATAATATAAAACGAATATGTAATTAAAAATCCAAGGCAAAAGGGAACAAAAACAAAAAGAAAAAAGGCAAACTGCAAAAACAGAGATCAAGACATCAAAAATTAAACTACTAATTACAACAAGTACCCACACTTTATCTAAAAAGTCAGTAAAACATTTGATACAGATTAAACAATTGCAGGACCACTAAAAACAACATACAGAGACTGAAAAAATTAAAGTGACTGGGACAGTTTGTCATTAATGATCACATACTCAGATATGATGTACTGTTTGGAGAGGGGCTGGTGTTCTGAGCTATGTCTTTAACCTCTTTTTAAAAACAATTTAACTTCTTATATATGTAATTTCCAATGGCAAACCATTCCATATTTTCATTCCTCTGAACAAAACAGTCCGTTACGGTACATATAGTTCCCTTATATTCAAGAGAAGGCAGACATCTCTATGGTCAATATCTAAAACACTCGGCAGGTTGATAGATTAAACTACAGGTAAGAGGAAAAATATGTATTTTTGATTCAGGGGTAAACTGTCCCTTTGAGCTAACAATGATGAGAAACCACACATCTGTAGCTTTGCTGTAAAAAGAACTACCTGAGACATTAAGGAAACGTGGGCACATTTGTCATGTATATAAGAGTATGTTTTGTATGCTTGAGGATGCATGCATTTGTCATTTGTTCGGCTGCATAGCTGTCTGTCGGTAAAATCAGATACTCTGTAGAAGGCAGCTGTGCTGTCAAAACACAGTCTTTTAATGTCTCAATAAAGATTTTTGGAGTTTGCGTCAGCGCTACAGGTGTGCTGCCTCCTCTTTTATGTTGTGAGTGTTTCTGTCCATCTGTCTGTGCCTCGTCAACACTACTGGGGGTTTGTCTAGCTTGTAGCCACCTGACTCACTGTGGAGGAGGAGGAGCGCAGATGGAGGATTGGAGACAGTTCAAAGGGTTATCTGAGGAGAATAACAGAAACCAAATTGGCCTAAGCATTATGTTGAGTTTAATTAATAGCTTTCTACTCATTATGGCACACTAATCAAATTGAATGTAATATAGCATACATCTAATATGTTCTCCAACTACGTTTTACAAACAAGAAGAGGGTGGCATAACAAGGCAATTACAGTTTGGTGACTATTGACCTTCAAAACATTCAAAATGACATACTCTATTAGAGGCAGCATTTCTCAAACTCAGGCATGCTGCTGAGTACTCCCTTAGCCAGTTAACTGTTATAAGTGTGTGTAAATATACACAATACAGATTTTTAACATTTGGACTGGACTTCAGTGTAAACTGTGATTAATTTGCACACATATGATCGGCAGTGAGTGTTATGACACTAAGGCTTTGTATTTCTTATAAACTTTCATTATTTAGTGTGTGTCTTGTTTTCTCTCAGTGCCAATTCATCTTAGCTTCTTGTGCGTCTAGCCTTGCAGCCTTTTGTTTCCCTGTGTCCTTTTCTTGGTATTTTGGTTTGTACAGGCCTGTAACCTAACGTTAGTTTTTTTTACTTCCGGCAATTGCATCCACGCTTAAAAAAATCATAAAAGTGGTCATTTGTAAAGATTATCTTCTTTCTGCAGTAATCCAAACACTAATGTAAAAACGCCATTGGCTTTCCGTCGAGGGAACCAGGGCGATCATCCCTGTAGTACTCTGTTGCCCCAGAGATTACATTGCAGCCCACTTCACAGCTGCTGGCTGCAGAATTACTGTCTACAGTAGATACTTAGGGTGCTTTCACAAGTTTGCACTCGGATGTGCACCAAGACAACCGGACTGAGACCATCTTGGAGAGGTGGTCTCAGTCAGGTTACAAACAAACTCTGGTGTGGTTTATTTGTGGTGAGAAAGTGTTCTGACCTCGATCTGAACCAACTGCAGTCACATGACACATTGTTTGGGTTAAACATGAGCATGTTACAGTCCTGGAGGATTATTAATGTGCACCACCTCCTGTACTGCCTTAATATGCACATTCAGCACATCCAATGCATCAAAACATTGTTTTCTAGTTGGAGCCGCGCCTCGTTTTCAAACTGTATGGTTTGACTCAAATGAACAATGACAGCAATATAGTCCACGATGAGCAGCGCTAAAATCAACCTGCGTAGTTGTCCCTCCATTGTGACATCAGAAAGTGTCGCATTTATTTTGCAAGTGTACTCTTCTTCAATGTTTTGTTTACTTCCTGGATTTTTCCCACATGGAAATTCTGACCAATCAAGAGCAGCTTTCTCACTCAAGACATTTGATCTGGTCCGCTTGTAAATTCTGCCGAGAGAACACGAACCAACAAAAAAAGTCTCTGATTCGGACCAAAGCAAGCGAACTTTAGGTCTGAAAGCATTCTTAGACACAAAAATATAGGAAAATAGGGTCCTTTCTTGATTTCATCGATTTTACTTGTGATTTCTTACAATTTAGTACAACTGACCAAACAATCTTACCCGAAAGTCCAATCAACCCATTACAACCGACCTAGCAAACTTAATTTGCTAAAAAGATCCAATAAAAAGCAATATAAAAACTAAACAGAGCTTAAGGTGAGATTGTTTTGTCAATTCCCAGACTGCTTTACCACCCCCCCAGAAAACAGGAGTCAACTTGCTGCATTAAACTGTGAGCAAAGGTGGAGAGAGAAGTAGCAGCCAGAGATTTCCAATCAAGAGAGAGCGACTCTTACTCCAAAATGAGACCCTTTGTTGTCTGTGGAAGCTCCAGGCAGTAGAGCAACTACTTTCCTCTGCCTCCTTCATGGTGCTTACCCCGGATATGATTAGCATTATGGAGAGTCTGAAACCCTTGATTTCTGTTCAGAAAGCCAGTGTTTACAATTGATGTTTTAGGCATGTAACATTACATTTAGTTGGTTGTCCATTTGGATGATAAAATGTACCACTGAACAATAACATGCGCCCTAAGCTCAATGAACATGGCTTTAGATATTTTTCAATCAACTATACCAGTCCACAAAATTCACTTCCTTTTATATGTCAGTTTCTTGGAATTATTCAGCAGCCAGTAGCTTTACACAAAACTGTAATGTGCCAGTCAACAACGACGACAAAAAAATCAATAGCTCAGAAAACAACCATGTTTAATCTTCCCATGACCCTTCAGCCCCGAGCTGTTCAGAGAAAAACAGCCTGTAGAAGCCACATATGCACTGTGCATTGATGCTGAAAGGGGGGCACCATGAACTGGTATCCACATCCACAGCAGTGCCCTGTAGCCATCGCACAGTGACAGACATGGAACCTCAAAACGTCAGCCATTCACTAAAAAGCCTGTCGACTACAACAAATAAGAGCTGTCAAACCCAAACACTGGAAACTGTCAATCACCTCTGGTATTTATAACAGAAATGAGCACAAGCAGATATGCACGCACACATGCAGGCCCACACAAACACACAGACAGACACATCCCCATTCTCCCAAATATATGACGAGAAGAGAAGAGAAGAGAAGAGAAGAGAAGAGAAGAGAAGAGAAGAGAAGAGAAGAGAAGAGAAGAGAAGAGAAGAGAAGAGAAGAGAAGAGAAGAGAAGAGAAGTTATTTTCCAAACCTCTGTCAAGAGATGACATGATGGAAAACCCTTCCTGTACAGTCAGGGGCCTGCAAAATACATGTGCAGGGGCCAACATGTCACTCAGTCTTCCTAATTTCTATGTTTTGGAGAAAACACTTGGGGATAAACAGGCCTTGTACTTTCCATCAGTCTAAATATTTTATCCCTCTTAACTTTGTTTCCTTTTCCAACGTGCCTTTTGATAACGCTCTCATTCTATCTAAACTCTGAAAACCACAGGGAGTAAATAATAGCATAGAGGAGTGGAGTGTACGCTGCTACCCAAGGGGAGAGAGTGGGAACTTTGACAACAATCAAAAGAAAAACAAGGCAGGCAAAACAATAAACAAACCGGGCTTTTGCTTTGTTTTGTGTGGAGACAGGGGCTGAGAGGAGGCAGCAGGTTCCAGGCCTGACAGGATGAATTCCTAAAAACACACCGGGACACACACACCGCTAACTATCCCACACACACAAAATGCTGCGCATGTACTGTACACTCATGGGCATGTGTATACACAACCAACAACACAAACAATAAACGCACAAACACACACACATACACAGTCAAGAGTACGCAAATATAGGCGTGTGTGCATGCACACTTGAGCCCAATTCAGACCAAAGACTCGCGACAAGACATAACCATGTTAGAATGTTACAAAGAGAAGTTGCAGTGATGTGAACTGGCCGGTCTGAGCTCGACTCAAGCTGGTTGATAGTGTCACCTGCAGCTCAGCTGGTCAAATCGCTGGCCACTGGTTTTAGAACGTAAAGCACATCACCTGTTTGAACAGCCAATCATCCCTGCCGAGCCCTTTTTTTCCGTCCTTATGGCGTGCCGGTGTCGGACAGTAAGTCGCAGCTGCTGCTCGGTGTATGTATGTTCCTACCCACCCACACATTCTCATCGACTGAATTAGAGCTGGTTATTCATATTACTGTGGCGTATTTATGATGAATACAGTCCATCTGATGCTTGTTTTGTTTGTGTTTTTCGCTGTTTCATTGCTACTACAAATGCAGCTGTAGCCAGTATCTCACTATCACTATCCTCATTCATGTTTTAAGAAGCTACAAATTATATTCAGCCGCAAAATAAGCCTGAAAAGCTGGAAATCTGAACATAAGTACAGAGAGTTGTTGCATAGAGATGATACACTGTCATCTAGTTGCATTGGTGTGAACCAACAGGTTTTTGGAACGTTACAGAGGGGCACATTGCAAGTAGTTGCCTGTTTCAACTCGTCTCATTGCAAGTCTTTGGTCTGACCCGGGCTTAACACAATGGTTTCCATGAATGGATTATAAACTGGGTGTTATTTAACACTAGTTGTAATATAGAGGAGGCTGTTACAGCTTTTGTTTCATGCAATTATTGTTTAGGTTGTTTAAATTATGTTTACATTCGTAGTCCTTAAAAGCTGGACATTTCAACCATTTATTCATTGGGCTACTTTAGCCGACTATTTCAACAGGTTATTCATTAGCCTACTTTAGGTAGGCTAACTATCTCAACCAAGGACCTATTACTTAAGGCTAAGTATTTCAACTGTTCATTCATTAGTTTCAGGTATCTCAACTGTTTATAAACCAACCTAGCCAAATTTTAGCCTATTATTTAACCCTTTTATTTATTACTTTAAGCTATTGTTAATTATTTCAGCTGTTTATCCATTACTTTTAGTTAACTATTTCAATTGTTTATCCATCACTTCTAGCTGACTATTTAAACCAGGCCCCCAGGAAGTGCGACAGGCTTTGCAGCCACTTTTCGTAGCAGCTATACAGTGCATATACAACTACTGGATCTGTCATGTGATGCCCTGTGGCCCCAAAAGACTTTTCCCTATTGACTTACTTATGTCTGTGAATCAGTGGATAAAATTATTTGAGCATCCCAATCCCGCGAAATGACTACTCCCACTATCAGCATTAAATCCATTTGGTCTGATAACATTTGGAAGTCTAGAAGAGCCACAGGATTCTATAATTGTATCCCCATTCAAGTTAACAAAGCACTAAACAAGAAGTAGCCAGTTTGGCCAGCTCAAGTCTCTAGTGCACATGCTCAATGAGCCGCACGGGGTGGAAGCAGGGCCGGTCATGTGGGCAGCATTTGGACCATTTTGACTTCTTGTATCACTGAGCAACTGCCAATGCTGTATCCAGGTCTCCTTACACATCCATGATTGCCACTGTTTATCCATTGCTTTAAGCTAACTATATTTCCTGTCCACTGTTCCTTGCTAACTAGTTTCCAGGTTCTCTCAGTTGCAACGTGTGATGTTATTCCGTTACAACGGACTCGATGATGGACAGCCTACTGGCTATTGTGAATTTACTGGTTAATTTGCTGAGCTTTCTAGACACACACACACACACACGCACACACACACACAAAGACACACACAGATATTAATTGCTGCCTGTCTATGACCTCCCTTCTGTCACACACACCGTGCTATGTCACAATCAGTGTGTCTATGTCTTTCCCTGTCCCCCTCTCATCTCATCTCCATCTCTTGTTGGCAAGAGGCATCAACCTCTCTTGATTTATTCCTTTTCCTTATCTCTGTAACTTCGCCTCAGCTCCTGTCTCCCCTTGCATTAAGTGACGCCTTGTTATAAACAGCCCATCAGTGAGCTGTCCATCCGTAGCCCGGCTGTGGACTGACATTTATTAAGAGTCAGCTTTGCCTGCAGTTTCCTCTGCCTCTCTCAGCATCCCCACATGAATACAGAGAACCAATTAGAGGAGGAACAGGGCATATGTCTACATGCTCGGAGAGGATAGGCCACAAACACAAACAAACACCTAAACAGATACGGCAGACAGATGGAGGGATGGATGGAGGAAGAGGGAGACAGAGGGAGAGAGAAGAGAGGGTTTAAATATATCTCCCTAATAGTGGAGCTACTTAAAAGAAGCTCCTTTGAGGAACACTTTTAAATTAACAGTAAACTTTCGCTGAAATGGGAACACTACCTACTGTGCTAAATAGGTGCTGTGACAAAGGCAGAAGACAATAAGCGTGTTGTGAATAAAAGAGACATAACAAACTTGCTTAATAAACACACGGCACCTTTATTCAAGGCATTAAACACACTGGGACACCCTGCACAGTCAAATTGTGCTGCAAACTCTCATTCAACAAATGATGAGGCTTGACATTTATGAGCAGCAGCAGGTAGCTACCAGGGCTAAACAAATAACATCCTCGTGGTGGGCTAAATAGGACGATGGCTATTTTGCCTGTTGGTTTTGTCTCTCATGGATGAAGTCACCTGTGTCCTGTCTGTGCAGTTTGAGTGTTTGTGCTCGTTCATTATTTGTTTGTGTGCGCGTATTGTCCATACACCTCCGCAATTAGAATCCACCACATCCTGTGCTGTGGTTGGGGACAATGGGAACATAACTAGGCTTCCACCAGAGCGTACTGCTCCCACATCCGTCTCTTGAGTCATCACATGCTATGCAGGAAGACTCAGTACAACACGACTGACACATACTGACGATGATGATCCACATGTGTGGGATCCATTCAGTTATTAATCACTGGGAGGAGACAGGAAGACAGGGAGAATTAATTTTTGCCTTTCATACATAAGCTGCCACTCTGGAAAAGTTCCATGTTGACTTAAGACAGAACTGTTATTAATGCAGCAACAATGTTTGTGGCATCTGGCACGCAAGACATGGTGAGAAACTGTTTAAGGAAAACATGAAGCTCTGCTGTCATGTTTTCTCACCCTAGACAATAAAGGACTTCTCTAATATCGGCACCTGAGCGATTTCCAATCATTTTTACAGAAGTAACTTTTGTCATGTGCCTTGCAAAAGTCTCCCTTCAGAGTCATGTCTTAAGGTCTGAAAATGTTTCCATGATCAATGCACAGCATTTCCCAGTCTCTCATGAGCGGTTTGCATGCCACATAATGCATATGAATGTTGTACACTAGTGCTTGTCTTTAACAAAGTTAGGGTTTTATTTACACTTTACACAGAAACAGGTCTTGAACAAAGTTAATTTCACCCGATTTGTATGTCTGAAAAATGCCATTCAAGTGTCAGAATGTTTGGCAGATATGTGGCTTTTGAAAAATGGGTCCAATATTTAGATCAGTGAATCGGTCATAATCTGTGCCCACATTTGTTTTATTGTGACAGCCCTGTGCAGGGAGCACATCAATGAGTAACTCATATCAGGTGTGCTGCTGCTCCTCAGCTATAAGCTGCTGGAGTCAGTCAGTCACTCTCTCTCACCCTAGGCATATGGTTTGTTGTTTGGTTTATGTTGTTCTCTTTTGTGTTTATTTTCTTTATTCATTACACTTCACCTTACACTCAAACAACACGCACATGCACTAATGAAGTTACTGATTCACATACTATACATTGCATTGGTTAATTTACATTTTTGTTAAATAAATATCAAGTTAAAAGTCATGTGTGTCCTCTCCTCTTTGTCCCTCCCTTGAGCCGGGCTGTGACAGAATGATAACACCAGGACCTACCAAGGGCTTCGTTAAGGGATGGGGCAGTGGCAGGACATTACTCTGAAGGGTGCTGTCTTGTTTCTGAGCCGTCTCCGTAATAAGTTTATAGACTTCCACTCAACTTCAACCTGGCTAGAGGTCTAATCAACCAGAGTAATTGAAAACACCTGTGAGGGTGTGCAGGGGTTTGAAAAGAAGAGTATCACTTTTCATTCAGCACTTCATCAGGCTTATTAAAATGCACAATGGGTATAAATATGTAAAAATAACAGTTAACATACTTATTAGTAATGACACGTGCATGTGATCAAGAGGTTTCATTCAGATCAGTAATCGTAATCAATGCAAATGTCATAAAAACAATTAAAATAACCAAGACATAGAGAAGACATTCTAAAAAAGGTAAATAAGACAAAAATAAAAAATATATCATTAATACAAATTTTAAAAAGTGTATGTAAAATGGACCTCTTTCACATATTGGCTTGTTATAGCAAAACACTGACCACAAACAATGGCTCTATTCCATTAAAGTAGCCCTGCACTGATAAACCTATATTTAATGCAGTCATCATTGATGTTTAACACCTTAACTATGTCAAATTGTCTGTTGTTAAAATGGTCTTTAGGCATTTACAGATTATAAAGCACGATGAAAGGGCAGGAGGTCGACAGACAGGCAGCAACAGGGTTGCTGAGCGTGAGAGAACAAAGTGGCCTCTGCTGGGGTCATTCATCAGGTCATTAGGTTCTCTAGTTAATGAAATAATAGAATAATAAAGAATCTTCTGTACTGTCCAACACAGAGAGTGGTTGTTTCCGTGTGGAGTGTCCTCTTTCACCCACCACTTCCCACCCTACACACATGAATACACCCCAACACACACATACAAGAACTCTTTTTCTCTCTGTGTGACTTTCTTTCTCTTGTACACACTCACACACACACACATACACACTGAGCTGACAGTCTCTAGGTGGGCAAGGGTGGGATTTTCACACGCCTCGCTCCCCAGAGCCCATTCAGTACAGTACGCAGCATGGCAGCAGGACATAAACACAAAGCCTGGGATTGTCTGCACCCAGTGGGCCACTCACTGAACTAGAATGACAGAAACACACTGAAGCACGGATGCAGATACAAACACAGTCTCACTACAAACATGCCTGCACACACACACACACACATGCACATACACACACACTGCATTTGCAGTCTTATTTATGAGAAGCAGAGGCCTACAGAGCTAACTCTTTTTGGAGCCCATAATGAGAACAAACACATGGGATGGACAGTCTAACTATCTGATTAACTAACTTCCTAACTAACTTAACTGAAAAATTAAATTACTGAGACTAAATAACTCACATTCTCTGTCTTCAGTAAGCTGAGGCACGGAAGAGTTCTCTGGGTCGTAATCATTTAAGTCAGTGCATTTTGTTCCACGTTCAACAAACTTGGTTGCAATCAGAAGCATTACTGTATTACCATCACTTTTATCACTCCGCAATCAAGATTTTTTTCTAAGTTAAATGCACTTTGATGCAAGTTCAGCTGTTCCACTTCGATGGCCCTCCTGCGGCTTCATAAAGGGATTTTCGGACATTTTTAGCAGCTAATTCATAAATAATAGCCAAGGCCACCACTCGGGGACTCTACAGAAATAAACATTTGAATGCCACTTACTGTTCTCGTCATAAAATATTCTGTGCTGCTTATTTTATTCAGCATGTCTCTCTCTCTCTTCATTCTTAAAAATACTGATAGCTCTGTGCTGAAAAGAACGCAGACAATGAATAAATATCCCAGCGAGGCTCATGAGTTACAGTTCGTCATTAGCTATTCTAATTTAGTTTTGAGGAGTTTTATGTGCTATAATTCCTTTAAATATGTGTACATGCTGCACTTCTAATTGTTTGTTTGATTTGTGCGGGCTGTTGTAGATGTTCTTCTTTTGTCTCATTTCAACCCAAGGTCTCTGTCTTTCTTATTCTCTCCCTGCCTCCCTTTTTTCTCTTTCAAATCCTCTGTCAGCCAACGGCAGTAGTTTAGTCTTAAAACACATAGCCTTTGTCGAGTATGTTCTCTTCTGCCCTCACTATGTATTGAGTGCACAGCTTTGCTGCAAACTACACACACATCCAGTAAAAGTTGAAAACAGCAGTTGGCCTTTGAAGTTTTTACTGGAAGCAAAGTCAAACTGTGAAAACAGTAATGGAGAACACATTCAATGATTTGTGATTACAAATCAGAAAGAACAAGAGTTACAAGAAATAAAGCGCCAAAGAGAATTCATGACAACAAAACTATTCACTAAAATAAAGACTAGCTGTTAAATTAGCCCCCTGAAAGCTGTAGATACGTATTATCAGTCAGAGACCCTTCAGTCAACTGAGGTTTTGCAAGTCTAACAGTCTTTATTATTGTTTTTTTTTCTTGTCAGTCTGTGTGTAGTGTACTTCTCGGGATGTTTCGGTCCCCAGATTTAGCTGCAGAGTGACTGCTCGCTTTCACACTGCTCCCCGCTATAGGCAGCTGCAGACACAGACTCCATCGGAGTGAGATGGAAGCAGTTGCCCCGAGGAAGACAGGATTTTCCCATTCTTTGCCCATCTTCTGCCTTCTGCTTAAAAGTGGTGATTTAACTGTACGGCTCACAGCAACTTAAAACAACACAGTCTCTGTCTTTTTGATTTCATATCAATTATCAGCAAAAAGTGTTGCACATTTCTGATCTGTTGTTAGCATAGTTATGATGAAATAGCTTAGGCTAACTTGGCTTGCTTACTACATTATGTAAACATCACCATCACCCTGAATGTCACGCCAAGATTCTTCCCTGTTACTAGCCCAATGTTGCTCATCGCTTTTTACAGATGCTACTAGATTTACCTAATTAGAGATAATTCCTGAAAGAATAAATACCCCACAAATGGGTACGTTTCACAGGGTTCAAATTGTTCGGATGTTAAAACACTACCAGATAAAAAAAGTCAACTAGATTCATCATTATTTAAACACAGAAGCTGACATCTATGACACTGAGTCTTGTGAGAAATCTTGTTGAGGCAGATAATCACTGGATCTTCCAGATTTTTGTACAATGACTTTATTGGAAATCAAAGCTACCACTAAATTGACTTAGCAATTCCTTAAATAAGTCTAAGCTGTAGCTTGTGGCTATGTGGATTTGACACCAAGATAAATACAAGCTTAAAGAGACATTTGTTAGCTAGTGATGAGACTATGGGTTTCCACTGGTCTTTCTATAAAGACAAACTAAACAAACCACCGACGTCAGCAGAAAACTCATTCTTGTTGCTTACACACTTTTAAATATATTGTTATTTAGAGTGAGTGTCAAGCTACAATTTGGGATAAATCTGGCTCACATCTTGCAGGGTGCGTGCATTTGTGGTGCTTCAGAAGCAGCATGGTAACATCTGTGCTCGTCAGTGGCCTCTGCGAGCTAACTGACGATGACTGGGACTACCGCACCATCGCCACATCCTTCATGCTAGCCTCTCGCTGCTTAGCAGCCCTAACTTTAATGAAAAACACTTTCATGCGAGCATGGAGCACAAAAACATGCATGCACACATGCACGCACACCACCATATTTTATGGGGGTAAAGGCACTGAAGTGCTTTTTGTGGTGCCAGTGACACTTCTGAACTTCTATGACAAATGTTCTATGACCAATTCTTCTCCTCCCTCTCTGCGCCGCGCTCCCTCGAACTTCTCTCCAGTGAGGTAGAACCACATTATTATTCAACCACATGGGAATCTCTCCTCTCTTCCCGGGGGAAATATGACAGCTCCTCAACCCCTCTATCCTCCTCTCTCCCTACTGTGGTCAGTGTCGAATAGAAACAGAGTCTGGTTCTGATCAGCCCTCCAGTCGACTCGGCACGTCTGCAATGCGTCATCTGCCATATGCTGCGGTTACTGGTTTCTCCATGGCCTTATAGTCTATAAGCCTAAACCAATATAAGAGGAATAAGTGCTTCTCTGGTTGATGTGATGCATTGCCATTGCTTCATGTCAATGAGTACTTATGGTGCCTGAGTATTATGACAGAAATCAATCATTCAAGCTTGCTGTCATGAGCATTTTACCTTTCAAAAACAACACTATGTCAGTTTAGGTTGGCAGAGCGTTTGCTCGGTCATTTTCTCAGCTAATAACTGTTCTTATATCCAGCTGCATGTATCAGCCAGGTTACATTACAGATTCAGCCAGCATCGCCCAAAGCTGAGCCAACGGCAGCAGGAAGAGACTGACACACACCATGCCATGTACAAAACAGTTTGTAAATTTTTAATAAGTGAATCTGGGGCACTTTCTTCATGTCTTAGAGGACTCAGAAATACTTATTGATGTTTGACATCAAAAACGTCCCAAACCACTGTATATATAATACATCTTCATTCAGCATTTTCTACTGCAGCACATTTTGTTTCTGACACATACAATATGAAGCAAAATTCACCTTTTGAAACTCAGTGCATGATGCATGACTGATAACTACTCATAATAAAAGGAAATAGATGCAGGGGGGCTTTTTGGATTTGTGATTAAACCTCTCCATATGAGGCGAAGGAAGGAAGCCGTGCGAGCCATTAAGCTTTGCCTACATCAAACCAGTCCCCCGACCACCTAAGCTTGACAATCTTAATCTGAAAAACTGGTGTGGTTCATGACTATTTCATTGATGTATGAACTTGAAAACTTGTAACAAAAGCCTCAAGAGAGTCTTTAAATCCGAGCACACCCTTAAAGACTCATCTGAGACAAGGCTCAGACATCTTTTCATCATCTTAAGAGGAATCCTAAGGTTTCAGCCCCTGTGGTGAATTTATGTAATATGAGCAGCAAAGTGCAAGATTTTTTTTTTCTTTTTCTTGATACACCTCTCTCCAGCATCCCTCCAAACCTCCCACTCACACATTTTCACTTCAGTCTCACTTGTTTCTTCCCAAAAAAAAAACTTGCACCTTTTAAGCTCCTGCAAAGTGTGTTTCACTCATTCATGCTGTTTTATTACTGTGGTGCTTATGACTACAGGATTCAAAGAAAGCTGTGCATTGATGGGAAGTTGCTCTAGATAAGAAAGTCAGCTCTATGCCAGCTTAACATGAGTATAATCTCATCTTTCAGCATCAGGTAGTGTCTGTGGAAGGTAAGGAAGACAACTGCAGAAGAGCTTGTCAGCACCTGACTAGGGTGATAACCGCAATATTGCAATACCAAGCTGTTGAAAAGCCAATGCAGGGGATGGTGAGCAACCGCCACAATCACTTTATCCGTGGTTTTTTCTTGTTTGTTTGTTTGTTTGTTTTTTCATGGGAGCACAGCGTATTTATGCTATGTGCTATATGTACATATATATGCCAGCAGTGTTACGAGGTGCTAAGCATCTCCTCTGCGATGAGCACTTTTTCTGGTTGCCAAGAGTTGAAAAATGTTGTTTTTGGCCCAATGAGTGAATGTGCTTGAGTAGAACTGTCTTTTTGTATTTCAGCTCTGTACATGGAGGCACCGCTGATGTTCCTAGCTAATGTTAGCTAACTTTAACTACTATTTTCTACCTGTTATGTAAACCGTTCTCAGATGTCTGGTGAAACAGCGTTAAACACCTGAGTTGTGCCTAAAAACAAGAAGTTGTCACAGCACGTTGTAACTGCATCTAAAGCCTAGTTCACATTACACGATTTTCACCCCCATTTTGACATCGCAGAGGATCTTGAGAGCCATTAAGAAATCCTTGGGTCTGAGGTGGGTCGGCAGATAGTCTGCCACGACAAGTCCTCATGTGTGAACAAGCCTACGACGCGACAAAAGCACAGTCGCGCCCTCGTCTGCGACTGGGACTGGAAATCTTCTTAGCCCAGAGCAGGGCGTAAACGACCTACAGAGCTCCTAGCTGTCGGCCATCCATGTTGACAAGTAAAGTTTAGCACCGGGGAACTTCATAATATCCTGTTTTGTTCATGCGTGACAAAACGTAGTTTGGTGACATCACCGTGTTATCTGGGGCTCTGTCTGCGAGGGCACACACAGGTCGTAACGCAGTCGGTCGTTAGTTGGCGAGCCTCCCGATGACAGAAACACACGTCGCCAGGTATGAACACTCAAAAGATTGCAATAGCCTCTGTGACTCAAGACTGGTTGGCCAGTCGTGTAATGTGAACTTGCCTTAATTCGAGGCATGTTAAACACAACGCTTTAACGTTAGAAATTAGTTGACTCCACTCTTCAGACTGGAGACAGAGGTTTTTGGTCCATATCTGCTGCTATTTCTCTGTGAGTTTTATTTATTTGTTTTACCTTTCCCCTTTATGTCCCACTGTTTTCCAGACTTAAAGTGTCTCATATTTTTTTTCCCAATTTGATTGATTAGAACAGCCACGGGTAGTCTTTCCCTCCAGTCACCTGCCCTCCATCTGGACAGCACACTGGTGTATGACGTTAGGCTTATGACACGAAGCTGTCGCACTGCGTTGCCCTCTGTGTGCTGTATTTAACAATGAACAAGCATTTAATTTCTTTTAAATCGGTGTCATCTTTGTCATTTAAAAAGCAACACACCTACTAATAACCTAAAAATAAAGCTTATTCCAAAGCACTAAAATCAGGATAAATGAACGTAATTTGCAAAACTGACATAAACTGGCCGTACTACTCTGTATTGCACTGCTGAGCCACCCTTAATCACTGCAGGGGAAATTCCATCACCACGACAGCCCTGTACCTGACCTCCTGTTTTCAACATTTACTCAACAAAGTGACTCACAAATGACAAACTAGAGTGTATGAATATCACACAACATTAAATCCTGGAAAACAAGACAAAGAGGGAGCGAGGAGGAGGACGGGGAAAGAAACAAGAGAACAAATTGAGGGAGAGGGGGGACAAAGAGAGAAGCCTAGAGATGAGCAATTTTGAGAGTGAAGCAAGCGAGAGAAGTTAATCCATTTCATAGTCACCCACCACACCAACCCTTCATATGTGGTCTGTGGGAGTGGCAGGGGCTGGGCTGGCCTAGATACATGCAAAATGAATAAAGCCATAATATCCTTTGATACAAGTCTTTGAAAACGTGTTCAGCTCCGAGCAGCATCTGTTCCTACTTTTAATCTGGTTAGGGTGTTTCTCTGATTGCAGCCCAGTGTTATCATCATCAGCAGGCGTTCTGGATAGGAGGATGTGACATGATCAATGGAATGCACTCATTTGGTGTAAAAGAATGCCAATAATCCCTGTTAATTCAATTTCTCAGTGTACATATTTAACTCAGTCAGAGACTTAGAGATGCATAAAGCAGCACCTGAGAACAAAAACAATATGAACACAATCATGTTGATAAATAATAAAGCGGCTGACTTGGGTGTATATCTGAGAGAGAGCAGAGGTTTGATTCTTAGCTCTCTATCTCCAACAATCTGTCCTGTGTGGCCTATTTAGCCCGACCAACATCCAGCATCTGAAAACGACCAGACCTCAAAGTGTGTGAAGCCTCTCCCCGTGCTCGTCATTACCATGTTTGTTTATCTACTGCTCGCTCCCTCAGAGGAACACCCAGCCTTGTTAAGGAGGGAGAAGAAAGCTTTAAAAGTGGAAATAAGGCATACATTTCAGTCCGGTCCCAGGACGACGCACGGTACCAAGCTATTTCCATAATGGTAGCTTAACGGGAGCTAGCCGGCTGAGCGAGGGGCACGTCGCCCTCATTAAGGCACTCGCTCAGGAACAGATTAGCGCTTCATTAACATACAGAGAGAAGCGGGGGAAATTACCACTCTCCATTTCACAGTCTAAAAGGCAGGCAAAGACCAGAGTTAAAGATAAGTGGTGGGGAAAAGATGGACTCAATTTGGGGAAAGATAAAAATCGATGTACGGTATAAAATTTGCTATTAAGGCATCCTGAACATCTCTGACCATGAATGTGCGAGACAGAGTCTAGTTACCTCTCTGTCTGTCTATATTTCTTTAAGTCTTTGTCAATCTCCTTTATTCTCTCTGCTTTCACCACCTCTGTCACTCCTACATTCCCACTGCCCCTTGCTTCTCAGGAAGGCGCCTGACTGGGCTTCATTATATTAGTTAAAAGAGAATGAGAGTGGTTGCCCCCGCCTGTATTGGTCCTTTTTTTTTCTCTAATACCATAAGTCCCTGTGCCACCCGCATCAACAAAGCCAGACTTCTCTCCTAATTAGCCTGATGCTAAAGGGTAAGGAGACCCAGTAGGACAGTGTGCTGAACGATGAACTGGCTTCTAAAGAAGTCAACCTGCTGGCAGGGCAGGTCAAGCTATAAATCCAAAAGTTTATTTATAATAAGCTCCTTAAACTACACCAAAAATGCACTTTAGAAGATGATTTGTTAATTTAACTTGGAAAAACATGCTGGCTCTAATGCGGTAGCTGCAGCTCCTCTCCGTCCATTTAGATTCAAAAGTCAAAGATCAAGAAGCAAGTTCTGCAGAGAAGATTAATTAGCCCTTCTGACAGCAGCGAAGGAGTTAAAAAAAAAAAAAAAGGCCCAAAGTGGTCAAACAAAGCCTCTGAGGAAAAACTGCGATTAGGGATTCTCAAGCTAATTCGCCAAATGCCTGTGGACACTGTGTGCAACAAATTCCTGTACAGTCAGCCTGCCCTTCACCTCTGCATGTCCTAATCTTACAGTCAGAAATTCCACTAAAGTGTTTTAACCTTTAGATTTACTGGGCCTAATTAGTGAAACTACCTGTCATAAGAAGGCAGAAATATTCAGACTCTCACTGGAAAAACCAAAACTTAACTTGAAGAAGTGTCTAATTAGGAAAGCTACCTGCAATAGGACACCAGCATAAGGGAGAAGTGAACTTTTCTAACCTCTAACTTTGTCTTGTGACTTTTACACACCTCTGTCTAAATGTGTCTGACCCTCACTTAACTAAATATTTTAACCTTTCTGAGATGTTTAATTGGGGAGAGACCTGCCATCACACTCTGTCCCATTAATATTGGGGGGGGTTAACTCTTCTGCTTATACCTGTATCCTGAATGATGCAAACTGTAACAAAAAAAATTAACCACTGACCTTTGCTTGGATCTAATTATTGAAACAGCTGGCCACTGAAACTATGGGAAACCTACACATTCACTTCCTTCGTCTCCCACGTGCTCCCCTGTTGGTACTAAATTATATAGGTTCCCAGCTAGTCATCCAATCCAGTGTCCCTTTTTTACCTTCTGTATGCTACTGACACCTTGTCTTTCTCTTTCCTGGACTCTTGGGGGAAAGCTGATTATCTAAAGGTTGGCGGGGTTATTATTACCGACACACTCTGAGCTGACTTTGGCCAGGAGGCACTCAGACTGAACAATGAGCTCCAGGCTAATGAGCTGTGCTTCATTCTATAAAGAAAAGAATATGTGTCAAACCTCTGTGAACTCAAGCTGACTGAAGCTACATTAACCTTACAGGAGAGCCATTTTACTCCGTAACATCTCTGGAGTCACTATTCCGCAGTTTTTTCCCCCAGAAATGTATCCCTTGACACAGGTTTTACTTCAGCCTAAGCGAAGAGGAAAGGTCAAACATAAGATAAAAGCAGAGAGGTACGTTTATAGCTTAACTGGACTGAGATCTGTGCTAGAGCCCCCTCTTCTCGCTGAACATCTACAGGCTACAGCACACCTTGTCACTATCAAGTTTCCTCTGTAAGTGGGCCTTATAACTAGCTTAGGGGACTCCGCCATGTTCAGTGACTATCAAAGATCTAACCCACCAATGTAACATGTAACTTCCAGTATTTTGAAGTGAAAAGTAATATAATTGTTCTGTTCTCTGCTGTAGATCAAACTGTATGGTCCTCTGGGTCATTATCAATGCAATAAACTGTGAAACTGCCAAAATTTAAAGGCGATTTCCCTCAAACAACAGACATGTAACATTTGTAGCGGATATGCTGAAACTGAACATAGCTTCACATTCAAACAACACTGTTGTTAATGTGTGTTTATGTTAAGGCACAAAAACACTTGGTTCTATAGGAAAAGATCATGTTTTGGCTTACAACATCCACTTTTGGTGGCACAACCATGGCTGGAAATGCCATGCAGTGGACTGTAGCTTAGCAGCTGTCCTGCCTTGGTGTCGCAACATCCTCCATCCCCTCCACCTCCAGATGATGAAGTCATCTCAAATACATGCAATCAGAATTAAGTTACTTTGTAACTGTTGATATGATACGTATGAAACTTACAAATGTAATTTTTCCATGGTTTGTTGAAACATGCATGCCACATTTTCTTCTGGCAACTGAGTTTAAATTTCAAATGTTGGTTTTAGTACAAAAAACCCCCCCAAAAATAACAGTCTTCTCATTTAGTATTTTGAATATTTTTTAAATTTTAATTCAATTGGTAGAGTGAACCGCTTGTTTAACCAGATTTCTGAGTTCACTTAAATTAAATGACTACTCAGACACCAAGACTGACGCATAAACACTTTGTTACACTGTGTGATTGATGTGCAAAATACTAAACAACTCTAACCAACTAGATGAGTGTGCTGATTTACATTGCTATAGTTAAAATGTATAATATGCCTTTTACTATAAAGTGTAACATTTTCTACTCACACTTGAAGTGAATTAATTAAACACTGCTCTTGTATAGTGCTGCTCTCCTCTCCCTTAAATACCTGTGCAGTATGTCAGTACGGCTGCAGATAGGATTAAATAATACATGACCAGTACAGGCAGGAGCATTGCTGGAAATGGGAACAGTGAATTACAACATAATGAGCTCAACCTGTGCTGTGAGGTTCAGTCACATGTTAAACAATCACCTCTTATTAGCCTGTGGTATATCTCAGGTGTCAGAGTCAGCCACCGAGCCGTAATTTGAAGTGAAAGAAAGGAATCACGCTGACTTGTAACCTTCTTAAGTAACATTAAAGGAATGGTTAAACATTTTGGGAAAGACAGGCTTTGAATTAAATTCAACACTAACATGCTATTTAGTATGCTAACACAGAATGTGAGGTTTTTTAGTATGTCTGAAAACTTAGTATGAAACCCACAGTATGTGAACTGCAAACTGTTTCCAGTAAAATATTACAGTATGCAAACACCAGATGCTACCACAGCATAAATATCCCATAATGCAATGTGGTAGTGATGACAATGTTCAACAGCAACCAAGGCAGCTCTGTGGTGTCAACAAGACATAAATACCTCTCTAGAGATGAACTTTTGTCATGAGTCTGCTGCCTGATGTGCAGCTTGTATCATTGAGCTTTGTTATGGGTACATATGGGTTCGGGCTTTTTGTTTGTCATGCTAGTGGCGTGACTCCAGAGATGCCGGTCAGAAATATCTAAAAAACTATTGGGTTTGGATGCCACAAGAACCTATTTTAGCCACCTAAAACAACCAGCTATCAGTGTAAGTGTACACTACATTTTGATATTTGCTCTGCTTTACCTTACACACTAAACAACCGACGCTGCAGTGGACCAGCACCTCAGTGTCCTGCTAAGTAAAATAATCAGTGGCTTTGTATTAAGGACTTTAGTTATCCGTCAGAAAAGACTATTTGACAGCAAGGTATGCGTTGAAAATATTCTTAATATAGCGTGCAATTAAACTGATATTGTTTTTCTGTGGGGCGCTTTTTCTATGTGGTTAAAAACTAACTAATTGAGGCAGCGTCTGTTCAGCACCATTATATTTAAATGTACGTGACACGAGGATTTTCCCCCCAGAAGTTATTTTAAATAAACACCGTGATTCGGTCTATAGCACATAACTCCACATAAAACCAAAAATTGACATTTTTACCTTCCTATTTGTATATGAATCAAACAAATGAGACATAACATGTCAATTGTTTAACTTTAGAGCTGCTGAGCAGCAGGTTTTTCTTTTACTCTTGACTGAGCCAGACTAACTGTCTCATCTGCTTCTAGTTTTTAGGCAAAGCTAGGCTAATTTGCCTTCCAGCTCTTGCTTCATAATTAACACACAGACACAATAGTGGTATCAATCTCTTCTTCTAACTCTTGGCAAGAAAGTAATTTAAGGCTGGGAGATAATTTAGTATCAGAATTTATTGACTTTCAGTCGAATAGCATCCTTATGCAATCATAATTCAGTTGTCCAAATTATTGATTGTAAGCAGACGTAATTTAAAGCTAATGGAAATATTGGAGTTTTTGTTTTGAATGTCTTAAGAGTTTTGTCTGACGTAATGCATCGTGGTGATAATGGACTAAACACTCTCACCACAGGAGCCATTAAGTAGCTGTTTTGGTGTTTTTGATCATATCACAAAATCCTCCTCAGCAGATGGAGTTAATGCTGTTGTTGTGGAATTTAAAGAAATCACTTTCAACTTTTAGCCAGTATGGACGAGAAGATCTTAAAGGGCTCAGAGCTGACCTTTGAATGTCTTCAGTCTCAAGACATTTGCTTGGGAAGATCATGAGATTCAACCGAAAGTTCCAGAGCAGAAACAAAATGCATCTTGTGCTGAGACTGTTTTGTCAACTTCTGTTTCCAAGCTCAAGATATTGAAATAAATCGACACTGGAAACATAATATTCTTATTAGATGTTGTGCTAATGAATTCCACCATCTTAACGAGCTGTAGAGTAAACATTAAGTCATAATTCAGACTGGCTCACATTAAGAACAGAAGTCACATTTTTCTCGTAGCAATAGACATAATATCTGGATGCTATAAAGAAATGCATTCCTGAAATAAAATCCAACCCCTGCAAAATAACATCACAGACCTAACTCATCCCAATGCAGTAGCCTAGATTCTTTTTCTCTCTCTTTCAACATCTCACAGAGGGGAAAAAAACTGATATGAAAGCTTTGATTGTACTTTATCCTTGAAGTGTGAAAAAGTAAACGAAGCCCAAGCAAAGACAGAAAAAAAAGGTGGAAAAGAAGCTTCAGGTGTCATCCAGATTCCACAGCCATCCTTTAGTCTTTCATGACCAAATCAAAACATACCCAGTGTCTCTCGTCTTCATTGTCAACCCCTTTACTGCCTCTCCCCCTGCCCTGGCTGCTTCATCCATCCATCAACCCATGTTTTTCTAACCTGAAAGCACACATACACAGACATACAAAACACACCGCTGCTCGCCCATCCATCTCGCACAAGTACTACACACACCTGCATGCTCACACATGCACGTACACATACTAACACACCCACCAACAGGCACACATCATCGCCACCTTTGACCCTTCCTGTCTCCACACTCAAGTCGTGATAGCCTCCGAGATGTGAGAGACAGTAGAAGCGTAGCCTCTGCTGAGCCTCCTGAAACAGTGGAGTTGTTTTTAAGCCACTCTTTCACTAGCTTGGGTCAAAATGCTTTCTGTTGAAGGAAGCTCATCATCTCGCAAACTTTGGAAAGGACTGTGAAAGGTTTTCCGATGTTTCAAATCGAGGTTGCGTGCTGTTTCTCTCAAAAATGGATGACTTCTGTCGACTTAAGTGCCTCACTGAAAATGCAATTCCAAGCTGAACTTCGCCATTTACCTGTGGGGGCAAGGTGAGGTGCCATCTAACTTTAATACTCTTGGTAGTGCCTGTGTTAATAATAAACTCCAGCCCATGTTACAGGTATGTGAACCAGTGCCTCAGCCTAATAGCTACAGACACCTAATTTGGGATATTCAAGATAACTTTGAGAGTTTTAAAACTGTATGAGCAACACAGCCGCTGGCAAGACTGAAATATTCCTTCAGATAGAATTAACGAAGTTTCAAACCATTGGTGACAAAGATGAGACCTTAAAAAAGGTGGTGTGTGTATGTGTGTATGCGGGTAACTGTCTCCCTTTGAGGGCTTCTCCCATCCCTGCTGTGACTAAAAGGATTGTGGGGATTTTTGACGTAATGGCAGAGAGAGAAAACTTCATTGGGAGCCACTGCCAAAAGGCAGAGGAGGATTTTTTTTTTACATCCTCACCATCCCTACCCCACATTCCTCCCTTCTTCTCCTTGCCTTCTTCGTCCTGCTTCTCACTACCCTATCTCTTCATTCTGCTCTCCACACCGATGTGTCTTTTTAGAGGCTTCAGAGCCTGGGTGTCTTATCGAGGCTTCCCAGGTCTACAGGCAAGGCTGAGGAGAAGCTACTGTCAACCCCACTCTCTGCTATCAGCCCTGTGGCAGTCACAATGAGGCTGACATGCATACTCAAGCAAGCACATTCACACAGATATACAAATGGAAATAAATGCACACACACACATACACACGCACACACACAGGTTTATCAACCCCAAACAACAGTCTGGTTTAGACCAGAGTCATTTTCCTGTGGGGCTTCGGCGCAAAGAAAAATTGTGCTTAATGGACATAATTGTAAAAATGCTTTATGAAAACTGTCAAGAGGAACCAGACCAGTAAATAGAGGCTGGGTGAAGCTTACAACAAGCTGACAGCTTATTCAAATAAGATGCTGAACACATCTAAATCCTATCCAGTCAGTGAGAGGCAATGCATATGAAGTGCATTATTGCCAAAGTGATTTTAAGGCATAAATGATGATAGCGTTAAGGCTGGCTTTCTGCTATTCTCTTTTAAAAAAAACCAAAAACAATCTCGCTAAATGTGCTTTTGTTTTTCACGGTCACAGAAACAATCATAATATTTCTCTCTATCACCAACTGTTTCAGAACCATCAATCAGCTATTCGTTTCCCACGCTTCACTCCTGTCACTTCTCGGCCAACTGTCATGTTTATCGCTCTTAGACAAGACTACTCATTGACAAATTGAGACCGTGTTTATTGTTGTAGAGCGGTTAACCTAGAATGTGCAATGAGTCACGTCATGAGGCAAGTGAAAAATATGTCGGAAAAACATTCCTGCAAATCAAATTTATGTAAGGTGTGTGACAGGACGGGGAGAGGGAGAGACAAATCAAGAGAGAGGCGACATGAAAAGACATGCAGGCTGTTTAAGCCTTTGTCCATTGTTCTCTCAAGCATTGCAGGTATGATTAGCAGACGAGAAATCTGAATCATCCCCTATTGTTTTAATTGGCAAGCCAGGAATCACATGCACACACACAAACACTGAAATAACTTCTGACATGCTTTGAGGTGAAAATATCCTTGCAAAACCACATAGAAGTTTGTTTGCGTTTGTGTGTCTGAGGAGGGCGTGTGAGTTGGAAGGAGGAAAAGGTGTGTGTGCTGTGGCATGACGGAGAAACACATTTCCGCATATTAAAATTACACCAAATGAGCCTCGGTTAGCAGACGGCATCTAAAAATGTACAGGCATGCCAAAAAGATCAGCCAGAGTCATCGATTCATATCTTACTGACGTGAAAGATTTCTGGCTGAGAGAGTTTGTCACTAACATCTCTTAATATACGGAGATTTTAATTTAAGCTAACATTTGTAAGATGTGTGAGATCATTAGAGACTCCGTAAGGCTTAAAGTGATGTTTAGATATGTTCCACTTTCCCTTGGGGAAATTCGTCCTCTTCATTTGACCCATCCCAACTAATTAGAAGCAGCAGGCACTTGCAGCGCAGCAACAAGTGACCAGACTCGCTTCCTTGGTCAAGGGCAACAGCAGGAGTATTCTCGAAATCATTTTCGGTCAGAGGGAAAATAGCTGGGGCTGTACCTAACTCAGAATTATGTCAGTCAAATTGGATTCTGCTGTTCAAAACAACTATTTAAGCACTTGTTCCTCTTTTTCCCTACAGAGTTTGAGAGTTTGAACTGGGTTCAGCAGAACGTTCACGAGATATAGTAAACAAGCCAAGTTAGCCCTCCGAGCTATCTAACTGAATACAAACTAAGCTAATACTGGATTGCAAATGTGCAACTACATTTTTTGCTGACACTTGGTATTAAACAAAAAACAGAGACTGTATCGTGTTAAGTTGCTGTGAGCTGTTAATTCATCACTTCTAAGCAGTGGGTAGAAGATAACATAATCTCAGAGCCTGACCGGGCAAACCCTCTCTCCTCTGGGAAGCTGCCTCCGTCTCTGTCAGACTCACCCTGGGTCTGGGTCTGGAGCTGCCTTAACTGGAGAGCAGAGCAGCGTAATTCTGTAGCTAAATCTGAGGACCGAAACACCCCAGAGGTACACTGCACACTGACTAGACAAAAAAAAGACAGTTCAACTTGAAGGAATCTAAGTCAACTAAGGGGTCTCCAACTGATTAATCGAATCTTCAACTTTCAGGGGGCAGCCCTAAAAATAGCACACCCAAAGAAAAACCATGCAAATGCAAGAGGAAAAAGATCAGTTCCAAAAAATGTTGTGCAAAAGAACATACAGGGTGAAGTTTAAAAAGGCTTTCACACTTTTCTTCCTCTATTTGTCTTGCTTTTGCTCTTCATCCATTCTGCATGATCCACCACCTCATGAGTCTCCTCCACATGCTTATTTTACACCATACATATCATGTTCAAACTGGTAATATGAAATAGCGAGACTTTATATCTTTGGGATTACTTCTCAGACAGGAATGAAGAAATACCCACTGTACCCAAAATGAGAAAAATATTGCCTCGGTGAGTTGGAGCGTGTGACATTTACCTCTGTTAACCTTTGTTTTCTGTGAATTTTCCCTCACAGCTGTGGGCAAAGTTAAATCCCAGCTGTTTTACACTGCGTCCAGCTGTCCTGACGTACGCGACAGGATGGGAAGGAAATCACCTGCAGGATGCGTTTGCTTACAATAGTCCAGGAGGATGTTTGTGTGAAAAGGTGTGCACTGATGTCACCTTCGAATGTGTTCGAGAAAGAGTGTGTGTTGCTGCTTTGTTGTGGACACACACTTAGATATGTGTGTGATGGGGCCAAAGCCTCTGAAACATCGCGGCAGAAGACGCCTACATAAACAAGTGGGTTCCGACACTTGTACTAGACTTCGAACAATGAGGATTATTTCTCTACACCCACCACCACTGGCATGTTCTGGCCTATCTGACAAGCTGTCATCTTCAGCATTGTTCCCTCTGTGCTATTGCATAGTAACAAATGGTACGAACAAAACCGTTTGTGTAGGAGAATAGATAGATTTAAGAAAAAATGTCACACTGCAGTGCATAATCTCCGCCATTGGCAATCTTGAACAGCCAAGATAGAGCCATTTGTATTGAATCTACCTACACTGGTGGTAAATCAAACACAGAGCTGAATGCCTCATCAGCACTGTAAAAAATCCTAAATGGAGGTCCTTTACCAATCACATCAAATGTACAATGCTAATGCTAATGAGCAGTGCCACCGGCGACCACCCTTCCAAAAACAATAAGTTGGTTGTCTTTAATATGACAGTGTCAGTTTTCTTTGGCTCTCAACATCACATTATTCAAACTGAAAATGAATGCAACCTTCAAGCTGTTGAACCGCCACCAAGTCACAGCTGGGAGCAACTTGGAAGGTTTTTAAAGTTGGTTTTAAAATGTGGGGATAAATTCAGATCACTGGGGGGAATGACGGGACTGCAGCTGCGTGTTTGTGTATTCGTGTGATTGCACGCATGCACCTGATGCGTGTACGACACGAGAGTGCATGTGAGTGCTTGCATGTGTGTGCGAAGCATCATTAGAGGAAGGTCAGTGTGACACTCACAACAGTACTTCATAAATAATGTAAAACGATACAGGAATTAGACTTTGTAATTATACCTCTCCACGGCACCATGGGTGCAGTTTGCATGTATGTACGTGTGCATTATGTGTGTGTGTCTATGGGGGTGCACGTTTGTATAATCTCTAATTAGCTCCAAGAGAATACCAGTGGCTATTAAAGTGTTGCATTAGTTAGAGCTGGGGATGAAGAAGGCAGCACAGGGCTCAAAATGCTTCGGTTCATTAGAATTTGTGTGGTTTTGTGTGTGTGTCTGAGTGTGTGTGTGTGTGAATAAACAAACTCACAAAAGGAACATGTGAGAGAAAGAGAGAAAATGGGGAAAAAATAAAAAAGAGAGACAACATTTAGAAATGCATGCTCACAGGCTTACACTATATTTGTATGAATGAGCACGAGTGAACGACTCATGTTTATAAAGTGTGTCTGGCAGTGAGTGTACGTGAGTGTTGCACTTGTAATCATATTCATCCCTGTCAGGTCGGTCACAGTTTACCGCCACTTCCAATCTGTGACTTAGTCTCAAACAGCACATGGTATTTGGCCGCTACTCTAATGACATTTAGCGCTGACCGATAGGGACTGCATGTCACTCCAATTAGAAGAAGCACTCCCTTGTACGGCAAGCTGTTAGACAAACCTCGACTCCTCCCTGCAAATTTGGGGATGAATTATTGAAAAGGGCAAAGCTGAGCACCTTGATGAGGTTGGCACATTTGGCTGGCTGAATGGTCAAACTGACACAGCTTGAGGAAAGAGGAGAAAGGCCACTGCTATCTCAGCAGCTCAGAGCGAAGCTGGTTCGACGGCTTTGTCTGGAAGATGGGCCTTATCACGCAACCTGCTGGGCTTTCACCCAGCGCACCTCAAAGACAACTTATGTCAGTGCAGGTTTTAACATCAAGATTCCAACAACTGTCCTCGTGGTAGTCACTTATCAGATACAAAGATGAAAGATTTAATATTCTGAATGCCAAATGTGAGCTCACGTTTCTCCCAGGTGTCCAGGGTCCAGTGTAGGAAAAGCTTCGGGCAGATGACTCTTCATCTCTTATAATCACCTCACTACAACTACTCTGTGGCTGTGCAATAGGGCTGCAGCTGATTATTTTCATTGCCTATTAATCTGTCAATTATTTTCTCAATCAACCAATTAGCTGTTTGGGCTTTAAAATGTCAGAAAATGGAAAAATGATCATCAGTGGTTCCCAAAGTCTAAGATAGCATCCTTAAATGTCTTGTTTTGCCCTCAATCCAAAGATATTCAGTTTACTGTCAGAGAGGAGAAAAGAAACCAGAAAATATTCACATTCAAAAAATATTTCACTGCTTGAAAGATGGACGTTTCATAAAACTGTGCTTTCTGTGCAGTAGAGAGAGACATTTTTTGACAGTGGTGCTACATGACCAGAGAAAACAAACGAAAAGGGCTGTGGCATTTGCTTTTGCTTAAGAGATAGAAACCCCACAAATACCAGAATGCACTGCACCGCAAAGCACCAATTAACGCTCACACTGGTGGGTGGCATAATGCGAGTTTGGCCATTTTGACACAGAGCACAATATGGTGGCAAGTCAGTTTAAAAAAAAAAAAAAAAAAAAAAAGGTCTGGAATTGCAGTAACACTGGTAAACTAAAACATGTTTCCAAAAAACATCAGCCTAGTCTCACCATTTGATGTCAGGTTTTTCAACCTCTGTTTATACAATACAGGAAACTGCATGGTGCTCACTTCCTGTTCACAAACCCTCGTATCACAGACAAACAACGCACTAAAATATGTGTCTGAAGACATTTTAGGTGAGGAATAGGCAATACAGTAATAGAATCTTGGTTTATGTTTGATCAACGTTGCCTGGTTTTAACATCCGATCTGAGTTTGGTCTGAGTATGAGAGGGGAAAGTCTCTCTTGGACCGCTTCTATACTCTATGTTTCCATGGAGGTGGCAAACAAAAATGCAGAAGGACAATCTTTAGCTCGAGCAGTAGCCCTTGAGCCCACTCAATTACGTGAAACACGTCATCTGGCCGGCTGAGAGATGAGCAAGGAGGTTTGGGCACTGGTAAGACGCAGGGAAGTTTAACATGGTTCATTTAGAAATACTACCCACACTGTTATGATACAAAGCTGGTAAAAAAATATGGCAAAGTATGCCTTTAACAAGGCGGAATCAGAACTTTTTTTCCTAAAAATTACTCAAACAGATTAATTGATTATCAAAGTAGTTGGCAATTAATTCAATAGTTGACGAATAACAGATTAATTGCTGCAGCTCTACAATAGTTAAAATATGACTAAGTAACTGCAGAATTACAAGTGTGGAGAGCATTTCCTTGTTAATGTGAAAATGATTCCTCAGTAAATCTGCTGTGTTTTGTCCAAGATTCATTGTCACAGCCACTTTTTGTGGCACTGACTGAATGCACTCAGACACACAATCGGCTTTACCTAAGTATTTTCATACAAATCTTGGATAAGATTATGTCTTACTGTGTTAAAGAAAGAGAAGGCAATGATGTGACATGATAGGCTTCATAAACAGCTGAGTGTCACTGCATGAACATTGAAATTGGCTCTTGATATCCTAAAATATTGCAGCAAAGGGTGGCTAAGAAAAATACAATATCTGACTACATGAAAGAAATCTCAGCTGTGCTGTTGATATGAGCGCCCATCGTGAAAGCCCAGCCGATCAATTGTGCATTAGTGTATCGAATACATGTATTTCTTTGTTTTCAATAGCAGAGACAAGTAAACAAAGCTGCACTATATCAAAACATTTTTGAATGGGTTTTTTTTCATGCACAGCCACACAAAGTTCCACTGGGACATTTACTTAAATGACTAAACCAGGCTGATTGAAATCCAATTTACATTTTTCTTTTCGTAACATTTCAAAAGCTTTCATACAATTCACTTGACAGCTGAATGAAAACACAGCTACAGATACCCACCCAGATAACTAAACTGTTCAATGCTGTTGTAAGTCCTGAATGTGTGCCTAAATCTCCTTCATGTGCGAAGGCGTGTGTTTGAGAAATAAAGACTGTGTTAGCCGTCCCTGAGTGTTGATTGAAGCTGCTGATGACAGAACGGTGGCACTGGGTTCTTTTCTGTCGTGCTCCCCAGGCCCCTGACCCACCTAATTGATTTTCAGTGTTTTAAAAAACCAAACTATCAAAAACACGACTGACAGTTTGATTTCACTTTTGGATTCAGTTCTCTTTATTATTTATAACTGACAAGCAAAACTTTCTGAAATACACTCTGAAATATGCGGACGAGATCCCAGACATGTATGCACAACGACATATTCTGTAGAGGAGCACTTTTAGGTGATCATGTATGCACACTTATGCTTTTCCCGCAAACACGCACACACTCATACATACACAGTGTATTCAAGTGCATTCAAAGACAAGTCAGCCGGCGCACACACTGACACTGCAAAGAGAATATATGACCAAAAGGGGCTGCATCAGTGTGTGTGTGTCTGGGAAAGGAAAAAGGAGATGGACAGTGTGTGTTTGCATGTGTATGTGTTTCAGAAAGAGACAGACAGATTTTATGTGCGAGCCTGAGAGTGTGTGTGCCTGTTCAAAGCCTTCATATCTTGCCTCTGCACAGACTCTGCAGAACAGTTCTGACAGTGCAGAAGTACAAACACTGATACAACTTCTGTGGGAGTTTTTGCTCCAAACAATACAGAAAAAGGCTCATGCTAGTGATCAAAGTTGTAGAATAACCCAAGGAAACATCACTGCATAATCCCAACCATTAAAAATAGGCTCATAAATTCTTGTTAAACTTTGTTGTGCACGAAAAATAAATGTCAAACACATAATGGACTTGGAGGCTTAAATGTTAAATTTAAATCACGCAAACGTTTGACACAAAGCCTGAAACAAAACAAAAAGGAAATATGTTACTGAGCTCTCAGTTGCCTCAAAATGACTTTTCCAGCTCCACAAATAGGCCAAACTTCAAGAACTCCTGACATAGCTAAACAAACAGCCTCCTGCTCAGCCTCTTTCACATCAAGATGTCAGCTAACGTCTGAAGAAAAGAACTGAAACCACAACAAACAGGGAGCTTTTCCTTCCTTCCATGCATGCATCTGCAGCCATCTCTCATCCCCCGAGCTTTGTTTTGACCAAACACATTTCTTCATCGCCACCCAGCTAATCTCTGCCTATCTGCCATGCCTTACCATCAAGGCTACACCAGATATCGAGTCTGGCTTTGATACAGGGGGGGGCCTTGATGCAGCAAAGCTATCTGCTCCAATCTGAACTCTTTTTTTTTCCTTGTTTGATGGGACTCCATCTCTACCACACTGACACTACTGGATGCAGCTCAAACCAGGAGAGAATCTGGCTCCACCCACACATGTTCAGCTACACACTACAAAGACTGTACACACACAAACTCAAGACACACACTCTCTTTTATCCCAGGCTATGTTTCCTCTTTAGGGTGCCAATCAAACATTCATAACAACTTGCTTTTGGACTTTCAACAACAACATCTTTCTCTACCTGCCTGTCTGTTTCGTTTCTTCTTCACAATATTCCAGAGAAGAAAAAAAAGAATCACAATATGAGTTTTGTCAATATCGCGCAGCAGCCTCTCTTTCATTCTCCCTCTCTTTACTACTGTGATAGTGCTCTGAGCGATAAAGCCTGCCTCTATTATTAGCAGTGTAATAGAGGGCTGTGGTTGTGAGGATCTGACAAGGAGATGATAACAAAAGTGCTTACTCCTCCGTTCTCCCCGCGCTCCTCCTATATCATTTAGAAAACAGTCGCAGTGCAGCAGCAGATCACGGCCGGCTAATGGCCTTAGAATATTACCGCTGCCACAGTAAGCAACACTTACCATTACTCAATTTGTACGGACATTAAAGAGAACATCATTAAATTTAAGAATGTATCTGTTATTCCGTTGTCTACCATGCTCCAATAAATATTTGTGATCATGCACAACAGCCAGATGCCAAATTAAGAAGAGAAATTAAGAAAGAGTTGGACTTGTCAGAGCAGTGGAGGCCCAGGGTGGCTCTCAGGATTGAGCTTCCTATTATGGACTCACAGCTGCTTTGTTTGAGATTTCATACCTAGTGGTTTTGGCAGTTTCAACTAAAACATGTACTCCCAGAAAATGCCCTAGGGTGCTTTTCCAGACACATTTATCATCCCCCCCTAAATTATCATCTTTGGAGAAGCTCCAGATTAGACACCTGGTGACATCATGAAGTTGAGTCTAAGTTCACCCAGTTCAGGCTTTGGGGGAGTGTGTTCCTCTTGTTCCCAAATATAGACTGTTTAACTAAAGGTCTGACGTGCAGGAATGAACTGAATGACGATCACTCTTAAAGGAAAATTCCACTTTATCACAACTTGGGTCTTATTTTTGTAGATTTGGCCTGTTATCATTACATCGTGCTCACTAACAATAATCACAATCGATGAGATCTGGGAACACAGAGACATTGCTTCAATAGTCTGGTGGCGCAAAGAAACGTGAGCAGTCAGTCTCATCTGACTGCTCAGGCAGGGGTGTAAACAAAAGTGTAAACTGATTATTGAAATACATGTGAAATGTCTGTGATATTTAATTAGTACACAGGAGAATTGTGTGTGTGCTCAGCTACTGCAACTATGGTAGATCAAAGTTAAACCAGGACACTGTTCTGTAAAATGTAACAGATGTTTACAATGGACTGTTTGAGAAATACTCTTAATAGATGCAATAATTATTAGCTAAACAACAGATGATTAATCTGCAACTACTTTGATAATCCATTAATCGTTTCAGTCATTTTTTAAGTAAAAATGCCCATAATTTTCCGGATACAGCTTATCATTTGTTTGTGTTTATTGTTGTAATGATGTTTACACTGCCTTAGATGTGTATGAGCTGACTTTGTCATCGGGGGATGGAGGGGACGGTGGATGACGTGAAACCATGGCAAGACAGTTGCCTAGCTGCAGATCACTGCAGACCAATATTCAAGACCAAAAAAAAAAACAGTTGTTTTTTGGCAAGTCACTGGGGCATTTCTGGGGGCAACTGTGTAAGCAATATTTTAGCCCAAACATGATCTTTTCCAAACCATTACCACATGACTTTTGTGCCTGAACATAGCGACAAGTTAACCACAGTATTGTTAAAGCATAAAGTTTCAACATACAGTATCTGCTATATAGTAATGTACAAATTTTATATGTCCTTAATTTGCAGAAATGTACAATGTCAACATTTATTCTGTTGAATGGGTTGGAAATTGATATTCACAGACAAATGTATTCATGAATCAAGAAACTAAAATAGCTGTTAGTTGCAAAACAATCAGTTTTCTTTTCTCATTCAAGTATGGTCAGCTACCTGAGGG
The DNA here is from genome assembly GCA_019142605.1 of Cephalopholis sonnerati. Lineage (NCBI taxonomy): Eukaryota > Metazoa > Chordata > Actinopteri > Perciformes > Serranidae > Cephalopholis > Cephalopholis sonnerati. The sequence continues at coordinate 29,272,344 of JAGQAX010000007.1, forward strand.
TTGTTCAAAACGTCTGATTATGTGATGGCTCATTCTTCTTGCCTCGTCTAAGTTATTTCAGCGATGTTGCCACATTCCCAGATCTCAGCAATCAACTTGGTGAGCACAATGTTGGACAAAACTACAAAAATATCACACAAGGACCAACATGCACTGTATAACTCCCAGCAACCCTCACACACACACTAACAAGTAGACACCCCCACACAAGTCGAGACAGTGAAGTAGTACAGCTGAGGAGAAACAGAATGAACAGTGACCAATTAACATCTCAGCAGACACCAAAGCTTACCATGGGCCCTATCCCAGTTTGCAAGAATATGTGTGAAAACCGACTGCTGAGGATGTGTGTGAGCTTTCTCTATTGTGAAGATGAAGAGAAACACAAGGAACACTGGAAAACAAGATAGCACATGCTCATCCCTATAGGCTGATGTGACAATATGATTATTATACTGCGAGTGTGTCTGTTCTTGTTCTGAATCTGCAGGTGAGAGTCAGTCACAGCCAACACATGTGTGTTAGTGTGTGTGGGTGTCCTTGTAGTGAATTTGGATCTGACAGCTGCAGTAAAAGCAACCAAAGCCGGAGTAGATTTCCAGGTGTGTATGTATTTGGAGCGCTGTGGGCGATTCTGAAAAGCCCTCAAATAAAAAAGAACAGTTTCCCAGGATGCTACCTGATGTGTGTGCGCGTGTGAGTGTGTGTGTGTGTGTGTGTTTCTGTGTATTTGTCTGCTTCCACGTACATGAATTTGGCTAGATTTACATCAAAATGTATACACTTCCGTATGCGTGTGTGTGTGTGTGTGTGTGTGTGTGTGTGTGTGTGTGTGTGTGTGTGTGTGTGTTTTGTCTGCATTGTGTCTAGCATTCTCTTGTGTGTGTGTTCTGCCAAGCCTAAGAAAGTGACATATCGGAGCTGCTTCCTATATCTATAATTCATAGCGCAGGCTCTAAACAAAGACCAGAGTGTTCAGCTCCCATCAGACAGGCTACAGGGGAACCGACACGGTTGCTAAAGCTGCAAACAAAATATAGCTGGATAGCTAGGACCTGGAGCTAATAAGAGATATTACAGACTGTGATAGTAGGAGAGAGCACACAGACTGACAGGCTGGCAGGCTGACAGCCACACGTGGAATAAGGGATACTATTTTCTCTCTGTCTCTTTTTTCTCTCCACCCTGATGGATTCTCTCTGACCCACATTATCAGGAAACAGACAGGCAGACATGTAAACAGGTTCGAATATGACTCAGTGTGCTGTCTACACCGAAACAAAGGCTCTTTCAACACCGTCCCATTTTCATTTTCTTTTGTTGTGATAGACACCTGTAATCACCCCACACTCACTAGGAGGACAATCATGCAATATTCAGGCATGTGATTGGCAAAGGACCAAAAGCAGGAAAATATCCCACCAACCCGCGGGCTGCTCTTTGTCCTAAGTTTAGCACAGGAGAACAAAATGCATTGCACCTTGCTGAATTACAGGAGCAATCTGACTGATTTGGGTTGCAGCCCCGGTAAGTGGGCTGTGCACTGTTTTAGAGAATGCATATCGTTACTTTGGTGTACCAATAAACCCTGCTAGCTGGCATTCATTCCTCTTAATGAGGCCAGCTATTTACTGGTGTTTACCAACCCATTCCCACTTTAGACACAACTAGCTATGTAGTTGCACTTTAAAGTCTGGGGGCAACAAAAATAAATATCTGTAATGAGTTTGTCACTGCCACAGAAAAATGTGTCACCAACCACCCAGCCAAACTTAATGATTAAAAAATCCCTAAGTACATAAAATTATGTTTCAAACCCAGTAACCCAGTAGCACGACATACTACAAGCAGAGGAACGAGTAAACCACTGCGCAGCGACAGACTCATTAAGCAGCAAACAACCAGTAATGTTAGCACAAAGCACACACACACACAGCAGTGACCAGAAACTGTTCACCCGGGTTGCTGCTACCGGCTGAGCACCACATTTGGGCACTTTTGGACTGACAAAAAAATTTAGTTTGAAACAACTTTGAAGTCACCATTGGCTCTTTGGTGTTTTCACTACTTTCAGACATCTTACGGACTAAAAATGTGGTCAGTTATTTGAAAAACAAATCCATAAATTCAATCGAAGCTTCCAAGCGTCAATCAATGCCATGGTAATCCACATCCAGCTCAGTATCCAAATACTTTGTTTTTGGTTTTCTTTATTCACCAGTAAACTTGTCACAAATGAGACCAGTGTTCTCAGGGCAGTCATTAACCTTCACCTCAAGCAATTAAATTTGCTGTCCTATGTTGAAAAGTAGCAGGTGAGATGAATTGTGGACAGCTATCCGCAGCTGGCAACTGTAGTAAAGCGCTTGCTTTGCATCTAGTGATGTGGCCCGACTTGTGGGGTTCCAGGTTATAAATAACTTACAGAAACATTCACCACATCCACCTTCTCTTCACCCTCTCTATCACTTTGTCTCACACACACACACACACACACACACACACGTGCAGCAGTGCTAAGTCCTACCAAAGTCGTGTCAGGTTCGGGTGGTTGATTAGTGTATATGAATACATATGAATAAATGAATATGATTTATTAACTCCCTGGGTCCAGCTGAGGCTTCAAATATTCCCAGGTAATTATCACTGAAGATTCGAAGCACCAAAAATGGTATTCAGCACAGCCCTAAATCTTGGTTGCATCGCTAAACCCTGTGTCTAGACCACCAAGGGTCTTTGCTGGAAAAAACTACCAATACCCTTTGAAAATATGCACCTCTAATTCCTACATTTTCTTAAGAATACAGCTGCTGCTCTTAATGTCGACATCATGTGACAATATCAGCAGTATTTGACAGACTATCACATATCATATACTTGATAACACCAAGGGGACGCGCTGTTGCTTCTACAGTATTTATTCAATGCATTGAGATGTTATGATGGTTCCACAGGGGCCACCTTACATCTGCTCCTCTGAGCCTCAGTTTCAGTACCTCTATTATCGATGGAACCTGCATGTGCTGTAATTAAAACGCTACATACTGTTAATACTAGGTGACATATGTGGTGCGATAAACACAAAAATTGTCATGGGCTTTAGCTATCAATGTGATGCTTGCTCCAATTATCACAAAGACAAATGAGCCAGGCAGATGGGGGGGGTGAGGAGAGGGTGTGATCATTAAGGTGCAAAAAAAAAAAAAAAAAGAGTGGAGAGAGAGACAGCGAAAAGAGGTATGTTCAATTTTGAAAAAAGAAAGATGAGCAATTGCAGAGATGGCAAGATAATGACACAAAGAAATGGTATGGACGTAGCGATGATGGAGCGGGAAAAGTGGCCTTTTGTAAGTGATGGAAGGATCATTTCTTATCTATTCATATGTCACTGTGACTCATCCTTTAGAGCAGCCAAAAATAGCTTTCCCACCTAACTAACTGCACACACAGTGTGTTCCTCCTCTCATTCATTCCTTTCAACTCAAACGCTGAGCAACAATCAGAGGATGTGCAGCAGAAGGCAGGGGAGTATGGGAAAAGTTGGCGGTGTTATAGTGCACAGGTGATGACATGTAAATATGTTCAGTAGAAAGAGAATTAAAGGGGAACCACTGCAGCCTGTAACCACTCGGGGCATTTGTGCACTGTCAATTAACGTTACTAAAGGTTCTTGTTTTCACCACTGACAGGCTCAGATTATTATAAGTATTATAAGTGTTATTATAAGTGTCTGACCACATTATGGAAAGGATCCCTACAGAGATAGACCTGTTTTTTAAAACGTAACATCCTTTTGTTTAACCAGAAATTGTTGCATCAGACTCTATTTAAATAACCATTAATTTAAGTGTGTATATAGCCATTATATTTTCACATCTAACTGGGTGAATTAAGGGTTTATTTCAACCAAACTAGAGCTGGTGATTGTTGGACCAGTGGAAAGACAAACCAAGATGGCTCTTGAGAGTTTTGTTTCTGTCGACTCTAAGAAAAAGTTTGTTTTACAATGAAAAAAATAGCTAATTTAAATGGAGTCTAGTGGGTGGCTGTAGTGATTTCATGGCTGTTTCATGTAAAACAAAAAGAATCTTGGTCTTTCACAAAAAGGTCTTTCTCTGTAAGAATCATTTCCGTGATGTTGTCAGACCCCTTGTGATAAAAATCTGAGCCTGTCAGTGGCAAAAACAAGTACTTTCTGTGGACGTAAATTGACAGTGCACCAGTGCCCCAAATGATTGTCTGTCTGTTTGGTATCTGCAGCCCTCTCGCTCAATACTAGACCAATTTCAAAAGCTGTTGTTCCCATTAGTTGCTTGGACACAAAACATGGGAAAATAGTGTCCAGGTGGGACCAGGTGGAAAAATACCCTTTAGTTACCCTTCAATTTTAACAAATGGTTCAGCATCAAACCATTGCTATGGCTACACGTTTGTAATAGAGGCCAGAGCTGACATGTACTGTACAATAAATGTACTGCACTGTATCTGCATTGACTGTAAACCAAGATTTGTCCACTTGCCAACCCTTTATGTGGTCTCACAGACATCCGCCCCCCCAACCACCACCGTCATGTTTTATTGCAGTGACAATAGAGAAATATTTAAGCTGTTGTTCCTCATACAGAAGCTATTTACAGTGCTGAATCAATATCTGCTGCCATTGTTACTGTTCTGTTTACAAGAACGCTTTCTGTTACACAGAACGTAAACATAACTACTTCTGTTTGTGCTTCTATATGTATACACAGTATATACAGTCGCATAACAAAAAATGCTTGCAGTGTCCTCAGCGCCTATGGCAACATGTGACAACGGTCTCCTGCCAGACCCAAACCGGAGTTGTTGTTGTGGTTACACGATATGAATCCAGAGAACCATTGGGCCGCCAGGATGTCTCACTACAGGGATATCTGGATACTGAACAATAATCAAGCTGTTAGAAGCGTTGAGGAAAGTCAGAATCAGAGACATTAGTCATGAGAGGAAGTATAAAGAGAGCCACAGTCCAAGAGAGAATCTCCTCAGCAAAGAAATAAAGAAGGCACAGGAAGAACAAGAAAAACACTGACTTACAGAGGGAGAGGCAGAGGAAAACAGAGGTTTAAAAGCAACGTGTACAGTATATTCTATTTAAATGGCACCTGACTAAGGAAAAAGAAGAGCCTGGAAATAGCCCGGTGCTTTCACATTGTTTGTTCACACCTCCCACACTTCCTAGATGGAGGGTGCAAACATTGAAAGGAGACAAATCGTATTAAGCACCTAAAAACTGCCGAACCCTGAATTGGAATGACTCGAGCTGGCAGTTTATCCGTGGGCAGAGGGAGCTCTGCCTCTGCGGACTATTTATCCAAGGCTTACTGTTTACAAGACTTTCAGCTCAACCCTCAAGCCTTTTAACTCTTGAATTTAGGCCATGCCCACACCATAAGGATACATCTGAAAATTCTCTAAACATGTAAAGCAGGTTTTTGGCATACTGGCTAACGTATTCTAGTCATTTTCTAAAAGCTTGCTGTCTTCACTGAAAAATCAAAACAACAGCCAAATATCTTAAAAATGTTCCTCTGCTATCAGCACGTGTACTTGAGTAGATATATAATATAATAAGCTAATAACAGGTCGCCTGCAGGTATAAGACACTTAAATGTCATGCTTTTTAAGACCTTGTCAAGATGATTTTTAACCAAATTTAATGTTTTTGGGCAAATCACCTTTATCTCATTCATGCACTGCAGGTAAGTATAAAGGTTAAGGTAAAGGTTTATGCAGGAGTATGGTTATAAGAATGAGGTGGATTAATCTACATTTTGCCAACAGGTAAGTGCAAAGTAAAAAAATGGCATTAGGTTTAAAGATTTGTAACATCAGAAATCTGAACGCAGGAGAGCTTGACTCATTCTGACAAAAAGGAATTAAGATGGATAAATGAAAATATGTTTGTGGCGATGAAGACCTCAGAAACTATTTAATGACTTTTCAGAGCTAATATTTATCAAATTGATTTTAAGGCATTTTAAAAGGATAGTTCAGATTTTTTAAGTGGGGTTGTATCAACTCTTTTCAGTTGGTAAAAGGTGGTAAACTGCTAAATCACAAATATGACTAGCCTATTCATATTTGTCTCTCTAAGCTAAGCAATGTACTGCTGTGGATGGGAGTTAGCAACAAACTTTTTTAGCCACCTAAAAAAGTCCCACCAAAAAAATCAATATCAGTTCAGGTGTACGCTATATTGGGAGTGTTTTCACCGCTTTACCTTTCCGTTGGCTTCAGTTCCCCATCTATGCTCTCATCAAAGCCACCAGACTCCATTGACAAAACCAGTAATTCTAGCTCGCTGACCCTAGGAACTGCTGGTCTACTGCTGCTTCGATCAGTTAGTTAGTTTATGCTATTGAGTGACTTTGCTGTATCCGAACTAACCCTTCTCAATGCCAAAGTCACACAAAAACACAAACAAAAAAACTGTTGGAGGCAGCTGTAGACCAGCAGCTCCTGTGTAGAGCAATGTTAAATCACTGTTTTTCTTAATGGAGTCTGGCTTTGAAGAGATCGATATAACGGCTACATTTTCCAGTTAGAAATCACTGTCTGAAAGCCTGGTAAAGCTGTGAAAATATTCTAAATATAGCAAACACTAATATTGATTTTTGTAGGTTGGACTTTCTTTAGGAGGCTAAAATATGTTTTGTTGCTGACCCCTTCACAGCAGTGGATTACTTAGCTTCCAGGTTAGACTCTAGCCTGCTTCTTCAAACTCGGGGCATGCCAACTGAAATCTTCTGTATGTAATATACTGTTTGTGAATAAGTACCCCATACAACCCCACTTCAAAAGCCCTTTAAGACTTTTTAAGGACCTGCAGACACCCTGAATAACTTATTACAGAAAGAGGCACAGGTAACAGCAAGTTAAGTTGACAAATTCAGTTAAAATGAGGCTAGTCTTATCTCATTTATCCACCCTGGAGAGACAAAGATGAATAGCCATACTTATGAGTCACAATTGAGTGTTTTGTATTACCAGTTTATCACCTTTTATCAATCAAAAAGAGCTGCAGTGCGCTGCAGTGAAAAAATAGTCCCATTTTCACCCATTTACTGATCTAACATTATCAAACATTTTCTAAAATTCATTCCCGGGTCTCTTATAAACCCAAAATAAATCTTCATGTTTAAGAGCCTCTAAATCAGGAAGCTTGACGCTGCAGAGCCAGAGAGAATGGAGACACTCAACAGCTCCAGCGCCAAGATAAACAAGCCAAGGAACACAAGCCGTGTGTGAGCCATAACAAGATGATTATGGTGGTGGCAGCTAGTTACCGTCGCCTGATACGGAGAAAGAGGGAAGGTGCCATGTCATGTACCAGCCTCTGCTGCCAAGCTCATAAACTCTGTCTATTATCCAACAGAGCTGGGAAATGATGTTCTAACTGAAGAACAGCCGCCATGGGAGAGCTGTAACGGCGAAGTATTAAGTGCAGCGTTGCATGATGTGAACTAATACTGGAGATGTTTAATTCGCATTCTGGCCTATCTTAGATCAACAAGTTTTACAAATCAAAGCCCAAGTTTCTTCCTCAAACGTCACGTTCACCTCTGAATCTGCTTACTACGACGTGAAAGCCTCTGAAAAAAAAGCTGTGTCAAACCTTAATCTTCTAAATGTGTGTAGGGTGGCTTAAATAAGAACTGCAGCTAGCCAACATCTTGTAGTGTGAGCCTTAACTAACCACCGGTGTGCCAGGTTCTAGGATAAGTGGCACTCAACCCCTTCAGCCAAGGGCTCCATTTTGAAACAGTATGCATTTTAATGTATTAGGCTGGCACAAGGTTGGAGTGGGGGTCATGGGCAACCGAGCTGTGTGTGGGTTTGTATCTATGTGTGAGTGTAAAAGAGAGCAGGAGTGCTCGCACAAGACGAGTAACGGTTGCTATTCACAACTGTAAGGCCTGTTTTTATCCACTATGTGGCAGAGCTTGAAGATTGCCAAGGCAGCCAGCCTGTGCCCCCGTGGTATGTAGACACTGTCGCTCCCATACACAAGGAGAGGGGGGGGGGGACTGAAATGTGTGTGTGTGAGAAAGAGAGATAAAGAGGGAGAGTTGGGAGAGTTTACAGTACGGCTCTCAGGAGACGTCAGCTGCCCCTCCAATAAAGCAAAAACATTTCATCACTAACTGAAAACACAAAGCCAGACATAAATATGGTGTCATCAACAAACACACTGTAGTTATGATAACAGACAATGATGTTTTCCATTTCTTTGCAGTGCGTTTCACTTCACGCCAAAATACAAAGTCAGTTCACTGAGCAGTGTGGTTGGAAAGCTAAGATGAAGTCATCTGGTCCAATTTGTCATCTCATTTACTTTAATCAGATATCTGTTGATTTAAATCGTAACGTAACACATTTTTGACTTTAAGATCTTGAACGACTGCTTGTCTTAAGTTTGATTCCTTTTAGTAAATAAAAAAGTCGTTTGTTAAAAGTTATGTTTTTATTCCTCACAACTGTCAACACACACTTCAGCTGTCTACACACAAGTACAATATTTGGCACCTAACTCGCACTTCACACTCATAGCTGCAACCCAAATTGTATTTTTAAGCTTCAAGACTATTTTCTTCACTTTAACGTGTGTAAGTACAGTGACTGTGTTCTGCTCTGAGCACTGCTTAAACTCAAATTACCTAAGCTCAGTACTGTACCTGAACACATCCAGTGTACACGTGGAGGACTGAAGCTGCTGTGAGATATTAAAAGACAGTGTAACATACTGATGGGTAGTATCATTTTGGGCTGGGCAATATATGTATACTATATCAATATTGTGATATGTGACTTAATATAGCCTTAGATTCTCAGATCTTATTCTAACTCTAATTCCCAGAGTCTTAGATATTAGATATCTTTTTGGATATTGTCATATTATAAGGGACAGTGTCCACCAAAGCGTTTTTTCCTGAGGCCAGCGAATTTTCAAATTCTCTGCAATGGGAGCGCCACATATTTATGCTACACTACAAATGGCAGCAGTGTGACGATGCGCTGAGCGTCTACTCTGCACTGGGCACTCCCCATTTGGCATTTGTTTTCTGAGCACAGAGAGTTGAAAATTGTTTAACTTTGGGTAAAACACTGCGCTCATCATTATCACTTTTCACCCAGCTGTTCATAACAGTGGAGGAAAGGCGGGACAAATACCACAAACACCAACTGTCACAACTTACATTCACAAGTCCTGATCAACAAAAACAATGGAGGACAAATATGTTAACATACTGTATATGTACTTAAATGTTTCCTCTCATGAACACACATAGACCAGCAGGTCCATCCTCTCTCCAAATGTGCTTCAGCCTTCACTTCATCCAGAGCAAGTACTCTACCTTGTGCCAACATATTTACTTCCACGGATATTCCATATCATAGCAACCAGATGCAGCCAAAGCGTCTCAGCTGAAAAACCCTGAGCCTTCAAAGCAAACTCAAACACTCCCAGCTGGGCATTTCCTGAAGGGCGACTGGCGAATTCAGCTTGGAAAAAAGGCTTTGGTGGACACGGGGCCTAAGTGTTGTCTTGTCCTGGTGTTATAGGCTGCATTACAGTAAAGTGATGTAATTTTCTGAACTTACAAGACTGTCCTAGCTTTGCCTTTACCCACTCCATCATTATCTCTATATTACTTGTGATTATTTACAATAATTCACAATATTGACATTGAAGTATTTTGTCAAAAATATCGTGGTATTTGATATTTACCATATCACCCAGCCCTGCGAGCGCTACTAAACTCAGGTGAGCTACACTCGGTACAGTGCCTGAATCCATTCTGTTCACTGATGACTGACGACTGAAGCTACAGTATGATATCAGAAGGCAGTATAACATAATGAAAGGTATCAGTGCCAAAACTCTGGTATCTGGATTACTATCAAAAGCTTTAAAGTGATGCCCAGCCCTATGACCATGTGGCCTGTGCGCCAAACACACGCCACTCTGAACCTCGAGACCATTTTTCTAAGGCAGTACTTTACCTTTCAGTAAAACAGTCAAACACCAGCGTAACATCAAAGAGGTAGGGTGTTCAGTAAGACACTGGTGACAATTTGTTGATGCAGGCGGAGGAAGCACTCTGTGCCCTATCATTGCATGGCGGATGACAACAGTGCCAGGCACCAACCCACTCATTATAATCATTATTTCAAGGAAGGGAAGAAGCCTAAAGCTCATATCCTTTCACTGCCATTATATCCTGTCACAGCGCGATGAGAGCACACAAAGACAACTGTTGTCAACATGAAATGCAGCACAATTCAGAAGACAAAAGAATGCTATAACAATCTCAACCACACGATGAGATACCTGTTCATGATGTGATAACATTTAGCATTATTACAAATATTTGGCATTTCAATTAAAAAAAAAATGCATTTTTACCCTGTGTATGCCTATCAGCCAACTTTCACTGAAATGAATGGATGTGATTTGGCTCTGTGCTTCTGCAATCAGTGTGTCTTGTTTAAACTGAAATAGATTTCTCACCCCAGCGTAGTTCAGCCAAGAGGCAGAGCAGCCTCTCTAAAATAAACTCCAACAAAAAACTGAAATGAAGAGAGAAAGAAAAAAAACACACATGCATGCACATCTGAAAATCTCAGTCTTAAGCACTCTTTTAACATCGCTAACGGCTATGGCAAAATTGCACCGCATTATCAGGGGATTAATGATTACTTCACAAACTGGGTACGAAACAAAACAGGCTGAATAACCAGAGAGAAATAAAAGCTGATCACAGGAGTGGGAGATGTGAGAATAAAAGAGGGATGTTAAATCAATGAGATTTAAATGGGAGTTGCAGTTGGATTTGCGGGGTTGATGGCTTCCCTATCTGGGTGTCAAGCATGTACCGTGGGTGTGCTAAACAACATCCAAACATCCCCAAATCCCCCAGGCGCCTTTAGACAGGCAAAAGAATCTGAGAAAGGGACTGGCTGAGGAAAACAGGAGTGGAGGTTAGGGGAGTTGTGTGGGGGGGGGGGGGGGTTGGAAGAGGGAGATATAGAGAGTGTGTAATAGGGAGAGAGAATCAATGGGTACCCCCGGAGAAAATAAAAGCCATGACATCATCGTATGGCAAGGAGCAAGGAGCCCGGTGGCGAGGAGTAGGGGGAGAGAGAGGGAGCAGGGAGAGCACCCACAGTCACCCATTCTGCCTCTCGGGGCCCATCCTCTGGAATGGATAAGAGCTGAACAATGCGCTCTCAATGAATGGGATCCCAAATCCCACAGGAGAAAAACAAATCACCAGTGGGAAAGGGGGAGGGCGAGGGAGAGATGGAGAAAGAGACAGAGGGAGATGGAAAGAGAAAGGGAGACCCTTAAAAAGATGTGCACACAAAGCAACAAAGCATCTCGGGACATGTAGAGCAAGGCAAGTAGAGATTGAGACAAAGCTGCCTTTGTCCCTCCTGGCTGGTGGGTGGCTTGGTGCGCAGGATTTGAACGCAGTAGCATTTACATCAGAGCTCTCCAATATATTGATTGGGCCATGTAATCCCCGGAATGATCAATGAAAAGGTTGGATCAACTCCGGGTTTGTTGTTTGTTGGGTTGACACGACGAGCATGTGGGAGGCAGGAACCGGGCTTTACGTCAGGGGAGCTTTGAGTTGTGTTCAAAGTTTGGCCTTCTGCTCGTGATGCCAGTTTGACGAAGACACGTGAGGCAGGGAGGGATGTTCAGGGGAGCCTCTGATCACAGCACCTCCTCGCAGAAGTCAAAATAGGATGTTTAATTGCATTCCTCATCACACAGTGTTAATAAATAAAGTCACAGCCTTCACTGGGAGGGCTCAATCTGCGTGCACGAGTGTGTACACGCCTGTGTGTTTTCATGCAAGTGTGTGCGCTTTCAAACAAAGAGCTTCCGTTCCTCCGTGATTACAGCACTGGTGCTGTAAGCCAGAACAGAGAAAAATAAATTAGAATCACAAGAAGAAAAGTCTTTCATGTCTGATGCTTTGATAACAAAAACAAGCAGGTTCCCACAAACTAGAATAAGTTGGCTTATAATTCGGAGCTAGCTGGGGACAACTTGACACAAAAATTTCAAACAACGAACGGAAGATTCGCTCATGAATAAGTCACAAATAAAAGAAAAGAAAGGAAGAGTTGCGTTATGATATGACATTTATTTTTGGGATCAATAGGAAAGGAAGATGCTGCAAAAGAAGCCGTGTTGAGGAAGAATAATGTAAAAGAGTCAGAGAGGGCGATAGACTCTGATCTGGCAGAAATATGATCTTTCTGACAATTCAGAAGCACTTGTGTATGAATGAGCACAATTAACAGCAGGGTTTCTCTGATACTTACAGACACTGCTCCTATGAGAAATCTGAAACAAGATACAGCTGGAGCTATTATTCAAGTCCCACATTCGACTCAAAGCATTCTGAACTGCTGCTTTGGCATCATATCCATCAAGAACAGCGGGAGAATAAAACACTCTCTTTTTCAGGGGCTACAAGAAATGGACAGTTGACAAACTACAGTTTTGTGTTTCAATATATTGATTTGTTTGTACAATGTGGCATTTAACAAAGAACTGTGCACAGTTAGGACGCAGGAAAGTTTACTTTTTAATTTCATTTATATTGAAAAAGTAGAGACGGTGCAAAAGGGAGACCAGACATTGACCAGAAGTCTTGGAGTCAGAAATCATTGCCTAAAAGTGGACTGAAATAACCTTGAGCCGAACACTGTATCTTTACCAGCTTAGAGGTGATGCGCTGACCTTTACCTCTCACTTCCATGTAAAGGGTTGTAGTAACAGCCAGAATACATGGGGCATGGATGTGACACATCACGTCGGCAAAGCAGAGCCGGGCTTTCTACCTGCTACACACACTCTGTCTTTATAGCGTCTGGTTGCTGCCAGCTTCACTTTATGTGTATTGAGTTTTGCCAAGTAATAATGCAGTTGTTTATGCAGGGTTTGGAAGTGTGTGCTGTATTATCTGCTACTGAATTAATTAACCTGACCATTTTATTTTAACTGCAGGATGCATTGATTTGACTGATTTATTTTAATGTGAAATATAAAAACACACACAGGGTTGCTCTGCTGCTTCATATTGCCTCTGGTACGATGAGGTATTCATCCTTGTCATTTTGAAACTGATGGTGCTTGTTTTTTTTTTACATAGTTGTATGTAGTTTTTACCAATCTTAGAGTCGTGGAACCGCGCATGGAGAATAAAGAAACAGACCAGTCACGTAAAAATAGCGCTGAGCAGTGCAAGCGTTGCTTCTGTGGTCAGTGTAGCAGCTGTAGTTGAAGATAATAGATGTGCACTGTTGTGGGCATGCTACAGCAGACGTGTTGCACCGCATCCCATTTATTTTGGACATAAGGGTGCAACTAACTTTCTGACAATTTTTGTAACAAAAGATAAATCTATTAGCCTGCAAAATGTTTAGAACTGTAGAAAATGCACAAAATAAAGTCGCCATGCACTGTACAGGGGCAGAGGAAGGACCAATCATGGCCTGATCAACTGTTCGGGACTGGCCGTCAGACGTTTTGATCATTTTCTGACATGTCAGAAATTTGGTCAGTGCCTTCTTTTCTCTCTCAATCAATCATCTAATATTTACCCAGCTAGTATATTGTTGCTGCTAACTTGCTAATCTGGGCGTGTGTGTGCGTGTATGAGAGAGAGACTGAGAGAGTAAGAGGGGGAAACAAAAGTTGGACTGACCTGTTTTTGCAAAAATTGACCTTTAAGCTCTTTATGGTTTCTCTGTCTCTACATTATTGTGACCCATACCTTTACTAGAAAACAAACTTCTACTTGCCGCAGAGCTTTTAAATGAATCTTTATTGGCAATTGTCAATAGCCAGAATGGTCTGTAGGGGCTGACGGACTGTTTTATTATCTATTTTAGACGTACAGTGTGATCACACAGGCTGTGGCTTGATGATCAAAGCGTACAGTGTGAGCAGACAAAGTGTGAGCTTTGGCTTTACACTGCAGAAGATTTACTGGTACAGTGGGAGTTGGAATTAAACAACAACATTCCTAAAATGGGCTCTAATCATACTTGTATGCCCAGCTTAAAAGCCAACATATTCAATTTGAAATAATACAAAACTGACAGAAACAATGAACCCTCAAATTTGAGAGGCTAAGTATTAGAGGACTGAAAATGAAACAAGTTTTTGGGTGTTATCATTTTAATCAAAATGCCAAAAAAGTCTACAAAGTCATCCTCAAGTTCATTATCAGCTATCAACTTTGGTGTCCTATCAAGTAAATTGGGGACTCACGCTCTGGGAGAAAGCTGTCCTTGCTCACAAATTTTGATTGAATGTTCGAGGGCCAAGAAAAATCTGTTTGGGATTTTGTCTTGAAGCTGCATTTAGTTCATTTTTCCCTTTTGCGGTTTGAAACTCAAAAGAGCTTTGCTTTATCAATTCTCATCAAGTCTGTCTGAAGATATCAGCCGAACATATCCTTTGAAGTCTGAGCCAGCATGTGGAAGCTACATTAGCTCACTAGCTCCTACCCCATGCCTTTGCGGCCTGGCGTGTCCACAATAAATATTGAAATCGGCGACGGCTGCCTTGCAAGTGGATGTTCTGTATTATAAATGTCACCCGACTCTACCCTACTGGTCGAGGGAGCAGTGGTTTATTCTAATGCCACAGGACAGAGACACAGAAAGGGAGAGAGAGACACTAGGACTGGCAATGGGTTTCAACTCTCAGGCTCATCAAATAGACATCAGTGTCTACTTCCATGTTTATAAATAAAGAAGAAGATGAATACTGTGGAAAATAGGGGGCTAAAATGATAGAGGGACACAAAGGAAAGAACAGAGAAACCATACGCTGCGGGTACCTCAAGCTCATCGGCCTTTTACATACAGCATATGCTACAGAACGTGAAGGGCTCCAGATAGTCAACAGGTTAAAAGAGCATCTTTGCTTTTTTAATACTTCACAGCCTTACCTCTTCAAGCCTCTAAAAGTTCCTCATATTAATCACTTTGATTAAGGCACTCACAGCTCAACATGACTCAAAAAGAACTCAGCCAGACACTTCTCCGTTCTTGGCTGAGATAGCATAGCACTGCAACACGTGTCCTTCAGGGTACTTAAAGGCATTCGTTTTTAAGGATCCTATTATACTGCTGTACTGTTTGTATTGGTACTTGTTAATAAAAAAACATTTGGTGCACCAGGTGGCTTAGTGGGTAGAGCAGGCATCCCATATATACAAAGGCAATGTCCTTGACGCAGCAGCACCGGGTTCAATTCCAGCCTTGGGCCCTTTGCTGCATGTCATCCCCTCTCTCCCTCCTTCATGCTTTGACTATCCTATTCAATAAAACCAAAAAAATAACAACAACAACATTTTCCAAAATGCTTCATGTGCTTTATCCCTGTTTGTAATCCAGAGGGTTTTTTTAGATGAAAAAGGTTCTATTTATTTAAATTTTTGTGACCTAATTTGCTTGGGTCTACACCTTTGGATCCACCTACTTCAAACAGCAGTGTGTTGGTTAAAATAAAAAACATCCCATAAGCACCACAGGGGGACTAACAATTAGCCAATCAGCGCCACAAGTCGAACTAACGCTGTTGTCAAGCTATGTGCCTGAACCAATGAGGGATAATAACAACAATGGCGAGCACTGTAGACAAGATAAGAAGACATCTTCTCAGTTACCCAACATCGTAGTTCATTTTACTTAGCTCCGCTCCATTCGTAAAACCCCAGGAAAACCAGTATGTTGGCATGGCAACGCATCAATGTGGGTTCAAATGACATTAGATTCAGGTGGATACATTGTTCCCTAGTGATTAGTTAGGGGAAATCGAATCCTCCTCCCCCTTAGAAATCAATTACAGTGGAGGCAATGTCAAACTGAGGATGGAAACAGGAGTGTAACAAGTTGACAATTCTGTCTGATATCAGACAATGACATAATAACAGCTTGTGACCATTTTTCTTATCATATATAAATTACAAACCCACATAAATGCTCATAATAGTGGGCTCCAAATCTGAGATGATGCCTTGCAAGTACTAAAAAAAACCATCAGAATCCCAAAATTAAAAACTGAATATAGAAAATATATCCAACAAAAGAATATAAGCAGCCCTGGTTACAGGTATGCTTCTACATCTCATTTACAAGCCAAAAGGTTGATGACTTCTTCTGCAGCTTATGCCAAAATATAGCCCCCGGTACCTTCCTGTACATGATACAAGATACCTGCCTGTTGCATATTTCTGGAACAAAGTAGCTCTCACAGTGAAATGTCACCTGAACTTCATGACAGCACCCACATCCGAATCTCTGTCTTGATGTGCCAATGCTACGCAGCAATTTAAAACAACAATGCCAGATTGTGCTAGCTGCTGTAAGTACATTCAGTTATTAAAAGCCTCCTCATGCTCTCTCCATCAAACATTAAATCTGTTCTTTTCTACATGTCATATGTTATACCTTAATTAATGGTGCGACTGAATGTATCATTAATGCTTAGCTGCTGATTCTGTGGCCAAATATTTTGAAATATGACTAATGGTGCTTATGCTTAGCTTGATCATATATTTAATGTTTTATTCAAAATGTCCCTTTTATTATTTTATTTTTAGCTACTATTTGCGGGTCTGTTTGTTTTCTATATCTTCTGTGTTTATAACGTTCAATAAAAAGCTGATCATAAAAACATAATGACTGTCTTAATACCACTAAATGCACATTCACTGCATTGCTCATTCATCCCAGAATGTCGGCTTGCTCACTGTGTAGCTTAATCAGAGATATGTAAGAGTTGGAACGACTTAAACTAGCGTCCACTCATTCAGGCTTTCACCACTCAGGTTTGTTCAATCCCACTGCAGGGAATTGTGGTGTATGTGTTTCTTGGCGATTTTTACCGCAGAAGCAAACATGTGAACCTACAAAACCAATAATTTTGCCTCAGTTTTTATCTCTTGCGTAATCCTCGTGCGTCATACTCTGAGGTCTCTTTTACCTCAGCCAGAGAGCGTAAGCAGCAGCACAGATATAAAGTGAGGGATTAACTACACAACTTCAAATTTAGTCTAAAGGAGATGTGTATTTGTGACACACTCCAGCAGCTGAGAGAGGAGGGACCAGGTAGCAGTCAGAAAGCCATTGGTGTTTTTACTTGCTTCTCTTCAAGCACAGCTTTATCCCACAAAGACCAAACCTCTGCAGAAAACACACTCAGAATTAAAATGGGTAGATTGTGTACTTCTGTTTTCTTGGTCTGTGCAGTTGGAAAAAAACTAAATCTGGTTATCTACAGTTTGGATGGAGTGCTTAGCAAAAACCTTTCTAAAACACAGATAAAAGCACAGATTCTTGGTGGGGGTTTTTGGTGCGGGTTGATGAATGGGAAAATCTGCACACCATTAATAACAACAGCTGTAGCTGCCTGAGGTAAAGAGACATCCCATACATACTACTATTATTACCACTACTATACAGCCCCTTAATCCACACTTCACATGAGCACAATGAATCGCGAAGGAAATTTACTCAACTTTGCTTCACGTTTCATCTCTGCTGTCGCCTCGCAATCCTTCCCTTCATCCTCTCCCACTGTCATCCTCTTGTTTTTCCTCATCCTCTTTCCTCTATTCGTCGTCCTTCCTGTCACCTTCCCCTGCATCCTCATCTTCTTCCTTCTATCCCGTGCTCTGATCCTGTTTCTTTTCTAACTTTTTTTTCCCCTTCTGACAGCAGATCACTTAAGTCCTTTTCTGTCTCAGCTGCTTCTCCTTTGGGATAACAAACAAGCTATGCAACAGGTCTCACATCATACCGACAATGAAAGAGGCCATTTCCATCCATCCTTTCGAGGATATACTACGAGTTTTGAAAGATTGAAGGGTAGGTGTGAGGATTTACCTGTGTGCAGATGCACTGAAATGCTTCTTCGGTACAGTTTTCATATAGGAAACTTTCCACTGAAGCCGATACAAATTCAGTTACGGGAAACAGCAGCTCCCCTGGGTGAGGTGCTACACTGACTGCTGCACAACAGCAGACACAGTGATTTATAATTTCAATATATGCTGTTGGTCCACACACTGTGGAGGCAGAGGGGGGATGTTATGAAAGAAATCCCCCAGACAGTAAGTGTTTCAATGAATAAATATCCTAAAAAGAAGTCCAAACATGTCTTCTAACATCTCCTCCACTGTACTGTAGATATACTGTATGTCACATATTGTTTGGTGACGGAGATGTGAAGCTCTCTGGCAGTCATCCTCCTCCTCCTCCTCCTCCTCAGGGAGAGTGTTAATGAAGCAGGAGGCTGGTCAGATGGGAGAGTCTCTGACTCTCCACTTGGGTTCCAAGCAATCAATAATATACAGACGGCCACCCTCGCCTTTCTCTCCTTGTCTTTCATTTTCTTTTCTTTATCCTCTTTATCTTCATTATTTTACTCCCTATGTGCGTGTGTGTTTTCACCTCCTCTCTCTCGCCTATTTCTCCCCTCCTCCCTTCCCCTGACCCCAGTCACCTTTAATCCTCTAATTTCTGCTGTTTGCAGTTTCGTCTTCCCCACTCTTTAACAGTTAGCAGCGAGGATGTTATAAAACTGCCTTGTAATTAGTGTGACACTTGCAGCTGCATTTCACTTCTATTCGCAACTAATTTACTTCTCAGTCATTGCAGTGTTTTGACATTCCAGAAGTTGCACTGAGCAATTCTCAGAGAGTTTGGAAGAAAACAAACTTACTGTCAGGAAACTCTAATCTGAAAACACCGATGGAAATTTAAAAAAAAAATATTGTGCACACTCAAACTGCCTTAATACAAAGTTAAACGAGGTATCCTTCCCATCTCTCAGATACTTTACTGCCCCTAAGGGATGTGATCCAACCTGTGAGGCAACAGTGCCCCCTGCAGCTCACAGGAGGATGTGCACCTCAGTAACATTCAGTGAAGTTGATCCCTCTACACTTTTAACCAGCCTTGTTTCAGCCCCCCAGCTATCTCCTCCCACAAGGGGAATTGTGTAAGTGGATTTAAATAAATTAATGCTTCTGCTAGCCTAGGGAAAACACAGCAGAAAATAGTCCAAAACAAAAAAAATTCAAACTGCTGTCGCATTCACAAAGATAAAGAAGAACATATATTTTTTCTAGCTCACGCCTATAGGCCCACATTTAAGACTGCAGCAATTTGAATATGTCATGCCTAATTCCACGTTTAGGCTGAGCCGGCATTCTCTAGGGACTGAATACAAAGCAGCGTGCAAGAAAGACACTTGACTAGTCAGCTGGAACAACACTATCCAGGCTGGGGGGATAATCAGTCCCACCATTTTGAGACCAAATCTGCTCTAGAAGAAACCAGTCATAACTCAGACTTCCAGTATCTGTGCCAACAAACAGCAGCCCCATCTGAGCAGCATTAACAGAATTTATATCAAATGCTTGTCAGAGCATCAACAGCACTTGATTAATCTTATCGCACTAAGTATGTGGGCATATTTGAGGCTGTTAGAAGAATCAAAACCTTAAGTCGAGATAAAAGATTTCAATCAAATCGCAGACTTCAAAGGCTGGAAATCATTTAATGTGAAAAAGAAACAGCCTATTGAGTTCTCACTGCTTTTGCTCCCGCAACGGAGCGATCCTTCTCTCAGAGGAAAAGAAAGAAATGAGTGAGGGAGGCTCATGAGGTCTTGGCTATTAGAGTAACTACATAGCATTAGCTAATTGGGATCCAAACAATCTCTACTGAATACAAATGAATGGGAACAGGGAAACACTACAGAGGAAAATCAAAAGTCGAAACCTTATTTGTATCATGTTCCTTAGTGTTTTCTTTTATACATGCAAATATTTAGGGCAAGGCCTCATTAGGATGCTGCACCACATCCCTTAATGCAATACTTTGTTTTAAACTGACACTAATATATATGCAAAGATTAAGTATTACGAATATAAATAAGGAAAACATAATCATCCCTAATGACCTCAATAAGGCAGACATCTCAAACATAAGGTAAACAAGCCTGAATACTGTGCACAAATGGATACAGTTCAGTTACAATGCAGCCCTTCAATAAATGCACACACTGTCCAATTCTAGCTACAAAGAAAGTCTCTCAAGAGAACAAAGACACCCTGGAGGTTTCAGATAACAAGCTCCCTGATCTCTGGTCTTTACACTACAGTTACTCTGGAGCCAGATGTACGTCTACCTCTGGGTCAGGACACACACCAGTGGGATTACCATCTATTAGCAAAGAAAGAGAGACGGATTGGAGATGCTTCTCATTTGGCATAAACACAGAGCAGGTCTCTGATTAGAGCGGATAAGAAGGGTTTTTCAGTAGTCTGTGGTGAATGGTAAGAAAAGCAGAGCAAGAAAAATAATGACAGGCATGTACACTGTACGTGCACATACTACATATGTGTGTGTGGGGATGTGTGTGTGTGTGTGTGTCTTTTCACACCTCAGAGTCTTCATTGTGGAGTCCCAGTTGGAGGACAGCATTGGGGGACTTCAGTCTGGCTTGGCTGGACTGGGCCATCTGCAGGTTTAACTGCCAGCCAACATACTCCAGCTGCAACATACAAGCGGAGCCATGTAAAAATATACTATGCAGGATTTTCCTAAAAAACAATGTATGGACTCGTATAGAAGTAACTCTCTCAGTCACTTACGACCCACTCTCAGTGTGAGAGACTCTGCCCTCTGCCTGTATTTTCTTATTTTCTGTGCTTAAGACGTTTATGGGCGTGTACCCTCACAGCGCCCAGGTGAGGTCGGGGCTTTATAAAGAAGTAGCAACCAGGTGCCAGACAGTGAGCAGCTGTAAACAACAATCCTGTATCATATACCTTTAATTTGAGCTGGTTATTGTGAGTCACCACTATGCATGTCATTATTTTCTACCTGTTTTGACAAATGATCAGCATGTTGAAGCAGCAGAGTATTTCCAACATTTAGGAACCTTTTTTAATTGCACTTTAAGTTTTACAGACAACACAAACTACATTTTTGAAAAAGCAATGCAGCACTTGTATCTCATCAGGAAACTGGACTCAGAGTTCAAGAAAGAACATTTTAGAGACTGTTCAAAGACATCTCATTGAAAGTGTTTGGACTTTTAATATGTGTACATAATGTGGGTACCTGGGGGCTGAGAACAAACAAAAACTGTCCAGAATTACAAACATGGCCAATACAATTATTAAGAGTAGAAACAGCTAGGATGTGTATATAAAACCCAGGCGTAACAAAAGGCCAGACGAATTATGTCTGATCTTGTTTGTCCAATGTTTAGAGAATTTATAAAAACTGCCCTCAGGAAGATGCTATAGAGCCGCTGCAGCAGCCAAGAACATTTACAAAAAGTCTTTCATACCAAATGCCAATGCTTCACTTAATTCACACTGGAACCATGTCTGTTTATTGTTGTTTGTGCTGTGCATGTTGTGTTATTGATGGTATGTGTGGAGATATGATGTGTTAAAACCAACCTGTGAAGCCAATTTCAGGCAAAGTTCCACATTTGTGGACAATAAAGATTATTATCATTATTATCATATTGATGTCGCTGTAATAAAGCCTCAGAGTTCCCATCTAATAAATGCCATAGACACATTTTTAAAGATTCTATGAAAAACTTTAAGGAGGCACTCTTTGTGTATATCTATGAGTATATTGATTATATTTTATTAGCCTTTTTTTCTTATAATGTTCTTACTATTTGACATAAATTTGTGCTATATTATTAAGTTTATTTTAGTATAAATACCTTGAATCAAAATGTCCAAATACAAAACACTGCCAATTAAAGTGTTAAAAATAATTTTAACTTTGAACCTTTATTTTCATAACCTAGAGACACTGCATTGTTTTATTCTGGGGCTGCAGCTAACTAATATTTTCTATTATGCTTTAATCTGCTGATCATTTTTGCAATGAATCAGTTGTTTGGTCTATAACAGAATTGCAATCATTACTCAATTAATCAATTAGTCAGTTGAAAGAATATTAATCAGCACGATTTTAATAATCAAGTGATCGTTCAGGTCATTTTGTTAACAAAAATATTCACTGGTTCCAGCTTCTTAAATGTGAAAATGTGCTGCTTTTCTTTGTCAGTTATGACACTAAATGAAGAGTCTTTGAGTTTTGGACAATTGGTTGGACACAAGAAGCCAATTTGAGATGTCACTTTGGATTCTGGGGATTGTGATGAGCCTTTTTTCAAAATTATTCAACATTTTATAGAATAAAGGACATATTGATTAACTGCGAAAATGACGGGCAGATTAGTCAATTATGTCTATAAAACATCACAGGATCCTTCGTGTCATCAACTGTCAGAAACCCAAAAATGTTCAATTTATTGTCATATAAGATGAAAAAAAGCAGAAAATTCTCACACTGGACAACCTGGAATAAAATGTTTGACGTTTCTGAGACAATTAATCCATTATTGTAACAGCTGCAGATTAATTTTCTTTCGATGGACTAACCGATTAATCGATTAGCAGTTCTGATTTAGTTCTGAGATATTGTTGCTCATTCATATAAAGTTGTGACTTTCTTACTTCTCTGTTCCTATTTTACAGAGATAAGACTGCAAACCCACTTTCAGAAAAGTAAAGAGTTCCTTTAGTTAAAAGTGGAGTGTTCACAAGTTATTAATGGCCTGTTTGCTGACCATGTACCGACCAGATGACCCACAGCCAACGTCATTAAAAAAAGCCATTGTATTATCACGCTCATGAATATGGTAATTATCATAGACATTAAGATTTACTTCCGCAGAAGTTTGCTTAATCTCCTCAAAGTTTAAGTTACCGTGTTTCCATGCTGCAGGTTGTCAGACTAATACTCAGTCTCAGTCAGCTGTAGCAGTGTGATGGATTAGTAGCACCGAGTCAAGGCAGGGCAGTTAAGTGTTTTATGATGCAGAGAGAGGCCATAATAATAAACCATGTGTGACTTATTGGGTCTGGATGCTTCCACGACATCAGACGACAGGTGTGAGGTGGGGAAGGGCTGGGCCTCATTATTCACAACTGGAACAGCATCCTCATTAGCATGAATAAACATCACAACTCTGTGATGTGTTACTTATTTTACATTTGGTGTACACAAACAAATCAGTTTAAGGAAATAAATTAAAATAAATTTATTAAAATATACTGTATGTTAATATTATGTGATACATAAATGCCTACATAAATACAACTCATAAAATCAAATAGTATGCTAACTTATGTTAAAGGGGCAGCTCACCACAAATTAAACATATTTTTCCTCTTACCTACAGTGCTATTTCTCAATCTGGATTGTTTGGATGTGAGTCGCAAAGCATTTGAGATATCGGCCATAGAGATGTCTGCCTTCTCGCCAGTATAATGGAACTAGATGGCACTCGGCTTGTGGTGCCCGAAACGCCGAAAAAGTACATTTGAAAAAGTCAAAAACAATGTCTCTTTCCTGAAATCATGACCTGGTTACTCAAGATAATCTACAGAGTACAGACCTTGTTGTGAGCAGTTTCATGTAGAAACTATTTTCTCTCTACCGAAGCACACCCGCCAACCGTATAACTGCGCAGAAGGAAGCGTGCATCTGCTGCTAGCTCACCTAGCACCAATGAGAAGACGCAGGCTTCCTTCTGCACAGTGATATGGTTGGCGGGTGTAGTTTGGTAGAAAAAGAGTTTTTCAAATGTATTTTTTTGGCGCTTTGAGCACCACAAGCCGAGTGCCATGGAGTTCTATTACAATGGAGAGAATGCAGACATCTCCAACACTCAGCAACTCACATCAAAAACAATCTAGATTGATAAATAGCAGGTGAGAGGGAAAATATTTAGTTTTGATTTGAGAATAAACTGTCTCTTTAATAGTACTCTGTAGATGTGTTTTGTGGTACAATCCAAAGAGGAGTTTGCTCATTTTAAAAGGAAAGCAGGCAATCAAAGGAATCATCACTGCAGACAAAGACAGATCTCTGTAAACAGCAGCGTTGATTAAACAGCGACTGGGCTAATCAATCAGACAACTGGCAGTCACACACATGAGGACTAACTGGGACATCCTGTTAATTCCAGCCGAATACAGAAATTCAAATGAGCAGTGCTCCTGTGGAGAGAAGTTAGCCTCAGTACTGATGACACATCCGTGTGCATCAAAGCCGGACATCCACATCTTCCACCAGCACTCTAACGCAACATGCATGTGTGGATCAGTGACTGTGAAGAGTCTCAAATTCCACACACAAATGTAACCTAACCCACATGTGTGATCCATGCTCTAAATAAATAAAACCTTCAAATACTTCTATACATTTAGTTTCAAAAGAAATGTTATGACATTAATGGACCTGAAGTTGGAAATTGATAAGCAGAATTTTGCAGCAGAATTTATTAGAAACAATAGTTACTAATAAATTCTGCTACAACTCTATTAAAATGTTGTATTTTTACTTAATTTTATAAGTTATGGTTTAATGGTTATATGATATTGCTGATGCTGAGCTATGGTGCCTCGTGTACTCTATTTTCACCTTATTTGTATTTAATTATATTTAAATATCCTTTTATACTTAACTGCTTATTGGACCATTTTATGTCTATTCTATATATTTTTATGTGAGGCACTCAGTGCATGTAATTCCCTTCTGTAAAGCACTTTGTTCTGCATTTCTTGTATGAACAGTGCCATAAAAATACAGTTTATGATTATTATTATTATTGTTATATTACCACTATGCATATGTGCATTACTCTGCAGTCTTCACTTTTTGTGCCACTGTTTAGATGTTAATCTGCATTTTGTTGTCTCTGTACCTGTACTCTGTGCAATGACAATGTAGTTGAGCGTATTTTATTGAAAAATTGCTTTGCATTTATTCAAAATGGTTGGTATTTGCTTTTGGATTGGAAAATGCATTTATAAACACCATAAATTACCTACAAATTGTAGTACACTTTTGTAAATCTTGTTTCTATGTGTGCATTATAAAACCTGCATTTGTCCCCAGTAATTAGACTTATTTTTCTCAATAGTTTGATCAGTGTTTAATTGATGGCGTCACTATTGGGAGAGCCGGTGAGAATTTTATCCATCCATCCATTTTCTAACTGCTTATCCTCTTGAGGGTCGCGGGGGGGGGCTGGAGCCTATCCCAGCTGACATTGAGCGAGAGGCGGGGTACACCCTGGACAGGTCGCCAGACTACTGCAGGGCTGACACATAGAGACAGACAACCATTCACACTCATTTTCACACCTACGGACAATTTAGAGTCACCAATTAACCTGCGTGTCTTTGGACTGTGGGAGGAACCCGGAGAAAACCCACGCTGACACGGGGAGAACATGCAAACTACACACAGAAGGGCTCAGGATTGAACCAGGAACCCTCTCGCTGTGAGGCGACAGTGCTAACAACCACACTGCCGTGCCGCCTGACATATCATATTCAGCTAATATAAGGAAGGAATGATGAGGTGGCAGTTAGTGTGTTTGCTGTAATGTCAAATCCTATAAAAGAGTCAGACATCTAACTCAAAGTCTCAGAAGTGACTTAACACAAAACCCTGCTTTCTATTCAATAGAAAAAGCAGATGAGAAAACATATACTCAGAAGTTATAAAGTCAAAGCTGTAACAGAGGTCGACTTGAAGGATCAATGGCTGTCGCAGCCTCCTGCTGGCTGCAACAAATTCATGGGGGAGAGACAGATGACTCGGGAGACCCAGGCAGGTGAAATGTCTTCATGTGCCGCAGCAGCAACAACTGCAGCACAATGTGACTGATGCGTACATGCTGCTTATTTACTCTGTTAGATCTTAATTCCCTTGACTTTGTGAGGGATGCTGTTTGAAGTGTCAGTGCTTAATCAAGTTATAGAGAGGAACAAGTTTTTAAAATCTATGTGACAACTTGCGTGAGCTGCAAAAGAACTCTTTGTAATCCCAACAGCTGGAATGAATTCACACAAAAGCAGGTCAGTCTTAATATGGATAGTCGGATGTTGATTCTCAATTTGGTATCAAGAGACTATAATGTCTCGCTAAACAGTGCTCAGTTCAAAGGGATGAGACGGTGTAAAAAGTAGGCTATAATTACACAGTGTCTGGGAGGGGATTAATCTTACACTTTGGAAATATGATCAGCTTTTGGTTTAGGCAAAGTTCAGAGTCAGAGCTGCAGAACAGAACCAAAAAATCAGCTTTATTTACTGTTAGCCTTTTAGCCTTACCTTCTTTGGGGCAAAGGTACTGTGCTTTAGTTTCTCCACCAGCTCGGGTCCAGCCGTTGCCCAGGATTGAGAGAACACCTCAGCCTTGTCTGGGTTTAGATTGACCGCCTCTAGCTGCTGCTGCAGAGAGGTCGGCTTTACGTTATGATACACAGCCTGCAGAGGAGAGGAGGTACGGGTTGGACTAGTGTAAATGTATAATAAATGCTACCAATAACCATGTTTTAGAGGTGTAACAGATCACTCTTATAGTCCTTTTTACCCCAAACACTCAATATTACTAAAATACAACAATTCACGATACAACAGTGACCCCAGCTGGAGAAATGGACTCACAACGTGATCCACACTAACAGGCACAAACACTACAGACAATATTCCAATTTCTATCTTTCTTACTGTCTTTATAGTGAGGCTCTCATCAGATTTCTGACTTACTGAATATATGTGCTTGAGCAAAGTATACAATCTCAACCAGAGATATGATCAACTGTGGTAATTTGTCTCTTTTCATAAGCAATGCATATATAAATGGTCTCTTGGAAGCACCTGCACATTCACTATACATAATAATAGTCACTTTGCATGGTCATTTACTACATTTTCATTTTTGTCTCTATTTTATTTTTTTGTTTTTCAAGTCATTTTTCTCTAAATGCTTCTGAATAATGTAAACAACCCCAGGAGGTAAATATAAAATGGACAGAAACGTCTCTGTCTGCACTAAAACAAAATATCTAAGTGGGTGAAAGTCATCATGTTTCTTCTTTCTTATATCCAAAGCAATGGAAATATTTATGCAAAGCCCTCTTCTTACTTGGGCTCCTCCATCACATCCAGTACCTAGTGTTGACTAGAGATGCGCACGATTAGTCGACAAGCCAATTAAACATTGCAACACTCGCTAGTCAGTACCATAAATACTAGTCGGTTAAACTTGTTACTTAAATTTTTATTACTTGTTTTCCTGAAGAATTTCCCAAAAAATTGTTTTAATAAATGTTATTTTATTTTTCTTATAATGCACAGTGCAAAGTGCACGCGTTTTAGCGACATTTAAACTACAATTTGGTCATCGAAAAATGTGATTAATGATTTCAAATGGCTCCTATAACATACGCCATATTTTTCTGCTCAATTTTGTCTGTTTTCAGAGTGTTTTCTTACTTTTAGAGTAGTTGACAAGTCTAAGTTTAAGCTTCCGTTTAAATGTAAGGAAAATTAGTTGTTAGGAACACCAGTAATGTTGACCGCTTAAAAATATTGAATATACTTAAATGACAAAGAGTTATCATACAAGGGACTCCAACCTAGCGAAATACCACGTTTCTCGTCAGGTAGTCTTGGGCAGACGTATCTCCACAGCTGCATATGTGTCAGTGCTTGAGAAAAACATGTCAGGTAAAACCCTTACAATAATGTAGCAAATGACAGATGACCACCCCTCACCTGCTCTAGTATAAAGGCAGCAGTTTCCAGTACTAGACTGAGAGCCTGTTTATCCAGCGAAAGAGCAGCCTGTAGTTTTTCTTCCTCCTCTTCACTGAATGTGCGCTCTCCCTGTGTAGAAAACATAATTTACTGAAAAGATCCTCAAGTAATCACTGTTTTTAAGAATAAATGAAAAGCTGCTTTCTGCTTGAGAACCAACAACTTTTCAAATTAAAAGTATGAAACAGCTTCAGCACACATTATGTGAATGTCAGAGGCCAGCAAATGTATGTGCAACCACTCAAAGTCAATTAAATCTGACATTTGGACAAGAACATGGGGTTTTACCTGGTGTGAATAGACCTTATTCAAAGCAGACATTCTGGCTTGTCAGAGCCGCAAAAGCACAGATGAAACTAATAACATTCGCAATGGATCCATTTTAATTAACTGTAATAGGAAACCCTGTTAGAGAGCAATCATGCAAAACATTTATTATTAATCTTATTAGTTACACCTGTGTCTTTCATGTTATGACATGTCAAAATGTCTATTACATTGTATAATATTATTAAACAAATGTGTTTAGTATTACTTTCTCTTAGCAAATAAAAAGATTGAACTAAACAGACAAATTGTTCTCTGAATAAATGACTGACACCCTTTGACAGCCAGCTAAGTCTTGTGAAAAACCAGCATGATCAACAGGGCCAGGCATGTGTGTGCATTCATTAGAGCCTGGTGTGACTGATGCTCCAGTAAGTCATTATGCATGCACTGCTCTCTCTGGCACTACAGCTTTACAGCAAAAGCCTCAAAAGCCTCTTGTCTTTGGCACGGATAACACTGTGCAGTCTCTGTACCTTCAGATGAAGCTTTTGTATGATGCGTGAGATCAACCTGGAGAACTTGTTCACATCAATCGCATTGATGAAAGTCACTGCTTCTTTTATGCTGTTTGGGAGGAACAGATGTGAGTGTTAATGACAGCGGTGCAGAAAGCACTCAGATCTTTTAGTTAAGACACAGAATCAGAGTTTGCTGCGCAAGTATGATGTCATATATGAAAGGTATGTCACACTGGCTGTCAGCGAATTTCAGAGGTACCTCTATACATTAACAACAAACACACAGACTATAAACAAAGAGCAGTGACAACATGCACTATCATCAGAAAATAATGTCTTCTATCTATTGCAATAGTTTCCAGAAGTTAAATAAGAGCATCAGTACAAGTGTGAGAAGTGCATATCAGCCTAAAATGAGGTTTTGTGCACATAAATGAGAGTGTAAGACTATTTTGCATGTGCAGACATATTGGCTACTGCAGAGTAAATAGGCTGTATACACAGCTATTTCACTGGCTGTAATTATGTGCAATAAAAACTAAGGTAGTCATACCTCAAAGCTCATATACGCAATCGAAAGGGAGCATCCAAAATTTTACTCAAGTTCAGTCAGAGCACTACAAACATGGATATATCTGAAATTACCAGTTTTCAAGAATGGGGGATTCTAGGCCCAGTTTGTGCATCTTACATAATGATACTGGTTTTACAAATAAGACTTCTGTATGTC
Organism: Cephalopholis sonnerati; assembly: GCA_019142605.1. NCBI lineage: Eukaryota > Metazoa > Chordata > Actinopteri > Perciformes > Serranidae > Cephalopholis > Cephalopholis sonnerati. The sequence goes on from JAGQAX010000007.1 coordinate 29,301,665, forward strand.
AATATAAACATAATTTCTCTTTTGTCCTTTTTCTTACAGTGACATACACTATTGATTTTTGACCCTAAACTTATTATATCCTTTTATCAAACTACTAGCACTCATGCATAATAATTGTGACCTTTAACCCCAGTTTGCGATTCCTGTTTGTACATTTGACACTTTTTCACTCAAATAAACAAACTTATAGTCACGTTGCATGTGTATTATTATGATATAGGAGGTGTGGTTGCCAAATCCTGCTGCCTAGTTTTAACCTAAAACAATACATCACAGTCACAGTGAACTGAAAACATAAGTATGAAACAGTTTCTGCAAAGTAACTTGTAATTTATCCTTTTGAGATTTTACTTCAGCTTCATTTCCCTCTGAAATGTGGAGTATTGCATTCTCTTTCTAGAAGACAATGCTATATTTGAATGCCTATATCTCAAAGTTTAACAGTACCTAAGTATAGCTACTTCACTCCTATCCACCATAAGGCTTGCTAACATAAAATACACTGTTACTGAGTGTATTAAAGGAAATATTCGTAAGGCAGCCTGTGTGTATACATATAGACCCCTCAAACAACACGATAACCTGATAACAATAAAGCTTATGTCGACAGCAGTAAGATGAGTCATCCCCAAGCTAGTGTAGCGTCTTTGCTGATGGTAATTTATGCACCAAATAACAATATCGATAACTTTAAGGATGCCTTCGTGTCTCGGATTTTTAGCTGAACGTTTCCTATCGTAAGGATTTATTTGCCTCAGAATTTAATTTAATAAAAAGGCTTCCCACCTCTGTGTTTCTTTTATAAAAGAAGTCATTGTTATCTGCTGCTTTCTGCAAATGAAAAATGAAGAGAAGTGTCAGAGCAGCTGCAGCATCCTCACTGTTGTCATTCCTACTTCCTGATGTCACGAGACGACTCACGTGACAGTCAAAGCTGCGCAATAACACGCAGTGAAGTAAAATATATATATATATATATATCTCACACTTTAAGAATTTAAAATAAAAATGTAAACGTGTGTCATGGTTTTATTCTAACCCAACAGTGTCGAAACTTTTTTGTACCGTACAGAAACAACTGAATTCATTGGAACGTAGTTTGCGTAAAAGCTGCGCACAACAAAAGTGTCTACTACAAACGTCACTACGGAATACACATTGGACAAACAGAGCCGGCAAAAAATGCGCGACAGCAGAAGCAGATTACTGTTTTACATGATTTGAAAAGTATTCGTGTAAATAATCTTACTGATACCACTGCCTCGTAATGCTTTATAACTCAAGCTTTTAGTATAGTTCATAAATAATCTATTAATGCCACTCATAAGGGTAATTTCTGAATTGCCAGGTTATTAAAACCGTATTGGCAAGTGTTCCTCCTTTCTTTTTTGGTAATAATTGAGTTATATGTGTTGGTAATGTACAGTAATATGAAGGCTCATTAGTTTCTCACTTTCCAATAAGTCATCAATAAGCCATCTGCAGCCATTCATAAAGTGCTTGTAAAGTGTTAACAGTGTGAACTAGGCCTACGTGTAATTCAACTACTAGTTCAACTGCATTTTGCATTGGCTTACTGTTAGTTCAAATACATTTATACTTTTATGGTTACTTTTTTTTTTTTTTTTTTTACTTTTCTCCGTAGTTAACTGAAACCACAAACAATGTGGGTGTATGTATGGAAAGGAATTATTTTTGTATTTATATTATACCAGTGCTTATTTACTGTCATTGAACCCCCTTACTTTTTATTAATATCAATATTCATGAAGTTGCTGCATGTTATTTTAGAAGTTACCTGACAAACTGAGTAACCCTGCTTGGTGCAATACCCCCACCTAGACTCTGGTTTCTGGATGGCAGATGTCTGACTTATGAACAGAACAGAACAGAACAGATCTTTACTGTCCACGAGGAGTGGAAATCTGTCTGCGGCTCACCAGACACAGAAGACATTGTACATTTTATACAGACCCAACCCTGACGTTTCTTGCACTTTTCCATGAATATTGGAGTATTTTGTTTTATTTTTTGGCTTATACATGATCTGTAAAAATAATAATAATAATAATAACAATGATGATGTGGGCAATTTTTGTAGGTTTTTTTTTTTGCTTGCATGTGACTTTTTTGTATATTATTTTGTTGTAATTTCGTCTCACACGTACATTGTTAATTTGATCATCCTTTTCAAGAAAGTTTGAACTACTTTTTCTGAGTACCTTTGGTTAATCAAACTAAAGTTCTCCCTAGGGTAGCTGTGCTGTATTTCAACTTTTTTCAGTGACATAATTGGTAGCTTGCAAAGCTATGATTTCACAGTAGCTTCCCCAACACTGGGTGTGCAGATGGTAAAACAACTGGCAAAAAGTTTTCACAACAAAACTGTGTTCTAATGAACTGCTTATAACTGATCTATAAAGCATTAGTGAATGATTTATTAGCCATTAGTACAATGATCAGTTACATCTTAGAAACTGTTTACAAAATGTCACTTTAGAAAGTGGTACAGTTTACTAATGTTACGTATCACTACATGGTCCTCACCTGAAGTGCAGTGTTGTTAACCAGATTTTGTATGTTTAACATTACCAGGGATGATGTGATGCACCTCAGGACATTTTGTTAAATGTACTTGTCAGTTTTTTTCCTAGGATGGTAAGGCATGACACACCTTACTCTGCCTCTGATTGGCTTACCCTGACATTCTTTACCCTAACCAAATCGCACTCCTCTTGCCTGAATCTAACCAACCCAACCAACAAAAGCAACAAGTTCAAGCCTAACAGAGGTACAGAGAAGAGTCATGCCTTCACCGTCCTCGGAAAAAAACGCATATCAAATACATATTGACAACATTATATAGTAGTAATAATGAAATAAGACAAACAGAAAAGTTGAGTTTCGACAGTTTATTATGTTGAAAAAAAGAGAAAAAAGTCATGCACAGATTAAAATTAAGATACCTATTTGATAAGACATGATAAATCATTTAAAAATATTTTGCATACAAATAAGAAAAGAAAAAAAAATCATTTCAGCATATATATCCATATTTCTGTCACAGCATTTCTGTAATATAATTACTGTTCTTTGCACTGATTTTACAAACGAGCTGTAATGTGTGACTTTCAATACTGTTGCAGACCTGTTTCAATTTGGTATTCAAAATAGTTTCATGCTCTCTCCTCCACTGATTGATCATCTGGAATAACCAGACCAGTAAGACTGTCTCAAAACGTAACCACGCTTTCTCTTTTAAGTAAACACTTGAGTCAGTGAAATAATTTCATTTGCAAACTGACACAGATCTGCATTGTAGCAGCTGAACGTCAAGGGCCAACCTCCAGCGAGGCAGAAGGAATGTACCACAAATAAATAAATACTTCAATTCTCCTTTCAGAACAGAAAAAGAACAGGGACACATTCTTTTTTTTTTTAATAGGAAAAACAAAGAGATAACACCAGAACAAGGAGTGTCAAATCACACAGTACCTTCAAGATGTATAGTTTTGATAAAAGTTAGTAATTTGAGGTTTTGGTAAACAGATTGCATCACGGTAAACATTGGCTGACACCTGCAGGCTCAGGATCTCGCTGCCACTATTTGAAGGAGGGTAAATTTGGCACTTTTATGCTGATGTCACCAATGTTGATGTTTCTGGGCATTTCCGGGAGGTTCATGTTCTTTACAGCTGATACGGCACGAGCAGGCGCTCCTGCAATACCCGCCTACACACACACACAAACACACACACAAAACACACACATGGAGGGTTGATAAGATACAAATCAGTGAATCAAAAAACGCTTTGTACACGACAACACACTGAACAGTGAACACAGGACACACACATACACACACACTGTGCTAAACAGAGTACTAGACAAAAACAGTCAACTGCTGACAAAATGCAAAAGCACTGACAGCTACTGAGACAGACGACATGTGCAAATGTACATTCAGATGCCTTCATAGCTTCATATGCACATGCATTATTTGGTTCTATAATGGTTTACATCACAACCAGAGCCAATTATGAATCAACTGTGAGGAGGACACAATGTACTAGACCATTCACTAATTTTTATGTACTGCAGTACTGGACATTCATCAAATGGACAAAAGGCAGCATCGCTTGGAAAGTGAACCCACCGGACTCTTGAGGACCGATAGGGGTAAAAATGCAAGGAGAGAATTGGGTAAAGCAGAAAAATGGATTTGGATATGAAGACGGAAATGATGTGTGGATAGATAGGTATGTATAGAATGTGTGTGGCAAATTTTTAAAACATGTCAACATTGTTAGCCGTAATAATACAGGTGAGACTGGGCTTCTAGGGGGTTGGATTAGTTCTGAAAGACTACACATGACTGTAACTACCTACATGAATCTTTGTGAATAGAGACTAATGTTCCATTTGCACATCTATAGTGTTGAACTACTGATGACATGAGGAGGCTGTAAGCCTAGTAGTACTTAGCTACAATGGGAAATCTATTCTCAGGGACAGAGGAGGCACTTCACTCTAACACAATGAATCTCAATGTGAAACTGTGTGAGAGCAATTTAGCGTTTTTAGGTAGTTTAGCTCTTTGAAGCAATAAAACACATCTGTGGAGAGGGAATGATTTGATGTTTTCGTCTCAAGTGTGAGCAGACATTTGAGAATCAGTGTGGTTAGAGATCCCCCGACTGAATCTTTAGCAGACAGACCCAAAAATGACCAAAAGGCTTAAACCACAGAGAACTGTATGATCTCACTGCCTCTGTTAGAAACACAGCATAGCCTCGTAAATCATTTAGTGATATGGCACACGTGAAGAATGTCTGGAATGTGGATTTATCCACTTCGGTTATTTTCACAAGGTTATTTCAATGGACCGTTTGTCTTGTGGGGCATTCCTCCCTCTGCCAAGAATCAAGGAGACTTGTGTTAGAAGGGAAGATGACCGAGGCGTTAGTCGAGAGGAATGCTGATCGGGCACACGGGCGCAGCATTCGGGAGTCAGACTCGAGATATTTTTTACCTCACAGTGGGTAGCCTAGAGACCCACTGTGCATGTCCATAATAGTGGGTTGTTAATCAAACGCTTGGTGAATAATATGTACAGGAATAGTAACACCAGCTGTGTAACGCACAACAATGGCTTGATTCTCTGGTCCGTGTAAGTCAGAGAGGCTGAATAAAGGGCTCGAGCTGAACCCCATCTCTTGTCTGTGAGGGGCAAAAGAAAAACGGGACAAAAAATCTACAGTAGAAGGTTCTTATTGTTGGTTTACGGTAAATTATGTGTAATTAAGAGGGTAAGGTCATAATTTGGATAAATTTAACTGCTTTTTAGTCATAGACTGTGCAAACAACGGTCATAGCTACCGTGACGTCACCCATTGGTTTGTGGACGGCAGTTTGAAGCCTCAAGTTCGGCATTTTGGCATCTCCATCTTGTTTTTTTAAGGCCAGAATTGACCATATTTGGACAAGAGGATGTGAAGGAGCAAGGGGTGGAGGAGCGACTCGCAGAGTGTAGCAACGCCTCGCAAACAGCCTGTCACTCAAGCGCTCCCACTCTTAAATATGTGTAACTTTGGGCCTTAATAAAATGTAAACGGGTGAGTTATTATAAAAATGCACCCCCTGTACAGTAGTCATGGATGTTGACATTAACTACAGAGAGCAAAATCCTTTTTTGTACCAGGCTGTAAACATGTTTATTCCTGCTGTAAAGCTGGGCATCTGAGGGCCTGTGTCCACACAGCGTTTTTTTTTTCTGAGCACCGCTATCGTTTTTGAATTGTGTCTTTTTTCAGAGCGCTCTAGTTTAAAATCTTGGAACTTTTCAGAAAGGCGGTGGTGATGTCACTGCTGCTCCTTTAGCTACTGTTTGATATGTCAGAAAGAAACTATCACAACAAAGACAGAAAAGCCTATGTCTGGGAGCAGATCGGCCAGACGCTGAATGTCGCTGGTGAGCGTTGTGCTTTTATCACCGTACTGTGTTATCAATCCTCTGTTAATGCAGCATTACGTTAGCTTCTTAGTTTGCATTAGTTTTAAGATATTGTTGTCATAGAAAAGCACAGGGACTGTGTTTTTCTTTTAATAAAGCTGTAGAATGTAGCGCTGCCCAGCACCCTGCTGCCACTTTTCTAGTGAATAAAAATGCTATGTGGACACACACCATAACCCAAATAAAGTTAATGAGCAAATTTCCTAAATATTGAAGTATTCATATGATACAATGCACCATTTTAGGCCAGAGGTTTTGAATGTTACATGTGATTATCACGAGAGACAAATCTCATTAAATCATTAACATATTTTCTATAATTGGGTTGAGGAACTCAGAAGCTCATCTTAAAAACAGCCTTTCAAGTACAGTTTAAGAAACTTTTAAAACAACAGATAAAAAGATTTTTGTAGCCTCTCAGGCCAGCGGACAATATAATAGGTACATCTGACATCATGTTGAATTCACTGCCACAAACTACAGCCTCAGTAATTATCATAGAGATGAACAACAGCCCCATCAGCAGTTCAACATCACAAACTTTACCGAGATAGTGTTCATTCATCTGTTGTTAAAGATTGCATTATGCCGTCAGATGTTTCTATTCTGTACATTCACCAGTGGTGACATTTTTGGGTCTGCCATGAAAGATCCCTACTGTATGTTAGTGACGTCAGTTTGCTATTACATGAAGGGCCATATGGTGAGACTCGAGGGGGAAAAGTAAACTTCAGTTAAGGTTACAGTACTTGGTTGTAAATTTCGCAGTACCTGTGTCTACCTGTCCTGCCTGGTAGACTGAAAGATAAACGTCTGTAAGGAGAGAGAGCAGAATGGAAAGAACTAGACAGGGTCAGGAAAAAGAGGAATGAGGAATGTTAAAGCAGATTAAAGTAATTACAGTTTATCTCCACAGAAAAAAGTGATAGGACCTATCATAGACCACATCTTATGAAGACAAAAATGAACTGAAGTTTTGCCCACGATTATCTTTAAAGCAAGAAGTAATTATGTTAATTGAGAAAGTTTGATGAGAAAATAACGAATGCCACTTAATCAGTCTTTAGCCAGTCTGGAAGGAGAACAGCTCATTCCTTGTTCCCCAGACACTGCCCTATAAATGGACAATGTCATTTTGAATTAGCATCAGTGTGAAAAACACACTGCGGTCTAGGGTAGGTCCAAGAGGGAAAGACAGAGCAGCTCTGATGATTGTAGAACAGTAAAAGACTCTGCTTACAGAACATCAATCGAAAAGAAGAATCTGTCGTTAAAAGCACACAATGCAGGTCAGATTATTAGACAAAGTGTACTTTGTTAACACTTAAATTCAAATGTTAGAGCACACAATTGACGTCAGCCAGTATAAAAACCTGACAGTATAACCCTTCGCTTTGTCGTGTGAGCAGCAAAACACAATGAATTTGTACAACTTTGTGTCAGCGTTTCTCATTACAGAGAGGACTCCCCAAAACACATTGCGTCAATGTTTGGACATCATCCCAGTGTAAGCAGTTTAAAGACAAAGCCAAATCATTAGTGCAGTTAGGTTTTTAGGACTTTCAGAGGCTAAAATCCATATTATGCAAAACAGAAATGATTTCATGAAATTGTCTCTGGCTGTCTGATTAAAACTTTCTGATAAGAACGTGAATGTTTTATCTGCTAGCAGAAGCTGTATGGGAAGCAAAGCAATGTCCTTGCATAGAGCAAATATCTGAGCAAGGACACTGGCTTATAAATGTAGCAAAACACATTGTAAAAGCATTTCCTCCAAAAATAAATAAAACTCACATTCTCTTCTATCATAATAAGGATGTAAAACAACCAGCCTGTTTTCATGAATATATGTCAGATCTACATGATATAAATATAACATGGTGACTGAGAGATTTAATGGACACAGATTCTGGAGATGCACTGGACAATGGTCGTGTTAAGTCTCCGTAATAATGACAAAAGTGATAATGCTGTATTTCATACTGAGGGGATACAGGAGAGGATATGTTGAGTCTTGACCTGTGTTGAGAGCAGTGCAGCAGCGAGAGGAGAGGCCGAAAAAAAGAGCACAAACACTCAAGAGTAGGTAGGGAGCATCCGCAAGGTCACTGGAGAGTAGCATGCAGGGTGCAGCATGCACACATGCCTGCATACTGTTTACGATACCTCAGAGAGTACTGGAGGTAGAATCAAGTCATACATACAGTGGACGGGGCAGAGTCAGGCTTACCTCAGACTTCTCCATCTTGTTCTGGGCATCCACCTGTGTGATGATTTCGTTCATGTTGGTCTCCAGGACCATCCCGCCCATCACCATCTCCGCCAGAATGTTGTGGACCTGAGAAAAATAGCATGAGAATCACATCTTAATGTCACTACACAATTCAGTCATAGTGATTGAGATGTGTTTTAAGTCGCACTATACAGCATTTATAAGCAGTAAACAAGCATTTAATAAGAACACATCATCATGTCGGGCAGCACGACATAAAACTGAGGGTTCCTGGTTCGAAACCAGGGAGGGTGTGCAGAGTTTTTTCTCCGGCTTCCTCCCACAGTCTAAAGACATGCAGGTTAATTGGTGACTCTAAATTGTCCGTAGGTGTGAATGTGAGTGTGAGTGGTTGTCTGTCTCTATGTGTCAGCCCTGTGATAGTCTGGTGACCTGTCCAGGGTGTACCCTGCCTCTCACCCAGTGTCAGCTGGGATAGGCTCCAGCCCAAACGCAGGATAAGTGGTTATGGGAAATGAATGACATCATAACGTTATAAGCAGATATGAGGACATTTTGAGTGTTTATTTGCACCTGAGTGAGAATAGCCACACTGAAGCTATTCAGGTATTTACCTGCGTCCCTACAAGGTGTTATAAGCATGCTGTGATTGGCTGGTACATTACTCGTCATGCTGACATTTACAGTGGGAAATTTACGCAAAACTCACAAATGTACTGCCACAACATCAGGTGATGTAGTGTAAAGAGCAAGACAGTCCATAGAGGGAATAAGGTGTGACAGATGAATGGACTGAGCTCAGGACTTTTACACAGGAGACTGGAGTTTAAACCCTATGTGAGTCAATGTTGGCTTATTAATGTCAGACTTCTATACATATGTGTATATAAACTGTGTATGTGTATATAAAAGGTGCCTGCGAATCGGTACAAGATGATAACTGTAAATATCCTCATTGTCTTTTTCTTGGGTGCTTGCCATTATCTGCCTGACACTGGGCCACTAGCGCTATTTGAATGTTGAGGTATGATGTGTGCTTGGACGGAAATGGTGACACAGACGTGACACGGTAACATCAAAATAAAGGCGAACCTTAAAGATCGCTATTTGTACTGATGTTTCTTCTTTGGAACAATACTGGAAGGTTGATCACTGAATCGATATTTTAATCCAGTATCATTACACCCTTACTTAAATACCAAAGGTATTATATTTTTACTAGAAAAATTTGCAAGAAAATTAAGAAAATAGTTGCTAATTAACTGATTAAGTGACACTTTCAGGTCTTAATTGCTGCATGTGTTTAACTTTTTTTTAAGAAGTAGCTTGTAGCACCAAAAATGTCGTCACCGACAAACCAATGATGACTGTACAAATTGCTCAACTACAAAATCTGGGAAGTTACTGAAAATCTGATAATGTCACGACAGTTCATATATCACAGCACAAGACACAAGTCATCATATGAGTGTGACACTATATATGAGGCAATAATAACTCAGGCAGAGGATTATAAACAATAGTTATTTTCTAAGATCAAACATTCAAGCAGTTTTATAAATATGTAACATCACAAACAGATTCAAAAGTACTTCCTACCTTGTCTACATGGAAAATTAAGTCAAGCTCACAGACATTCTCAAAGCATTTGTCCAGCGTTTCCACAAATACCTAAAAAAGGAGAGGATTTATTGTAAAAAAAAAAAAAGAGAGAAGACTTGCCAGTGATTGTGACACAAAAACGAATCAAGAACAACACTGAAAGCACACTGTCAGACATGGTGACAGATACACTATATGTGTTCCAGGCTTTTACCTGGATTAAGTCTAAAATTCCTAGTTCACTCTCTGAGGAGTCCACACAAAACACAAAGTACAGTGTGGCGTAGTGTCTGTAGATCAGCTTGTAGTCTGATCCTCCAATCAACCTGAAACACAGGGGACAAGGAAACATCACACCAATACCGTCCTGACTGAGTGAATACATTACATCGTCACCTCATCACTGACTACAGCACATCTACAGAAGATCTCCTGTTATGACACAGACGAAGACAACATCAAGAGAGAAACAACAGGAAGTTTTCAGTCGTGAGTCAAAATACCTAAAAACAGGAAACTCAATATACCAACATGAGACGATATGAAACTTAGTGTTGTAGATAATGTCTGTTACAGGCTTGAGTCACAGGAAATGTTGTAACCCAACCCCCAGTCCTGTGCAATCACTCAAAGCGAAATGTGAAGAAAGTGATTTTGATTTTCATGATAAATCACCATGGTAACTTATACTGAACAGCTAACCAGCTCTGGAGCAGGTTAACATCAGGGTATCGGATCACAGCCTGTCAATATCCCGACCTTTGACCAATCTGATCACTGAAGGAAGAAGTATCCATGAGCAGAAGTCCAGAGTCTCAGGTAAAAAAAAGGAGCTTATACTGATTATTGTTATAGGTCCACTGATTTTTCAACAGAGCCTCTAACAAACAGAGAGATTGTTTACAACACTAAACACGTGATTTTAGCAGCATTTTAACTTCTGCAAGTTTAGTTTACTTTAGTGATCGCTGACAGTGCTGCGACTTTTACACTCTGATTCCATCACTGCAGCTCAGAATAACATGAGACACCTACATGATGAGAACTAGGATAAAACAGATCATATTTTCTTAGTTAAATAATCCACACACAGTTAATTGGCTCCTGTTGTCATAAATGCCACATTTGGGTCAGACAGACCTCGTCAGTGATTAATGAGGCTACTTTTACTCCTGTTAATGCAGTAATAGAAACAGTCTGGCATCACTTTAAAGTGTTTTATGTGACATATTCAGAGTAGTTTCATCATCAGCCAACTAAACAGCAAAAAATACTCCATACTTATGTCACAAATAGCCCAGTGATACCAGCATATCATTTGAGTCTTGGCCGACAGTGTATTTTTGGATAGTATTTTCAATGTTTCCACATTTTTTTAAAATAAAATTACAGAGTATTGTTTACATCCCACGCCGCTGACATTTAGCTGTCTCACAGTCGCAGACACTTTCAGCACCCTTTCATCTTACATCATTTGAACTAGCCTACTTCATTGATGGTTCTGATGATGTCGCTTGTAATTAACACCCCCGCCTCTTTCACATGAACGCGCTCGTGGCTGGACAAGAACACCCAGAGTTGACTGAACTAGTTTGCAGTACTGGTTATCCAGACGGCCAATGTTAGGGTTAGTCAAGCCAGATAACGAAAAGATATCACAGGCCTTTGGAAAAATATTTAAATAATCACAGGAGATATTCAGTGTTAAAAAAGACATTACAGTTCAAGGCTGGATTACACAGCTTCCGAAAGGGATACGATCGCACCAAAGCCCTCGTTCAATGGCACAACAGTTATCTTCTGGACGATAAAAAGTAAGTATGCAGTGATCCAGGGATATTTAACATTAGTTAGGTTATGTTGTATAAGACATGGTGAGACAGACTCGTGTACGCAACTACAGTACGCAGTTTATTTTCAGATGACATTACATTAGACATCACATTTGTTTTTCACTTGCCCCATCGGACGACTGCATGAGGCATTACACTTGCAGGAACACAGAGTTTACTTGCCCAGGGCAGGCAGCGAGCCCTGCAGAGCGCACGCACACACCGCTGCTCCACTGTCGCACGGCAATGTAAATCATAGGAAGTCACAGGAAACACAGCTCTTATTAAAACACTGTCATTCTTGAAGTGCAGGCAGTGCAACATTAGACGTGATAGTACTCAGCAGTTGTCTACTATAATATAATATTTGTGACAACCATGTGGCTTTGGTATCACGCAGTTTAAGGCCACAGACACTGTTGGGGGGGAATAAGCGCAATAGTAAGAGCAGGTGGAGAAGTTTGCCCAATGTAAAACCACACGTAGCTGGTTCCTCATTCCTGAATGACAGAACTTTGAACACTGTTACTATTGATTGTCATTCATAAAGCCCTTTGAGCTCTCTTTATTGTGTGAAATGGATTCATGTGACGCTGCATCAGAGTAAATGATCTACTTGAGCATTTACTTCCATTCCAATTTAGACACTTGCTCATGCACTAGCAGGCCGAACTTACATTCCACCTTCTAGGAAATTACAGACGTTCTCATCTCTTTTCGAGACCAAGTGGAAGGTTTCCCTGATGATCTGTTGCTCTGTGTCTTCACTCTGCAGGACAAATGAGGAAACAGAGATTGTTACACAAGGAAAAAGATGGTAAATAATGTGTTGTTGGTGCACTTAATTGCCTCCAGTGAGCCGTTTTATTACATCTAGCCAGAAGACTGGGTTGGCAGGTAAATTAATGGTTCCCCTTGCCTCTCTTTTTCTGGAATACATGAATTAGTTCTGGGTGAAAAAGCATGATTTATACACTAAGTCTTCTCTTTGTCATATCTAAACATACACTAGTGCCCACGGGCTACACAGGCGATGATGTCATTGTATAAGCCGAACCGAGGCAGGCTCATCCTATTGTTTGCTAATGGATGAGATTCTGTTTAAAACCTCAAATATCCTTGGGCATGTTTGCAAGCACTAAAAGGCTTAAAGAGTGGACTCTTAGTTGGAGATTGCCTGATTTAATAGGGGGGCAAAATCCCACAGCACCAAACCAGGTTCAAATTTCATCTGGTTTATAAAAAAACAGACTTCTGCATTTGGTCGTTTTAGGGATTAAACATAATTTAATGATCGAAGTGCCAATAAATGCACACTGAATGTCTGATGAGAGAAACCTCCAAAAACAAATGATCTAAGGTTTTTGTTCTAAGCTTAAAATCCTAAATTCATAGTCGATGGTGGTTAAAATCTTGTTGTGTGAAGCTTTAACACTGAGCAGGCCTCACCAAAGGGTGTGAATGTCCTCTCAGGGTGCATAACAGGTCAGTGAGCATAATGAGAGAAGAGGCTGTCCAGAATGCAGCTGGCTATACGGCTGTATCAGTCATGTGACTTGTAGCATGGGACTAGCAGCGATACTGTCCTCACAGTTAAATGATACACACTGAAAAATAGCATCTTTTTAAACTTCTCATTAAGATGTTGGTGGTGTTTACATGGGTTCACCTGTCCTTCTTTAACTGTGGGAGACAGTATATGAAATATAAATATATGAAATTCAAGGGCATACAGGTGGCCTTATGGTTAAGACACATACTATATAGAATGATAATAAGGAGAACAATAAGGACACAAAGAATACAATGACTTAAAAACCCTTTTCAACATATATTCATTTGACTACAGCAAAAAAACAAGACATTTGATGTTCAAACTGATAAATGTCTTTATTTTTTGTAAATATGCACTCATCCTGAATTTGATGCCTGCAACACGCTCCAAAAAAGTTGGGACAGGTGCATGTTTACCCCTATGTTACATCACCTTTTCTTTCAGCAACATACAGTAAATGTTTGGGAACGAAGGGAACTAACTGGTGAGGTCCTAAAAGTGAAATTTCTTCCTCAAGATAAAAATCTAAGATTTAAAGACTGTCAGTGTGGAAGAATGAGCCAAAATCCCTCCTGAACACTGTGAAAGATGAGTTTCTTCATACAGAAAGTGTCAGTTGTCATTGTAAACAAAGGCTTCTCCAAGTATTCAAAATATTTCACTTTGCGTGTTCAGTACTTCAGTACTCTACATTTATAGATTAAAATGTTATAGAGTCTTCAACAGTGTAGTTTTAATGAGTTAATTCAAATGTCTGATCTAAATTTAATGTGAATAGCTGCATTGGAAATATGGTAAATGGAAAAAAATTGACGTGTTGAATACTTATTTATGTCTTACTTATGTCAAACAGGGTTTGCAAATTATTGCATTCTGTTTTTATCTTTTATACACCGTCCTCCCAAATCCACCTTGAAGCCACCTTCTGCTAGTATCAGGATAATCCCAAGTGTTTTGGATCAAAGGTATCTCAGTCCCACATAATGAATATTTGCTTCAGATCAAAACCAAAACTGGTTTACATGATCTTATCTGATTTTACAATCCTTTTTTCTTTTGAACAACCCATTTTTAAGATTTCATCCAATCCCATTGCTGAAATCCAATCAGATTACTTCCAAACAACTGGGCCCAGGGGCTTTTGTTAAATGTCATATCCATGTCTCTCCTGTTTGCTGTCTGTAGCTTCACTGTAAACTCTTACCATTACTTAAAACTACATTACAGTATATTATAAACCATTTATTCAATGTTTATATACTGCTTATGGCTACTAAATAGGAGGATAAAGGGTAAGTGTTACACAAAGATTTGCAGCTCTAACATTGTCGCTCTCTGTGTATATTAGATTTCTTTACACAATGAAGCATAGCAGCCTGCTCAGCACTATAAGTCCATAACTTAGCTTAAATAAACTGACTGCTAAAAACGGCTTTCACAGCGAGCACTATGTGTGAAACATTATATCCTGCGAGCCAGTAAGCTGACACCTCCTCAGCTTTTAATATAACAGATGGTGTCTTCTGTCTAACATGGTATAATCCGATCAATTTCAATTTATCCTCCTAAAATAAAAAGACATCCACATGCAGCTTAATTAATAGATACTGGAGCACACTTAATGAAGCAACACTGTTTGGCCTTGTGTTTTTGAGTGAAATGAGCAGGCCCTGCACTTTTCACTGTTTCCCAGAGCCTAGCTGACATGTTTAACTGTTGTTTTAACCAACCTGCTGTCTATATTCTAGATCTGAAACAATCTGAAACAATCCATTTCAATAATGGATTCATTGTTTGAGTGATTGATGAAGCAAAAATGCCAAGCACTTACTTGACGTTCTTTGTTTAAGTTAACTTAATTTGTGTTTTGTACTGATAGTCAGACAAAAACGAGCTATTTGAAGACATCACTTTGGCTCTGAGGAATTTTAGTGGGCATTTTCACATCTTATAGGCAAACTGATTGACAAACTAATCAGAAAATTAATTGATAATGAAAACAATTGTTGGGTGCAGACCTATCAAAATCCAAATATTCAGTTTATAACATATACCCAGTGGTGAAAAAAGTGCTCATTTGTTGTACCTGAGTAAAAGCAGAAATACCACAGTGTAAATACTTACTTACAAACTTTAACTTAAGTACAAAAGGATTAAAATCAAACTAAATTACCAAACCTACAAGCACTCAATATGCAGAATGGCCCATTTCAGAATAATGTAAATAAAATTATTTGACCACACTGTATATAACATTAGTTACTATGAGTAAACATGGACGACTCTTGTGCTGAAACACAAATTTGTGATGTCATCAAGAATAAAGTCTAGAGCTGCTCTATAGACAATGAATTAGGAAAGCTTCAGACTTTATACTTGATGACGGCACAAGTTTGAGACTTACTTCTCTGGTTTATGGCTTTGAGAAAGTACTTCATGTTCACGAATACTGATTGAACTTTCCTAAGCAATGAAAAAAACATATTGGAATTTTTAATTTAGTCCTTTAGTCCTTAAATGTTGCAGCTGGTTGGTTATATTTTATAGTAGGCTATTAATCTGAATCTGCAAAGTCACTAGTAACTTAAATCGTCAAATGAATGCAGTAATAAATGAGTGAATTTGCCTTTGAATTACAGCGTAGTGTAAGTATGAAGTAGCAGAAAAGGTAAAGGAAGGAAGGAAGGAAGCTGAGGTACTGTAAAACTTCAGTTAAAAGCCTAGTCCCTTTTACTAGTCCGGTGTTGCGACACATTTTGACAAATAAACGCCTGTCTGAATTAGACCCCTGGTCTGGTTGCCAAGCAATTCATTTTGGGTGTATAAAACCAGACTGCTATCTTCCCACTTGAGTTAACATTAGTTAGCTGTTTAGTTTGTGCATACAAATAAAAAGGTGGTGACTCCGACTCCTGACGCTGTCATGAAGTCAAATTATGTGTCCATTCCTCGATTAACCTGTAAGTTACTTATATTCCTTTAGTCTGTAAGGCACCTCAGATCAAAAGAATCAAAAGGGTTTTTTATTAATTAATCCAAGATGTGAGTTTTGTCAAGTGCTGTAAAAGGAGTGTCATAACTGTATCTCTCTCTGATGCCCTGTCTCTAGGTGCCAGATCAAATGAATGATTCATATTTACCGTAAAACTTCAATTAGTAGCCCAGGTTATTGTTTGCTTAAATCGCTGAAATCAACAGGCCTGTATTTGGGACAGGTCTTTAATACCTTTCATACAAAACTGTTGCTCAGCAAAGACAGGAAATACAGTCAGATTATTTATTTATGAATATTACTTGTTTAAAAATAAGGCTTCAGATAATACATCAATTATGAATCATTCATTACATTTGGCTCCAACAGACAGTGTATCATACAGCACTCAAGGATTACGGCACCCGACATACCGACACAACATCACTGTATCCTGTTTAAACAGTACACACAAAAAAACCTTTTGATTGTTTTGATCTGAAGACTCTTACAGACTAAAGAAACATGAATAACTTACAGGATAATCGAGGGATGGACACATAATTTGAAGCAGCCAACAACCTGGTTTTATACATCCGAAGACCTTCCATAAAAAAAAAAGAAGTGCTGGGGCCTTGGTGACTTGATGGATAGAGCGGGCCCCCTATGTACAAAAACATTGCCCTTGCTGCATCAGCCATGAGTTCAATTCCAGCTTGCGGCCCTTTGCTGTGTGTCTCATCCCCCTCTCCCCCTCACCTTCCCTTCATGCTACGCTGTCCTGTCCATTAAAGGCATAAAAGACCAAAAAGAAAAATAACTGCTTGGCAACCAGACCAGGCGTCTAATTGAGACAGGCGTTTATTTGTTAAATTGTGTAGCCACATCACGCTAGTAAAAGAGACTGGGCGTTTAATTGAATTATGGTAATATGTTATCTGAAGCCTCTTTTTTCAGAACTATTCATACTGATTGTATTTCCCCATGTTTACTGAGCAACAGTTTCGTGTGAAAGGAATTGAAGGCCTGTCCCATATAGACTCCTGTCCCAAATATAAGCCTGTTGAGTTCAGTGATTTAAGTTTTACGGTGGGCTACATCCTCAGTCCACACATAAAGAAGCTGCAGGCTGCAATTGTTCAGCATTTTAGCTTGCAAAGTGACTCACACAGTTGCCTGATAATAAAATAACTGTCAGTTAATCATGCTGCTTGCTCTACGTCACCTTGCTATTGTAGCAGCAATATTAAAGAGGGGGCACGCAGCCAACCTTGAGATATAAATCCAATTATGAGAACAAGCCAACACAGCTTGCCCAGCAAAGGATATTACATAACCTGTTAGTTGCTACCTGCATGGAGCTCATTGGCTGAGTTTCCTGGCAGAGCAGGTACAGTAGGTAACGACACCCTCAGTCAATGGCAACAACCAGCCAGTGAAAGGCTGCTGGAGTGAGCACGAGACCCTCACAAGGGCGTTATTATTAAAGTCATGTGACACAAACAGAGTGAACTCACTTGCTTCACCATCACCAGCAGCTGGATGTATGAACATGAGCAGTGGGCTCAGTCCTGTGTGGTGGATGTGATAGCCTGGCGTCGGCTTGCACACGTTTAATAATTCATATGTTAAAAAGGACAGTGTGGCTCAGGCTGACATCTTATACACCAGGGTCAGTGTGAAACAACAGCACATCACGGGCCGGTTGTAAAGTGCACACACCTTCCCATTCACACAGTTTGCAACAGTGTTACATGTCTGTATTTCCCGGCTACATCTGCCTGTTTGCATTACAAATAAAACATCAAACAAAGTCTGTAAACAGCCACAGCTTCAATTATAAAAGCACTTCCGCCTCTCACAGCCTTCATGAACAATGAAACATGTAAATGCTACTCACATAATGCTCGTAGAATTTAGAAAGCCTCGGTTTCCCATGGTTGTTGAATATTAAAATGGCTTTAATCATGATTGTAGCTGAGCGCAGGGAGGCGGGGGAGCACGAAGGGTCAGTCTGTCAAAGACTGTTGTTTGTCAGCTCCCGTGAAGCCAGACCCGAGTGGGACTCACGGCTAAATCCCGTCTCGATTTAAGGTTAATACGGGATAGCTTCGAGCAACACGCTGCTACTCCTCCATCGTCTCTTTAGGGAAATATTCCACGTCAAAGGACCAGTCATGCTCTCCTCCTCCTGCTACAGCGGCCGCGATGGCTCAAACCTCTGCCGTCCTGCGCTGCAGACGTCACAAGGAAATACAGTGATTAGGTGTGTTTATGTCTGAAGGTGATACTCGGATCATCCAGACAGCGGCGTCATAACACAAGTAAATATACTCTGTGTGACCGCGTCTTTGTCTCGGTTTCCTTTGTTTTGACCAGGATTTAATGTTTCATTTACATAATATTGTGTTGTTTTTTTAATCTTATTTTTTATTTGTTTTATTTTTATACTTTTATACTATATCTATCTATATATATATATATATATATATATATATATACTTGTATGATATCCTTATGTACTTTTTAATTTTGTTATTTATAGTTAGGGACTGTTCTTTATTTACGGGATAAAATAAAAATGAATAAATAAAAAGCTAAACAGACAACAGTAAATACAATTTGGCTAATAGATAAATAATAGATAATAGATAAAAACCTACAAAAATTAGAGCTAAAGCACATTTTGCTGTAGTGCATTATTATTATTATTATTATTATTATTATTATTATTATTATCTACAGTAATAATATATAATCGTTATTATTTATATCTGTCTATCTAGATAGATAGATAGATAGATAGATAGATAGATAGATAGATAAAAATATACATATCATATACTTACATTATCATTATTTTTATTTTTCTTATTATTATTATCATTATCATTATTAATAATAATAACAATAACAACAACAACAATAATAATAATAATAATTTATTTATTTTGTATTTTTTGCACACATTATGAATATGATTCTGCTACAGGACTGATGATTTATCTCATTTTAATGGTTTGGGTTAGGCTTTATTGACCCCTAAAATGCAAACTTAAAATAAAAAGCTAAATAGACAACAGTAAATCAAATTTGGCTGAATAAAAGCTTGCAAAAAAATTTAAGCTAAAGCACATGCACATTTTTACTATAGTGCAATATAATAATTTTATTATTATTATTATTATTATTGTTATTATCATTATTATTACTACTATTGTTATTTATACATCCATCCATCCATTTTCTAACCTTGAGGGTCGTGGAGTGGGGCAGACTATCACAGGGCTGACACATAGAGACAGACAACCATTCACACTCACATTCACACCTACGGACAATTTAGAGTCACCAATTAACCTGCATGTCTTTGGACTGTGGGAGGAAGCTGGAGTACCCAGAGAGAACCCACGCTGACACGAGGAGAACATGCAAACTCTGCACAGAAGGGCTCCCCCACCCGGGATCAAACCAGGAACCCTCTTGCTGTGAGGCGACAGTGCTAACCACCACACCACCGTGGTGGGTTAGACTTGTTTTATTGACTCCTAAAATGCAAACTTATTTTGTTTAATTTATATGCCCATTGATATCCTTATGTACTTGTTAATTTTGTCGTTTATAGTTAGGGACTGTTCTGTATGGTGCGGCATCTGCAGCAATGGGGGCGCTGCGCCGGACCATCGTGGTGAAGAGGGAGCTGCTTTCAATTTACTGGTCCATCTGCATCCCAACCCTCACCTATGGCCATGAGCTATCTCCTGTCTATGAACTATCTCCTGTCCCACCCAGGACTAGAGCTGAGCAAAGTAGTGTGGAGTAGAGTCGCTGCCCCTTCATGTTGAATATATATCTCATCTGACCTGGGAACACCTTGGGGCACCTTCTCTATGTGTAACAGCAGATATACTGTATATGGTCATACGTTACTCTTCCAGACATCAGTATAACTACCCCTCTTGCATGTTTGGATCCAATTAAAGAAGCATTTACATATTTAAATCCTTGTTTTTTAAGTTTTTTTCATGTTCTGTCCCTGTCATGTGGGTTTCCTGTGGAAATGCTACGTTGATATTCACCAAATTAGCTATGTTCTATTTAACTGGGCTGAGAAGCTCATTAACATTTAGGGCGATGGTTCCCTACTGGTGGGTCACGGTCCAAAAGTGGGTCTCAATCCATCCTGAGTGGACCGCAAGTGACTCATGAACTTGTCAAGTTTGTAAAAAAACACTTTATTTTGACATACAGTGAATTTTCAGCACAGAGCATTTATTCTGAAGTGCTGTTTCCTGCTGTAGAATGAGTGAATAACGGAAAGCTACTTAACAGAGACAGCAAACTAGCTCGATGACACGCCTAAACACAAGAACGACACTGAATAAATTAAACTGTGTGGACCTTGAACTAATGGCTAAGGTGAAATCTGGACCCTGTGGCTGGACCACTTGGGAACCACTGATTTAGAGAAAATACATTAACCATGTGATGCCTCTGCTCAAGGTTTTAGTTTTAAGTGCCATGCTGAATAAAGTAATGTTAATATTCTCCATGGAGAGGCAGATTTCTTAAACTGAAAAATACAAAAACACATGATCTCCCCTACTTTTAACACAACATAGTAACACACACTCAAGAACATCAATGACCTCCCAGAGTAAAGTGACCTTCATCCCCGTGGAGTCAGACCTTCCCCCCCTTCCCCAAATAGTTGGGGCCCTCCTTAGTGGTGCAATGACTGACCTGCATGTACATTTCATATCCGCTAGATGAGTCACACATAGACTACAAATTCTGATCTGTTCAGTGATTTACAGCATTTCTAAAGAAAAGAGAAGAGATGAGAATTACGCCACCTCCCCTCCTAAACCCATTCAGTTAACTCCCTTATTTCGAGATAGTTGACTCATTGTTCTGTGTAGTTTCTATCTTTTAACAGTTGTGCTCTGTTCCTGTGAACTACGCAATTTTTGTCCTCCAAGGTCAAAGTCACCTGAGGACAACAGGAGGGTTTTAATACCAGAGTGAACTCTTGAAGCTTTTCTCAGCTAGTACGGTTCTTGAACAAAACACTTGAGTCTTTAACTCAAGCTGTGTATGGGATCATATACTGTACAGGTCTCTTTAAGGAAACAGTCCTATTTCTTTTATCTGTAATGTCTTGTTGCTCCTGAAGCCAAAGAAACCCACTTTAAAACAGTGTCAGATATATATCCTGTCAGTCATTTTCTCTACAAAAGACTGAAATGTGAAGTAGGTCCTTGCATCTTTTGTTCCTCAGGAGATGAAACCAGTGACCATCTATTTTAATAATAGAAAGGTAATTTGTTTTGGTCTGATACTCCTAACTGGCTGTCTCTAAAAATGGATAACATGCAACATGTAAACATTTCAGATAATGTTAATCTTGTGATTATTTGGGAAATATGATATTCATACTTGTGAAAAGGCTTTACTCCCTCTTTCACTGTGTTTAATTAATTTATAATAAAGTTTAATATGACTAAAAAAACTGTATACATCAATATGTAGATTCTTGATCTTTTAATTTAATTTAATTTAATATAAATTGTTACCAATTGTTCTTACAAGTAAGTGTATCTATCTATCTATCTATCTATCTATCTATCTATCTATCTATCTATTTCTATAACTCTTATAACAGAGCATCAGTTTAATGTCCCACATCACTGGTGTAAAGTGAGTTTAAGTTTCAGCCACTAGATGGAGCAGCAGTACATTTGGTATTGATGATGTGGCAGCCCAGAGGAAAACTCGCCACTACCTCTGATGCAAAGTATAGTTTCTACATTTAACATATGGGCCTGAATATGTGTCAGCCAAAGAGGAATTTCCTTCGAACAGACTGACACATGTTGAGTTTTCCTGCTGGAATTTCCAAGCTCAGCTTTCATAGACATGTTTAACTTCTTTATTTGTGAAAAGTGTGAAATTCCCACTCAAGCACTGTCCCTTTGTTTCTCCAATACTCTTGGAAAAGTGTACTTAAGCAGAACATTGTACTTAAAACTGCAACGGAGCCCTGCAGTTGCAATTGATATGCTGTATTTGAGCCAAAGCTGCTCAGCAGCATGCAAAAACACACACTTTGTACATTTTGTCTGCACCCTATGACCCATGATAACCTGTGAGACTGTATAAGTTTCCACTGGCATGTTGTTTTTCTTCATAGTGAGTCTTCTTCTTGTCTTTAGAGAGCGTGGCGGGTGGAGCACCTTAAATTGCGAAGGAACTATGTTGTTCTCACAAGAATGATTTATGGCTCACTGCTGGTTGAGAGAGCTGGACAACAGGGACGTCCAGATGATATCAAAACACAGACAAGAGCGTCTCTCCGTGTGTCTGCTGTCTGTTTGTCTGTGTTCTATGCAAGTAAAAAAAAAATTGAGTTATAACTATCTGACTGCAGATTGACCTCTAACTTACACTTTCCTCATTGTGGGCCACTTCTACTTTTTATTTTCTAAGATATGACTTCCTCATTTAATCGAACTGTTTTCCATCAAATATCAGGCTAAATTAGTCGAGTTGTTTCCAGCAATGTTTCACTCACACCCACCAAACCTGCGTGTCTTTATTACCCACCATCAGATTATCTTGTTTGGTTTGACAAGATTCCTGAGTGAGGTGACAAGGACACCAGATAATGCCCTTCTTGAGCTAAGTAAACCTTAGTGTGTCTCCAGTGTTAATGAATCACTTTCTCCTGTTATTCCCTTTAGATTAGATATAGAAAAACTGGTGTTTCCAACCTGTTAAATATCAAGAAACTGTCATAAAGACTTTGGAAGAGTGCATCTATGAGTCATGTCAAAATCTCTTGACTTAATTCAACCAAAACAAGAGTTAAAGAGCTGAAAATAAACCATGTTTAACCAGACAGGTTGTGTGCCAGCTAAAACATGATCTTATGTTTATCAAAAACATTTCTTGATTCCATTCAGCTTTATTTTCTCACGTTTTTCTTTCCCATCACTTGTTGTGAGCCGCTGCTGTGCGCATACACACACACACGGCTTGGGCAGTGTGTGTTGATGATTAAGTTTCTGGGCAGAGATTGCACAAGGAGAGGCTGGACAGCTATTGTTGGAGAAATGCCTCAGTGAGAGAAAGAGAGAAAGGGAAAGGGGGACGTTGTGTTTGTGACAACGTGGTGGAATTGGACACAGAGGATTAGTCCAAGTCCTTAATATGTAAAATGAATGAACACTTGTGATAAAAAAAAACAAATATCCAAAATAAAAATACAAACTGTGTCATAGATTTGAAGTGAGTGCAGCCACGTATTTGTTTGGCAATATTTCATTATAAACTCTCAGCAAAATGTATTTAAATGAGCTTATGTGGTGTGGGCGTTCACCTCTTTTCCATAATGGTACAGTCCAACACCAGCTCGCCCCCAAATTGCGCCGCAAGCCTATAAAAAGTATTGCACAAAGTTGGAGAGAGCAACCTGTTGTTTCAACACCAGAGAAATATCTAAAGAGATAACTTCCTGCAGAGAGATGGAGCACACCGAGGTAGTGAAGCCAGAAACTCTGGATGACCTGATAAAAATCCTGCATAAAATCTTCGAGAGTGACTGTATCAATGTGGAGGAGGTCCAAGATATAATGGAAGCATATGAGAGCAATCCTCAGGAGTGGAAGAAATATGCAAAGTTTGACCAGTACAGGTAAGAAAAAATATATTTTTACAGCATTAAAGTAACCAGATATAACTCTTTAATTATAATGATTTACTGAGCGCTTTTGCTCTGCAGCCTTGTCTGCCATCTTTATTTATTTCATTTTATTATTCCAGTCATACCTTTGTGTATATTGTGTCTTTTGATAGCTGTTATTTAAAGTTTACTGCCCTTGAAAAAAGTAGTGACTATAATGAATTAAATGTTTGAAAACAACAGAATGTATTTATAAAATTCATGCCATCAGTTGATAACATGTCTCCTATTTTTGAATGAAAACCAACTGTTGTTTCCATACAGACCAGCAGCCTTCGTCACATCCTATTTGAATAAAAGACAAACAAACCCTCTGCTTGTTTGCAGAATTAATATCGATAAAATCTATAAACAAACGCCACTTATACACTGAGCTGTAACCTCGCACAAACCCGTGTAGTCTGAATGTTTATCTCTGGAGTGGAGGGCTCCCCTCTACAAAATATGGGTGCCCTATTCAAACCTTTTCAATAGCTCCAGTGTTTTGATTAGTGAGGGGTCAATGGAGGGAGGGGGCGCGGGCCATCCAATCAACACTGAGAACGGACACACACCCGACTGACTGGGACTGTCTGCCCACCAGGGAGCTGCAGCCGCCTCGAAAATATTTGGAGACTGACGGCATCGCACAGAGCAGGAAAAAATGTGTTTGAAATATTTGCAGGCTGGCCTGTGATATGAGTAGATTATCTGTGTGGAAATAACATGAACAGAAACATTAAATTAGTGTCAATGAGGGGCCCTTTGGTTGTCTGTCACTGTGGGGCCCAGCTGGATATTACAGTGCAGGTGTTTATAATCATGTTTTTAACTATAAGTGGTGCATTACATGTAAACCCACCATGGGTTTACAGTATGGAAACTGGAATTAGCCTTTTAATGATAATGAAGTTGGCATATTTTGATATTTAAATCAAATAAACCTCCTAATCCTCATTTTGGTGTTTGCATCAATATTTAGATTTGTCCTAAAATATCATTCTACCATATTGGAATTCATTATTCAGTGTAAAACAACACTGTCTACTGTTTGGTGTCAAATTTGCGTTACATTTAATTGACAATTTGAGATTAAAGCTCTCCCCAGGACTCTTTTAGCACCTTTTAATGACCCATGTGTCTCCCCTGTTTGCTGAACAAATTGTCCTCTTCCGCAGATACACACGGAACCTGATCGATGAGGGTAACGGAAAGTTCAATCTCATTGTTCTGTGCTGGGGAGAGGGCCACGGCAGGTGAGATATGACCCAAGGGCGTAGGATTCTTTTTAAAATTGGGTGTGTGGGGGGCACATATGAAATGGGTCCTGCATTCTGGTTAATTTTTAATGTGCCATTTTATGGTTTAAATGTCTTTAATTTTGTCAAAGCCCTCTGCTACTTTCATGTTTGTTACGGTGGGGGGGGGCATTACACATCTTCTAAATACTGAGGGGGACATGTCCCCTGCGTACCCCCAGAGTATCCACGTCTGTGACATGATTGCTGCTTTTTTATCGCAAAATGCAATATTATCAAATTGTGTTTTGCACATTTTAATTTCTGAATCAATGTCTCAGATATTACCGCATTTCAAACTCATTACACCTGCTGCATAAAGCTATTAAATGCATTGCATATTCTATTGACTTTCTGTGGCAATTGGTGTATCAAGTTAATAGAGATAAGAGAGTCCAATGTCCTGCAGACAGTCAGAAAGGTTGTGTAAATAGACAATATTTCATGATATCTGTTGCGTGTCTCACTACGTCAGCAAATATCACCTGCACACCTGAAGGACAGAAATGTAAAGGTTCGTTTAAGTTTGTTATGGTTTGATTATATTCATGTCTTTATATGGTCGATAAGCTGGCACTAACATGTACCTGCTGCAGTAGCTATGCAGTATAACATGTTACTCTGGTAAAACCTGACTGTTGGAACCATTTTTAGGCAGTGTTTTAGCACTAGAACAACTCTGTTAAGATGTGTGTACCCATATTTACTGCAGTACAGGGGAATGTTGTAAAACTAATGGTTACAAACATGGTTGCTCTGGTGGTCGGACAGCTATAGTTCACAATAGCAGCTTAAAAATATCATGCAATTGTTGTCAAAAGACTGTGATGGCAATTATGATTTATTCTGACACTGTTTGTTTCTGTGTTTCCTTACGACTTGCAGTAGCATCCACGATCACACAGACTCCCATTGTTTCATGAAGCTGCTGCAGGGTCAGCTGAAGGAGACGCTGTTTGAATGGCCGGACAGTAAATCACACGGAGATATGGTCCAGAAGTCACAGAGAATTCTCCAGGAAAACAAGGTTGCTTACATAAACGGTGAGAAACCAAACTGTGCGCTGATTGTTTCTTTTAATTGGAGTTGGCCATTCACCACTTCTCAGTATTAATACCTCTTAATTCTATTAATACGTGTTTGTTTCTGCGGGAGTAAGGTGTGAAACATACGGTGAAACACTCACATTATTGTGCTGTGTTCATTACAATAGAACAAACATCCTCTTCATGTTCTGTCCGACATCACATATTTGTGAAACTCAGGCGTGACTGGCTTCCACCAGGATTCTTTGCAATTGTGGGATCAGCGTAGAGTAATACCAAAAATTCTAACCTCGGCTGTTATGTCATGTCAAAATGGTCTCACAGGAGTTAACAGCCAGTCACAACTTTACAATGAATAGTATTCAGGTCTCCCAGCAGATCTCTGCTGACGGAGTGTTTCCCCAAAGCCAACAGAGCCGGCATGTGATGTTTGGTGTCAGTTGTTGGTTACAGCGCTGCCAGGAACTGCCTGTGAGCCCCACTTCACAGCATTCCAGTGGCAAACACTCTCTGATTGTCCGTATTTCATTCATGTGTGTGTTTGTGCATATGTTAGATTCCATCGGCCTGCATCGTGTGGAAAACAACAGCCACACTGAGGGCGCAGTCAGCTTGCACCTGTACAGTCCCCCCTTCCAGACCTGCCAGACCTTTGACCAGCGGACGGGGCACAGGAACACGGTCAAGATGACCTTCTGGAGCAAATACGGGGAGAGGACTCGATGTGTAAGGGATTTTTTTTTTGGCTTTAAAGGAATTGTATGTAAGAGTTAGGGGGATTTAGTGGCATCTAGCAGTGAGGATTGTAGATTGCAACCAGCTGATACTTGGAGTTAGAATTTCCTTTGGTGGTCATCTTTCAGGTTTTTACAAGGAGCTGAATTATCCACAGAGGACTCTTCCTCTCCAAAACAAACTGACTCTGTGATTTAAACAGAAAAAAACCCCCAGAATAAAGCAATTTCACATTATAAATAAGTATTTTTCCGATGCTGATGATGAGCCGCTAGCTTGGCGCCTGCTAATGTGTGCTCACCTATTTTCTCAAATAACTTAAGCTCCACACGTTGGAGAGGTTTTAACTGAGATCCAAATTACCCGCAGAGTTCCAATTGATTTAAACCAGTAAAAACACTGAATAAAGCAGTTTCACATTTTTAAAAATCTGTTTTTCCAACACTCTTGTCGCTGAGATGCTGCTAACTACATTGGCTGAGCAAAAATAGGAGAATGTGAATGCTCCCATCTAGAGCCAGTGTTTAGTTTGTACATTCTGGGTTACTGTAGAAACATGGCGGTGCAACATGGCAATCTTCATAAACGGGCACCTGCTCCCTATGTAGATAACAAAAAAACACAGCAATGCTTATTTTCAGGTGCTAATAAACTACAAAAATCATACTTATCACATTATATTCCATTCCTGCAATATATTTCATTAAATCCTACACACTGGACCTTTAATACACACACATTTAATGAGAAAATACACTAAGCAAGGAGTATTCTTGGTCTTTGGATGCCCAAAATTTGCAGTCCAATTCTGTGGGCAGAACTTTTGAAACTCTAAATGTGGGCAGTCAAATAGATGTGTGATATTATGGCAATATGCACTGTATAAAAACATTTTTAATCATAGCAGCAACCAAAGCTGCTCAGCAGAACAGAGACAAATATTAACCTCTCTTGTTGAAGATAATTGACTTAATTCATAAAATTACTACAGACGACACAAAGATTTCTTGATATAAATGCAGTACACACCTGTTAATGTCCCTTTTTAGATGTTACCACATATAACCAC
Source organism: Cephalopholis sonnerati (assembly GCA_019142605.1). Classification (NCBI taxonomy): domain Eukaryota; kingdom Metazoa; phylum Chordata; class Actinopteri; order Perciformes; family Serranidae; genus Cephalopholis; species Cephalopholis sonnerati. Next base: position 29,329,742 of record JAGQAX010000007.1, read on the forward strand.
CACACACAGGATCACTACAAACAGTTAATTGAGCACACAGACTTCTTCATCCTGCTGCCTTAGGAGCAGGAAGTGGGAAGTTTTTATAGTGTCTTTCTACTCTCATTAGGCGCAGCATTCAAGCAATTAAAGCAGCACCCCTTGAAGCTTCTGGGATTTTAATAGAAAGTTTCCATTTCATATCCATTACATGTTCCCAGTTCCTGCTGTTTCAACAAAAATGTTCCTCTAGCAGGCAAGAAATGTTTTTGTTAAACATATGAGGGCAGTTTTTTTATGTTCAGGGAGAGAAGAATCAACCGCTTATATAAAATGGTGTAATCCAAAGTCCTGTGCTAAATAAAATAAATTACATACGAATGAAAATAGCACAAAAACAAGAGCACCCACAGTATAGGGCCTCCGTATGCTTTGGCCACTCTGCCAACAACAGTGGGCTTATCTGAAATCTACAAGTTGTATAAGCATACCTTGACCATAACACTGTCAAGTTAGCGCATTAGATTGCGACACCAAACACAGGAGATAAGATAGTGGAAGCACGTAAGTGTGAGCACACAATGAACTTAACTCACTACATGCCCATGACTCTCAACAGTTATTGTGGTCTGAGCTTGTTTTTTGGGGGGGTGGATAACCAATTAGGTGCTGTATTACATTGGAGAACGTCAGTTACATCTAAATGACGAACCTGACTTTGAATAACGCTGGTTTAGCTCGGTGACTTATGATCTGACCCCACGCTCTAACTTGTTCTGTTTTTCACTCTTTTCTCAGGAGGCCGCAGTCTCACAAGAGAACAACTAAGTTCACCAAAGGAGGCTCTCCATGACGAAGACGGTTGCATTAAAATGACAATGTTGTGAAAATGATTCAAGGGAAACTGCTGGGGAAGCGAAATGTGGAACTACTATGACTAAGCGACCCATTTAAAAAAATCAGGAGCGGGCCGGTTCAAAAGGACAACCCAGTAATTAGAATGGCTTTATCGCTGCCCAGTGTGAGCTTGGCAAATACTGATGAGCACAGGATGAATGCATGAATAGGCTTGGACATGGATTGAATCTCCCTTTTGTTTGCTGGGCCTGAGGAGACCCATTTCCAATAACAACATTCCTGTCCATCCACAACCTGTGTAACCACACTTTTGTAAAGTTATGGCCCATAGTCAAAGATTAGAGCTTTAGCATTTTTTTTTTAAAGGGGGGAAAATATTGCTGTTATAGTGTTTTAATTTTATATCTCAAGAAGAGGAAAACAGTTTTGCAATCAACAGTTTTGTTATCAATGGAGCACTTTTATAGCTGTATTTACTGTCAGCGTATACCACTCAAAATTATCTTAACACCTGTTTAAAATTGTGATGATGTAACATTGTTTGTATAATCTAATTAAAACAAAGTTTGTTTCATTTGCATTTGGAAAAGGAAATGTAAAGCTTTAGAGTTGTGTTGTTTTTAAAAGTGCGATGGTTGTAATTTATTTGCAGGGAAAAGAGTGTTTAAATCAGAAAGCTTCTGTGTTACTCTTAAATGTATTCATACTCGAGTTTTGACCAAGAGAATCTTTTGTATTATTAGCAAACAATATTTTTAGATAAAACTCAGGATTTTGGCATATTTTAATTGTAGCTGTATTTATATAGTGTGTAGTTTTTACAGCGTAGCACCTCTCATAGCACTGTCACATGCATGGATGATTTCTATGATGCAGTAAATGATAAATCTGGCCATAACTGTAGAACAATAAACACCATTACCCTTTCACAGAACTTTGTTTTGTGTCATCTTCATTTCATTTATGTGTTTTTGTAATTAATTATATGAGTCTCACACTGTATGCAACAAGCACATACAATAAATAGAGTGTTTGGAAGACCTGTGCGAAAGCTTCAGTGTCAAACACCAAAATAACACCTGATACATGTGTCTTGTTGTGTAGGATGCTGGATATAAACACCTACTTTCGTTAGCTTTTGTACCTCTTACTGATATGGTCAGTGTTTGCCAGCAACTCCTAATGCAGGGATACTCAACCTGTTTGCCTGGCCTAGGGCCAGATAAAAACAAATATTAATAAATATATATATATATATATATATATATATATATATATATATATATATATATAAAAGACAAAATCAGGGGAAAATAAGTTGCAGCAGTCCCGCACAGGTCAGGAGTGTCTCTAGTCTTTGAGGCAAGCAGTAACCACCACAACTGAAAAATATAGCTGACACAAAAGTACCAAAAACTGCAGTTCTTTGAACGGCCACTTGAGGCTGGCTCCAGAAGCCAGTCACCCCCTATGTTAAAATACCTCAGATCAGCCCCTTGCTCTTCCACAGCTCTATGTTCTTGTCTAAATATGGTCACTCTTGGCTCCAAAAAACCAAGAAGGCTACAACCGAAATGCGTCTCAAGGCCTCAAAATGGTAGTCCACAAAACCAGCGGGTGAAGTCATGGTAGCTATGTCCATTATCTTATACGGTCAATGTTTTGAGAGGATTTGAGACATGGCCTGGACATTTCTCAGGACCTCCTGGTGATTGTGCCCCAGTAATGTTTCCTTTATATAGTACAAGCCCTATTTTGATGGTTTTTACGCTCTCTGGCAACCGATTTAAATGCGAAGTACAAAAAAATCACTTTATTTTCATTGTGATTTAAGAAATGGGTGGTGCCACCCTGCACCCTATCACTGGCCAGATTTAGCTTTGAGTATCACTGCCCTAATGGTTCATTAATAGTCACATAAAAGTATATTACAGTTACTGAGGAAATTGCAGCAATTCATCAACAGATAGGCCTCAGTTTGGCATCAGCCTGGAAGGCAAACTAATGTGTGGGCTGCCCTCTTTACTTCGATACGAAGGAAATATTGGCTGGTCATCAACTTGACCAATAAACAGATTATGTTAATGGTGCACTGATAATAGTGTTAAAGTCCCAGATATCCTAACTGACGTCTGTGTATAGTTGGTATGCAAACAAGTGTTAAAGTGTGTTTGTATTAGTGAATGAATTTGATAGATAAATGTGCGTGCAAAGCTTCATTTTCCTGTACAAAGAACACATGACTGCGACACAAGTGACTATAATTATTGATATTCGTCCCCTGTATCAGTTGCTCATATCCAGCTATACTGTCCATGAGTGTAACAGGGTGTGAGTTAAAATGCACATTAATTTATTCCTTTATATTGTGTTTTCAAGTGTTTACTGTACAAACCAGTGGCCTTTTGGCCTCTATCATTGCATTGTTCCTATTTTATGCTGTCCTGATGCCATTAATCATGTGAAGAGGGGGAAATAAAGGGTGTAGTCTGTGACTTTGCTTATATATTTTAAGTGGCCATATGTGGACAGGACAGCTGGTAAAAATAGTCGATGATCGGATCTCCTTGATTGTTGTTTCCAGCAATAGAAAATAAAATCTGCATTAACCACAAGCCAGGAAATTGAGTCTTTAAAGCTAAAAGTAGACGAGGAATATCGCCTCAATCAAAATTAATCATTGGCACGCATGTGTTTGGCTTTTAAAATTCAAATTCTGTACAACCCTGGATGTCACTGTCTTATTTCCTCCCCTCTTGGTGACGGGTTCTTCAACCAGGCTCTTGTTGACTCATGACAAAAATGGACAGTTTGGACAAACAACAAACACACGTCATTAGACACATTTCATCATTATTTGCCTTTGCTGAGAGCACACAGTGTGTCGGAGAGGTGAGTTTGATAAATGCATCTCCTCCAGGTTTTCTCTGTACCAGGTCAACCATGGGATGGCCTGGAGCCAGTGTTACGTAATAATGAAGCAACAGCCTTGATTGCCCCAGAGAGGCACCTGTTTTATAAGAGGACATGACTGCCATGTGCGGGGGCCAGATAGAGGCTCATCCAGAAGACCTTTATCTTGATCTGATGATACATTCTGATGTTTGGCTCGTGAATTTAGTGATAATTGTGCATCTTATCAGAAGATTAATCCTTCAATAAAACAATCTGTGTCAGAACATTGCTGAGTGTTGATTCATCGGCATGAACAACATACAGGACGTTGAGGTTTTAGTATTGAAACGAGACGCGTTTTCACAGATTCCGCAGATAAAGACTTGTGAACGCAGCTTTTCTCTCAGAGTTAAATTATGATGATATCATCTGTGTGTAAACATCAACCTCCTTTGTCAGCTGTTATTGGTTACTTAGCCTCAAATATAGAAACAGATTGCAGGGTATCGTCAAAGTGTGCAGCAAAATTGCAGGCACTACCTTGAATGAGCTTCCTCATCTAAACAAGGTAATGTTAGGACTTCCATCCAGGACAACCCCTGTCTAAGGAGTCTGTGCTTCTATCCAGTGATGCAAGATCAATAGAACTCATTTGTCCCTGCTGCTGCTGTTTGAATAACTGAGTGTGATCTTTTTATTGTATTTATTGCTCATTGTTAGTCTGACAGTTATCAGGTTACTGCTGGCTGTACAACAAATTGCCCCACAGGGACAGTAAAGATGTCCTTGATGCTTGAAAATAACGCTGGGTGGAGCTTCTGTTATATAAGAGAGCTGCATCTTTGATGCCCTAATCAATAAAGTGCTATCTTTTTAATCTTTATATTTCACAGGGCGATGTGAAATGTTTTCAGGAGTGTTGAAGAGGTTAGATACCCAACAGTTTGACACGCTGGTTGACAATCTTAGACAAGACAAGGGCATGATTCTTTTTTTCAAAACACTCTAACACTTTAAAACAGAAAGAGTCGATTACTTGACTCTATGTGTTTCAACTGACATGTGCAGATATAATTTTCATCTGTACGTGACCTGTTCCTTTTAATTATTTGCTGTCATTGGACCAGTGCCCATGCAGGTCAATGCACTGGTCATCACTGGAACGCTGAGCAGACGCAGTCAGACCTCTTTTAACCCTCTGATTGTGCTAGACAGGGGCATGTAGCTCTTGCTGGTGCAGGTCAAAGCTGGACATTTTTACACTGAAAAAAATTATTTTGTACCCAACATAGTGTTTTACCTCATAACTAATGTGTTATCCATTCATAACCACAAAATATACATTGTCTTTTTCTTACTTTGTGGTTCAAAGGCTACATTTACCTTGCTGTTGAAAATCGAATTAAACCAAATCATCAAAAATAGAGTAAAATCTGACGCACAGAGGACTTTGGTTAATGATATGGCATGCATAAATTAAACACTGGAGGTAGTTTTGTGGATCAAACCCAAACAAGACCCCAAAGTTTTAGCCTTAGACACACCCAGAATCTTTAATTTTCTCTGCCGGGACAGATTTTACCTGCAACACCACAGATGTAACAGTTTCTTAGAGATTTTCAAAATCAAAGAACATAATAACTATTGGTTTTGTTGTGTTAATAAAGATGTTTTAAAGACTCATTCCAAAAAAAAGGATAATATTTATTTAATATTTTAACTTGAAATGGGTGAAATTTGTGCATGTGCATACTGCTAATATAACTCACCAATATGTCACATCACAAGTTGCATTTTTATGTCATATTTCATGTATTTTTTCATTTCATTTTTCATCTTTGTTTGTATGGAGTTTTGAATTTACCTATTGTAAGTTATTTTTGTCAGAAAGAATGCAGAATGAATGTAGTTTTCTCTGTGTTCATGTTGACCTTGGATGATATCTTTCCTGGCCCAGACAGAAGAACGCTCGGCATGAAGTAGCCACAGTGATCTACTGTTTTCTGTCGTGCTGAAGTATTTGGAAGTGTGTCTATGTTGTTTTTCCTTTGGTTTCTCAGCTTTGTCACACTGTCTCCACTTTGATTTGTTTCTTTTTGTCCCCTTTTTCTCACCTCCTCACACACTGTTCTGTGTTCGCGCTGCTTCAGTAGTCCCCATATCTGTGGAGAGGCTATAATTATGGTAGAGATCATAAAACATAACAGCAATTTTCACACTGTTTCCCTAACCCTTTACTTTGTTCTGGCGGTGCGGCAGTTGGAAAGTGCAAAGTAGAGTCTGCGACTGATGATAACAATAAGCCAGTGTTGTAGAATCTTCTAGGACACCGGAACAGCTTTGATAACTTACTTATCAAGGCGGCTTCAGTACATTGATAGTGAAAAACTCATTCATACAGCAGACAGTACACGTCGCGTGGCATGACAGCCCATTGTTTAACCACATGAAAGTGATAAAGCCGCCGTTCTGCACCTTCAGGGTCTTTCACCTTTTCAGTTCTATTATAACTATACATTCACACACTTAAACATTCAAATTATGGGCTGTTTGTATTTTTCTACTTTATTTAATTTGTGGGTTTTCCATAACAATGAATGAATTTCCATTACATATAAACAGGGTTTATTTTACCAGTGAATTTTCCAAACTTTTCCACAATGTCTTACCCCGATGCCGTCACTTTATTTAAAGGAGCAGTGTGTGAGATTTAGGGGGATTTAGTCACAACTAGTGGTGAGGATTGCAGATTGAAACCAGCCACTAACCAAGCACATGCCTATCTGTGCTCACCTGTTTTCTCTTTTAACTTTAGATCCAGGGCTAAGAGTTGCTCCTAGTTACGAAATTCTATGAAAATTCTTAGAGTTGTGTGACGTTGTGTAAGAATTTCACCTGAAAGTTAAGACTAGGTCCTTGTAAAGATAAAAGTTATTGCATAGTATTATAGTTAGAGAGCATCTTAGTCCTTAAAAGAGCTCCTAAGGTGAAAAACTGTTAGGAGCAGGGGGGAGGATTTTTAAGAGGCTCAAGAGTTTATTAATCGGAGGAGAAAATGGTGGAAACACAAAGGGGTCAGAGAAATATTCTCAAACACTGCATGACAGCGAGTACAGTAAATGAAATGCCACAGATTAGATCATACCGGGATAATATATGTGGTTGATCTCATTAGGTGTACGCACACATTTCCCACCTGACGCAATAACGTTATGACACCAGAAATAAAATCACAACACTAAGATATTTCAAAAACTGGAAAATGCATCAGTGCAGCAGTTATGACTTGAGTCTGTCTCAACCTTCCATCAGCAATTGCGGTGTGGCATGACGATGTTCTGTGCTTGTGTGGATCACACTTTATCTCAGGCATCTAACCAAAAACCCACCAACCTTCAGAAAAGGGAACCATGAGGGTAAAATGTTCAGTCATTTCCGGGTTTTAGGACTCATGGGGCGCTCTGTTCCCATCACCAACTAGGTGCATTTGCCAATGTGTATCATGTGATACCAGTAATGTTTCAACAGTCACGCTATTCAGCTCTAGATTTTAAGTTAATAATACAAGGGTTTATTTTGCGTAATGTTACACGTTTTGGTATTTTTAGAAACATATTTCAAACATTTAAAAAAACCATTGTGTTAATTCCGACCTATTACCAAGCCTGACAAACAGGAGCACGTTCAGTCTCAAAACGGTGTGCACCATTTTGCGATGGTTTCCGGGTTGAATGACGTTTGTTTGAAACAGTGTATAACCGTATGCAATGGGCTTTGAGGTACATTTTCTCTTATTTGGTGGGTGTATCAGAGGTGTACCACAGGGTGCTCAATGGACCACCGTTTCCGTTCAATTAAACATTTTTCTACCTTTTGTCTTTAATTTACTTTTAATTCCATAACTTTTCCAGGAATGTCATGACCGTGGGAGCAATGTCATTAGATCGAAACTAAATCGAGCATCTACACCCTGACCTCCATCAGTGTCTAAGTCATTAATCGTCCACATAAAGGTTGAGCAACTGAAAGGAGGAACTTCACTTGACCACTTGAGCACCACACCCCGGTGTGCGTACCAGTATTTAATGACCTTATCTTCCTCTGTGTTTCCATAAACAAGCCTGGGTCTGGGTCCTTTCCTGCATCCCCCTAAGTTTTGATTGGACAGCCTGACATTTCACTTAATTTCAGTTTCATTCTGACTCAGTTTTTTGTTAGTTCTTGTTTAAGGTCAAGTGTGTAGGATTTAGAGGCATCTATAGACAGAAACAGTATATACCGTATACTTTAATTAAAAGCCTAGTCCCAAATAAACGTCCAGTCCCTTTTACTAGCCCGGTGTGGCAACACATTTTGACAAATATAGTCTTGTCTCAGTTAGACACCTGGTCTGGTTGCCAAACAGTTCTTTTTTATAAAAGTTCTTCCGATGTATAAAAGCAGGTTGTTGACTACCTTATATTATGTGTCCATTCGTTGATTACCCTGTAAGTTGTTCATATTTCTTTCAGTCCATAAGGAGTCCTCAGATTAAAAGAATCAAAAGGGTTTTTCATAAATGGTGTTGTCTCTCTCTGATGCTCTGTCTGTCTGAGTGATTCATAACTGATATGTTACCTGAGGCCCAACCTATATGCATATAATATTCATTCTGGTTTAAATAAATAATTTTATTGTATTTCCCCTCTTTGCTGAGCAACAGTGTTGTGTGAAAGGAATTAAAGGCCTGTCCCAAATACAGGCCTGTTGATTTCAGTAATTTTAGGAAATAACAGCCCGGGTTATAAATTGAAGTTTTATATTTTATACCTATGTTTTTAATATGTTATAATCAAAACCATTGTGTTAATTCCGACCTATTACCAAGCCTGACAAACAGGAGCACGTTCAGTCTCAAAACGGTGTGCACCATTTTGCGATGGTTTCCGGGTTGAATGACGTTTGTTTGAAACAGTGTATAACGGTATGCAATGGGCTTTGAGGTACATTTTCTCTTATTTGGTGGGTGTATCAGAGGTGTACCACAGGGTGCTCAATGGACCACCGTTTCCGTTCAATTAAACATTTTTCTACCTTTTGTCTTTAATTTACTTTTAATTCCATAACTTTTCCAGGAATGTCATGACCGTGGGAGCAATGTCATTAGATCGAAACTAAATCGAGCATCTACACCCTGACCTCCATCAGTGTCTAAGTCATTAATCGTCCACACAAAGGTTGAGCAACTGAAAGGAGGAACTTCACTTGACCACTTGAGCACCACACCCCGGTGTGCGTACCAGTATTTAATGATCTTATCTTCCTCTGTGTTTCCGTAAACAAGCCTGGGTCTGGGTCCTTTCCTGCATCCCCCTAAGTTTTGATTTGACAGCCTGACATTTCACTTAATTTCAGTTTCATTCTGACTCAGTTTTTTGTTAGTTCTTGTTTAAGGTCAAGTGTGTAGGATTTAGAGGCATCTATAGACAGAAACAGTATATACCGTATACTTTAATTAAAAGCCTAGTCCCAAATAAACGTCCAGTCCCTTTTACTAGCCCGGTGTGGCAACACATTTTGACAAATATAGTCTTGTCTCAGTTAGACACCTGGTTGCCAAACAGTTCTTTTTTTTTTATAAAAGTTCTTCCGATGTATAAAAGCAGGTTGTTGACTACCTTATATTATGTGTCCATTACTTGATTACCCTGTAAGTTATTCATATTTCTTTCAGTCCATAAGGAGTCCTCAGATTAAAAGAATCAAAAGGGTTTTTCATAAATGGTGTTGTCTCTCTCTGATGCTCTGTCTGTCCGAGCTGGATCAAACGAATGATTCATAACTCATACCTTATCTGAGGCCCAACCTATATGCATATAATATTCATTCTGGTTTAAATAAATAATTTTATTGTATTTCCCCTCTTTGCTGAGCAACAGTGTTGTGTGAAAGGAATTAAAGGCCTGTCCCAAATACAGGCCTGTTGATTTCAGTAATTTTAGGAAATAACAGCCCGGGTTATAAATTGAAGTTTTATATTTTATACCTATGTTTTTAATATGTTATAATCACCTTTAAGAAAGTATCTTGTGTTTTTTAACCTTAGAACAAGACGTTTATATCTAAATACAGAGCAAATCTTCTTCCACTGAGAAGAGACTTTTAATTGGATAAAATTATAAAAAAGCAATACGACTTGTTGCACAAGTGCCTCACCTACATTTGACAAGAGTGGTTTTATCCTTTTTAACTTTAGGGAAACCACTGCAGCATTAGGTAGAGGTCAGACCTAGTGACAACAGTGGCCAAACTTGCCTAGCAAATGTGCATTAACTGTGAAACTGTTTCTTATTACACCCTCAAACATTACAGCTGGCTGGCGCACACACAAGCACACAGACAACACAGTCCATCCCGAGGCAGATGTTCTCTCAACTGCATGAAACTGAGAAACTCCTCGCACTTCTTAATCTTTGTTTTTTTTCCCATAATGTTACCGATGGTTGTACATAAACTTCACATTAACAAAAGCAAATCAAAAGAGAGAAGTGAAAAATGGCAGCTTTTCTATCTAGAACTATTTTTCATACTACAAATCTCTATCAGACCAGCATTTGCAAAAACAGGTGTATGGGGAAAAGTGCCACAAAGAGAATAAAAGATAAGGTAACACTGGAAATTACAAATGAAGAACTTTATGCACTCCTCGTCACCTTCGCAGAGAGCTGCACTTTTGGCTTTCCCTGTGTGTGTGTGTGTGTGTGTGTGTGTGTGTGTGTGCTGCTCCCTTGTAATGGAAAACACACATAATCCAGCAGAACATAGTGTCCTACTCCAGCCCACAAAAATCATGCCTTGGTCCCATTTCTTCGTCTCTCAGGACACAGCAGCAAAAGAGAGCGTAAACCACAAAATGCAGTCAACAGATTTTGGGTCCTGTTAAAGGAGCTTATACACATTCTCCACAAGAAGTTTGCTGCATCTAGAAAGCTACTAGACACAGATCCTAAACCTTTCCTGGCACAGAGTGCATGGGATAAACAAGTAACAGTGGGAATGGGAACATTCTAGTGAAAGTTGCAGGACTGGGAGTAATAACATGCTTTCAGCGAGCAGCCTGCCAGGATCTGTGTCGCAGTACATTGAACATCTACTCCAGTATTCTCAATATTGCAAGTGTCAGTGACATAAACAGGGTATACAGAGTGTCTACAGGTATCAGTCACTTAAATTTAATGCCTTTAAGACTTTTTCTAGATTGATTTTTAACTAAATTTAAGACTTTTGGACATTTTCTTAGTCAAGCCTTGCAGGTAAATGTAAAGGTAAGTATATATGTGTTGTCGTGCAGAGGTAGGTTTTATGTAGGAATGTGGTTATTAAAGTGACTTAGGTTAATCTATATTTTGCCAACAGGTAAGTTAAAGTTTTAAGTACAAAAACAGCTTTAGGTTCAGTGGTGGGTTTAAAGATTTGTTTGGGCTTTCACACAAAAGAGTTTGACTCACTTTGAGAAAATGAAATTGAAGGATTTAATCATTCATTTTCTGTAACCACTTGTCCTGTTGGGGGTTCGGGGGTGCTGGAGCCTATCCCAGGACACCCTGGACAGGTCGCCAGACTATTGCAGGGCTGAGACATAGAGACAAACAACCATTCATGCTTGCATTCACACCTACAGACAATTTAGAGTCACCAATTAACCTGACCTGCATGTCTTTGGTCTGTGGGAGGAAGCTGGAGCATCTGGAGAAACCCAAACACTGACACGGGGAACCGTCTTGCTGTGAGGCAACATTGCTAACCGCTGCACCACTGTTCATAAAAAAAAAAAAAAAAAAAAAAAAAAAAAGATTAAATGTTTGTGATACATGAGACCTCACAAATTCAAATTTAAGACTATTTAATGACTTTTAAGGTCTAATATTTATCAACAAAATAAGACATTTTAAGAGTGTGCAGACACCCTGTTATATTAGGGCATATTTTAAACCCTTCAAAGTGTGAAATTCACGAGTAAATTAGGACAATACCAGCCTCAAAATGTATATGGATGGTGCATTTCTAGCATTTCTGACTTTAGAGTGGCAGTACAGTTTTTAAATTTTGTATTCAGAAACTCAGCAACACTTTGTCAAACTGCTGACGTGTTTATTTAAAAATATACATGTTTAAGGAAGTGCTGAATATCCTAATAGGAACAACAAATGTTACAATTCTGTGTCATTGATTTTTAGAAATGGACAAATTAAATATCTGTCAAATCTAAACACTTCTAAAAAAAACAGCCGTAAGACTTTACAGTATATCTGAAACAAGCTTTAATTTTTTTAGTAAAAGCTCCTTTGAAATGGCTTGAGATCATTTCCCCCTGAGATCTGATGCGTTCCCACATGAAACAGTGTCACACTGGGAGGAACTTGATTTGCAGATTTGAATCGATTGAGGTGATTTGGAGACCCAAATATTTACCATCAAACTTTGCTGAATTAATCACTGTACGTATCCGTAAGTGCAAAATGTGTCATACGTTGCTTTTTGGTCACATTACATTTTCGTGTTTCAGTCTATAACAATCTATTTGGTAGGACATTCAACTCTATGTCTACTCTGACTTCAATGCAACAAGATGTTTAATTGACTTCTCACGCCCTCTCTTTAAAATGAAAAAAAAAAAAAAAAAAAAAAATCTGGTCTGTCTTTTTTCAAAAATTTTAAAAATAAATCTGTGCTTTAAAAAGAGATGTATAAAATCCACATCATACATACGGAGTAACGAAAACCTTTTAGAAGGCACAGAGATTAGAGTGTTTCATATTTTACTGGTCAGTGGGTCAGAAGGATTCATCATCTGACTGCCCTCCCAGAGAGCCCAGAGACCTGATCTGCTCCAGAGCCTCCCTCCCAGGATACGCTCTCCCCTCTGACCCCGACTGACCTGCTCTCACCAGCCTTCCCTCTACCCTGTTCCTTGACCCTACTGATCCCACAGACTCGGCCTTGTCACTGATAATGTCGCTAACACTCGACCTTGCAGACAATCCACCGTGAGACCCGTTGTATGACTGGGAAGCATGACTGTTGGCATAGCTGTTGTTGAAGCTGTATCCATGGGAACCGTTGCTTCTGTGTGAGCTGTTGTTGCTCTTAGGGTGACTTGACTGAGTCTGGAAAGTTTTATTCAGGGAAACCTTATTCCCTTTCTCAGATTTCTCAGAACTTGAGTCATGCTGGGTCTCAAGCTTTGAATATTTATGCGGTTCCTCTTCTCCAACCACACCAGGGTCTCCGACAGGTCCGGAAGCCTGATTGAAGGTCACATCTAGCAGCTTGTCTTCGCGCAAAAACTCCCTGACAGAGGATGAAGACCTGGGTGTGGTGGTGTCCGCCGGTCTATCAGGGGGAGCAGGCAGGACGCAGCCTACCTAAAAAATGAAATTGGAGGTTTGATGAGAAAAATGGAGTAACAGACAAATCATCAAATCAGCCTTTTCAGGCTATTGATTGGCTACAGCCCATTGATTTAGTGCTTCTACTAAAGACAGAGAGACACTTAGGAACTATAACAAATGAACAGAAGACATGATAACAGAGGCATGAGTCAAAACTTAAGGTTATTTGTGTAACTCCAGGTCTTTTAGTGGAATGAGTGACATTGTGGGATACGCCTCCTGAGGGAGTGCTACGAAAGAGAAAATAAAGGTATCAAAAATATGAAACCCTAAATGTGACATGGACAGTCAGATTAATCTAATTTCCACTCGATGCAGTTTAGCAGTTTTACAGCTCAGTATTTCGTGCAGAAGAAAGTTTGTGATTGATTGATTTTATTCGATAAAGTGTTTGTGGGCCTGTGTGTGTGTGATGGTGGGAATTAAAAGGTACTGTCCCATTCTTCCAGAACCATCTGGAAACATGGACATCAATAAGCAGCAGCCAACAATGTAAGAAGATGCATTAAAAATACCTGGTAAAATAAATTGGACATAGACTGTAAAATCTTGTGGTGTTGTCACAATACTGGAATTTCTAACTTTGAAAAGTGTCAATATTTGATACCATTTTTGATACCACAGGGAAAAATTGACATTGAGGGCATAAATTTAATCTTAGATATAACATGACCATCTTGCCTTTTTTGAATAGTAACAGAGAACAGCAGAGTGACTGTAGTAAACATTGACGATAAGGAAGCGCAAGAAGGCACAGCAGGTACTGGTGTGTCAATACTGCAGAAAATAAGCACTGGAACTGTTTCAAATATTCAGAATTAATATGTATTCATTTTTGACGACACAGAAATCTTGTAGATAATGATACATTTAAAATGGTTTGGGCTTATATGGGTTTTATCCTGAGATTACTACAAACTACAAACTAAATGGAAAGATAAAACTGGGTGCAACTAGGTGCATTTGCCAATGTGTATCATGTGATACTAGTAATGTTTCAACAGTCACGCTATTCAGCTCTAGATTTTAAGTTAATAATACAAGGGATTTATTTTGCGTAATGTTACACGTTTTGGTATTTTTAGAAACATATTTCAAACATTTAAAAAAACCATTGTGTTAATTCCGACCTATTACCAAGCCTGACAAACAGGGGCACGTTCAGTCTCAAAACGGTGTGCACCATTTTGCGATGGTTTCCGGGTTGAATGACGTTTGTTTGAAACAGTGTATAACGGTATGCAATGGGCTTTGAGGTACATTTTCTCTTATTTGGTGGGTGTATCAGAGGTGTACCACAGGGTGCTCAATGGACCACCGTTTCCGTTCAATTAAACATTTTTCTACCTTTTGTCTTTAATTTACTTTTAATTCCATAACTTTTCCAGGAATGTCATGACCGTGGGAGCAATGTCATTAGATCGAAACTAAATCGAGCATCTACACCCTGATCTCCATCAGTGTCAAAGTCATTAATCGTCCACACAAAGGTTGAGCAACTGAAAGGAGGAACTTCACTTGACAACTTGAGCACCACACCCCGGTGTGCGTACCAGTATTTAATGACCTTATCTTCCTCTGTGTTTCTGTAAACAAGCCTGGGTCTGGGTCCTTTCCTGCATCCCCCTAAGTTTTGATTTGACAGCCTGACATTTCACTTAATTTCAGTTTCATTCGGACTCAGTTTTTTGTTAGTTCTTGTTTAAGGTCAAGTGTGTAGGATTTAGAGGCATCTATAGACAGAAACAGTATATACCGTATACTTTAATTAAAAGCCTAGTCCCAAATAAACGTCCAGTCCCTTTTATTAGCCCGGTGTGGCAACACATTTTGACAAATATAGTCTTGTCTCAGTTAGACACCTGGTCTGGTTGCCAAACAGTTCTTTTTTTTTATAAAAGTTCTTATCAGTCAGATTAATCTAATTTCCACTCGATGCAGTTTAGCAGTTTTACAGCTCAGTACTTCGTGCAGAAGAAAGTTTGTGATTGATTGATTTTATTCGATAAAGTGTTTGTGGGCCTGTGTGTGTGTGATGGTGGGAATTAAAGGTACTGTCCCATTCTTCCAGAACCATCTGGAAACATGGACATCAATAAGCAGCAGCCAACAATGTAAGAAGATGCATTAAAAATACCTGGTAAAATAAATTGGACATAGACTGTAAAATCTTGTGGTGTTGTCACAATACTGGAATTTCTAACTTTGAAAAGTGTCAATATTTGATACCATTTTTGATACCACAGGGAAAAATTGACATTGAGGGCATAAATTTAATCTTAGATATAACATGACCATCTTGCCTTTTTTGAATAGTAACAGAGAACAGCAGAATGACTGTAGTAAACATTGACGATAAGGAAGCGCAAGAAGGCACAGCAGGTACTGGTGTGTCAATACTGCACTGGAACTGTTTCAAATATTCAGAATTAATATGTATTCATTTTTGACGACACAGAAATCTTGTAGATAATGATACATTTAAAATGGTTTGGGCTTATATGGGTTTTATCCTGAGATTACTACAAACTACAAACTAAATGGAAAGATAAAACTGAAGGTGTAACACAACGACATTGTGGCAAAGGTATCTCAAACACTGCATTGCATAGCCTTACCAAAATCGGAGCATCAGTCTTTGCCTGAACATCCTGATACTTCCCTCCAGTCAGTGATGCTGCACCATCCAAATAAGGTCCTACTGTAGAGGAGAGCTGAGGTCTTCCCAGAGGGTGGAAATCTGACTTGTCAATTCCAGCCATTGAAGCTAGCTGGCCGAGGCTACAGAAAAAGATATTAAATCATTTAATGTTAAAGGGCAAACACATTTCATCATCTGAGATACTGAAGTGGTAAAAGTTAATGAATGCTACCTTACATATTGGTTGCTTTTTTTTCCACAGTAAATGTAAATAAATGCCACTGAGATGCCAGATCCATTAGCATTAACTGACGATGTAATTAGCTGGTAGTACTGGTGGTAGCACCTAAAGCAACAAGTGTCTTTGCGCTTACATAAAGCATTTTAAGCAATTTTTTTACTAATACTTTCACTAATATGAGGATCTTCTGTTGTGTGGACCTCCACCCTTCAGCATATTTCAAAAGGGAGTTTGTAAGCTGAAACCATTTCCCTCATTGGACCCGAAGCTTTTATTTACTTTAATTTCACAGATAAGAAACAATGAATTGAGAAGACAATAAAGCCTCTGCAAAAATAGAATTTTAAGTCTTGTGTGTGATTTATCCTTCAGGGATTTATACCTCAGGATTTATCCTGGCTTCATATGAGCAGAAGAAATCTCTGCTCGTCACTAGGCTAATTTATACAATGTAAAATGCCATAGGCTTGTGCTAATAACATTAGCATGTTGTATTTGTTTGGAAAAAATGTTAAGCATACAACAGTTGTTTTGTTGGTGAATCTAGTGAGTTGTAATGGAGCAGAATTTTGTACCATTGTACCATTTGTACCTTCGTTAAATGTTGTTGTTGTCCCTGGTTTTATATGACGAGAGGGAACGCTTGCTAGCTGCTAGGCTAATTTATACAACGTAAAATGCCATAGGCTTGTGCTAATAACATTAGCATGTTGTATTTATGGGGAAAGTGCGTCCAGATAAAGACAGTTATAGTGAAGCTGATTTGTGTACTTGTGTTTGAAATTGTCTCTATTAAGCCATGTTTAATGTGTGTTTAATGTGTGTTCTGGGTGTGTTTTGAATCAACTAAACGTAACACTACTTCACAGAAACCTCCGGCACTGACTACTGTTTTGGATGTGTAATTGCAGAGTGACACAGACACATCACCGCACAAGTATAAAAGCTCACAACGGCCATGCAACATGCATAGGCTACAGCGTAGGGTCTGCTTTACGAGTATAAATTCCGCTTAAAGGGCAAAACTGCAGGTATACTGGTTTGATTTTATTCACTGAGTAAATGGGTAAAACAGTAAGGGGAACATGAGGAACAAATGAGTCAAAATAAAAGGTGATTTGTTTTCTTAAAGCCCAAAATGAAGAATTGACTATTGGGTGTTTTTATCAATGCAGAAAACCCTGGGAATTCAGCTGTTCGCTACTGATGCAAAGTGAAAGCAGGAAACAAACACGGCAGCAAAATTAAGACCTATCCCATGTTTAAGGACAACACTGGGCAAATTCTGGTATCCACCTATTTACTGCACCTTACGGCCCTGGCCTCAGAACAACTCAGCATCTTTTTATGGCCCTTGAGGATGAATCAAGGAAACAACTGAAGAAATACATTCAAATAAAAATTAGATAAGGAATTTATGACAAAAATCAAAGGCTGAAATAAATCAACTATTGGTTCCATCACAGTGAAACTCATCCTGTCACTATGAAACTCTTTATTGGACTGGGCTCAGTACCAGGTTTCCAAATACAGGAAACCAGCAAGACCAGAACAAACTGACCTGTTATTTAAGGCCACCTCAAAATGAAACAGAAATCCAACACACATCTAAAGTAAAAGGTCAGTTTCCAGAAAGCAGCCTGGCCCTTTGCCATCGCACCCTCAGACACATGAGAGGATGCCCCTCTCATCTTGATCTTGTTACACTGCACACACTACCATGCTATGTAGTGTGTCACTCCTAATACATAGTATGTCAAATGCAGTATGCCAAAAAATACCAGGTCTGTATTTGTCCTTGTGAATCTGATCACATTTTACAGTATGTAAGCCAGCATTCTTTTCTGGCTACTCTCACCCTCTGCGCAGCAGAGGATGCGTCACAACAACTGAGCCAAAGATAGATAACGATTCGACAGCTCATTGACAGCTGACAGGAGCTGCAGTGACGGATGACAGCACATTCAAGTGACTAAAGAACATCAAACAGAGAGTAATAATGGGAGTAGGAAATGTTAAGGTATTTTTCTGAATCACTCAACATTAGTTTGGAACAAACATTACAAAATACATCTACTGTTGCACCATCAAAAATTTGAACATTAAATGATAAATTGATCAAGTAGCTTTCAACAAATATTAAAGCTGGATTAAGCGATGGTTGTCTTGTAACAAAGCTTTGACGGACAGTATTATCAGATTATAGCTGACAAAGTCAGAAAACTACCTAATATTGAGCAGCATTGGACTTGTGCAAAATGTCCTTTATAAAAAGTCCACTAACTCCTCGTATTGTAGCTCTGGTTTGGATCCCCACCTCCTGAAAAAAACAGAATTACCGCCAACCATGCAAGTTGCAGTTATCTATGTTTGTCAGACTCATATGGAGCCATGACAGTAGACGATGCTTCAAATATGGAGGTTGCTGCTAAGCTACAAATTCTATAACATGCACGCTTCACACACATCACAATTCGGCAGCACAGAAAAACTATACCATCACCACAATTTCAAGGTGGACACCCAAGACTAGTTTCACCAATTCAGTATCTGACCAAATGTCTCCCCTTCTGTTCCTAAGATATGATGTTGGATAATGGCCAGAGAAGTGTTTTTACTAGGGCTGGGACTTTAACGCGTTAATTTTGATTAATTAATTACAGGAAAAATAACACATTAAAAAATAACGCATTTAATCGCGCCTTTCTCAGCTCCCTAATTTCTGGCACACTTGATGCACACACGGTGTAGCCAGCCCACAATAGAGCACCACTTGAGCCGCATTTTTCTGAACGAATCCAACCTGAGTCCGAGACAGTTATAACCCAGCCCGGCCTGAACCCGACGCAGTTTGTGACCCGACATAGTTATTGTAACCATGGTTACAGCTTGTCTGTTTACCATGATCACATATGGACAGTGTGTCAATGACCATCAAAAGGCTGCTGTTACTCACAGTCAAACATGCCGCACACACAGCAGCGTAACACAGCACACACACTCAGTTGGAGCAGAGCCTGTGTTGCGTTCAGGTGTTGTCACGTAAATAACAAATTCCGGCACTTGAATAGGTCATAGCACAACACAGCAGCATGTCAAGTGGGCCGAACCCGAGCAACATTTCTGATTTGTTATCCAAACCGCCGGGTCCCGTCGGACTCGGGTCGGGTATCCACACTCTGGCCCACAATAGACCAGATGACGGGTTCAGAGCCAAAATAAGTAAGTCTACGTCTGACAAATTAACAAACTCTCTGGTGAAATGAAAAATAAACATTCTTGTTGTTTAAGTTCACGTATATGTCTGTTCATTGATTCAGTCGTCAACCAAAATTGATCTGAATTGAAAAACTTTGCTTTTTGTGTCAAATATTGCTATTTCATAAAAATGCGTTTAATTGAGATTAATTCATTACAAAGGCTCTAATTAATTACATTTTTTTTTTAATCACATCCCACCACTAGTTTTTACACAACATTATGATGTCACAATCACTTCTTATCATTTTATCTTGTCAGACATTTGCGTAAAATGCAATTCTGGTATCCACCTGTTCACTGCACCTTACGGCCCTGGCTTCAGAACAACTCAGCATCCTTTAATGGCCCTTAAAGATGAATCAAGGAAACAATCAAAGAAATAAATTCAAATAAAAAGTAGATAAGGAATTTATGACAAAAATCAAAGGCTGAAATAAATCAGCTATTGGCTCTGTCACAGTGAAACTCATCCTGTCACTATGAAACTCTTCCCTGAACTGGGCTCAGTACCAGGTTTCCAAATATAGGACCTGGCCTGAACAAACAGACTTATGTTATTTCAGGGCACCTCAGAACGAAACAGAAATCCAACACACATCTACAGTAAACAGTCAATTTACAAAAAGTGGCCCACCCTTTTGCCACCTAACCGTCAGTCACATGAGAAGATGAATCTAAAAAAGGTCTTGGATTATTTAGCTGTTCCTCTTTGACTTACGATTATCATGCAGTCCAGTATGATGGACATCAATTACACAGCTTGATGTGGTTTTCCATACATAAGCAAGTTTCATAATGTATCAACATCCGATCTTTTTCTGTTTCACTCAGTGCTAATTTGGAACGACTATGACAAAATACATCTGTTGTTGCACCATCAACAAAATTTGAACTTAAATTAAAAGTAAATCAACCAAGCACTTGATCAATAAATATTAAAGCTGCATGCCGCAGTCTTAATCTTGCAACAAAGCCTTGACAGACAGTATTATCAGCTTATGGCTGACAGGTTAGCCAACTTAGAAAACCTGCACACACAGAGCAGCATGAGTATCACATTGGACTTGTGCAAAATGTCTAACTCTAACTCATCTGTCATTTGCCTTCACATTGCCTCATTTGTACTAGGCAGGTAGTGCATACTTGGCTTGTTTTATTTACTTAAAACTGTCTAGGGTTTCATACTGGAATTTTGGGGAGAGCTGCTGGGAGTCAACCATGCAAGAAATACTTTAAAAACAATCTTAGATAAAAGGAACATCTGACAAGGAGAAACAGGAGTAGCTCAATGAAATCAAAACAACTTTCTGTGTGGATTCTGTCAGGACAAAACTCTAGTCTGACGCAGGGTGGGGAACAGGTCACTCACTGGGTGTGGAAACTTGATCCAAACAAATGACCTAAGAATGGAACAACCAGTGATGCAAAGTGAAACTGAAAGTTGTATAGTTAAAAAAAGACTTTCTGTAAATCACCCTTACCTAGAGCCAAGGGGGCACTGCAGTGCAAGTTGAAAGACAAATGTTGTTTCGGTAAGTGTAATGAATACCCACCCTGCATCCTTAAGCAGATCCAGGAAAGCATGGAACTTTGTAAATGAGCTCTCAATGCTCTCGAGAACTGCCTCATCTTCAAGAGCACTGAGCGCAGGTGGTGCTGATGCAGAGCCGGTGGCTGCAAGTGCCTCTGACAGGGAGATGTTGGTGTCACGGAGACGGGCATTCTCCAACTCAAACTGAATATGCATAAGAAAAAGAAAGAATAAAAGGGCATCTTGAAACCAGTCTATTGGCTGTTCATTTACAAAAACATTTTTGACATGATGCAGAACTGTAACTTAAAAACTTGAACTGTCTGTTGAGATAAAATTGGGGGATCATCAACGGAACTTTCTCCCAACTCCAGATTTAACAATAAACACTTAATTTAGAGGTATAGTGAAAAAAATTATCCAAAACCCACTCCAGCGTGAAAAACCCTCAACCTATCTAATGTTAGCATGGGATAAAGATTGTGCTGTGTCATAACATAAAGTATGGCACTGACAACATCTCTAAAACTACCTCATGCTATAGCAATGTCCACAAACTACAAGAAAATGCAAACTGTTAGCACTGTTGAGATTATTACCTCCATGAGCCTCGACTCAGCTTTCAGTCTAGCTCTGCGCTCCTCTGCCAGCCTCAGACGACACTCTTTTAGCTCCATCTGCAGGGCGTGCATAAGAACACACACACAAATACACAGCATGCTTCAAGCTCTTCAAAGCAAACTGATGAAGTCCAAAAAGCTTTGTCTTGCCTGCAAAAGTTAAAAGGTTTTCAGTTTGGGAACCAGCCAGATGTGACCAACCTGTATGTGTTTAAACTGCCGTTCAGTGATTCTGTCCTGGAGACTAAGAGAAGATGGTCTCTGCTCCACTTCCACCACCACTTCTTCCTCTTCCTCACCCTCCTCTTGCTCTGATTCCGACTCCACAGTAACCTTCACTGTAGCTGCGCCCTGATGAAAACCATGTATTTCAACAGAGGATGTTTTTTTTTGACAGTTCTTGTCAGAGTTCTGATCCATTTTCAACTTTTAGTCGTTTTTGATAGTAATACACTGCACATTAATGAAAGTAACTCACCTCAAAGCTTTGATCTATCACACAAACTCCAGGAGGCATACCTCTGCAACAAAGGCAACATAACATCAGTCTTAGATTCACTGAGCGCCATCACAGCAATACCTGGTGAATGCTTTCTAAATTAAGGTGGTGTACTGTAATTGAGAGACATAAAACTAACAGTGTGTTCTATTCTAGCTTTTTGAGGAGACATGTTCCATAAATGAAGCCAAAAACTGTTTCATCAATAAATGAACTAAAAGTAAATTGGTTTGCCAACATCTCTTCACCTCTGGCGTCCAGCTCGTGCAGCAGCACGCCAAGGCACACGGCTGGAGCGGGAATAGGGTTTCTGTGTCTGAGCAGCACCTGAACTCCGTCCTGCAGGAGATGCTCCTTTACGAGGAGCTGCAGCAGAGAGAGAGAGCATGTAAAGGACAGGGAATTCACAAACAGAGAGCTTTCAGCTACAGGGTTTTTCTTCTGGGAGCACTGGCTATTAGGCTGTGGTGTAGAATGAGGACACACAGACTTGGCAGTAAGTGGGTGATACACTGTGTGGATCCATGAGGTACTTTACATCTAAAGAAGCAGGGTCTAAATATCACAAGCAAAAGCCAATAGAGGCTGATCGAGTCCAGCTGAAAATAACTGTAGTTACTGTATCAGATATGAGACAGCATGGCACCCTTCATCTTTTGCTTTTGATATTTTATACGAGGTATTCAAACAAAAGTATTTAAAAGTGCTACAAGGTTTTGTCATATAAATAAAAGTAGACTTGTTGTTAAAGTGTTTTTTACATTCTATTAAGGACATCTAAACCATATCTAACATTTTTTGCTTGCGTAAGAAAGGGAGAACAGCATGAAGGTCTTACCATGTCTCCAGATGACTTAAAAGCCAAAAGGTCAGAAGTCAGACAGAGACAATATGAGTATGAGATAAGAGACGCTATCTCAAACAGACTCAAAAAAATCCAGCACTGAGGTTGTGCTCACTTTTGCAGTTTGAAGACTGGCAGATTTGCATATCAACTATGGCTGAATGCTGAATTAGGGGTTTGAGAGTCTGAAAATCTGAAATTATTTGACACTAGCAACTTAGGCAGTTTAGATCAGTAGGGGAAAACTAACCTTTTCTTGTCATGAAACCCTTTCCAAATGTTAATAAAAGATAAAGATCAAATATGTTTTTTATGGACTGATCAAATATCTGTATTATGTTTAAAAGATCAAATATGTTTTTTATGGACTGATCAAATATCTGTATTATGTTTTATCTGACCAGGGATACAATGACTTTAACTGTTTGAAATCACAGACTAGTGACCATGTTTAATGTGGCATTGTGAGAAACAAAAAATGTATGCACATACCTATCCTAAATGTAGTTTTCCCTCTGACTGTACTGGGTAGAGCTCGTCTCTTTGGACCAGAAGCTCTCTGTGGCTCTGAGGCTGCAGGCTTGATCCAGTAGTACTGCAGAACAACACCAAGAGGACACAAGATAAAGGCACAGCTTAGTAACAAATATGAAGCAAGCATGCAAATACACCCATTTTTCACTTAGACTTTCAATAATAGCATTAGCCCCAGACACTCACCTCTGGTGACTGTCCATCAGCATTCATCAGTACTTTCTCTAGTATAGTTTTAATTAGGACCTTGTCTGGAAAGGGAAAAGAAACATTCACTAAGGAAAAATATTTGTCCCAAAATTTACATTTTTTGGTTTTTAGAGATGTTTCTAAACACTTACAGTAACAAAAGAATTACAGCATTATATCGTTATAATGAGTATGCAATGGGAATGCAGCTAAATCAAACTCTCACAGTGCGCTAGCTGCACCTAGAGGCTGCAATGTTTATTACGCTCACAATACAAAAATGCTTTGTGGATCCAATGACTGTATTATATATAAAGATGGACGACATGACAGCAAAGATGCTCTAAAACAAAAGATAGTATGAAATAGTATACACTTCTGGTCTCCTAAATGGGCGTGATTGCCTCTCCCTTGTATCTCTCCACCATGTTTTGAAGTGTTGTAAATGTCGTGTGGATGGATACAAGCAGATTCAACACAATACAACACTATATACTCTACAAATTTAATGTTAGTGCCGCGATTTGCTCCTCGCATTTATCTGCTGGCTTAATGTCTGATGTCAAGTTGGTACAAGCTCATCAGTTGTTGTCGGATCTCTCTAGAGTGTGTTGCTGAGACCGAGACAGGTCTCAAACAATGTTCATTTTCTCCTGATTTGTCTATGTGAAAAATGCCATTAAGCAATCAGGAGATATGTGGCTTGTGAAAAATGGATTCAGTATTATTTCAGTGACTATGGGGCAAAAGAATCAGTCATAATCTGTGCTCATGTTCAGTCCTCCAATTAAAACAAATAGACTCAGGACCTGTCACTAGTCACTTAAAGTGGCGAGGCAGTGGTGAATCCTACATAACACACACATACAGGAAATGACTTGAAAGTAAGCAGTCTCGTTTATCAATGTGGTCTCTGATGACAGCTCCCCCCAAAAGTGAAGCCAAAACATTTCAACTGCCCCCTGGTGGCTGGCTGCAGTAAAGGTCATAAACCCTCCCCCTCAGTGTTCGTGGATGAGACTTGGCCCAAACTAGAACAATCAAAGTACACGTCGAGTAAATCTTTCCCAAAGATGGTTTCTATCATCTTAAGTAGTTCTTATCACAATAATGTATGTTTGAATATCTGTTCCTCTGACTAGTTTGGTTTTAAGTAGTTATTTGATGCTATAAAAAGGGGGTTTGACATCATGAGCTGTGTATCAACCAGTGTGCTCGCAATCAATGGCACTGCTCACAATCAGGTTGGACGGCTCCCCTTCTCAATCGCTGATTTGCAGACTTTGACTCCAAATAACCTGACTAGTGCAAGATGGCAACACCCATATTCGGGATGTTTTGGCTTCATTTCTAGGAGGAAGTGGAGGTGTGTGTCCATTTTATGTATGGAACAAACAACATACCAATAATTTATCATATTGACTAAAGTTCTATGCAGTGTGAGGACAATCTAGAAAATGTGATGAATTGGTGGGGTTACTTTCTTACCAACTAAAGGGTTACTTCGAATATCCAGTACACAAAGAGCAGAGTTAGTTTTCAAGGCTTCCAGCAAACGGCGAGCCCCTTCATTGGACAGACCACACCTCTGTAGGTCCACAGCTGTTCAACAAATCACAGAAGAGAAACAAAATAACCTGAGCAAAATTCCTACAAAAAGGAAAACAGCAACAAAAAATAAATGTATCTTTGTATCTCAAAGCCACACACACCTACTAACCTTTGACCCAGAGGTCCTCCGCCAGTTCGTGCGCAAGAGCAGCGGCACCCCGATCCCCAATCAAAGTGTTACAGTTCAGGGTGACACGGCGGAGACCTCCCATTCCTTCAAACTGTGGCTGTCGATACCTCAGAGACTCTGCCCATGCAGTACCATGCCTCTGCATTCCCTTGATGCTGAGAAAGAAATGCATTCTTATGACAATGTGTATTTTTTAAATACAAGTCATTTTGAATTAGGTCTGGGTTTACAGTTACTTATAATTTCATTAAAAAAAAAATCACCACAGCAAATAGTCCACAACACTTGAAATAGTACGGTAGGTAAAGATAAAAAACTACATATTGTACCTTGATGATGCTGGCCATATGCTCTGCCCCTCTCCAGGTGAGATTGCAGCCTGTGAAATCTACTGTCCTGATGCTTGTAGAGTACTTAACACTTTGACAAATGACTGAAACATAAGAAAATGGCATTTACAAAGACAGAATGCTCATATATAGTACAATCCTGTGAAGGCTTTCTTAACAATAAAGGGAACTAATACTGTGAGTATACATACTCTCTAAGCCCTCATCGGAGATTGGACAGTTTGCCAGAGACAGGTTTTCCAAGGAAACACTTTTTGCAAAACCCTGGAATAAAAAAATAAAACATTTGTTTTTAGGTTTTACAAAATTTCACTCTTTCACAGACAATCTGTTTAAATCATTATTCCCCCTGGTTTTATGTCCGACACACTTAAAAGTTGTTTCCTCTTCCAAGAGGACAGTATTCACCATAGATTAAAGGAAACAGGGTTTACAACTCGACACACACAGCTCAGAAAGTGAAGAGAAAAGTTGGGATGAATGACAATGAGCTTATGATTCTGTGCCAGTCTCTCTAAATGTGTTTAAAAAAAACCAACAACAACAATAAAATGGTTTAAACATCACTGTTTACACTGCAAATCATATTCTCATTCTGGTTTTACCTTTGTCAAAGTGATGAGGTCTCTCTCTCGTAGTGGAAGTCCATTAAGCTGCAGAGTCTTGAGGTTGGGAGAGACAGTCAGACACTCTCTCAGGGCCTTGCACAACTTTAATGTCATATCCTTAGAGCGAATGGCTGGGATCCTCTTCCTGAAGCTAGACTTAAAGTACCTTCTATCTGAAATTGGTGGTGATGTGATTAATGTTTAGATCCAAAATTGGTATGCCATTCAGGTTCCTAATTTAATTTATCCTGTACATGTTTCAGCAATGTGAATAATTAAGAGGGTATACATATTTTGTTTAACTTTTTTCCCCCTCCCACTGTTACTTAATGTACCAGATCTATTTTCTGCCTTACCTGCGTCTCCAGAGGCCAAACTAGCCTGGTATGTGCTACTTATTGCAATGTGGTGCAGGTGTTTGTTGATGCAGATAGAGCTGAGAATGGGCGGCCAGTCTGTGAGTTTGACCCTGTCTCCGTTAAAGTCCAGCATCCCTTTGTCAAGGTTCATCGTAACAGCAGGGAGAGGGACTGACTCCTGTCTGGCACAGGCAAAGTCATAGTATGCCATAAAGTCCTGGGCACCCCGCCGCCGAATGTGAGCGCTGTCTTGAACCATCTTTGACCTGGGAGCAAAAATATTTTTCTATAAGTCATATAAGGCAAAGTAATTCAAGGTTAACAATGCCATGAGATTAGGGTTGCAATGGTGTGTGATTTGCACAGTATGATAACCATCTCAGAAAATATCCTGGTGTCATGGTATTTTGGTATTATAAAGATTACTATTTCTATCAGTTACAATGACCTTCAAAGGAATGAAATCAGAAGGGCTTCTCTTTTTAGTTAAAAAAAAAGTTGAATGAAACCATTTTTTTTAATGAAAGTATTTGTAAAAAGTCTCTATTTTGAAAATAACTAATATAGTGGTGAGATTCTTCATCTAGTTGCAATTTTAATACCCTGAAACGGGTATACTGCTGCAACTATCTTATATGCTCCTCTGATATTGATGGGGAAACTATATCAAACTTGATTGGAAATTTCAGCTGATTGCCATAGGTAGGGTAACACAGTTTAATTGCTGTCATTGTACATTTTCACTTAACTACTTTTACACTACAATAGCTCTGTTATCTGAAACAGATGACCAGTAGTGGATAGTTATGTCTGTGAAGCCACCATCTCTCCTGTCACTATCAACTTGACAGCCTTGCCTTCATAGCTGACCTACAATAAAACACAACGGGTCACAGACTTCAGAGTAAAACCTGAAAGTCAACGTTAAATCTTACAGTAATTTCAAGGCTGAAACGCTTTCCAGTTGGCTCGTATTAGCATTAAAAAGCAAACCTGAGCCAGTGGCGTTAGCAAGCTAAGCTCCTAGCAACCGTTGGTACAGACTCTGCTAACGGGCTGTAAGTGGTCATGTTTTCAGCTGCACTTTCACGCATTATTAAATAGCATTTAACAGAACTAAAACGACATAACGTACCTTACACATATAACTGAAGGCTATATCGTCTTGGCACTGTTCTCTCGGTTTTCCTTGACCACTTTTTGACAGCTTCAGCGGTCTGTTATTGTTTACGCTGCAGGTAAGCGCTCAAAAGTGGCGCTGTAGTGCCAGCAAAGCCCCGCCCACATCTCTTCCTCACTGTGTTCAGTGTGAGTCAATGCAGAGCTCTGCTGCCACCTACAGGAGCGGAGGCGGAAGTGAACTCTCTGATAATTGTATTTCAGGGGTGTCAAACCCATTTTAGTTCAGGGACCACACAGAGCTTAATTTGATCTCAAGTGGGCCGACCTGTAAAACTACTGCATAATAACCTGACAATACCAACCCCTTCATTTTTTCCCCCTTTTTTAGTGTAAGTAAGTCCATTCTGAAAACGTTCATCCATTACAAAAGAAATGATGAACAACCCCTCAGAAATCATGTGCAAATTCAACAGTATGTCTCAGTTTTTCCACATTCAGTCAGTCTACAACTAACTTTCATTGCATGTTACTTTTTTTTTATAATATCTCACTAAAGTGGAAGCTGTTGAAGATGAAGGTTAAGTCATCCCCTGCATTTACAATCTGAAGTTTTGTCAGTTCCTCAGCAGCAGGGTTCCACCCATACTGTTTTAAGATAGTAGTCTGATACTGAGTCTTCTGTACTGAAGCTGCTAGCTGACAATATGTTTCACAATGTTTCATATCTTCAAATATGACCACAGAAAGCCTCTGAAACAACATTTTACATGAAGTACTCACTGTTTAAATTTCTCCTAAAACCTCTCAGCCTTCACATGTGCAAAGTCATCTAGTGGGCCAGGCCACATTTATAGATAAATACTTTGCTAAAATCATTACCGAGTTCATTATAAAAAAAAGTCCTGTCTACTTTTTGGGGGTACCTCAGGATACCAAACACCACATTTTCCCATAATAATGTAAGCCCTCATTCAGCTCATTCCTCCAGCTCCAGCTTATTTCAATGAACGCTTTCTACAAGACAAAAATCTTGTCAAAGTATTGTTTTTAAGATAAGATAAGATAAGATAAGATAAGATAAGATAAGATAAGATAAAACTTTATTGATCCCACACTGGGGAAATTTGCATGTCACAGCAGCTCAAAAGCACAGACAGAAAGTGAAGAGTGACAAAGTAATTCTAAAAATAAGATAAGGATTAAAAATAGAAAATATTATTGTACAGTAATTTACAATATATATACAATATATTTATAGATGATTTATAGATATTTTTGTCACATAAATTGCAAGTTACATTCTGATAACATAAATCAATTTATTTACAGCCCTCAAAGTCACTGTATATGAAATACAAGGTTACAGTAATGCTATTAACTGTAGTGAAAATAAAGCCAGTGCTGTATGATGTCCAGTTCAGTGGACAGATGATTGATTGAAATTTCTTCCCAACATAAAATCAATACTTGGGTGTTACTCGACGTTTACAACTTTTATTTACCTGCAAGGGTCTTCTATTATAGTAGGACTGGCGATAAAATTCCTGAGCTGCACAACATTTCTTGCATTCTGTCGGCCATCTTGGGATTTGTGTTGCACTTACAGCACCTGGCCAGTGGGTGGCAGTGTATGGCAAGACTCACTGGGATATACTGCAGTGGTTTACATGCAACTGTAGCGTCAAAACCCATGCATATAACAGAAAATGGATTTTAAATAACTGTCCCCTGTAGTGACCACTATGCGTGACAGGGATATGAGTTTGGTCTCACGCATTTGATAAAAGGGAAACAGAATTTTTCTTTTATTGTCGGATTTTAGATTTTTTTTTTTAATTACGTTCACACAGCGTCCCATTTTTTGGAGCTAATATCTATTGTCATGTTTTACAGATCATCACTGAATAAGCCTATTGGGTTTGGGTTTCAAAGGCAACACAATTTTCTTTTTTCAAATTTCTTCATTATTTTACTTTAATAAGATATTCTATTTTATTATTTCATTTTATTTTATTTTTATTTTCATTATATTATTTTTTGTATTTATTTCTATATTTTTTGCAGGAGCCCCAAGAGGTGCGTTTGCGTCCCACAATCAAGTCCGCCAAAGTATAGTTGCGTAACATGTTATTATGGCATGGAAAACCTGACATCACATGATTAAAATCAATACAGGGGTTCACTCCACTTGAAATGAGCATTGATCCCTTCATTGTCATATCACTCTAGTTAACGTCTCTGGTATCGGAATCCAGATAATCAGTAAAATTGGCCAGAGCAGAGTCCTAACAGTGGTTTAGACGAGCGTCGTGACCACGGTCGTGATCACTGGGTCCCAACCGTAGCCCCGTTTTCCCATGTGACTCTAACGCAGCAGGACAACGCCCTCTGCCCTGTGATGGAACATTTTCATGGAATCTCATTGGTCAGTGCAGCTGTCAATCAAACGCCCTGGTCCGCTCTATTCCAGTAATCCCAACCTTCTCTGGAGTCAGTGGGAATGGTTTATCTACACAGCGCGGTGGCAGGCTTTGAAGAAACTGGATTATTTGGTAATATTTAACCAGTCGATATAAATATCAGCATTTGAAAGGACATCTCGCTATAACAAAGGTAATTTCAGTGTTATATGTGAGCTCATATTAACCGTTTAACGTTAGTTTGTAACGTTTGATGACAGCTTCTGTAGCTAGCTGTGTTTTTCCAAACATCAGTGGCCTCTCTGCGTGTGTGTGGTGGGGTGCTGGCTGCTAAGTGAATTTAAAATGTCATTTAACTCATCTTGTCCCATTTGAGAACACTGTCTCTTTTGATAAAATGTTGTTAAAATGATAGCTAAGTAAAGTTATATGGGTTAATCACCGTCTGTGCGTTGTTTATGATAGGGCTCTTAACGGTACCTATCACGCTGTCCAAGTTGCTAATGCTAATGATGCAAACCGTCCTGTGATGGTGCAGTTTGGGATACCTGCTGTATTTGACACTTTTTCTCAGAGGATCAAAAAATAGCTATTACACATGATCACCTGCTAAGTGTTGAGTGTGTTTTTGTTTGGCTGGGCCCCCAAAGGTGTGATGAACAGTGTGAGTATGATCATTTCGTCATCGTTGTTATTTTTGCTCACGGATCACCAAATCTTTTATGACAATTTCTTAAAATATTTCTGTTACTCAGTATGGAGTACAGAATGAATTACAGGCTGTTTGTCATACCAGGTTGTGAATAAATATAGTGTAGATAAGATAAAACTTTATTTTCCTGTGATAAATTGCTGTGCAGCAGTGCAATGCAAATTGGGTATAGTGCAAATACAAAGAGTGCAAATATCAAGTAAAAAAAAAATATATATATATATATATTAATAACAATAATAATAAAATAAGTCTGTGTTGCTCAGATTTGGTCTGCATGCACAGTCGTTTTTTCACAGGAAATTGGGTTGGGAAATTATCTCTTTTTATTTTTATCATGTAGGGCTGGTCAGTACACCCATCAATATCCTGATACATGATTAGATATCATCTTAAATTTTTGATTTTGTAATATTTTACATATTTTTCTCTTCTGGTTTTGAAGGCTGCATTACAGTGAAGTGAAATAATTTTCAGAATTTACTTGACTGTTCTAGCACTTTTAAGATTTTATCTTTACCCACTTATTCATTATATCCATATTACTGATGATTATTTATCAAAAATCTTATTGTGTAAATATTGTGTTAAAGCACCAATAGCCAACCCTTCAGTATTGTGGCAATATTGATATTGAGGTATTTAAAAAAAAAAAAATGTGATAATTGATTTTCTCCACAAAGCCCAGCATAAATACTATGTTGTAGCATACCCTACTTAGTAGTTGGCAATCTCTACAGGTAACAGTGCATACAAATCATAATATTTGTGGGATCAATTCAGAACTGTAACACCTTTTTTTGAAAAATGGAAACATAGAAAATTGTTCAAAAGGAGATAGGTGCGGTAGATCAGCAGTCATCCCTTCATAGGTGTTACAGCAGGGAAGACAAATGATGTCTGTTTATAATATTTACATGCATTTCCAAAGACGTCAAACCTACGTATATCATCTTGATGCTTTCAACACCCCTCCTCCCCTTAATACGGTCCCCCCCTTCAATGTTTTTTAGCCATAAGGAACCAGAGCTGTTAATGTACTCTGTTCCTAATATTTCTTAGGGGTGGTAATCACCAAAGGCTCCACGATTCGATATTATCACAATACTTACGGTACGGTACTAGGGGTGTGCCATATCATATCATTCACGATACTTGCGATATTTCGACTTGTTGACATATTGACGTCATACTGTTCCCCATGGCAACAACAAGCACTGCTAAAAGCGAAATTATTACAGACTCCGCGGTGGTTCCAGAAGAAGAGCAGCTTTTAGATATATTTAGTTGTACAATAATATTGTGTACGGAGTCTGAATCTCACTCTGAGTCACTGTTGTTGTTTACAAACTAAAGAAATGAGAGATTATTTTTGTTTTGTTTTTACTGAATATTTGAAGGCAAACTATTAGGTTGGCATGTAATATTATATCACTTATTTTGTTGCAGTTCTGTGTTCTTAAATTAATAATAAAATATTTTCTTTACGAATTATCTGATTGCCAAGAATATCGTGATCGCAAAATACCCTGAAATATCGTGATATTATTTTATTATTTTTCTATTGCCCACCCCTACAGGATACAATGTTATTGCAGTTTTAAAAGTGTTGCGATATGCTGAGTGTTGTGATAAAATACTTTGCGATTTATTACCTTTTTTCAACTGTAAATTATGTTCCCCAAAAGAAAACTTTGTCAACATTTGTATTATCTAATAAGATAAAGTTTTCACTCTGATCCTCATTTTATTTGCAGCAAAACATATGTAGTGGACTGAAAAAAAGCAATTGATTTTATTATTCAAATAGGCTATCTAAAGTTTAATTAGTATTTGTAATATTAATAATTTCTATGATAAAAAAATTGATACTTGGCACTGTGTGATGATACGATATTGCCACACCAAAATACTGCAATACCATGCTGTATACATTTTTTTCCCCCACCCCTAATGTTCCTGTGGAATAAATCTGCCATTGTAAAAAACAGGTGCCGAGTTTAATGCTACACACTGTTCTAGTATTACTCAATGTAAGAAAACACTGAACATTAGTCACCATAGCAAACGATGATTACAAGGCGCCTACTTGTACCTGGCAGGACAATAGCCACCCTGTTAGTGTGTTTTCTTTGTTGCTTGGTTGTGTCTGTGCTAAAAAAAGATAAAACTAGTTTGTATATTTAGACTGGCATGCTTTTGACTCTCAGTGGGTGTGTTTAATTATCTTAAGACTGTAATTTAGAAACAAGGATCAAAAAACAAATTATGTCTTTCAAAAGTGATTTTGTTTTTTGCTCATGTCCTGTTGCTCGCTTTCAAGACTTACGTTTACATTCATTAAGGATTACAGGGAAAGGGAAGGAAGGAAACGATGTTGGTTGAGGTCCAAAAGCTACACACACAGGACTGAATGTCCCTTCTCGACTGAGGTCAGAGCACAGACATTTCACACAGACACATTCATCTGGTCACTAACTTTTTCTGTTTTTCACTTATTCTCTCACTTGCATCCGGTCTTCCTCCAGTCCCATTCGAAGGTCAGACATAATTAGCAGCAACTTCAGCTCATGTTTCAAAATGTCACCACACTTATATAGTACACTGGAGGCACTGTGTGCTTATTTCTTTGGTCCTGGTGGTCATCATATGACAGCGTAATGACAGCGTTGCCGACTGTGGGCTGAGAACAGTCTCACAGGTTTTCCTAAGTTTGGCTTCAGCTGCCAGCCTACACAGTTTAAGTGATAAAAATAGTAGCAGAGGTTTTTTCCTTTGTTTTAAATTTTAGTTGTGATAGTAAGGTGCTGTAAGGTTGGTGGCTGCGTACTGTACAGATGGGTACAGATTTACTTAGACCATACCTGCTTCTGTCTGGGCAATATATGGAAAACAAAGCTGCCATGAGAAAGGTTCCATCACTGTCTGATGTCTATTTAGATGGAGATGGAACCTCTCTAAGCTTGTTGTAGTGTTTTCCATGAGTGTTTCTTCTCTCTCCAAGCTGTGGTAGTTTGGAATAATTTTAGCTGTGGCTCCAGTTCATTTTTATTTTTGTTCTGGTTTTGGCTCTAGCGGGGATAACATTCCTCTTTGTTCTTAAGGATGACTTTTAGACTGACACTAGTGTTGAAACAGTTGAGATATCAATGAATAGGTTGACCTTGTGTTAATCAGTGACCCTTTTCTCAAAAATATCAATAGATTAATTGATAACCATTAATTGCGGGTCAACTTAAGCTGAAACACAAAAACAGGCTGGTTAATACGGAAAGTAAAGTACCCCATCCAGCACACCTACACAGTAAGCAAACGTGCATCATTTTGCAGATGCCAGTAACTGTGTATATTTACTGACTTGGAAACAAGGTGATGGTGTATTGACACCGTACTTGCCTGAATTCGTTCTGTATTACCGCCAACTTGTGTTTAGCTACTGGAAATAGTGGGGACAAACAAGACCTTTTGCACTGTGCAAATCCGGGTTCCGAGAAACTATTGCATCACAGGGTGGTCAGTCTTGCACAGTATATGTGTGCGAGCATACTTGGACGTATTCCACGGCTCGCTCCAAAAGGCTGCCTTGCACAGCTGAATGGTCAAACAGAACAGTGGCAAAGTCCAGTGTGGAAAGAGGACTCTAAATCACGACGTTGATTTTAGGCACATCTTTTCTTTCCTAAAATAGGACTGCTGCAGGCATTGATGAGGTTTAGGCTTGGTTTTTAAGTAACAGTAATGTCCTTGTGGTTTTTATAGTTTGTGGTCACATTTATTACTGCTACAAGGACAAGGACCAGAGCCCAGCAGAGAAGTATTGATTTGTGTGTTACTGTGCATTTGGAGCTATCAGTTTCTTGGTTAGATTTCCCAGAATCTATCGCTGTTTTTCCCGCTTCCCATCAGCACAGTGTTTTTTTTTTTTTTTCTTCTCATGGCTCAAATGATGACGGGATATATTTGAGGTTGTGAAATGTTTCAGCCAGGTGCTGAAGTTGGAAAAATCTTTAGGATCCAAGACCCTTTAAACATACAACTGCTCTTTTCATGTGGAGACCCACTTGACCTGAAACAAGCTCATAAGCCATTTTGGTTCAGGCACAGAAGTATGTGAAACACAGACTCCACACAGCTGTATTTATGTTGAAGCCATGCTCCTGAATTTCATCTGGACGTGATGTTTTTAAAGCCAGGAACACACTAGAAGACTTGTATAATCCTAGCCAAATGTGGAGGGACTCAGCTGCACATGTGGGTTAATATAATCACAAGTGTTCAGATTTCCTTGTTAACCAAGTCAAACTAAGAAAAACACAGTAAGAGTAGTGACTGTTTAGTGTGGTTCTTGGTGACAGAAATAGTTGCTGGATGGAGGCTATGCAGTATTTACATAGTATTGATAGAAGCTGCAGGCCTCAAGCATGGTAAAAAAAAAAGCATGGTAAAAATCAATTACTGGGTCACTTTAAAGTTCACCCATATAGGTTTCATTTCTAAATATGAGCTCCTTTAAAACCATATGTGAGACCACTTTGGAAGCCAGCGGTAAAAACACATTCCAGATCTGAAATTCCTTTCTTACTCCTGCTGCTGCCAAATCATCTAAAGGAAAGAAAATGTCACAGCAGACCACATAAATGATTTTTAAGATGTTCTGTATGGATGCTATTGGGCCCTAAAATCTTTAAAGATATATTTTTTTAATCTTGTGCACACAAGTTATCTTTTCCCCACAACATAATAACTTGGTTGCCCAACAGAATTAACTTGTTAGTACTAGATAATTATCTTGTATGCAAAAGTTATTGTCTTTTACACACAAGCCAAAGGGCCTTTAGGGGTCTGTAAGATTCCAAGCTGTTTTTTGCAGGTCATTTAACTGTTGTTACTCAGTTTACTGGTGTTATTTTTAATAACTTAAGGTCTTTTTGTTCACTTGTTTCTAATACCTGCTGTACTGAAAGGAATATTTTATATCTGACCTTAACACATTTTTCTTCCGTATCCTCCTGTTTTTATTTTTGCATTTTATCTGTTTTATCTGTCACCGGAGTCTAGATAAAAATTGGTGATTTGGAATGAAACATTGAGCAGGTAGTTAGATAAGCAGGATAAAAAAGTATTCCCATCCTCCTTTTCTGCAATGCAAGCTTCTTCTTGTCTGAGATCAGTGTGTATTTTTTTGGTGTAGCCTCACATACTGGAAGTCTTTGGCACCTGTAGCAGCTTGTTTTGCTCCCTGCGTTGTGAAAGCAAAACAACTATAAATCATCCATCATATTTTTGGAAAGAAAAACTGATGATAGCTGTTGGCAAAGATATCTATCTATCTATCATTTTTTTCTCTTTTAAATCAGAGTCTGGTTTCTGTTTTACCCCCCCAAATTGTCTATTAGGAGACCCTGGTGAGTTACAAAACCAGATGCAGAAAAAAATGTCTCCTCATTTGTTGCATAAGGCTTGCAGAGGTCAAATACAAATCAAATGAAACAATCTGCTAAAATTATATTACAGTCACACCATACTGTCTTACTGTCTGCAGTGCATGCTCTATGGCTGTTTGTTTGACAAAGATGGTGAGGGTTAGACTCTTCTGTTCAGCCATCCAAAAAGGGCTTTGCATGTACGTTTGTGTCTGTGTGTTTTGCGTTCAGGTCATGTTGTTGCTGTTGGCAGTACTTGAGAGCATTGTTTTATCAATCTACCATGCTGTTTGAGGCCTGTCCCGGCCTGTCTCTTGGTAAACCAGACCAACTGCACCGCAGCTTCTCTATGACGGTTAAACACAGAATAACAGAGAATTACATTCACAAACATGCACACCCAGTCTTATCAAGGCCTCATAACGAAATTATTGCGACATCATCTTTTGTGCGTTAATCAGGCATTATGATCTTGTTTTTCTATTTGTATAGAGAGCAACATTTACATAAAGTAAAGGTTGGGCCTTGGCCTAGTGTTCCCCACCTAGATATTTTTGTAACTGATTTTTTTACACCATGGCAATCAGAAACACTTTGTATCTTGTTCTAGTCCCTTTGTATCTGCACCTTAGTGTTGCAGTGTTATTTGGGAGGTTTTTTTAAACCCATCCTTAACAATTATTGCGCTGCAAGTATTTGGCCATAATCCTAATTAGGGCTGCAACTAACAATTACTGCCTGCAACCAACAGCTCTGTAGCTCACTCTGTCAGTTGGTTGGTCAACCAGTTGGTCCACAAAAATTTCCCTACCCTCTAACAGCCTCAGTTTTTACCCCAGGAGGCTGAGATTTGGCCTGGAGGTCAAGTGTTTGTGTGTCTAGGTGTGTGTTTGTGTCCATGCCTATTGGCTAAAATCGAGGGGTGGGGGGCAATGGGAGTGGCCTTTTGCAAAAAAAAGGCCCTTGACTTCCAAATGAATTCACAGACTTGGCCAAGACTTTGTGGAAAGGTAGGTCATGAGCCAAAGGAAAGGCTGATAAACTGAATGACATTGACAAAAAGGGGCAATGTGTGGATGCATGCACGTATGTTGTCGCAGCTATTGCGAAATTGCTCTTGTTTTCATCACAGATAAGTCTATAAAATTTCAAAAAATTCTGAAAAATGCAAAAATCCTTAAATCCTTAATGTTGTATCTATACTTTGATTTTTGAAGATATTCAGTTTGTTATCACACAAGGCAAAGAAAGGCAGAAATCCTCACAGCTGAGAAGTTGGAACTTGATTCGTGCTACAAATATAAAGTTTCTGCTTATAGTGGAAAGCCAGCAACAGCTCGTGAACAAGTTGTGGCGTGCAGTTTTCTGGCTGAAGGTCCCTTTTGGAAGGAGGTGTGTTGACGGTAGAAATGAATACTCTGTGACCTTCCATTCAGCATAAACCAGATTATGCTGATCTATGAATATTTTCCTGGAAAAAGAAGTTCCATATAGTTGCACTTGTATCTTCAGTTGCATCTTCATTGCTTGCAGCTGCCTTTAAGCAGGTGTGTTTGCGTCTGTGCGTCTGTCATGCATGTAGTAAAATAAAAGCTCCTACGTTATTTGATTGAAGCTGGAGATAGTTTTCTCTGGAGAACTTATGTGTCCTGTTCACTTCATGGTAACTTTCCTCTTGCTTTGAGCTTCTGCAGTGCTTTGTGTGTTTGCTTTTACACGTTTGACTGCATATCTGATTGAAATAACACTAAATGTGTTGCAACATGCAAGGCAATCTTATCTGTACTGCATCTTTTAAACAAAGGTAATTCCAAGTGCTTTATGTAAGGCATCATGTATGGGTTCGTCATGCTGGACCCACAGCTGTCCTCAGCTGTGCTGTCCGTGTCTGCCTGATCTCCATCTGGCAATTCACAATACAAGTGGATTGCAGTATTGTTAGTGGATAAGCAGCAAAAAACCTTCCGCATTCAAAAAGAACTTAAATTGAGATTAGTACAGGTGAACTGGATAAGCAACCAGGGCAAGTTGTACAAAAACAGTGTTCTGTGACTTGTGTGTTTCCACATCTGGCCTGAAAGCAGCTGCCTGAGAGATGTGTTTTCTTGACAGTGGCTTTCCTGACAGTGGAGCTTTTGGCTTTGGCATGCGTTCACACATCAAACACAGTTAATGGGGAGTCATTGCAGAAATAAAAAATGCTGCAGGGGATTGCAGCTCTTCCCCAGAACCTGTGACAAGAGCAAACCAGCCAAACCTCGAGAGACATCTTACTTGCTGCCAGAATAATATGCCAGGATATTCCATGAATAAGGACATTATGTTTGCATGACTCCAACTTCACAGTTTCACAACAGCTGTCCTCGTCTCAACACCACATTTACATCATGAAACAGCAGAGTTTTGTCAGTGTTAAGGACAGGTTTCCACAGTAGTGACTTTCTCACCATTAATTGGGTTGAATGTCCTTGCAGCTTTGGTGCTGTCTTTCTTTATTCTTGTTATGCTAGTTTTTTTTTTACCATTGTACATTTACCATTTTTCTCTCTTCTGCTGTCTTTTCCCACAGGGCACCCTGTGTCTGTGTCTTGCCTCTCAGGATGTCTAGTGTGGTGTTGCTGTAGTGAAGAGAACCATCTACAAATAGTGACTCGGCCAGTTGAACACCATGCCTCGCTCAAGTGTCAGTCCCAGCTCAAAGGCTAGCTGTAAGCTGGCCTGGCTCATCTGTGTTCTCCTGGGACTCTCAGCTACACATTCTCATGCCAAAGATGGTAAGAACCAAACTCCATTAAAGGAAATTTCCTAAATCAATGAGCTGCGAGGCTTAATGCACATGATGTTTAAAGTGTTAAATATTTATGTAGCATAGCAGGTCCATCTGGAAAGATTTGCTCTTTGGTTCTATGGAGCTGACACAAAACTATGTTTGCTGATTTAAACTTGAGTCTGTATACGCTGCCATTTAAATAATTTAATATTGTATCCATGTTGTTTTTCTTTTCAGTTCTCACTGTACCCCAGCAGGTGAGCCTGTCAGCTGACATGTATACACAGCAACTCTCCATATCCTGGCTGGGAGGAGCAGCCACAACCTTTGACCTCATGATTCTAAGAACTGAACTCAATGAAACTATTTTCTATGTAAGAGCATTTCTTTTTTTCTCTTATGATTTTCTTTTTGTACAGTTATGCTACAAATTGGTAACATTTTGATGTGAAAGGAGCTATAGCCCAACCCATACAGGAATTTTGAGGCTGATACTGATGTTAATATTGGAGTGTTTGAAAAAACTGATGAAATATCAGTCAGTAAATATATATTTTATATGTACCACATAACACAAAAAGATATTTTTGCCAAGGTCTCCATATATTTGTGTTTTTAAACAGTTGCAACCAAGGAATGTATTTGGCTGAACATTTTATATTTGGAAAATACACTTCAGAAACTGTAGACGAGTGACACTATTTTAAAAAGTATCATGTTTCATGTTGTTGTGGTTTGTATTTTCACTGTGTTTTCTGTGTATGATGTGTAGGAGACGGTGCCTGCGACGGTGAGTCAGGCAAGCGATCGTCACCAGTGGAACTGGACCTCAGTCGAACCTCTGGAGTGTACCTCACTTTCGATCAAAATCCGCTCAAGAGACGGACAGGCAACAAGCGAATGGAGCGACACTCAGATACTTCAAGGTCAGAGGGGGAGTAATTACACCCATACACGTAGAATAGCAATAATTAGAGAGATGTAAATACTGTGTTGCCTGACCTGTCAATTTGGGAGTAACAGGATGTATTAATTCCTTCTGGGGAAGTTAAGACAATTTCTAATTCTTTTTCTTTCTGGGTTCTGTTCTTTAGTCAAACAAATAACTGTCCTTTGTACCTAAATATAGATCTCTATTTATATCTCCCTCTCCCATTCTGTCTATTATTTGAAAATTGAAAGACTTTATTTTTTCTCCCTCACTTCTTTTTTTTCAGGAAATGATATCCCCAGCAATGACAAATTCCAGATGTACCCACAGGACAGAGTTGTACCAGTGGGGGCCAACACCACTTTCTGTTGCATTGTGGAAGAGGGGACGCAATTTGGTTCCATGAAATACAGCACCAAAACCATGAACACGACACGACTCAGTAGGCGAACTTACGCCACAACAGTGGTTAATCAGGGACTGTCTAGCAGCACAGGAACCAACGTCATCTGTTACAACAACCCCATGAGAAAGCTGGCTGGAGCGGTGGTGTTTGTTGGATGTAAGTGAATGGATAAAAGCCGAAGCGTGAAAGGTTGTCATGTTTAGGATGGATAAATGTGCCTAGAGTGGCAGGAGGATGCAGTCAGCACAAAGTAAATCGGTCATTAAGAGTGAGAAATGATAGACGTCACTGAACGAGTCAGTGTAAGATGCAACTTTCATGATTGTTTGTGTGCTTAGTTGTTTGAATTTCTCTGCTGACACATGTGAAGGAGTCTTTAGAGTGTTCCATTGCTTGTTTTTAAATAAATCTTGGTAATTATTTACGTCTATGTAATCTTTATTTAAATATGTATATGACCACTTGTTGTTCTACTTGTTGTCCTCTTCCCCAGATCCACCACTGCCAAGAGATTTTGTGTGTGAGACCCATGACTTAACCTCAGCTGTGTGCCAGTGGAACGAAGGACGAGACACAAGCTTGTATGGCAGACGAAAAACACGCTACACACTGAACAAGAGGTACCACAGTCACACTCACAAACACAGTTCCTTTTAAAAATAGCCAAATCTCCATCACATGTACCAATCAAAATGGCTGTAACCTGACCTGAAACGTCATACTGTGTCGGAAACCGCAGGGCTCAGGTCAGGTGGCAGAACTGTACACACTCACTCATTCACAAAAAGCAGGCTACAGATTCTAAGATATATGGAGAAGGACACAGCCTTGATACATTTTGAATTTAGAGATTGGCAGTAGGCGATTTGTTAATTTTTAACTGAGAAGACCCCGGCTGACTCCAGTAGCAATGCTTATCAGAATTCAAAGTTTTGATCGGCTCATGAGATGGCTGAGTAGCATCACTTGAAAAGATTTAACCATAGAAATCAATGTTTTTTTTGTATGGGTTTTATGCATGCTATTGGTCTGTGAGTTTGCTGAATCAGTCCTACATATGCCGTGCTGGTTGAAATGGAAGCACTCCATCAAAATTTAATAATTCTCAATAATTTAGCAGCTATAGGTCTGGGTCTGGATAGGTTGGCATCTAGGCCCACAC
The DNA here is from genome assembly GCA_019142605.1 of Cephalopholis sonnerati. Lineage (NCBI taxonomy): Eukaryota > Metazoa > Chordata > Actinopteri > Perciformes > Serranidae > Cephalopholis > Cephalopholis sonnerati. Next base: position 29,371,269 of record JAGQAX010000007.1, read on the forward strand.
CCGGGGGATGGAGAGGTATGGCAGGTTAACAAGGGGGACACATTTTGGCCTTTTCGCTAACAAGACAGATGGCATCCCACCTCTTTGCCCTCAAATTGCCTACTACAGATTGGTAGCTTACCAGTTCACAATCAATCAAAAAAGCAAAGGGATCTAATATGGATGTAGCCTTCAGTATCTGTTTTGAAATCCCAAAATCCTGTGGTCAATCTGCTTTGCATTCATACTACAAACCAGCTGCGTCAGAGTAAGTTGGAAACAGACCGACCTTTTGTGGCTGTCTCGGTATGGTTGCACAGTCTGCACTTAAGTTTAACTGACAGCGATCACCTGAATCACCACCTAAACAAACTGGCAAACACCAACCAAACAGGTTAGGTGTGAAAGCACCTTAAGACACACAAAAAAACCTATAATCATACAACAGTATCTGCATTTGACTCAGATCCACAAAGCTTTAAAAGAGGAGGAAGCAAAGACACAGTTTATTGGCAACTCACAGCAGAAAGTCATAATGGTCCAGGTCAGAGGTGGCAATAATAGAATGATGTGGGATTTTTTTTTTGGCTAGTTTTACAGCAATTTGTGGACGAGCCAGGATGTGGTAGAGTGTCACTTTGTTTCTGAGAATTGATCCCTGCATTATTTATGATTGTTCCCCCTGCCTTTCTCTAAAAAGTGTTTTCTGGCCAGAAAAAAATCCACCAACAGAGAGAGGATGACAAGAAATATAAGGCACTTAGTCTAAGTAAGCACTTACTGCTTGTGTGTGTCCATTTAACATTGATACTGGATTGGCTGTCTGCCAGACCTTTTACAGGAATTGTCTGAAGGCTGGCTTGAGGAAAGGTTACATTACTGTATGAATGTGTTTGGGCCTGTTGTCTGTCTGCATCTGTAGGTGAGATGAAGTATCTGAAGCAATTATATTGTATCTTGATTTAAACTGGAAATAGACAAGTTTTTAACTTATTATGAAGTAAATGTTGATCACACAAGATAATGGCAATAGAGTAAGGACTCCATCAGTGTTTAGATTGGTTCCCTATAAGCCTTGCTTTCACTATGCAGTTCTGTGTGCCACTAGGATCGACCTCCTGGGGAAAAGAAGGCTCAACTTATGATATGCATCACCTATTGCACAACCAAAACAAGAAGGGGATAACACTTTCGTTTTCCCCAGTAGCTATTGGTAGTTGGCTTGGGAGGTATGTGTTTTTCCATAGCTTCATACTGTTCCAAAGTTTCACCAGGGTATACAGTATAGAACAGTATTGTGTGCAGCACTAACTACCTTGAGCCTTGGTGCGTCTGTATTTTTGACAGTATAGATTGGTGCAGGAATGAGCTCCAGGTTCCCTCATCTCAAAGTCAGTTGTTTTTTAAAATAGGTTTTTGGTCTATGGTTAGCACGAGTTTAAGAGACGTTTCGTTCTACAACATAAAATCAGTATCATCAGTAAGTAAAATCAGTAAATACCCCAGTTGTAAATTCTGAAGCCTTTAGGTGCCTTTAAAAAAGGCGGTGGCTAACAGGTAGCTAAATGAGACGACAGAATGTCATCCCACCGAACACGGCTTTACAGCCTTGTGGTGGTGACGTTAAATATGTGACCATAGTGTAGTTCCTTTAGAGCCTAATGTTAGCTTTTTACTTGTGGCAATTGTATTTACACTTCAGACTTCAAAAGATTATCTTGCTGAACCAAATGTGTAAGTGTCATGAACTTTTGTTTACCACAGGGCTTATTTTCTGCAGTAATCCAAAATTCAATGGAAAAATTCTATTAGCTTTTTTGTTGAGGGAACCAGAGTGATGACATAGTATCTGGATTTCTAAGTGCCCTGGTATATTGTAATACAGTGATTCCACCCAAACGTAATGATCCTCAGTTACTAAAGAGTATCAGTGCAAGTTCCCTGCAGTTACTGTCCCAGCAGCGTGAATGGTGGACAGTGGAACAACTGAAGTAACTATGAAAAACAAAATGCAGTGCGTGCTGTGTTGTTGATAGTCTCTAGGCTTTGAGGAAAATGGAAAGTGATCTGGTTGTCTTTGTTGCCAACAATAATACCGCTTGGAAACACTAAAGGGTGAAAAGCTGAAGTTGTCTGTCTTTAATTTTGTTTGTTTTGATCCTCACATTCTTCGTGAATCTTTTTTTTTTTGTTTTGTTTTTTGTAGGAACTGTACTGTGAGGCAACTGCCGGGGAAGCAGAAAGAGTGTAGTGTGGCTCAGTGGGAGGGTAACTGGACACTGGTGGCTGTGAATCCTCTTGGCCAGTACAGCCTCACTGACTCTGCTGAGCTCAGTCACAGAGGTAGGTGTATTACACCATTTTTTTTTCTCAAAACAGTAAATATAAACATGATAGACAATATAAACATGAAACACATCCAAAATAATTGTTTTTTCTCTTCAGTCACTGATTGTTGTTTCACCCTTTCTCCTCAGTGCGTCCAGTAGCACCAGCTAACCTGAACTGTGTTGTCAAAGCCTGGAATGCCACTGTGCTGTGGCAGTGGAAGTACGACAGCTATTCCTCTCTGGCTCTGGTCTGCCAGGTAGAAGTCACCTCCCTTGGATACAAAACAAAGGTGAGTTGTCTTTGTGCGTGTGTGTGTTGCAGAGGAAGAACACATTTCATTGTATTTGTTTGCTCTGTCAACAAATGTATGAGCAAACAAATCTATCAGCATGTTCTCATTTGTGTGACCATCAGTGTATCAGACAGTAATGACGTCTAATGCGTGTGTTTTTGTCCAGCGTACCTTCTCTGGTGTGGGTCTGCGGTCAGTGGTTCTGTCTGACGTGTATCCTGATGAGGATTACAGCGTTCAAGTCCGCTGTGGTGCCCAGCAGAATTTCTGGAAGTGGGGAGACTGGAGCGAACCACTTTCCTTCAAAACCAAAACTTATGGTAAATGGTTTATATGTGGTATTTCTTTATTTTAGCGGAGATTCCAGTAAAGTACAGCTGCAACCAGTTTTAATTACTGATTTATGTATTAGTGTTTTGCTTTCTAATTAATGGTTTAGTCTTTGAAAGCTTTACACATAGTGACAAATGCATATATCTGTGAGTTGTCCAAAACGATGCCTTTAGATTGCTTGTTTTGTCTGACCTACAGTTCAGCAGCAAAAAGCAGCAAATTCTCACATTTTAGAAACGGAAGGTAGTTAATGTATGTGCCTGATGTGCCATTTTCATGTTCATGCAAGCAATTAATGTTAAATAGTAATTACTAATCTCTTTGTGAAGTATTGAACTGTAATATTTTCTCACTCTTAAAATGTGAGCTTGTCAGTTAAACAGATGGCAGACATTTATTTCTGTAAATCTACTCTGAACAGGTGTTTGTATATGCACAAGTCAGAGTGGATGTGGGGCTAAGAGGTTATTGTCATACTGCTATTTTTTTTTTTTTTAAATCAATGATGAACTTTCAAACTCAAAAGACTTAGTTTTTACTTTAAGCCACATCTTTTTTATTGTTCTGCATTTTCAGTGTCAGAAATGTCAAAATAGCAGCAGTAGTATCATTTTCCTATTTCATTAATTTTCCTATATTCTTGCTTCTTCTCTCAGTTCCAGGTGCTCCTGATGTGTGGATGTGGATGAACAAAGACCACACTGGGCAGGTCATTTGGAAGGTATCTTTTGTTTTTCATTTTTGAATGGAATTGTTTTAGAGTCGGTTTTAGATACACAATTTACATTTTGTTATTTTCACTGCAGAGAGCACTAATGTGCGGCATGTTCACATAAGCCAAGTGCATTACCTCTCAGGGTTCTTTTGTTATAGTCTCTATCTTTAGTCCCTGGTTTTCTTCCGCCTTGCATTCTGTTTCTCCATTTTGGCATGAAGAAGCTTGACCTGTTGTGAATATATATCGTGAATGTCTGAAATCCTTCCTTTCTTTCACCTGATATCTTCTAGCCTCTGACACGAAGACAGAGCCATGGACTGATCACAGGTTATGAAATTACCCTCTGGAGCCCTGAAGAAAATTTACAGCACACCAAAAACGTTCCACCAGATACTTCTGCTGTACCAATCAACCTCACACAGATCACTACCCTCAGCGGTGACGACAAGTATATAGCAACCGTCATTGCAAAGAATGCTGAAGGATTGTCGCAGCCTGCAAGTGTACTCATACCTCTACGTTTCGCAGGTATGTGGGAGTGGAGTGGGTTTGGGATGTTTTAGTAAATAAAAAGTAAGAAGGCAAAAAGTGACTAGCTTGTTTCCTCTCAGAGGCACAAGTTTCAGTTCATGTGGCATACAGTAGATATGTTCAGCCAGTTCAGTTTTTAGTTACTGAGTGTCTGGATGATTTTCCACAGTCTTGACCCACTTGTCTCATTCCAAAGCCGCCGTTACTTAGTTATAAGAGGAGAATATAAAGTCATGTGGTTTCTGCATAGCTCTATACATATTTTCTTCTCTCCAGATGTGGAACCCCTCGCTGTGTCCAGGGCAGTTTATACAGACGGAGGTTTCCCTCTGTTCTGGCAGAGCGATGATAACGCAACCTGTGGTTATGTGGTAGAGTGGTATGATGCTTCCTGTAAGAGGGACTGCCCTGTGGAGTGGATCAAAGTGGCTGCTGGAAGCACTAATGTCTCCCTTGAGTCAGGTATGCCAGCCTTGATGCCTGCTTTTAAAAATAAATTAACCAAGTCTGAAAAATTGTTTTTAGGATATTTCAAATGCACTGTTGGTATTTCTACAGACAGTGAAGTCTAAAAATGTAACTATTTTTGCACCCTGCTCTTCTTGGCTATGGACATAAACTGTGACAAAATAAGAGACATAGCTACTGTGACATCAACCATTAGTTTGTGTACTCCTGTTTCGATGCTTAAGTTTTGGCATTTTGAACATCGCCATATTGAATTTTTGGAGTTGATGAAGTGATGAGAAGTGACCATATTTGGACAAGAGGGTGGAGCTAACCCTAATGCTAGCTACTATCTTTGTTAGCACAGTGCATTTACAGTCTATGGACAACTGTGATAATGCAATGCTGATTTTTGCCAGCGAAAAACAGGCTTAAAACCATTTCAATGACATGAACTCACCAGAAAAACTGAGCATCTGACTTTTTAGGGGGTCTTTCAGTACAACCAAATGCTGAACAAGACTTTTTTAAGCAACCAAAATGTTACAATTAACAGTCTTGAACTGGAAAGACACTGAAATAGTGACAACTACAGCTACGCCTATGCTATTTGATTGCAAACCTACGGTTACATCATAGTTATGTTAGCTAACATTGTCAGTGTGGCAACAGGCAGCACCCACCTGCATAACTTTAACCCCTAATAAAATGTAAATGGGTGAGTTATATACAAATCGTTGGCTTTATTTTTCAGCTTCGGACGTTCCCACTTAGCAATGGACAGTGTTTAGAATTTAAAAATTAAACAAGATTTTCACCTTACCACACACTCAAACATATCTTTTATTTTTTGTATCTGCCAATAGAGGGCAAAACAGAATGTTTACTGTATAATATATATTTATAATCTATGTCAAAAACTTAATAATCTCTATCTCTGCCATCAGACAACTTCCAGCCGGGTGTGAGGTACAACATTTCCCTGTACAGCTGCTCCTCAGAGCCCCCAGAGCTGCTCCAGCGCTGGCAGGGATACATGCAGGAGCTGGGTAAGGATAGTACTGCATGTGAAAAGCTTGTCCTTTCAGAAGAAGCGGTGACTTCAGAAATCAATTGCTTTCTCTTTGTTCTCATTCTGACCGTTATGCCTCTGATATCTATTGTCTTCTTTCTTCCCTTCCCTTGCGGCTTCCACAGTCCCCTTCAGTTCTGTCCCTCTGTCAACCACCCAGCAGAACTCTGATGTTCTTCTGACCTGGGGGGAGATCCCGCTGGCCAACAGACGAGGCTTCCTCCTGGGCTATAATATTTATGTCAGCAATGGCTCCCAGCTCACACTTTTAGGTAAATGTATATACATTCATCTATAATTCATGACAGTGTTCATCGAAATATGCCGTAGAAAGTGCATTTTATAACCTGTTCAACTCACACACTTTCTTCCTTGTTGATGCCTCCATTTGTCTCCCTCCGTCTTTCCTTTCCCTGCCTCTCTCTTGCTTTTCACCCTGCCCTTTGAACAGCCAATCTGACAGAACTAGACAGCAGGAGCTACACAGTAAAAGGTCTCTCTGAAGGCTCCTATAAATTCACTGTCAAGGCCTACACGTCAGCAGGCGAGGACACAGGCACCACTGCCTCCATCACATTGGAGCCATACAGTACGTGAATGTTTACTTACTTGTGTATAGCTACAACTGATGGTCAGCATTTTTGTTTATTCTACAACTAATACCATGATGTGAGACTATAAAAGTAAAGTAGAAATATAGTCAAAGTAAAAGTAAAATATGAATAAATATAAAAATGTGTAAATAGATAAATAGTTACAGCTTATGTCTGATATCTCTAATATTTCTACTATCTTCCTCTGACAGCTGATTGGCTGATCCTGGAGATCTTGGCTTCCCTGGGAATCACAGCCTTATTCCTAGCCATTGTCACCTTGATCTGCTACAAGAAAAGGAAATGGTGAGACTGTTATACTCTGTCCTCTGTCTCTCATGTGTGTGTTCTATGAATAATGTACGCACAAGCAGCAACAAATCACCATTTTATTTGATAATGTATTTTAAAGGGGCATTTTGCTTTGTCACCAGGGTGAAGAAGGCGTTCTATCCAGACATACCTGAGCCCAAGTTGCCTGGTGATTGGTCCAGGCCACAGGTACGACAAAACTCATCGCTAATTATATATACAAAACCATTCCCTATTTTTGTGTTTTTGGTCATCCTTGTTGTCAGAAGACTAACAGGCGGTTTTCTCCCATTTAAACTGAATCAGTAAAATGTTTAAACACTCTGTGTGTCTGACAGGGGCCGTTGGATGTGAAGCCATCTCCCCACAGTTTGGTCCACATGGTTGAAAGGCCTGAGTGGGACTCTAGTAAAGAAGTGCTTGTCGTCATTCCTGAAGAAGATGAGGATGAAGACGGAGAGGGGATGGGAGATGAGCCAGTTGACACAGATGAGCCAACATCATTACGCTACTACAACCAAGTGGTAGATGAGCGACCCATTAGGCCACGTTTCCCAGACTCCTCTGCTTCGTCTGCGTCCTCTTTGGATTCAGCACGCACCGATGTGACATACACAGGGATCCAGACCTCAGGATCTTCTTTGGTCTTCCAGCTGGATCCACAGGGCTCCTCCGAGGGCCACCAACCGCAGGCGGATCTGTCTGTCTGCATCGGTGGAGGAGGAGGTTACCGGCCTCAGATGCAGTCCATAGCCCCAAGCGATGATGTGGACCTCATTTCTCCTGAGCCTTTCTTCGAGCCCCAGGCTGCCAGTGCTGGGGGCTACAAACCCCAGAGCTCCTGGCATTTGGACTCCCCTGGGGAGGCTGGGGAAAGTGGTGGCCTGGCACCCTGTCTTGGATCCCCCACCTCAGTTGCTTCCACTCAGTTCCTCCTCCCTGATGGAGAGGAGCACGCAGAGGAGAAACGACCACTGTCATCATCGGCAGCAACCTGGTTCACCAATCTGCTGTCATCCACAAAACCATGATGTCATCTCTGTCTTGCTACTAGCAGCCAGGCCAGGGGGGGTAACATCAAACTTTCTGATTCATTACTGTTACCAGTGTCATGCGTCAAACAAGCCTAACCCATATGGTCAATGTAAATATCCCCTCTGATGTAGCACTACAGTCTTGCACTTTGAGAGCAGGTTAATAATGCTGTTTAAGGTGTTTCTTCCAAACATACAGAAATAAGTATATAGTTAATTTTCTCTGCCATACATACCATAAATCTGTATATTTATGGATCAAAACAATTTCATTCTGACAAGAAATCAAATGAAATGGAAATCAAATGATTTCCTCATTTGACCATATTTATTGCTCCCCCTGGCAACCTGGTGGCTGTTACCTCCCCTCACTGCCTTGTCTGTGACTCCCTATGATGGGCATTTAGCAATGGCATATCATGTGTTTCAGTTGAGTATATCCAGTGTTGAGCTTGCATTTGGGATGTTTTTATTTTTCGTGTTGTGAACTTTACCACACTACAGAAGAAAAGTGAAAGCAAGAACGATTCAAAACAAATGACGGCACAATAAAAGCAAAGGACATTTTTGGAAGAACACTACAGATGAACAGTTTCAATAGAAGGTAGCTAAGTAGACAGAAAACCTCTGTTTACAGTATCTATGTTTTCTGCTGGTCCGCCATTGGGATTATCTTGCCTGTTTTACGACAGCTGATGAGCTACTGAAAGAAAAAGAGGCATTTGGTTGTACATAAAATGATTTTAGAGGTATGTAAAGATGGCACTCTTCTGGATCAGCACCAAGGTAGCTCCTATCGTTACAGACGTGATCTATTTTTCAGAATTTACTGTCAGATCAGAACAGTGAAATGTTGATTGACAAATGCACTTATGAACGAGAACAGTCATTATTTTACACAGATACAGGAGTGGTGCCGTCTGTTACCGTCTGGAATTGTGTGGGTGATGAGCCCCGTGGATATATACACAGATATAAGCTAGAACATGAATACAAACTGATATAATTTAATTAACAAAAACACTATTACGTATGTTACTTTCTTGTGTTTTTTGTTGTTTTGTCTTCCTTAACCAGTAGAATTTTTTATGCATCCGTTTTTTCCCTTGGCAAGATATGCATTTCACAGTAAGGCCAGTGTCCATTTTGTAATGTTGCTATGTGTTATCTTCAAGTTTCTGATTGGTATTGAACAAATGTTCACAACAGTGTTTAAATTGCCTTGATAAATGTAATGCTTCCAGTCATTTGCACCATATCACATTTCATACACTGCCTTGTTCCTAAATGTTACGTATAGTAAAAAAGAAAATGTTACAATAATGCAGTTCCGAACAAATCAGAAATGTAATGGACTTCCAGATTCCACTGGCACGGAGCGTAACGTACAAAAGATGTCAGATTTAACTGGTTTTAGAAGCTCTGAAATCTTTAAACTTGGGTTACAATATAATGGCCATGATGTTACTCTCAGCCCTTTTTAGTATATTTCTGTGATTGTGAAGATTTTTTCTTTTTTTTGGTTGCTTTATCTTCAAGCCCAGAGAGATGGTTGATAATGCTTGATAATGTTGATTGGCTGTGCTTGAAAGCTTGTTTATTTTTAGAGAGATACTTTTTTTTTTTTACTATGAGTATTTATCTTTTTATTCAGATTTTTCCTGGAGCGTCCTTGTAAATTTTGTGACTGGAAAAAGGGACCATTGGGAAAACATGTACTGGGAAATTATATAGAATTTCCAGAAATGCTATCACTTAGCTTTTTCTGACAAAAATGTGTGGAAACGACCTTGTGAATATTGGTCGTTTGACAGCACTTTGGCATCTCCATTGTGGTGTCAAACACAGGCCACTAATTGCCCAAGTAGACTCCACATACTCCATTTGCTCTCCACTCATGTGCACAGTGTGGGTGTTAAGGATGCACAATTGGCCAGGCTTCCCAAAAGCATCATTATGCAAAGATTATTCTTTGATATTCTTATCCAGTGGGAACCAGGATGTTTATTTTATCATATTTTTCAGAGCCAGGCCCATCGCTCGCCTGTGTGGCAGCCTGTGGTCTGTTCTTTCTCAGTGCCTCCAGCCAACAAGCTTTACGTAAAACTACTGTGAAATGAATGATGAGTTCGACTAAATATAATGGATGGCTTCACTGATGAACTGATGACAGGCAGGCAGTCCTCTTTGACTACTGAGAAAAATGTATCACCTCTTTCTCTTTGTCTTGTGACACTGATCTTCATTTTAACTTGATTAATGGGAAAAAACAGTTGAAAGAATAGGTCAAAAGCTGCTCTTCTCATCACTCAAATTGGGTAAGGAGTGAACCAACCAGTCGCATCGTGAGATCAGTGATCATTTTAAGGCCGTGGGAAAGGGTGGATATAGTTTTGAGTATTTAAACATGGCTGCAGATTGTTTTCCTTTGAAGCCTGCTTTTCAAACAAGCACGGCTTTGGAGACTAACCTATGAACGCTATGTGTTACATGCTTTTATGTTGATTTGGATCAACAAATGGCACCTTTTTAATTTTTTTTTCTGAATCTTTGTTTTATATGACTAACTGTACATACCTGTAATTTTCTTTCATTTGTTTCTTACGATATAAAATTATACTCCCAATTATACTACAACAGGCAGAGTTGATGTTGACTAACCAGCTATCTAAAGAGAATAAAGGTAAATGTTAGTGTTGACACCTGATATATAAAGTCCTATGAATTATAAGGGTATCACACTTTGACTGTATATTTGTTGTGTGCTCAGACACATGAAAGAGTATCTGAAAAATCATGTAAACTGAATTAGAATTGTGATCCTGTCTTCTTATTATAGTTAAGCTTGCACTGCGTTCCTAACATATCACTGCAGTGTTGCTTTGCCAGACTCGTACATGGCATCTGCCGACATAAAATTTTCCATTCAGTCCTTTACTTTTTTTCAATTGTCCATCCACATTTCTAAATTGGAGCCTGTGTTTACTCTTCAGAACATTTTATGCTTCACACAGCAGGGTACACTTGCTGCCTTACACATCCTCATCTCTGGCCTTAGATGTTTTTGCGAAATCAATGCATGTTGTTAAAACTATTACTGCAAAACAGTGGCTCGCAAAATCCATGTTTATGTTACCCTACAGCTTTAAAACACTAACACTGACTAATGTTGTGCACGACAACATGACTGAAGTATTGTGCACCTGAGAAAGGCTTTTGTTTCTGAAAATGCTTTAAATTTCATGACACTTTGCAGAATATTTTACTATTGATTGAATGACAAGAGACAGTGAAGTGCTTCTGAGTGAATAAATAAATAAATGTTAACACTAATAACACATTGAAACGCTACTTGTTTAAAGGCAATAAAGTTATTTGTCTGGCCACTTGAAGTTTGTCTGTTTTTTTTACTTGTCAATATAACTGCATTTCAGAAACTTAAATAACACTCTTGAGCTATTTGCCATAATCAATTTGCTCAACATTTTAACATCATTAGTCCAATGAATATAAGTCATTCTTTTCTTTCCTTTCCTAATTACTGAAGGACAACAGCGGTGAAGTGTTGCTAAAAATACATTGTCCCTGCTGAGTCTCAAGAGTGAAATTAAACTGGTTCTGGATCAGTTTCAAGTCATTACGCCCCTGTTTTTAATGCCGCTGCGGGAAAGAACACTGATCCAGGGCCAGCTGGGCGCGCCCGCTCCCGTGAGTGCCCCTCCTGGAGCACGCAGGGCAGCCCTGTTGACGCGTCACCATGGCAACAGTGCACCTCTGGGACATTACGCTCTCGTCTGTTTTCCAGTCGCGTTATTAGCGAGCTAAAGAGTCTTACTATTACCCAGTAAGATGGCAATTATTAGGTAGTAGAGAGTCGGAGTTGAACTTAAAAGAAAGAAGATGTCGGACATATTGTGCAGGTGGCTGAACGAGGAGCTCCGGCTGTCTAAAGCTGTTGGTAAGTGTAACTGAAGTCACATCTAACTAGCAACTTGCTAGCTTAATTATGCTAACTAGTCAGCGTTAACTGGTACTATTTAGGCACACTAAAAGGCATGTGCATTAAGAGAAACTGAGCCAGAAACTGTATATAAAAGTTGATAAACAGTCGTAAACTTACTAACACATGTATGGGATGTTGAATGAGATAGAAAATGAGCGAGGTTTTTTTTTTTACCTAAAAAATAAACCTTAAAAACCTGTCGACTCACATTAGCTAGCTTCATAGCTATAGCTAGATTTGTGTAACGGTTGTAAAATGTTCCTTACAGGTGCTTAGACGTGTCATTTTAAATGTTTTGATAACCCACTCTTGTCCAATATGTTCTCAGTTGTAAGAGAAAATTAAAAAAAATACCACGTTGAAAATGTCACTGTTTTTGTAAATGACCTGCATTTGTCATCTTCACAGAGCCAAAGACCTTTGCCAAGGATTTCTCCAGTGGTTACCTAATAGGGGAGGTTCTGCATAAATACCAGTTGCAGAATGACTTCAGTATGTTTATGAAGAAAGAGTAAGTTTCCCTCTTTCTTTCTCTAGCTATCTATCCATGATCCTTTACTAAAAAATAGCTTTCTGTTGCAATTCTCCAGCTCATTTAAAGTGTTCATAATTATTAAAGTTACTTGCATCTTTTTTTTTTATAGGACCTCCATCTCCAGGCTTAATAATTTTACCCGTGTTGAGCCTACTCTGCGGTTATTGGGGATCTCCTTTGACATAAATACAGCCCAGGACCTGATGCAGGAGAAGCGGGGTGTTGCCACACGTCTCCTTTACCAGCTCTATGTCTCACTTGAAAAGAAGAAGAAAGCAGAGATCAGCAGCACATTGATGGAAATGATGCAGCCTGCGGCCACTGCTGGCCTGAACAAAAAAGAACATGAGATCTACTCTGATGTAAGGGGGGCTGTATAGATGTATGTGTAGTATGTGCATGTGGTTATTGAGTAATGTCGTGTTTTGTTTTGTAGGAATGTATTGCGATAAGTAGTCTTGCTCTGTGCCAATGAAGTATGGCAACTCTGACTGTCCTTTAGTCTTTCAGTCAGTCAATGGTTTTATGTTTTAAAATGACATTATTACTTTCATGTCACATTAATATCTACAAAACTTGCATTTTTAAGCATTTTACTGCCTTTCTTTTTACATAGCGACTGCATCAGGTGGTGAAACGTGATGCAGAGCTGAAGCTTCAGAAAATTACTCAGCACTATGAGAAGAAATGCCTGCAACTGAATGACGGGTTTTTGATGACCCATCCCATCCCGCAAAAGAGACAACTCAGAGACCAGGATCAGGAGAGGGTGAAGAATATTGAGAAGGTACTGGAGACCATGGAAAGTAAAATACAGTGTTGTAATACATTCCCTTGTATTCATGTAATGTAAGGTCACAATTTATAGCCAGATTTTAATAATAATAAATTTAATAATAAATTTATTTATATAGCACCTTTCATAACATAAATGCAGCTCAAAGTGCTTAACAAGAAAGAGAAATTAAAAACAAAGAACATATTTAAAATAAGTAACATTAAAACAGTAAAAGAAAGAAAGTACACAAAAAAGAGAAATTAAAATCAAAGGACATATTTAAAATAAGAACATTAAAACAGTAAAAAAAAAATGGTAGTAAAATGCATAGTGGGATAAAATAACTAAGAGCAGCAAGAGCAATTTAAGAGATAAAAACCATAAAACAATGTAAAGGAACTATCTAAAGGGGGTTGACACAATTAAAAGCAAGACCATAAAAGTAGGTTTTGAGCTGCTTCTTAAAATGATCAACAGAGGTTGCTTGTCTGATCTGTTGTGGGAGCATGTTCCAGATCTTGGGTGCATAATTACAAAAGGCTGCCTCACCGTACTTTTTGCTACTAGACCATGGCACATTTAGCAGGCCGGCGTTAAGCGATCTGAGTGAGCGGTTAGGAACATACTCTGACAGACGATCAGACAGGTATGAAGGTGCTAAGCCATTTTGTGTTTTAAAAACAAGTAAAAGAATTTTAAAATCAATCCTCAACGTTACTGGTAACCAGTGCAAAGATGCTAATGTAGGTGTGATATGATCTCTTTTCTTGGTTTTAGTTAAAATTCTGGCTGCTGAATTCTGGACAAGTTGTAGCCGGTCAGTTGTTTTTTTCGGCAAACCAGAATAAAGTGCGTTACAGTAGTCTAAGCGTGAGAAAACAAATGCATGAGTGAGTTTTTTAGCATCTTCCAAAGAAATGTAGGGTCTGACTCTTGCAATGTTTCTTAACTGATAAAAAGCTGTTTTTGTAACGTTGCTGATATGACTTTTAAAATTCAGTTCAGAGTCTAAAATAACACCCAGGTTTTTAACTTTTGGCTTAATCTGTAGGGCCAGGTTTCCAAGCCTGCTGGAGATGTCTTCTCTCTGTGCATCAGTACCTATGATCAGAACTTCAGTTTTTTCTTCGTTTAATTTAAGAAAATTTCCACTCATCCACTGAGAAATGCTAGAGAGACAACTGATCAGAGGTTTCAGGGCATCCTTATCGTCTGGCGCTACAGATAAGTACAGCTGTGTGTCATCTGCATAAAAGTGAAAATTTACACCATGATCACGGACAATCATTCCAAGTGGAAGCATATACAGTGAAAACAGAAGCGGACCAAGAATTGAACCCTGAGGAACACCAAAGAGGAGATCACGCTTGTCTGACACGTGTTCACCAAGACTAACAGAGTAGCTTCTGCCTGTGAGGTAGCTTCTAAACCAGTTTAGTGCTGTTCCAGAGAGTCCAACCCAACTTTCTAGTCGGTTTAGGAGAATGCTATGGTCGATTGTATCGAACGCAGCACTTAAATCAAGAAGGATTTTTAGATTAAGAAAGTCCACAGTTTACATCTTTATCGCCTTTTTACATATTGATTCTCATTCTCAAATATCACACAATTACAATTCTTTGCTGTATTTTGGTGTTGGACATTACTTTAATATTATACCAGTAATGAGTGAAAAACCTACACTTGAACCCCAGGTGCTTGATGATGGAATAAAAAAAAGCTCATGCTAATGACAGTGGGGAACTGTTTATGTTGCAGCGCCAGGTGTGTCGTGAGAGGCACAATGGCATCATGACTCATAACCAGGCCACTTTTGTCCAAGTGCCTAAGCCACCTCCGTACACGTCACAGCTCAACCTAAAGAGGAGACAACAGCAGAAGCAACGCCGAGAACAACAGGCACAGGTGTGATCAGGATTAAATAATGATGTGATAATTTCATTTTCGGCTTGCTGACACAGGGTCAGCTATAGTGTGGTTCCCATAGAGGCTGTTGCTTGTGGTAATAGGCCTTCAATATAAATAGAAGTCCCCTCACAAAACATCATTTATCCTTTGCTTTACAGAAATCCAGGTAAAAAAGTTTTGTTTTTATGTTTGCCATATGTCCAGATCTTCAAAAACCAAAACCTTGTTCATGCTTAACAGCTGAGAGGGGGGATTAATTCTAATTCAATATCTCTGCTAAGGTTTTCCCTGCGATTTTTCAGATGTATTAGGAATTTCAATTAATGCCCCTCTGTATACAATACTAACTCTAAGGCCATTGTCATGCCACAAGTTCGACAACAATGTCTCACAGCACACACAGACACCATATGAATTATATGGGTTTGTTTGTCTTTCTGATATTATTGCAATATATGTTAATTTGTCTGCAGAGGGTCCAGACTGACATAGACCAGTTTGAGACAAAGAAGAAACTGGCTACTTGTGGTTTTGCTTCCTTATCAAGGTGAGAGAAAAGGAAACATTCACTAAATTGATTTTGTATTGTGTGGTATTATTATCTAGTGTTAATGTTTGTATCAATGTTTTATGACAACCTAAGATATTCAGCATTATACATTAGGACAGTGTCTTCATTAAGTGATTTGGCTCATTTCAACTCTAGTGGTCAGTCCTTCTCTGGAGAGTTTCCTCGCAATGGCAGCAGCCAGGGCTGTGAGGTCCCTGGAAGTGGAACTAAGCTGATATTGCAATCCAATAGCAAGTATATACAGGATGTGCGGCAGAGGCTGGAGAAGAGTGCTAAGACTCATGAGCAGAGAGAGAAAATACAAGACAGATTGTTGGTGGAGCTGCTCAAGACACATGAAGCTCAAGAGGTGAAACTTCCAGTTTTTGTAAACCATACGAAAACATTTTTTAAATAAATCTCACACATCCCACTCTCTTTCACTGTATGCAGTCAGTTAGTCATGATTTGTCATTTTGACCCAAAATCATTCAACTGATGAGCCCCCTCTGCCTCGTCCTGCAGGAGGCACGGCGAGAGGACCAGCTGGTGAAGCATCTGACGTGTCAGACTCAGCAGGAGCAGCGTTTGGCAACTCAGCTCCTTCAAATACGCGTGCAGAAGGACCGGATCCGGGGGAACCGCCTGTTCAGAGAGCAGCAGTACAAGCAGCGGAGAGAGAGGGACTTCCAGGAAGCTCTGGAGAGGGAGGCGGTGAGATAGGATGAATGAAGAAGAAGAATGATCCTCTCTATTGTTGCTTCGTAATAGGCTGTCAGTGATAGTTTGAGTACTGTCATAGGGGGAGAGAGGGAGGAAAGGATAGATTTTGACCAAATAAATCGTGTATCTCTGATGTATACAAGCAACAACTGTATCTGTTATGTCCTTTGAGTGATCACGCTTATACTGCAGATGACAGATTTAGCTAAAAAGAAGGTAGATACTTTGATATATGCCTTGCAAAGGATAACAGTCATGGTTCATCAAGGTTTCAGTGTTAAATATTCAGTATGCCGTAGTGAATAATAAATGACCTATGTATCATCTTTAATCTGTTTAGTTTCTTAAAACTGGTGATTAGCAGGAACATTTCTGTCATGCCTTCTCCACTCATTCCATCTTTCTGACTGGGGCCTGGTCTAGGCTTTGGCTCAGCAGGCTAAGTTGGAACGTGCCGAAGAGATCAGAAAGGAGCTTGAATTCTGTAACAGAATTGCTGCTGAGCGAGCTCAAAGCAGATACAAGAAGCACTTTAACATCTGCAAGGACATTTTGGAGCAGATAGTGGACTTGGCCACCAAGGTTGGAGAATATCGACTGCTCACTGGGAAGTACGTAACACAGTTGCTTTTAATGATGCAGTAGAAACATGTACATGGTATTTGGGTTTGAAACATCCAAACTGACTCTTGTTGAGTCAGTTGATAAATATGTGGAAGTTCCAAAATGTGTTGTGAACATTGTGTCTTTTGGTAGTTACCAAGTATTATCACAAATGATTGTAAAAGTTAGTTTTAAGAGCTGAATGTACTCTGGCTGTAAAGACATTTCGACTATTGCCACTGAGGAGGTGATGGGACAAGTCCACTGCTGTGTCTGCAAATTTTATTTATTTATGCTTGAACAAAGTTTCCATTCAAGCGCAAACATTATATCAAAGTTTTTTTCTCTATTTTCAAAGTAGAATAGGCAGCTTTTTTTGTTTTAAAAGACATAGACTCAGGGACAGAATGGGTAAATATAGATATTCCTTCAACTGAAGGAAATCTGGGCAAATGTCTAATAACACTGGGTGAGTAGCAGACAAGAACACCAGAGCATGACACATAAGTAATCCGTGTAAGTTCAGCTTGACTTAGTTCAAGACAAGCAAAGGTCAAAGCGAGGAGATCAGGCAAACAGGCAAACTCAAGAATAAAGACAAAATTTCAGACAGGCAAGTCAGGCAAAACAGTAATCAATCAAATCTGGCGGAGTGTGAGTGCTGAGGAACTGATGAGCGAATGAGCTGCAGGTGAGGAGGTGGGCAGGAACTAGGGGAAGAGCAGGAGGAAGTGACAGGGTATGAAATGACAAAAGAGTTACTGATATGGCATGAAAACAGAAAAGATAAAGAAATACAATAAGAGTTGGCAAGGGTTGTGACAAAATCACCCTTTAAGTATTTATTTGTTGCTATTTTTCATCTTCGTTTTATTGTTTTTCTTTCTTTCTACATCAAAACATTAAAGGTGTATTAGGAAAGTATTCACAAACTGAAATCTGACTGAAATCTTTAATGTACTGTATGAAACTGAAGCATTGCAGTACGGTGCTGATTCAGGTGCGAGTCAAAAGCGTGTTAAAACATTACCAATATTGAAAACGTTCTTGCACAGCTGACCAGTGGTCAAATAAAATCCATAGATGTCAACACCCTGTCTGCTTCTTCTCGTGATCAAATAAATAATTCCCACTACGCACCATGCACAGATTTGCACTGCCCACACAACCTTACTCAATATTCACTTTTATCTGTCTTGATACCGAGGTTTTACATATCCAGAACACTTTGATTTATTTTGAATCTATTTGGACATATGCACTGATTAAATCTAGATTTTCCTTGTGTCATTTTTTTCTGCTGTCATGTCCAGTCTGGTTCCAGGGAAGTCGATGAGAGAGTGGAGGGAATTGCTGCTCAGTGGTCTGCCTCTCTATGAGCCGATTAAGTCCCAGCAGCCAGGGTTTGAGTTCTCTACACCACTAGATCCCACAGAGCTTAAGAAGCAGGAGATACTCAAAACCCAGGACTATGATGAATACACTGTGAGTTTAAGACATGAGTGCAGTGTTTTTAAATCATGTGTGTACACGTGTTTGCACTTGAAATTAAGCCCTGAACTGACTGAATACTGAAGATCCTCCATATGTCATGCTTGTCAGAACATGGTAGGTGAGTGGGCATGGCCGGAGGAAGCAGGGGAGGCCAAATTACCCCTGACCAACAACAACATTCTCGGGCATATTGTCGTGCGACTGAGGAACATTGTTCATCCAACTGTTGCTGAACCCTCGTCACCTTCATTCCCTCACTTCACCCTCAAGGCCTGTGTCCTTGGCAAGTTTTGCTCTGGCAAGACCACCTGCCTGGCCCAGTTTGCTGAAGGTACATGGCAAGACGGATGAAAGCATACACACAAACACCATTTCACACAAAATTAATTATGTGTTCACTGAAATGATGTAGTGAAAATGTGTGGAGAGAGACTGTATGACTTATTTGTTGCTGGGTATGTTCTTTTCTGGTTTAGCCCATGGCATTTATGTCTTATCAGCTGACACACTGATTGAGGAGGCGTTGCATGCTTACCGGAATGGAAAGGAGGTGAGTCAGATTAACAGTAAAATGATTTTTCAGGACCGTAAAATCTCACTAGTCTCTCCTGCCGGTGCCAAAAAATGTATAAACTTGTAAACACGTGGCCTTCAGTGATCTTAAATGTTTCACTTTCTCAAACAACAATTTTTGGACAAAATTTACAGGTCAAAGAGCACCAAGGAGAGAAAGACAATGAGCAACTGCTCACATCCTCCACATCACTGAAGCCTGGTGGGTTACTGAAGCCAGCATGACTCTTTTCTGTGCTATTTCATATTATACATTTCAGTATGTTGCTATGCTTGTGATAAAAATGCACTAGATATTAAAGGTCTAGTGTGTAGGATTTAGTGACATCTAGCTATGAGGTTGCAGATTGCAACTAAGTGAAACTTCTTTAGTGTGCCAAGTGTGTAGAAGAACTATAGTAAGCAGATGCAAAAGCGTGAATGGCTTTATCTAGAGGAGTATAAGCAGTATTAAGGAGTATTTAAGGAGTATTGCCCAGTTGCTTGTTGGGATAGGTGTTTACTCATAATTTGCTGCTTTTCAGATCATGACACTGAAGAGGAAAGTAGAGACAGCAATGTAAGAGTAAGTGTTGCTTGTGATCTTCTGACTCTATTTTGTGTTTACTTATACAAAATCTAAGCTGTCTTTAATTTATGTCACTAACCAACCTGATGCATTTTTCCCTTGCTGATATATTAAACATTGAAATATTGAGTAAGAAACATTTTTTTCCAGAAGTGATTTGTACTTAGTTGAAAGGAAATTTCTTTTCCTGCTTACCTGTGCCCCTTATCCAGCTGTCTACTCAGGCCTTGCAGGGCGCAGCTGCCGAAAAAGAGCTTAGGAAAGGTGACGCCATTCCTAATGAGCTGTTAGTGGAGATCATAATAGAGGCTATCAGGTAAGCACATTATCTATATTGCTATAAAATGTTGTACATGGAATTTAGTCTATTGTATTATTGCAATTTAGAAATCACAGCGATACAGTCCTACCTTTGTATACAGTGCGGACAAACTAAACAGCAACTCCATAAGCTCTCTCTAGACAGTGTAATAGTTGTTGTGTCCTTACTAGGCGGATTCCAGCTCAGTCAGGTTGGATCCTGGATGGCTTTCCAGTGGACATCACCCAGGCTCACCTGCTAGAGAAAGCCCTGGGTGGGTCTGTAGATGAAGGGAATAGTGTTGTGAGCAGCAGTACGAACCTTGCTGCTGATCCTAATCCACCCAGACCTCCAACACCCCCACCTCCTGTTCTGGATGTGGCTCTGCTGCTGGATATCTCTGATGAGTGCGTGGTCAGACGTCCATTCAGTCAGACGGGTATGTTATACTAGTGGGAACCAACTAATGTCACGTTTTTGTGTGCGCCCACACATTATCTGTTAGATGGTGTGTGCATTAATACCTATAAACAATATCCACTTAAATTTTAATTGTATGTCTGTGTGTTAATGTTGTTCTCTTGCTCTCAAACCTGGTTCAGATACAGATAATACTGCTGCTACAACCTCCCATCCCACAGACAGGAACTTGTATGTAGCACAGATTCCACACAGGTAAAACAAAAAAAAGAAGAACCAAATGGAAAGCTAAAACTAAGTTAACACATTGCCGCTACTGCATGACTATGGGTCTTATATTTAATATTCTTTTCCCCCTCAAGGATCACAGCTTTTCAGGACACTTGGCCAAAACTAGAGAAATGGTATGGTGGAAAGCAAAACATTTTGGTTCGTGTTGATGCAGATTTAGACAAGGAGGAGCTTTACAAAAGGGTGGAGTCTGTCTTGCTGCACGTTATGATGCAAAAACGGGAAGGTAACTCATCATCATTTAGGTATTAAGTGAATATCATAAGATTTGATAAGAAAAAAGGGGTTCAAATAAATATATTTTTTATTTTTATCAGATGCTGCTGGTGAGATTCTGTCTGTTGCTAAACTAAATGATGTGTATTAGTAAATATTTCTGTCCCAAAAGAGATGCAATTTCTACTCACAATATTCTGATATATTCCCTCATTAGCTCTTGCCTCTCCTGGTGAAGATGTTGTGTTGGACAGTGGGAAAGTTCTTGACTCCTCATTTACAGCAACACATCCACCTGTAGATCAACCTCAGGCCCTCACAGACAGTGTCCCTGGCCCCACTGAGTCTTACTCCAGCCTTAAAGAGGACAAAGTCCAAAGTGTGAAGTCACTCTCTAAATCCAACACACACTCTCCCAGAGGTGATTTGAACAACATGCTGTGGATTGCACAGTTAAATTGCTATTTTGAAGTCTCAAAAAAATCTTCAAATTGACGATTTATAAATTATATCTACTGACCATAAACATGATTAATTTGACTTTATTATAGTGATGAGATATACTTTTCCTCTGGCTAATTAATAGGGCACTCTAGGAAGGCGTCAACATCCTCAGTGACCAATGACGACTCTCAGGGAGTCCCCAAGAACTCACCTGAGTCTGCCTCTCCCTGCCCAGGTTCATCCAGCTGGGTCTATGTGGACGATCCCCTTCCTCCAGTAGGATACAACTTTTTCTTTTTTTGTCTGTCAGAGTTAGAGATTTACACCTAATCTCTTTCTACACTGAAAAATCTGGTTTTGTCAGTGTCATGTCATTCAGATGCACTCACAGGGTGTTACCACGGGGTGGCCCTCTAACATGATTCAGCCTTTGGACCTGTGGTTTCCCAACTGTATTGTCCTTCAGACTCTGTTGCCAACTAAGTTGATGAAAATGCATGTTATGTGATATATTTCTGAAATCTGTTGCATTACTTCACCTTCCCATCTCTATCTTTAGGAGATGCCAGAGCACCTGTGCCAGCTTTGGGACACAGTTTGTGATTCCTACGTGAACAATGTAAAGACAGTGACACAGCAGCTGCGCTCACAACGCGCTGTTATTGACTGTCACCTTTTCAACATCAGGTATCCTGCCAGGCCTTTGAAGTAGTGTGAACATGGTTTATTTCAAGTAGTACACTAAATACTGATAAGCACAAAACTATGCCAGTCTACTCTCCATTCTTATATTTGATATCTAAAGCTGAAAATGCAGCTAGATACAATTGAACAAATGAGTACAGTTATTTTTGGGTACAACTGGATGTGACCCAAATATTCATACCATTAGGTCCTTTGTCTGAAATATTTACAAATAAAAGAGGACATTTATGTATTTTAAAAAGTATCTCTGATAAATATTACAAGTATTGCTTTGTAAGTATTGTCTGGTTCCCTGTATCTGTAGAGAGGAGTACAAACATTACCTGGGGCGTCCAGACTTGAAGCAGGAGTTAGTGTCTCATTGGCAGAAGGACTTCAACAACGTACCTGATGATATGAGAGAAGACGAGGATACCAAGGCAGAGCTACACCTGAGACTGGATGTGAGATCAGTTTGTGATATAATACAACATAAATATTCTTAAACTGATAATGAAGATCCTTCAGAAACCTTAATAAATGAAAATGTTGAGATGTTTATCCTGATGTGGATGTGGATCCTGTGTGCAGGAACTGCGTGAGCGTTTGTGGGACATTGGTGACAAGCGTAAAGAGGAGGACGAGCAAGAGAAGGCTGCTCTTGTGGATAATGGCTGGTTGGAGGAACACACTGCTGTCCTCATCAACCATCACTCTGTACTCATGCAGGTACTTTTCTGTTTCTGTGAAACCATATGACTGAACAAACATTTCAGTTTTTTGGCTATAGTTTATAAGCTCATGGTGTAGACAGTTTCCTTTATTTTGTGTGTTTTGAACCTGTTCTATTGCTTCTGTTCGGCCCCTGTTGTGTTTATGGTGTATAGGCACACAAATGTCTTGTTTGCATCTCTTCAGTTTGACTGTCAGAACCATAACGTTGGATTTTTTGTGTTGTATAGATAGAGTTGGACCGTTTCCAGGACACACTGTATATTCTCAGAGTTTACTATTTGAGCATGCACAGACAGGAGCCTCCTGAGCTACCCTCCATGTTGGATCGTATCCCCCTACTGAACACCCCAGAAATTAAGGATCAGGATGAGAGGCAAGTAACACACTCTTGATAGCAACCTAATCATGTTACTACAAGATAAAAAATAACTTGAATAGCTATATGTGAATAGTTTTTGGCTAATGAGTGCAGAAAGTGAATGATTTATTTTGTTCCACAAGTACCAGGTCAGCAGTGACCAAGTCACCAAGTGTGTGTAGTCAGATGGATAACAGAGAGGGCAAGAGGAAAACTAAACAGTAAGGGAGAGGCACAACAGCACATAGTATTTCCTTTAGGTTTTCTGCATTGTGTTTGAGACATGAAGTGTATGTTGTCATTTCCTCACAGTCCAAATGCTCCTCAGCACAAACACAAACTCACATAAACAATTTGCTCCTCTCCTCCCATTTACCCCTCCTCCCCAGCCGTCCTGACTCCAAGATGAAAAACGAGAGCCAGGCAGAACCTGTCAAGGTCCTGTCAAATCCTTTTGTTATTATAGAATCTACGATCTACTAACAAAGGACTTTCATTGATATTATATATCCTGCTATCTTTGTTAAGTTTTCTTGTTCTTAGAATTTTAATGTAGTTTGTAAAATTGTGCCTCAAAACAATCCCAAACACTCCAAAATATGTTTATGATGATGTGCTGATATACATTCTTATGGTAAGAGATGTTAACCCTTTTATTATTAACTCCAGCCACCCCATGAGAAACTGATCTCCGACTACGAGGAGGCACTCACGGCCATCAGCAAACTGGTAATGCTTTGCATGTGAGAGCTTGCATGAGCATATTTTGGAGGTATGAATATATATTTTTAATTCCTGATGTGTATGGATCATACACGTGTGTAGGTGTCAGCAGAAGGCCACCAGGGGGAGACGAAAGAGCAGACAGAGGGACAACAAGAGAAGGAGAGGGCGAAGGCATCTGCAAGTTCAAACAAGAGGGAAAAAGGGAAGCAGTCATCAAAAAAACAGAGAGGTATGTCTTTTGCAAGGTATTAAGAAAAGGGAGGAGAGAGGTGCCTTTCCTACATGCACTGTGTGTTTCAGAAGGCCTTCTACATCATTATCTTCCTGCAAATCTCGTTATTTTAGGTCCACCATCGTCACAGCCAGCACCCAGCCCTGCACCGGCTGATGACAAAAACTCAGAGAAGACTCATAATCAACTACTCACAAACAAATTACATAAAGAATACGCAGCCGCACTGGATTATGAGGGTATGCACAGACAGAGATTCAGTAGTTTCTTTGTATCATATAAAGTATATTTAATTTTCATATTACATTTTGTCAATGCTCCTGTTTTTTAAGAACTGTAACATTTTATATATACATATGTATGTGCAGGCGAGTCTTTGATTATTCCTTTGTGTATTTTCATATGTGCACATACACATGCATGAATGTGCGTACATTATCAGTATGCTCATATAGTTGTGTTCTTCTTTTTTCCTGTATGTGTGTGTGTGTGTGTGTGTGTGTGTTTTCCAGCGAATGCAGCAAAGGTGCGCATTGCGCTGTTGAAAGGTCATGGTCTGGTGATGGTGCACTCCCTGCAAAGCAGAGCAGAAGAGACATTAAGCAGCATGAAGAAGTCGTTAGAAGCACACTATCTAGCAGAGATGAAAAGGTATGGTACAGTACGGTGTGGGCCATGTGTGCATGTGAATGACGCAGCAATAGTGTTTCACCACCCTGTCCCTGTTTTATCAATGTTGCTGTTTTTGATCGGTGTGTGATAAATGCTTTATGTTTTATCTCCATGTCATGTCATTATGCTATATGTGTGTGTGTATATATGTGAGCCCCCAGGACTGAATTATTGGACTTGTGTTTAACTGTTTTTTAACAAAAAAGATTGGCAAAAAAGTCATGGAACATAAAGCATATCCGAATTAATGAAAGCCCTCTAAAAACTAGGTTTTAGTCTCTGTTAAGAATGAGGCATTTCATTTTCTCTTAACACATTTGAGCCTGGTCAGAGACCGTTTTTGTTACTAATTATACACAGAAGACGTATGTGATGTTTCATTTGTATCTGTCTACTTTTCTCTAGTATTGACCAACTATCAGAAGTGGTTTGCCACCACATAAAGACTGGTGCTAAGTTGCAGAATGAGCTGGTGTTGGTACGTAATGATTTCATAATTGTGTTGATTTTTTTTTAATTTTTTTTGTGAAGACACCTATCTACCACAGGTAGGTGTGGTGTGGTGGTCACTAGTTACAGGTTAGCTACTGCAGGATGAAATCTCATTTGCTCTTCCAGCGTGTGACCACCACAGTCTCCTTTACCCCAGTCCTCCCTTTTTAAGATTCTCTATATTCTCTTCACCAGCAATGTACTGACTTCTACCTGAATGGAGACTGCCACATGGTGGCAGGCTCCCCGCCACCCCCTCCCCATCCACCGCCTCTGGAGAAACCCACACGATCCACCCCGACCATCATTCAGCTAGAGTCACTCCACCAAGCGCTATGCAATATTGCTCCATCAGGTTGGTGCAAGGCAAGGGAGACAAGTTGCAATGTTCTCGGGTCTATTAATCCACCTATCCATCCATCCGTTTACCCTTTTCCTTTCAATCTGACTTTCAGGCCTCATGTCCAGTTCTGAGTTCTCCAGTTTGCTCAGGGATATAATCTCTGTTAACATGGGCAGAGACACCTTGCCTGAGACCTGGATCAATATGAATGAAACACAGGTACTCTTTAAAGTATTCCACAGACTCTTTTCTCTCCTCGCCTCATAGCACCGAAGTCTACTAGGAGGAGAATTTATGAGCAATTTAGAAGACACAAAATATTCCTGCTCCATATCATCTGCTTACCATCACATGTCTTACAGGAGCATTGTTCTTTTCTCTCCTGTCCACAGTTGATGGAGCTTGTATCTCTGCTAATGGGTGACAATGAGCTGATAGACTGGCGTCGATTTCTGCTCAGTGCTGCCCTCCCTTGGCTGTTTCCATCCTTATCACAGCTTCTGGTCGTGCTACGTGGTTTCAAGGCAGCAGATACCGGCAACACAGGCTATATAAACGAGGAGCAGTACCTACAGGTCTCTACGCACACACAGACTCAGACATGTACTATGAATTCAGGACATTATGTCCTTCCACTCTGGATAAACCTGTGTCTACAAGTTATCTATCTACACACAACATGGCCCATCTTTGTTCTTGTGGCCTTACTAACATGCACTAAGACTCTCTTTCTACAAGCAGGCCAGGGTTCAAGTCAACATGACAACACATTTGCTATATATTGTATACAATAAAACTGCAGCTCCCTGAACATAAATATAAATGTTTATGTTACTCCTTTTGCCAACTTTCTTAACAGACAGAGTTGTGGTTTTCCAGTGAAAGCGTTCAGCCCATCCCTGAGGACCCCTCTGAGCCGCTACCTTATGACCGTCTGGCTAACCTACGCAAGGTAAGTACCTGTAAAGCCTATTTAACTCCAGGTTAAGGTAAGCTTTTATTATTCAAGTGGTCATGGTACACAAACATCTTAAGGCATAAAAAGAATAAACAAAGACAAGAGAGTAATGAAAGAACATAAATAGAGCATTACTCAACTCTTAATTACTGTAAGAGGATTTCTCTGCTGTTTTCAATTATATCTATAACAGAAATTACTTATAAAAGATACAGTCATCACAGTTCAATCCACTTTGTTTTAAGCCTCAGAGGAATCAAACCTGAACATCCTGTGTTTACTGTGCATCCTAATCAACTGCATTACACATAATAAGTAAAATAGATTAACAGTAACATTTGCATCTGTTCTTCTTCTTAGTTCTTCTTCCAGTTGTTTGCGGACCGCTCTTTCTCTCCCCCTCGACTGGACTATGTGTCCATGCTGCAGTACTTTGCAGCCGACCCTAACCCCAGACAGGGCTTCATCAGAGCACTTAGTGTAGTGCTGGGCAAACATCTCAAGCACTCCTCACCAGGCCATCTTGTCAAGGTGAGTAAATTAATGTACAAAGAAAAGTCATTCCAAGAGCTCTTCTTCTTTTCCTTCTGTCTTGAGAAATATTATTTTCTGTCACCAGTGTCGTCAGGTGCTCCAGAATCATAATAGAAACCAGTTAAACAATGATTTTGTAACAGCAAGTGTCAAATCATGTGAGTGTCCACGTTTGTCTTTAGTACAAACTATTGCACACTAATGGGGCAGTATCTTTATGTTATGTGTTCACAGTCTATGCCCAGTATAGATGAGGCTGCAGAGCTCAGCTCCTCAGAACTTGATGGAGACCACAAGGAAGAAGAGACTCTGTGTGCATCAAGCAGTTCGCTGGAGGAACAGGAAGTGTCCATCCCTGCTCTCCTTGCTGTCATCTGCCACAATGTCACCAAGATGAAAGACGACAACCTCCTTCCTCCAGGCTGCTCCAGGAGTCAGGAGGAGCTCACTGAGGTATAAATGTTCAAACTTATTTTAGTAATGCATATTTTATCTCTTTTCACAGGAGGTAACATCACACAAAACAAAGACAATAAATAAATTGTAGTAAAATAAAACAGACCACTGTAACAATAGAATACATGGTAGGTATAACTGTACCTCCTATATCAACATGATAGTAACGACCAGGGCAAGTATTACTGAACATATGGCTGCTATTCACATGTCCAATAGTAACGATATATAGGGCAATCATTGCATTACATTGCTACCCTTTATATCTAAATAAATATGACCATCCCTTACATGTGCTGATTGAAACTGGGCTTTTAAGGCGATACATAAATCAATGGATGAAGTAATTAAAGGTCCAGTGTGTACGATTAAGGGGGTTTATTGGCAAAGTGAATATAATAATAATAGCTATGTTTTTTATTAGTTTATAATCGCCTGAAAACAAGAGTTGTTGTGTTTTCGTCACCTTATAATGAGGTGTTTTTTTCTACATACAGAGCGGGTCCACGTCCATGGAGTCTGCCGTATTGCTTCTACAGTAGCCCAGAACAGACAAGCCAAACACTGTCTCTGGATAGGGCCTCTTGCATTTTCATGTTTTGAATCGACCACTATAGTTCTCCTACACACTTGGCAAACGTGAGACATTTCAGTTGGGCAGTAAATACAGTAAATTTTTGACTAAATGTTGTAAAATGTATGAGGTTTAATTTTCAATTCAGCAAGATTTTGTTTTCTATTATATTTTCATCATTTTACCATCGATGTGCATATAAAGGCATGATCTTTTTTTTCGATTCAGCTGCAAATGCAACTAGTAGGGGGGACTAGCAATTTTTTATGGTTTTGTATGAAATTCACCATTAATAGGTTACTTTTTACAGCAGTGTACATTTTACAGGGACAGTTCAGGGACATCCCATGAGGATTTTTTATTGCCATTATAATTTTGATATTACAGTCCACACCTTTATTTACATAATTAACTTAAAATAAATGAGGCTACACGTTTTTTCATGATGGGGGTAAAATGCAGGCAAAGAAAAAAACATTATACTAAAGCTATTAATAGTTTTAACTTACTGATTCTGTGGGTTTGCAGAATACCTTAATGCATTTTAAAGGTTATGCTGTTTATCCTTAAAATGTATTTTCTAAGCAACATTATTAACCACATTATTAAAACAAAACTCCTCCCTCATGATAATACTCTTTATCTCTTTTGGCCTCTAGCAACTGGTGCATATGTTCAGCGAGCTGGGCTACAAGCCTGAGGACTGTGTCCCCTTCTCCGTTCTGTCCCAGCATCATTTCATCCAGGGTCTGATGGAAACCTCAACACGCTACCAGCTTGTAGTAAGTCTCTGTGAGTCTCTGACTCATCTGTCAGTGTGTGTTAGATGAGAATCCAAAAACAGCACACCTCTTGTCCTCTGCTGCTGCGATCAGTCACACATGCTTATTATCCAGAGTATCCACCATCATGTGTTTTAACATACTCAAACCTACATGAGGATTCACCCTCATCTCCCGTCTCTCTCCCCCTCACCACCTTTTGTGTCCTGTCTTTTTTTTAATCTTCATCTCTCAAACTTCTCTCTCTGTTTGTCTCTCAGAACATTCACAGAGTGCTGCTGGCCCATCAGGACGAAGCAGAAGCTAACGGCTTGACAGTTTCCTAAAGGATAAGACATATACCGTGCATATACATACTGCGGTCTGCATCACAGAGAACTCTGTCACTCAGGAAATGCTAAAGATGTTGCTGTGGCTACTTTGAAGTATTCTCATTACTCTTACATTTTAAATGTTTGTTGAAATGTATCGCTTATTTCAGTATTAAATCAATACATCTGCAACCTTGCGGTCAGTTTGTAGAAATGTCTATAACTGATGAAGAGTGGAATCGCAACAATAACATCAATAATGGCAGGATTGACCTCTCTTATTCACTTTTTTTTCCCCTGATACACTCCAGCAGTTTTTCTGACTGACTTGTTTTTCTAATGACCTCTCTGACACAGAAAAGCATTGGTTGTGGCTACAATGAGTGCATTGTCCAGGATAACCTACATGTCAAGCCTGACTTACCAGCAACTGCCTGCCAGGGCACCCACAACTCTACCAACGTCCATTCAGCAGTGATGATGTATTACGGTAGCTACTCTACTTAGCAGTCACTGCTGCCTGTTTGCCAGTCGAGTTACTGTGCATGCTGTGTTTAAAAAGGTGAAGTACATGTGTAAAAATAGGGACATGTAAAGATGAGTAATCAGTGCTGTTAGCTAACTTTTCATGTTACAAAATATAAAGCGACTTATTTCTGTTTCATTAATTTGAATTAGATACAGGTGTGACAATAAATATCATTATTATCATCAATATCTTCCTTCCTGTGCTTGTTGATGGAGGGGGTTACATTCTGTCAGCAGCCTTGAGAGAATGTTACTCCTGTTAACGTTTCCATTTGTCTAATTTGATACAACAAGGCTTGGGGAACCCCAACACCCCACCCCTCTGACCCACCTCCCTTCCTCTCTTTCCCTCCCTTTCATTACCGCTGCAGGTCCAAGGCTCTTGGGCTTCTCAGTGTCTGACTTTTAGAGAAAACAGAGCCGCTCACATTATGTCATACAGACAGAATCATACTCGCAGACTTGTCATCTCTAACCTGAGTAATATGGAATAAATTAGCACCTTATTTCGGACGTTTTACAGTTGTTCCAAGACACAGCGTACTGGCTGCATTCTAGGTCCTCTGAATAAGGATTTGGAATTCCCCTCGTATCGACTTGACACTGCAGACTGTACGCAAACAATGGGATCAAAAAGAAGACTTTCAGGACTTGAAGTGATGCGCTTAAAAGACGAGTTTATCAAGAGTGTGAATTTTCTCTTTTATGCTTGTAATCCTGCGTTTTGCTTTCCTAATGTCTTGTGGAAAATTTTCCATTTGTCTGGATCAGATTTCTGTTTTTGAGGCTGTTTGCCCCAGTTACTCACTGGATCCAACTTTCTTTCTCACAAGGAGTTCTTGTTGACGCAGCAAGGTTTACATTACAGTTTGTTTTTGAATTTGGAGACTATTTTAAGAGGACTTTGGCTGCAGGTCAGCGTGTGGTATTCCAACAACAACATGGGAATTGTATTTTGGATGTTTTCTCTTCTGGCTCTTCCACTCCTTCAGTCTGCCAAGATCCTGACTGTCTGTCTAATTGGTGAGTAGTGGAGCAGTGACTGTTAAAGTGTCCTTTACTAGTAGTATTAGAGATATTTAGACTGGTGAGTCAAGAAAGTGCTGTAAAACATACAGGTTGTTAAAGGTTTGTGAAGGAAAGTTGCTCCAGTATGTTTTTAATTCATGAGGTATGTTGCAAACAGCGAGCCATATGTACAGACAGCACAGTGATGACACAGTTATTCCATGTTGTCTCCTCTCCTCTCCTCCAGGAGGAAGCCACTACTTGTTATTTGATGAAATTTCTCACAACCTACATCAGCATGGCCATGAGGTCCGCATGCTCTTGCAGCTGGGAAACCCTGTGATTACAGGTCATACACTATATACACAAATATACAAACAGAGAAAAATCTTCTACACAAGTTTCTGTCCCTCCCTTTCTCTGATATCGTCACTCTAATTTTTATGTTAATGACTGCAAATTTCTGTTGAATGTCCTCCCAGGTTTTTCCTATGCAGGCCGTGCAGACAGTTACCAGAAGAGCACCTGGTCCTTAGGAGAGAAATACATCAAAGAATACAACAGCTGGTTCCTGGAGCAACAGAGACAGTTTTTATTGGGAAGGTATCGCATCGATTTTTAGGAGACATTGACTGAATTATGTTCATAGAAACAGACAAGCTCTCATAAGCGACCTAATCTTGTTTTCTTGAGTGTGGTTTTCCATCAGCTCCTGAATTTATCTAAACACCGATCCCCAATTTGTTTGTGATTTAGACTTCTGACCTTCTTTTATTAAAGTGAATTATAAACAGCATCGCATTGTATCAGATTTAAATTATATCTCCCTCCCCTGGTGTCTATTTTTGTCTTTCTCTTACTCTGTCATTTTTTCTTCCTCTCTCTTTCTTTCAGGGATAACTTTAATAACTTTCTAAACTTCATGGGGCACCTGTCCTATCAGTGCGACAAGCTGTTAGGGGATAAAGAGATAATAACTTTCCTCCAGAGGGAACGCTACAACATCGCCATCCTTGATGCTTTTAACCCCTGTTCCTTCATCCTGGCACACAAACTTGGTACATCTGCTGCTCATATCCCTCTATGTCATAATTACTACCATCCTTTAAATCTTAACATTACTACAGTTTATGTTATTTATAAATACCTCACCAGTTTATTATTATTATTTATTTATTTGTAAATTGGAGATGTTTTTAAACATGTTAATTCAAACTAATTGTGAGAAAGATCTGTAGTGTTTTATTTTAAATCTATCTATAACTGTCTCATGCACTTTACTCTTGATTTGCCCCAGGTGTCAGCTACATAGCTTTCTATCCTGGCACTCTGAACGGTCCTCTGTCCATCGATCTCCCCAGCCCACTCTCCTACATCCCAGTCTTTGGCTCCCAGCTGTCCGACCACATGAACCTCTGGGGTCGTGCAAAGAACTTCTTTTATTCTGTCTTGGCTCCTGTAGGTAAGGATGGTGTTAAATAGAAGATCATACAGTGTCAAGGGGATTATCTGGTTTTCCTTACACACACATCTTTAGTACACACCGTAATGTAGACATATTTTATATAAGCTCCTTTTTGGATATCATGAATACAGGTTTTTACATACTCATTCTGTTCTAATAGAATGATAGTTCTGATTTTTTGAGGTGGGGTTGTATGAGGTAATTATCCATAGGCAGTGTATTTCTTAAAGTAGATGTCTGTCAGCATGCACCCAGGTTGGGGAAGCAGCAGGAGTGCTGACTCAGAAGCGTTGTACTGCTGTGGATGGAGGGAAGCAGCCAAATGTTTTTTCGCCACCAAAAAAAGTTCCCCCTAAAAAAATCTATAACAGTTTAAATGTAGGCTAATATTTCTACTGCTTCACTTTGCCGTCAGATTGCAGTTAACGATTATCTTGAACATGGGAGCTGCTGCCCCTGTCCACAGCAGTACAATGCTTAGCTTCTGTGTCAATACTCCTGCCTGCCTCTCCAATCTAGGAGAATGCCGACTTCCATCTATTGTTTGTAATACACTGACTCTGGAAAAGTTTCTCATACAACCCCACTTCAAAAGATCCAAACTATCCCTTTAATGGCATTTCCTTGTGTCGCCATCTACTTTCCATTTCTTACTGACAGAATGTTCTGTGTTTGCAGCCAGCCAGAAAGTGATTTAGCTAATTAGCTAACAACTTAGTTATGATAATAAATCTGACTGGCTTTTCACAAGTGTCTATCATACTCTGTTGGTGTTTTTTGATTGTGTCTTGTGTCGTATATCAAAGGCCAGGAACTTGTATGGTCAGTGTTTAGGGAAGTAGCTGAGCGCCACCTTGAGTCAGGCTCACCACCTGGCGGTCTGAAGGAGTTACATCGAGGAGCTGAACTCTGGGCCTTCAACACCGACTTTTCACTGGAGTTTCCCCAGCCTCTTATGCCCTACACTGTATTGGTGGGAGGTCTGCTGAATAAACCTGCGAAGCCTCCAGAACAGGTTTCTTCACTTGTTACACATATCCAGATACATTAGTGAGACTGAGGTGTTCAAATTTCTCACTTTCTCAGTCTAAGTTCACTCCATCACTCTCTCTGCCTGCCTTACTCAACACTGCAAATTTTCCTTTGCATATTTCTTCTATTGCCTGTACCCTATCCCTTTCAATCCTCAGGATCTGGAGTTGTGGATCTCTAATTTTGGAGAGGCAGGTTTCATTGTAGTGACTCTAGGATCAATGGTCTCTTCAGTCTCAGTGGACCCTCTGCTTGTAGAGCTGGTGGCTGGCTTCTCCAGGATCCCTCAGGGGGTGCTCTGGAGGTATGGACACAAAAACAAACAAACTGGCATTTTCCATTAATGTCAGGATGTTCAGGGAAATGTTTAAACCTGCAGTGTTTTGCTTGAAGGTATGACTCCAAACGATGGCCATCTCACCTGGACAGACCTCCCAATCTCAGGCTGGTGGACTGGCTGCCTCTAAATGACCTGCTTGGTAGGAACAGTCTACATTTCTTACCCTAACCCTGTGTTACAAACATAATGGCAGGTTACATTATGATAGACTGACATAAGGCCTGTTTATTGTAGGAATTGTGGACTATCTGAAAGAAGACTAAAACAATGAATTTCAAGACAGATTTCTGTCGAGACTGCAGCAAACAGAGGCTGGGTCACTGCTGCACTGCAGCTCCGTTATTCTCAATTAATCCCTCCGTATTTAAAGACATACCACAAGCTTCAAGAGCTTGCTTTAAATGTACAGTAAATTTGTTTAATCATGAAGACTGTAAACAGAGTAAGATACAAATACAGTGTGAATGATCATGGATTTACCATCTGGTCTTTGCTCTGTGGCGTTATTTTATTGCTGTGCTTTAATTGATATCGACCGCATCATGGCAATAAAAATGACCCCACGTTGTTTAAGCCCTAACCTGTGAGACAGCCTGTTCTCATCTGGAGGTTTTATGAGCCCGTACTGCACCCAGACACTCTAACTTCCTTTGCTCGATAATGAAGCTTTCTCTATTTTCTGTTTACCCCAGGCCACAAAAAGGCGCGTCTGTTTATCACCCATGGTGGACAAAACAGTCTGCTCCAGGCAGTGTACCATGCTGTTCCTGTGCTTGGAATCCCTCTGTTTGGAGACCAGTTTGATAATGTGGTGAGGGCTGAAACAAAGGGACTTGGCCTCGCCATCAACCCCACACACATCACCAGGGAACTGCTCAGCTCCACTATTCAAACACTCATACAGGACATCAGGTTTGTGGATGGATGGATGGGCTAAATGTGTGATGCCAGTAGAGAACAGAGATGTCTGTAGCTATACTCCTTCTTTTCTCTCTCTTTATTGTTTCCCGTCATTTCTCTTCTTCCAGGTTCAAGTCTTCAGCTTTGTTCCTTAGCAGGATCCACAAGTCCCATCCTGTCCCTCCAGCCCTTCGACTCATCCAGTGGGTGGAGCACATCCTGCACAGTGGAGGTGGAACTCATTTAAGGCCAGCGTCACTGACACAACCGTGGTACCAGAGATACTTGCTGGACTTGGTGTTTGTTCTCTTCCTGGGGCTTCTTGGACCTGTCGTTCTCTGCTGGACTTTCTGTAGGAACAAGAATAGTAGGGACAAACACAAAAAAACAAAATAGCTTTACTAAGCGTTTCCTCTGGGACACTTCAGATTTATACCTCAAGCTCTGTGTTACTTGTTTATCTTGGACTTGAATATTAAACCAATACGGGAACTTTTAATATATGAATTCCCGCTACTCAAAAATACTGCAGATGTTCAATAAATAAACCGTACTTGTTGTAACTGAGTGATATGAGTGCACCTTTAAATGCATAAAATAAATACATGATAAAAGGCTTTTATGTTAACCCTTTTAAACCTGGATCAACATCCATTTTCTTGTGCTGCATTCAGATGCCTTTCACAAACATTTAAGCATCCAAACCTGAGGAAATAGTTTGATTTCTATATAAAACATAGGAAAAAGGCAATTAGCATTATTTGAAAAGTGTTGTTATAAAATTATAAAGAAAAAAATAAGGTAAATGTCAAGTTCTAATCATATTAATTAATAATTTTGTTTAATTTTTTGGCAATTATTTAGGTAATTTTCTTGTTTGTTTGTTTGTTTTATTTTATTTTTTTTTGCTTGTTTTCAGGTAATTTCTGTTTTGTTTTTTGTTTTTTTTTACTTTTTTGTTTGGGCTTATTTTTGGATAATTTGTCAATTACTTAAGTAACTTCTTATAACGTTTGAGCATCTTGCTAATTTTCAGGTCATTTCCATTTTATTTAGTGTATAATCACCTAAAATAAGAATCATTGTGTTTTTTGTAACCTTAAAATGAGTGCTTATACCTACACAGGGAGCGGGTCCTTGTCCATTGAGCCGTGATTCTACAGTAGCCCAGAGTTGACAAACCAAACACTGGCTCTAGACAGGGCTATTCCTGTTTTTGCGATGGCCACCATAGTTAGCAGCTCCTTTGTGACAAGCCAAACAGCATCAGAAAAACACTGATCTCTAATGTGAAACTGCTTTATTCAGTGTTTTTATCAGTTCAAATCACCGGGTCCATTTGTTTTGGAGAGGAAGAGACATCTGTGTATAATTCTGCTCTTGGTAAAAATCTCCTGAACAATGAATACTGAGGGAATCTTAACCAGTAGTCCACACTTGGCACATGTGTGAAGTTTCAGCTGGTTGCAATCTGCAATCCTCACTGCTAAAAAGCACTAAATCTTACACACTGGACCTTTAAGGCCAAAAACACAACTTAGAAAAATGTGTTTTTGTTTTGGAACATTCCCTTTCATTATCAAAGTGAAAGCTGCAAACTACTGCAAAGCTGAAAGATTACAACATCAGTGTGCAAAACATTTATCTAAACCCAATTTTGATGCTATCAATGCTGTTGTTCAACTTTGCCTTTCATTTTGAGTACTCTCTCTATACTGACAGAGTTTCACTTTCTGTATTTCAAGTTTCACTCCAGCAGAATATCCTCAATGTCAAGTGTCCTGCCCTTTCCCCTCCCAGCGCCATCATGTCTACCAGACATCTCATTTGTACTGCAGCGCCACATTGTCCAACACCTCCGTGCTGCTTTGACCTGGCTGTGCTGCAAGCAGGGGTGGTTGACAGTACTCACGCAAACATGCACATACACTATTAACTAAGCAATGCTGATGGGCTTTTGTGTTGTTTCATTTTTTCAAATTTAGAGGACGTTGAGAATGTTATTGCGTTGCTTCGCTTGTCTGGTTTAATGTTGAGAGTCACAGAATATACCTGAATTCTAAAAAACATGCTCTACCTGCACAGTTTGTGTATGCATGTGTGTATGTGTATGTGTATGTGTATGTGCATGTGTGTTTGGGGTAGCGTTATGGTCTGCTGGCTCTTCAATTATTAACCACCTGCAAGTCTCAACTCTGACCCCCACACCCTCCTCTTCTGGTTTCCGCTGAGTCCCCTTCCTCTTTCTAAACAAGACACAAAAGCGAACAGCAATGTTCACGGTCAGCGCTCAAGCCACTGTTGAGGGTAGACCAGGCCTTGGAGGACCCCCCCTCTATGTCCTGTCCTCCCTTCCACTCTTCACATCTGTGTTGGGGGTTAGCAGGGAGGAAAATATAGATTAGCAAGGAAATAATGACCAATTAGGACGGCTTGTTCCCTGTCCATTCAGCTGTCCATTCCTTCCCTGCATTTCATTTGTCTGTTTGTCTGGCAGTTGCAAGTGCCAGTGAGTCTTCCTCTGTCTCGCACGCTATCCAAAACAGGCAGGGCGAAGCAGCCAAAGCATTACGAGGGAAAAAAAAGCAAACATTAATGAAGCAGAGGAAGAATACACAAATGCAAAATAGAAAACAGGAGAACCACAGTGCAGAGAAGCAAAAAAACATCGCTGCAAGACCAGAATAAAACAACAGACAACTTTCCACAAAGTAATACTTTTGGCCATTTTGATACTGTAACTGCATTTAATTTAGAGTTCTGTTTTTCATTTTCAGTTTAAGATGGAATTGCTATTGTCTACATGTTATTTACAATCATGACGCCTATAATACAGGTGTTAGAAAGAGACGTCGTGGCTCGAATGTCAATTTGGATTAAGCATGGTTTGAACTTGTAATCAGCAGTGAAGTTGGTTATTCTGAGTGGATGTTTTGAAGTTCAGATTTGTTGGTTAGAGCCCCATCTAGTGACCTGAGAGAAAGATTTAATGGAGAGTGTGACTTGTGCTGAATTAAAATAATGGTTTCCTGGACAGGAATTAAGACCAAGTCTACAAAAATAAACAAGTGAGTGTATTCAGATACTGTTAGTAAAGTGGCAGCTTTCAGTATCTGGTACATTACCAACAATGTATTGCTGTTAATTACTGTTACAGTTAATTTTGTGCAACTTTACGCTACTGCTCCACTACATTTACTCCATTACATTTTTTTCTGATGGCTTTACTTGGCTACTTTCTGGATAAAGATTTTACAAAACCATACACAGAGAAGAATGTTACAATGTCCTTATTCAACTGTGTGATCCCTTTGGAGGATGTAGTTTGTAGTGGAATTGTATTGCACTATACCAAGAAGTGTTTCTAATATTTAATCTAACCTCAGTTATATATATCGGCTGCCCAAAATATTAGAAACACCTCTTAGAGTCCTAAAGGCAGGAGTCATCGAAGGGGTATTGTAAACGATAAATGGACTTGCACTTGTAAAGCCCCTTTCTTGTCTTCTGACCACTCAAAACACTTTAGCATTACAGAGTCACCTATTCAAACAGACATTCATACACTGCTAGTCAACAAGGTGCCACCTGCTACTCTGTTTGGACATTATTATGTCATGATCCTATGTTTTTGATTATATTCTCTTATCCTATGGCCTTTGTTTTGGAGTTTTCTGTTTGTGTTCCTTGTTTCATGTTATTCATTCATGTTTAATCTGCTTTCTGTTTTAGTTTGTAGATTCTTTCCTGACATGTTGTGTCTGGTTTTACTTCCTGTCTTTGTGTGTTTTCCCGCCTGTTTTCTGTCACACCTCTCGTTAGTCCTTCCCTGATCCCAGAGTCTTCCCCTCACACCTGTTCTGTTAGTCTTGTTTGCTCCACCCTAGTGTTCCCCTCCACACCCTTGTTGTCAGCCAGTCTCCATTTCCCTCCTTTTGCCCGTGTCCTCCTACTGCAGCTGTGTCTCGTTCTTGTGATTAGTTTTCTGTGTATATATACCTGTGTGTTTCCCTTTGTTCTTTGTCAGTTTGTCCTGCATTCATCCCTGTGTTCTTAGTGTCGTTCCCTGCTTGGTGTTTTGTTTGAGTTTTTTCCCTGCGTTTGTCATATTTTTTGTGGTTGGTTTTCAGTTTAGTTTTGGTTCTGCTTCATTTGGACTTTTAGTTACCTGCCTGCTCTGGATGTTTTTTTATCAGCTGCATTAAAGCCTGCTTTTTTGTTAAAAACTTCAACCCGCCCGTTAGTCTGCATGTAGGTCCTCCTTGAGCTGATCTCACATATAGTCATTATATTAGAAATTCAATTTCTTAAATTTGTCTTGCATCCCAGCTGTTTAACATAAACACAAAATTACAATACAGCGTTTAACTAAACAACAAAATCAGACAAACACTACAAGTCACAACAGACACTTCTACACTATATTACTCATCACCTATTACATTCAGTGTTCGACCAAGGCTACTTAGACGACTGGTCCAACCATGGGATCCAGATTTCTCAGTAGTCATTAGTTTAAGGTCCCACACAATTGAATGCATTCAGCGTCATACTTGCGTTCAGCCATGTCGTCAAGCTCTG
Source organism: Cephalopholis sonnerati (assembly GCA_019142605.1). Taxonomy (NCBI): domain Eukaryota; kingdom Metazoa; phylum Chordata; class Actinopteri; order Perciformes; family Serranidae; genus Cephalopholis; species Cephalopholis sonnerati. The sequence continues at coordinate 29,410,029 of JAGQAX010000007.1, forward strand.
TCAAGTAGCTGTCTGTTTTCCACTCACTCTATAGCAGGAAACAGCACCTCAAAATATAAACTCTGTGCCAGAAATTCACCGTACTTCAAAAGTTTTTTACAAACTTGACATGTTTGTGAGTCACTTGCGGTCCATTCAGAATGGACCCGTGACCCACTTTTGGACCGCGACCCACAAGTTTGGAACCACTGACTTAGGCTACTTACATTTTTTTTATACATTAAGCTACCCAACATGATATTAATGATTTTAAATGATCTCCAATTGAACTGGCTACAAGATTAAAATGCTGTTTACACATCATTGCCTCAAAAGCACTAATCCAATGAAGTAATATAGGCTACATATATAACACTCTGGGCGGCACGGTGGTGTGGTGGTTGTGGTGGTTAGCACGGTCGCCTCACAGCAAGAGGGTTCCTGGTTCGACCCTGGGTGCGGGGGCCTTTCTGTGCAAAGTTTGCATGTGGGCGTGGGCTTTCTCTGGGTTCTCCAGCTTCCTCCCACAGTCCAAAAACATGCAGGTTAATTGGTGACTCTAAATTGTCCGTAGGTGTGAACTATTCAACACCTGCACACACTATCCCTCTGCAATAGACAACCACGTCCATGCATTATGGCTCTGCACACTTGTTGAACGGTTTTGGTTGAGGCTCACGGGAGAGCTGTCCAAGATCCTCAACTTCAGCATCCCTCTCTCCCCCTCCATCGCTCTTCTAGGTGATCTCTCCTCACTCACAATTCCACAACATCTCAAGACTTTCATTTTAATAGCAAGAACATTGGCCAAAAAAAAAACATATTACTTAACTGGAAAGACAAAAATAAATTATCAATAAAACAGTGGCTCAATTTGTTGGTCTCTATTTCTGCAGTTCAATCAGAGCTGATTCCTCTTTATGTTGTTTGTGTCATATGTCTCTCTTCTTTGTTTTGTAAATAATTTAGTTATGCATGGGTGGTTAAAAAATAAAGGGTTTCTAAGAAAAAAATAAGGTGCTTGTGTCCCTGGTATGTTGGGGTCTCAGCCTGTATTTGCTCTGTTTTACTTTGTTTTTGTTGCTTTGTTTATTTGTTATGTTGCCTTTGTTTTTATTGATTGCATGTTTTATTGTTTGATTGCTTGGTTGTATTTTGCGAAGCACTTTGTGAATTACATTTCTCTGAAAGGTCCTATGTCAAATACATTTTTTCCCCCACAATATTTTTATTGAGGTTTTAGCATCATGAAAAACAGCCATTTACATTCAATGTATACCGACAATTTGCTGCAGTACAGCAGAACAAGACAATAAACAAAACAAAACAGAAAGTAGGGCTGCAACCCAAGATTACTTTCTTTGTCCATCAGTCCTGTCGATATGTTTCCTGGTGATTACTCAGCCAATCAATCCACTAAATGCCAGAAAATACTGAAAACTATTAAATCTATCTAGCCCAGTGCCACAGAGGACTATGCAACCACTTCACAGCCAATCAGTTAAATGTTACAGCTCTAAAAAACAAAAGCAACTTGCTCCTCATCTTTTACTGAAAGGTAATTTATACTAGATGGTGTATTTTAATTGCGGCAGATACAAAACAAACTTGGAGAAATAAAATTACAAAAGATTGGGAACTGCATTGTCGTCAAATACATTATTATTACTATTATTAATCAGTAATATTATTTTATAAAAGTAGTTAGGTCTAGCTCTGTTATTTAGAAGTTGTTAACATAAAGAAAATAAAAATAAAATGCCATGTAAAAGCGTCCATCAGCTACAAAGAGGGCGCCATGTAATTTTCAGGATGTTGCTCATATAAGTCTTGTGACACACTCGCGTCTGATTGGTTAAAGTGCTGCCGTTTGATTGGTCGGTGCTGACAGTGTGGGCGTGGCCAAACGTCAATGTTTATGTAGCCCGCTGCCCGTGTATGTAACCGCACCAAGGACTCTGCAATGTGATTTCCTGACATTGATTTGTTTTCATATCGTTTCACCCGCCGTCTTCGCCACATTATGCACCAGCCGTCGTCATGGGGGACCACTAGCAGGTGAAAGACGGAAGAGACCGAGGGAAAAGCCGGAATGGCAGGCGCCTTTGGGTTCAAAGGCTGCCAGAAAATTCGAGGTCCGCAGATCAGAAGTCTGCTCGAAGCGAAGGACTTCATCCTCTTCGACTGCGACGGGGTCATATGGCACGGAGAGAAGGCGATCACGGGCGCGGCGAAGGTGGTGAGTTCGCTGATACGGCACGGCAAAAACGTAGTGTTCGTCACCAACAACTGCACCAGGCCCCGGGAGAATTATGTGCACAAGTTCTCCCGGCTGGGCTTCACCGACGTGATGCTGGAGCAGATCTTCAGCTCGTCCTACTGCTCGGCTCTCTACCTGAGAGACGTCGTCAAGGTCCGCGGACAGGTGTTCGTCATGGGCTGCGACGGACTGCGCAGAGAGCTGCAGGAGGCGGGCATCCCCTGCGTGGAGGAGGCGGACGACCCGGACGCCACCATCTACAACTGCACCCTGGCTCCGGACGTCAAGGCGGTGCTGGTGGGACATGATGATAAACTGACTTTTCTCAAACTGGCCAAAGCCTCGTGCTACCTGAGGGACCCGGACTGTCTGTTCCTGGCCACCGACAACGACCCCTGGCACCCTCTGTCAGGTGGAAGGATACTGCCAGGTATGGTGGTGATGAAGCTCACTTCGCTTGTGTCAGTGCCAGCCATGTATAGATTAATGAGAGTGGGCACAGGTCCATGAGCCCAAGAGGTCAGCTAGAGCTAGAGCCTCAATTTGTAGGAACTATTTTAAGCTGTCCTCATTGATTTTTATTATATTGTTCTTTTTTTCTTAACACAGCTGCACATTTTATTTTGTTTAACCTTTATTTAACCAGGAAGTCCCATTAAGATTGAAACCAGGGACCTGGCCAAGGTAGCAGCCAATCAAAACACATTTAAAATTTGTGTTTATTCAAACTGACCTATATTTACCCTTGGGTGTTGGGGTAAATTAACTGTAATGAAGCTGATGTGTGTGCTCTGTTGTGTGCACTGTACATGCTGGGCCCCAAGGTAGAGGTCTGCGCGGGACTGATTTTCCCTCCCGCTCCCGCACACTCCCGCAAGTTTCTGTCCCGCTCCCGCCCGCAGCCGCAGATATATATAATATTTCGTCCCGCTCCCGCCCGCATATGATATGGTTTGTCCCGCTCCCGCCCCGCTAAATCCCGCATTTTCCCCCATTAAATTCCCTCACAATGGGTCTCATTGTGTAACTTGTGAGCAACGGGAATTTATGTGGATTCCCGCATTTATCAATCTTTAGTAGTGCTGATCTGTGAGTAGCTACTCACAAAATCTACTCCTGGTCCCGAAAATGCATAGTGTAAATGTAGGAATGCATATAAATCCGATAATAATAATAATAATAATAATAATAATAATCTTTATTTACAACATTAATATATCATGCATTAAGAAAATTCAGCACAAAGTGCTTAACATGTTATTATTATTTATTATTATTTGTCACGTTTGTAAGGACAATATGATGATTCCTTTGACGCGCGTAATTTAAGATGATAAATATTAGAGGAGGGACAGGTTTTCGGATCGGACACACACACACACACAGACACACACCTAATAACCTGATGTGATATCAACAGGAAAAACTTTCATTTCGTAAATATGCAGCTGATATGCGATGCAAAGTGTGTGTTGTTGTGTACACACGCTCGGTGGACGCACACTTCATCCTGCTGCGCTATAGCGCATTTGGCACCGGTTTGGATGGAGTCACACCTTTAAATCCACCGCGCCGTGCGCCCGCGCCCTCCTCCAGTGTAAGATGGGGCCCATAATATTTTTATGGTGTTTTGGAAGAGGACTCTTTTGTCCCTGAATAGGAAGGTTTTTTTTGCTGCAGCGTAGAAAAGTGGAAAATATGGTTTCGTCTTTGAAATTCCAAAATAAGTGAAAAAACACATGCCTTTGCCAAATATCATGGCTAATAACATAATCACTGCAAAGATATCAAACAAATAAAATTTGCAAAGGACACTTTTGTCCCTAATAGAGCACAAGGGTTAAAATAAAAAAATAATCATTTTGTGAAATGCATTTAATGCAAATCTATATTTTGCGGGACTCCAGAAAACATGCATTTGTCCCGCTCCCGCGGCGACACCTCTCCATTCCCGCCCACTCCCGCAAGAGACTGTCATATGTTGACCCGCGCCGCATGATTTTGCGCCGCGTCCCGCGGTTCCCGCGGGAGTCCCGTCCCGTTGCAGCCCTCTACCCCAAGGGTGATGAGGTACATATACAATGCACAGAGAGCGAGAAGAATGGCGGTCAATGAGGAGCCCCTATTCAGTCATGGGTAATCCATCTCAGTAAACACCATGTCTGTGTGTATGTTAGATAAAAGTGTGTACTGCAGCAGAAATGCAGCGAGAATTTGCAGGTTTAATCCTAAACAATGACTCTACGGTACTGTTGTTGGTGGAAACTATGTTGTTCATGCTGGAAATGAACAGAGGCTGTGTAAGTCCTCATCCTCCACAAACCTTCATGTTACAGTGGATTCACACAGTCGCTCCTCTCCACAGATATATACAAAACACTGCAGCTGATATGGGACCCCCCTAATTAGCCATGGGTCCATCACAGTGATTATTATTTTTAGTTTTTTATTTAACCTTTATGTAACCAGGAAGTCCCATTAAAATTTAAAATGTCTTTTACAAGAGAGACATGGCTGAGGTATCAGCCAATCAAAACACATTTTAAAAGCAACAAATACAACATACTATACAAAAATCCACAATAAAACAACAACTATTCAAACATGGTGTCCTCTCGAATAAAAAACAAGCACGTCTCATCACTACATTCTTTACGATGCCCTTAAATTCATCAGTGGATATAAGTAGAGCTGGGCGATATGTCCTGAAAATAGTATCACTATATTTTTAGGCTATGCCTCGATACACGAAATATATATCTCAATATTTTAAAAGCACGTCATTAATGCTAGAGCCGGAGAGACAAAATCAAACATGATAGTATGTCAATATTTCTGACCAAATACCGTCTCTAATGCAAAAAAGTTGTATGGATGACTATTGTTTTATTTTGTTTGTTTGTTTGTTTTTTGCTCAGAAAATATGAACAATAATCATGAATAATATGGACATAACAACTAAGTGGGTTAAGGGAAGCATTAAAACAAATAAAAAGTTAATAAATTTACATCACTTTACTGTAATTCAGCCTTTAAAACAAGGGAAAAAATCCATTTGTGCCATATCACAATACAACGATATCCAAAAACTGAGACAATATACAGTCTCACATCTCGATAACGATATAATATCTTCATCTTGCCCAGCCCGTAGATAAAAGTGTTTTTAATTTAAGATCTTTTTGAAGATTGTTTCGTGTCCAAGGTGCACAGCAGGAGAATGCAGTTCTCCCCAGATCTGTTAAAACCCAGGGTTCATTAAAAAGCAACCACCTGGAGGAGTGTAGCTGGTAACCACCAGAGCTGACACACAGAAGGGTGCAGACGTAGGTGGGAAGTTTGCCCAGCATTGCTTTATAGATTAAAAAAATATACCAGTGCTGTTGTCTGCAAGTGGTCAATGACGTCCAACCCACCAAATCATACAGAATGCAGTGATGAGTAAGTGACTGCGTTTGTAATAAAACATAGAGATGCATGGTATACTGAATCAAGGCCACGTAAATTGGAGGCATATACAATATGTCATTGTAATCAGTCACAGACAAGCTTTTTCTAAGCACTGAAAGTAAAACAGGACTTATTTCTAAAATAAAAGCCAGTCTTCACTGTAAGCTTCTTCACATTGCATACTTAAGCTCCAGTAAATATGGAAGTTAGTAAAGTGTGGGACAGCAGAATATCAGCTGCAGCGTTTTGTATGATATCTGTGGAGAGGAGCGACTGTGTGAATCCACTGTAACATGAAGGTTTGTAGTGGACTTACACAGCCTCTGTTCATTTCCAGCATGAACAAAACAGTTCTAACCAACAACAGTACCGTAGAGTCATTGTTTAGGATTAAACCTGCGAATTCTCGCTGCATTTCTGCTGCAGTACACACTTATTTTGTCTAAAATACACACAGACATGGTGTTTACTGAGATGGATTACCCATGACTGAATAGGGGGTCCTCATTGACCGCCATTCTTCTCCCTCAATTTGCTTTGTTCCTGTAACCCATCACCCTTGGGGCCCACCATGTACAGTGCACACAACAGACCACACGTGTCAGCTTCAGGACAGTATCTTTACCCCTACACCCAAGGGTAAATATAGGTCAGTTTGAATAAACACATATTTATCTAGGAATGAATACGTATCCTGTAAGTGCAACATTCACTGATCTGTTAGACTAAACCTGCGAATTCTTGCTGCATTTCTGCTGCAGTACACACTTATTTTGTCTAACATACAAACAGACATGGTGTTTACTGTGATGGATTACCCATGGCTGAATAGGGGGGTCCCCATTGACTTCCTTTCTTCTCACTCTCTGTGCATTGTTGATGCAGCCCACCATGTTAAGTGCACACATTGACTACACACGGCAGTTTCACTGCAGTATATTTACCCTACTATGCAGCACTTGTGAAAAACAGCAGAGTGCACACTCGAAAAACTGAAACAATATGTAGAGGTGCACGGTTGTGGCGAGGATCCAAAAACAAACGGATAAATTTACTTTTTTAATGTGGGCAAAATAAACAGAAAGCTGAGCTGTAGGCCGAAGAGATTTAGAGTTTTCTGAGTGAAGTCATCTACAGTCTCAGTTTTGTTTCTGTTTTTTCCCCCCATATTAAATAAGTACATTTATCTGTGACTATCCAGGACTCTCATGCTCCCAGTTTTGGTTAAACACATTTATGTAGGAATGAATATGCACCATGTAAGTGCAGCATGACCTTGTACATTAAAGGTATTGAGCCCACTCTGCAGGGCCTCAAGAACAGGTGATAAAAGGACGGCCAGATGGCCAAAGTTTTTAAGACGCCCACCATTTAATTGCAGTGACGCTGATTCAAGTCCAGCCTGGTGTTTCTGCTGCATGTCACCCTCTGCTGTCCCCTCATTTCCTGCCTCTGCCCTACTGTCACTTTAAAGATGAAAAAGGGGGGGGCATCAGACATTTGGTAAGATGCGGGGTACACCCTGGACAGGTCACCAGACTATCGCAGGGCTGACACATAGAGACAGACAACCATTCACACTCACACCTACAGTCATGTTTTAGAGCGGCAAAGACAAACTGATTTCAGGGGGAAATGGCGTTCTATCCAGGCAGGAAACTACTTTTAAGTTTATCAATAAATTACTAGTATCGGATCGTGCATAGACTTGCATACTCACCGATACCCGATCCAGCATTTTAGGCAGTATCTGAGGAATTTGATATCGCTCTCAGGGTAGCTAGTGGGCCCCATGTAGGCTGCACTGTATGTGATCAGCAGTGGACTCACATGCAAAACCAAGGCCACAGTACTAAATCCATTAATCAACATTGCAGAATAAATCTCCCTCATCTATCTCTTGTATGGGTGTTTATGACAGTGTGTGGGTTGCTGTGGCCTTCTGGCACACACACGAATTACTCACTGTAAACAAGTGACACATGATACACAGTATCTCAGTGGCACCCAAACATTGAGGAGAGAGGGTCAGTGTGAGGATGGAGGGGAGGATGTGTCTAATGATTCACTGTAATCTAATGTTGTGTCTCCTCTGTACCCTCTGCAGGTTCTGGGTCCCTCACCGCAGCCCTGGAGGTGTCCTCAGGTCGCAAAGCCACTGTGATCGGCAAGCCCAGCCGCTTCATGTTCGAGTGCATCTCCAGTCAGTTCAGCGGGGTGGACCCCGCCCAGTGCCTGATGATCGGGGACCGCCTAGAGACGGACATGCTGTTCGGGTCCAACTGCGGCCTCGACACCATGCTCACTCTCACCGGCGTGTCTCAGATCGAGGAGGCCCAGGAGTACAGGAATAGTGAGCTGACCACCAAGTCGGGCCTGGTGCCCGACTACGTGGTGGACACCATCGCTGATTTCTTACCCGCTTTTGAGGAACTGGATGAACAGAGCAATTGACGAGTCCTTTCGCCTCCAGTACGGAGCACAGATTGCTTCTACTGCGTTTCAAGTGCAATGTTTAGTCTGGCAAAAAAAAAAAAAAAAAAAACCCTAAAAAAAAAGTACCACTCCTCAGTAACACGGCGCTGTTTATGTGTGACCAAGACACGAATAGGACAGAATATTCTCCCGAAAATAATCAGAGTAATCCAGTGCATACCTCAGTGTTTCTTCTAGTGTTGTGCCCATTTGTGACTTGACAGTTCTTGTTGCTGTAAGTGTTTATATGAATATATGAATATACTGCACTTTCTTCTTCAGAGTTCATAGCTGGTGTTTGATATTTGGGTTTTAAACATCCAGAGGTATTTTTGTAAAGCCATGAATTGCTCTGTGAAGGCATTCATGTGTTTAGGAGCTGGTTGATTTTTCCTTTTCTTCAGCCAAAAGGCAGACATGTGCTTACTAACGCAGCTTTGTTTTCTCATACGTGTTTACCTGGGTGTGACTTCTCCTCGATGAACTCAAGGAAAGAGGAGATGATTAAAAACTAAAACTGTACGAGCTTCTCTCAGCTCTGGTGAAAATGACAATCTGCCAGTCAGACAGGTGAAGTGTGTAATCACTTTGGGCCTTTCTGTCACGTCTGTGCTACTTGTGCCAATATTCATCCGAGTGCTAAACAGCTTACTGATCTCATAGTTAGAAAACCTGTGACACATCGATGGTGGCTGGTCATACTGCACTGTTGTGAAAGTTCAATGTTGTTAATGTTTACCATATAGAGCATGCCAGCAACGGTAACAACAATAAATACCTGAGATGAATCCTAAATATGTTGTTCATGTCGTTACAAATGTCCTTATCTTCTGCTTGTTTTGTGTCTACGCATTTACGTCAAGCATGATAAGAACACCACAATCAAAATAACAATATGCTTTTAATCATTTAAATCCAGCAGTAGTTCACATGAACTCAACACCATTGCACTCAGTAATAATTCAACTTGATTTCCAGCATCTCTTCAGCCTCGTTTGGGTCCAACAAACAGATGAGTTAGTGGATTGCAGTGAAAGGCATGAAAAGCAAAAAAACCTTCCCATCATTTTATTCTACTGCACCAGAGCCTTGTGCTTGGATTTAAGTGTGGTGGTAGTGCAAGTAAAGCTCAATAAAATAATACGACAAAATTAAGAAAAACCGAGCTGATATAATGTTTAACAAAAACAAGAAACCTGGAAGAACAGCTGCAGTGCCAGTACAGTAAATATGAAAAACCTGGATGCTATTGTTATGGCTTTGCTGTGCGTAATAACAATGAAGAAATCCGTTTAAATACAATTAAGATTTAACATCTAAAAAATAAAGGTATGTACATTATAACAGGATTTATCCAATACTTTATTCTACATCATGTCTTATGTGGCATTAGGTTCTCTTGTGCTGAGGAACAGAGTTAAAGACACACACTGATCTCCAACAGGTAAGGACTTTGGTTGCAGTGAATGAGCCGCTTCATGTCACTCTGGTCCGCCACGCTGCGAAGAAACAAAGAAAGAAAACAACTCTGTAAAAAAACAAAAAAGCCTTGACTCCAGTATCAATGCAGGCAGGTTTTAAGGCCAAAGATAACGATGCAGGAGATTTATCTTGACTCGAAGACAAAGGTTATATTGTTCTCACTGATACAAACGTTAAAAGGTCAACTCGTCAGAGTGAAATGCTCTGGGCACAGTCTAACGGCACTGACACACCAAGCTCACAGCCACTGGTCAATGCGGGCTGTTGGTGAGTGTCTGTTGCCCTAGTTTTTGTGTTGTCTCCTGCCCTGTTGGCACTAGTCGACCCTAGAAGGCTTTTTTTTCGGCTGATTCAGGGAGATGAATCAGCATCAGAGACAGAAGAGGCTGTGGATGAATGAGATCACTCAGATTTGATAGTTCCGCTCAGTGCAAGAGAAAATAAACATAAGTGACTAAAGTCAAGAGGGTGTCAGGTCAACACAGACTTGCTTCATTAGGTCAGTATCCTTTTTAGCCTTTGCACTCTTAAGCAAAAACAGTTTGTATTGGTTTGTGTTACTGTTTGCTAGCGCACGTCAACATCAGGTTGTGTTGTTAATGTGCTAACTGGCTAACTAGCTTCTTGAATCCATCCAGTTGATCTTCCGGTTTTTCTTTTTTTGAATAACAAATACAGACTACTGCTGCCTGCTGGTATGGACAGTTATGCGGACTTTATACTTCTGCCTTGAATCGACGCTGTAGCTACGGCTTAGGTGAATTTATACAATGTAAAATGCCATAGGTTTGTGCTAATAATGTTAGCTTGTTATATTTGTTTGGAAAACGTGTTTAGTATAAGACAGTTGTTTTGTCAGTGAACCTTGTGAGTTGTACTGGAGCAAAATTATGTACCGTTACCTTTGTTAAATGTTGCTGTTGTCTCTGGTTTTACATGAGAAGAGGAAAAGATCGCTAGCTGCTAGGCTAATTTATACAATGTAAAATGCCATAGGCTTGTGCTAAAAACATTAGTATGTTGTATTTGTGGGGAAAATGTGTCCAGATAAAGACAAGTGCTTTGTCTGTGAATGCTACGAGTTATAGTGAAGCTGATTTGTGTACTTGTGTTTGAAAATGTCTCTATTAATTTGTGTTTTAAATCAACTAAACTTTACAGCACTTCACAGAAACCTCCATCACCAACTAGTGTTTTGGATGTGCAACTGCAGAGTGACACAGACACACCACCGCACAAGTATAAATGCTCACAACGCCTAGGCCAGGTGCATAGGCTAGTATAAATCCTGCTTTATTTCCTCTTACGCAGGCGTAGAACATATGTGCTAGTTGACCATTGGCTGTAGTTGTTGTGTTGTGTTCAAGTGCAATTTTTTAGCTGAGACACAGGCTCCATGAGGCGACTCAACAGTTGGCCTTTATCATCACTACTTCTCCGATATCGGCTTGGTGTGTTTTGGCCTCAAGCTGTAGGTGTTCTGTTTGACCCCTCACCTGGATATAGTCCATTTCCTCCGCTGCCATCGGTCTCCTGCGGTACCTTGCAGGTAGTAGCTGAATAGAGGCCAAGGTGTCTGGTGTGCCAGAAATGGGGGTCAAAGGTACATGAGGTCTTGATAATGGAGGCGGCGCTGGATTGTTGTGCAGTGGTAAATTAACTGCTAACACTTTCAGTGCCTCTTGGACTAGAAATGGAAAGGAAAAAAAAAAAAGTCAGTATTGATAAAAGGCAACTCGAGAAGCACTGAGGAGACATTAGACATAATCAGCAAAGAAAACATAATCCTTCATATTTTCATAATCTAACTGCTGAGTTTTTCACCTGTCAGAGTACTGTGAAAACAATAACAACAACGACAGCAACAAAAACAGTTCATGTGATGGGTCAAATTATTGTTGTTGGATACCCTAATACTGTTAAAAATCAATCATTTCTAACTAAACTACAGCAAGAAGATGTCCACTGTCTAACCATTAATTACAATCATCATACTTACCATTTGGCCTGGCTATGTCCTGTCTGTTGGGGAACTTGATCAGAGGAGCGTGAGGCCGAACAGCCTGCAAACACACATAAAATCAAACAGCTGTGTAAGATAAAGGGTTAGTTAACCCCAAAACTGAAAAGAAAAGTTATCTCACTTCCCCCATGAAGCATCTAGCCATGCAGATAGTTTTGTTTTTATCTGCCAAATTTTTGTGGTATCTGCCACTGAGACACATATTTTTAAGGCCTTTAGCCTTCGAACATGGGCAATTAAAACTTACTATCTTATTTATTTGTGATTCAGGTGTAACTCTTCAATGATGACTGCCGCCACAGACTGCGGGACAACACACTCATTCAAAATGTACCTAAGTCAACCGATACTAATACTGAAATGATGCTGGGCGGCACAGTGATGCCGTGGTTAGCATTGTTGCCTCACAGCAAGAGGATTCCTGGTTCGAACCCCAGGGTGGGGTCTGTCTGGAGCATGATCTCACTGTATCAGCATGGCTTTCTCTGGGTTATGTGGCTTCTTTCCACAGTTTTAAGACATGCAGGTTAATTGGTGACCCTAAATTGTCCGTAGGTGTGAATGTGAGTGTGAATGGTTGTCTGTCTTTATGTGTCAGCCCTGTGATAGTCTGGCGACCTGTCCAGGGTGTACCCTGCCTCTTGCTCAATGTCAGCTGGGACAGGCTCCAGCCCCCTCGTGACCCCCAACAGAGAAAATTAATGACTGAATGATGTGTAGGTCCTGTTTGGATGTGTGTGTGTATTTCAGGCCGGTGAATACATGACAACAGAGTGAAAAAATTTGAATTTTCCCTCCCGGATTAATAATATAATGTTATATATGTATATTTTCTTCTTCATCTTCATCTTTATCCTGTCTAAATAACAGATCATTTATTTCATCACTGAGGTACACAAGCCTAGCAAAGTATTTTATTTATATATGTCATTTTTCCATTCTATATTTTAACTTTTGCACTATTTTGTATTTTGTGTCTTATGTCTCATTTTTGCTTGCCTATATTTGTTTTATACATTTTGTAGTAGCATTTGTGGAGTGAAGAAGAGTTTCATTGCCAACAACTGTTTGTCTATTATTGTTGTGCAAATGACAATTAAAGACTTTAAATCTTTAAATTATACTGGATTTAGCAAAAGAAAGCAAATTTGAAGACCGCACTTTGCTTTGTAAAATACAGAGAGGTATTCTTATAAACTATTTACAAATTCATCGAGAAAACAAAAACTTAATTGACTATATATCAAAATAATTATTAGATGCTGCCCTAATCCATACAGACATTGTTAACGTGCTTACTAGGCTACAAATATAACGTTAATTAGAAGTAAAATGGCTGTCAGATACAGGATATTTGTCATAAAGCCGAAGAATAGACTCAATAACTGTGAATCCTTTAAGGTAAACTTAATCTCTGGACAAAGTTAGCTAACGTTAGCCTAAATCCCGAGCAGATCTGACTCTATAAAATAACAGTAACAGATCAGAATAACAGTGAAAATATCAATAACAGTGAATACTAATTCAGTCATTGAAAGGCTTTCCTGTCGCTGTACATATATATAACATGTCTCTCTGTGTGTTTTGCGGTTAAACAAGGACACCAACAAGGGTACGACCGGATTTGTCACCCAGAAAGGCCTCACCAAAACCAGCCGAGTTCTTCCAAATAACAGTAAACAGACATGTTTTACTTCCCAACATTAATCTGAGCTCAACACGCTGATGTCTACAGTCATTGAAATGTCAGCAGCAACATTACCTGGATAACTCGGGCGGCGGGGGCTGCCATTTTGGAGCTGACTTTGCTTCCCATGACGACCTCACGGGTTCACTTCCGGTATAAAAAAAACAGGAGCTCGTTGTAGCTGCGGAAACAGACCACAAGATGGCGCCGCTGTCACTGTAAACAGAGCAGTCTATACCATAAGTGGTCCAGAGGATGCGGCTCATGGTAATGCTGCAGAGGGTAAGGTGCCTCTCATAGTACACACATGAACGGCAACAATAGGAGACTGATATTAAGGCAATACAGCAAGAATATTAATCTTATTAACGCATCACTATAAGGTTACTACATGGTTAAAAATAAAGCTACATTTTGAGTCTTTTATTAGCGATAGCTTACCTTTAGCTGTGTCCTTATCTCTTTGTCGGTTATGGCAAGCAGCAGATAGATATGTTGACCTAGTGCTTGTCCCTGCGAGGTCAAATCCTCAGGCCATAACGTTGCTGCAGCCTGTCACTCCTGGCTGTAAATTAGCTTCCTGTCAAAAAGGACATACAAGAATAGACCAATAAAACACCTTAATCCGCTGTAAAGCACAACCAGCCGAGGTCAAGTGAGGCTCCACAGGCTTTTATCCCTTTTAAAACTACTAAAGGGCACTAAAATAGTCTCTGTGATATCTTAAAATGTCAATATACGAGTACAGTGCTAGGGCAAAGACGAATATCATACCCTATCTTTAATTTCACTCCGCCTTGGAGAAAGAAAAAAAACCCGACAGCAGGTCAGGTGGTCAAGGCTCGTCCAATCAGAGGCGAGGAAATCAGCAGAGATCGTCTAAAAGAGAAGATGTGTCACCAGGAGAAAAACTCACGTATAATAACCTCCTGAGACCCTGCGCACTCATATGAGGACATTACATTTGGGTTTAATGGGCCTTATACTTCATTCTGCTTAACTAAGCCCTGTTGTCCTCGTTTGTGGACACTTTTTTTTGTGCCATTTAGTGATAGATAGACCACAATACATTAATTCATGTTAAAACAAGATGGTAGCCAACTCAGTCTGCAGCCAATCTTGACACAAAAGAGGACAAGATACAAAACCTGATCAGATTTAACTGGTTGAAACTTGTTTTTTCCATGATTAATAACGTTTATAGTTTGATATGCCAACATTTTTTTTAATCAGTTTAAGCAGCTGTAACAAGCTAAGTAGCTGTTTATTAGAGAGTACTCGCTTAAAGATATTGGGAATGTACCATCAGCTTATGAAGGACAATGGGACTTCTTTATTGTCTCATTTAAGGACATTGGGACTGTATTATCATCTTGTTTGAGGACAGTGGGACTGTTTGGGACTGTTGTCTTGTTTGAAGTCACTGGGACTTTATTGTTGTCTGACTTGAGGACATTGGGACATTATTATAGTGTTGTTCGATTCGGGACTTTATTATGATTGACAATGTTTATTTTTTTAATACTTATCAGGTCCTACTAATTCCAAAGGATTAAAGGGTCCAAGTCCAAGATTAGATAAAACACCAGTGTTGGGGTGTAACTAGTTTCAGTCATGAAGTCACGAAATATAACTGTAATCAGTTACAATTACTGAGAAAAAAATATATTAATCTGCAGTTCCTAATCAAAATGTTGGTGATCACAAAGGGGTTACATCCAAATATGTTCTTCTGGGTAAGAAGTTTATATGTAGAATATAACATTCATTCTGTTGGTTTGCATCTTTTTCATTGATCAGGAATGTCTTCTTTTGGTATAGACTATTTCCTGATATTTTTCAGCTTTATTGCCCAGGTTAAAAGTATTCAGATGTAAAAAAAAAAGCTATATTACTTTGACAAAGTAATTAAAATAGTTACATTACTTATTACATTTTTTAACAGGGTAACTTATAAACTGTTACCAAATACATTTCAAAAGTAATCCTCCCAACACTGAACCCCAATAACATCAAAAGGACCATAAAACACAGTGATTTAAACTGTTTTCACAGACTGAATAATGTGTTTCCTGAAGCGTAAAGTCAGTGGAATGTCCCTGTAATTCAAAAGAACAAACCTTTTGAACAGAAACTACTGCGGAGTCAGTAGACTGGCTTTAGAGGTAAACACTCAGATAACACTTGGAATACAGGATGGCTTTAACAAAATCCCAGCTTGTTACCACTACTGCTACTGTGGAGCATCTTTTCTATAAGGCTCTTTGTAAGTGCGGTCAGGCACAACACCGCCATCTACTGGATCCAGCATTCATTGCATGATTCTCTAAAGCCTTGTAATGTTAAGTGTCTGTCTTTACTCATGTGTAAATCCACATTCATAAACACTTAAGCACATCTCCAACCTTTGACCCTCTGTGTGAGATGAGGGGACTCCCAAACACTTCTGACATGTTCATCGTGTGACACATAGCACAGACTGCAGAGAGAAACTTGAGAATTAATATGTGTATGTTGTTAAATGTTGCATCACTAATATAGGCCTGGCTAAATGACAGATTTTACTTCACTAAAGCTTTGCTCTATTTTGACTGTTTTAAGTCTATATTGCATTTGTCCCTGCATAATAGTTCAGCCCAGTCACCAGAATAAAATGTTGGCATTATACTGCATGTCTGCAAACGATAGATGTGCGATTACATGTATATGAGATGAGTTTCTCATCAGGTGGTTTATAACAAACCGGGTATTTTTCACCAAAACGTCGGGACATTTCTGGCCATGTTTGTCAGACAAAATCGTGTATTTTAAGCCAGAACATGATGTTTTTTATAACCCTAACTAATTGGTTTTTGTGCCTACATATTGACATGGTAATCACAGCGTTGTCACAAAATAAAAACTGAAAATTGAAATGTAAAGTATCGACATATCTGCTACAAATAAAACATACAGATTTTTATCAAACTCACAATGCCAACATTTATTCTGGTGATTGGGTTGAATAGCTCTGTCCAATGATAGACATGTTTGTGTGCACTGTGTCACATTCAGATGATGGAACTGATAAATATTCATCCACCCATTCACAGCAAGAAAACACATCTCGACAGTCAAGTGGCCAATTCACATTTTATTAGGTGTTTTTTAACAAACTGGTCCAGAGTCATGGAAAACAAAAAGGTCCCGATCTTAACACGGGCCGACTCCTGACTTGAGAAACACTGCAGCTACATACAAAACACAGGTTCACAATCAACAGATTGCACAGAACAGCGACAGTCTCGAGTCAGGATTCGGCCCCTGACATTACGTTTGCTGCAGCGCTGTATACAGATAGTGCCCACCACTGTGAGGCGTCAGCAGCTGCACGGCACGGCTGTCTGACTCAGGTCTGCTGCCAGCTGTCTGAAAGAAACAGACTGACTCAGTGGCTCTTTGACCTGTCGAACAGCTGTTTGAGTTGGTCCTGAGAGGTGGCTTCTTTCTGCTGCATGAGGTCAGTGTGGCCCTTGGTAACACCCCAGCTATCGGGGGCAGACATGGAGGGACACAGAGGACGACCAGAGGCTGGCTTCAGGTTCTCCCAGTAGTCACGACGGGCTCTAGAGAAGAGGAAAAGTCAAACCAGTTAGTACTCACTGGTGCTGAGGAGCTAATATTTCACATGACTGAGTTTAGATGCATATTTTTAAGATTCAGTGACAGATGAAAAGTTGCCTCTGACCTGGCTCTGACCCAGGGCTTGGTGTGCATCTCCAGACCAGCACCCCAGTTACCGTGTTTCTCTGATGCAACTGGGAGGAAGCCTCTCTCGGGGGCCAGCTCCTCTGCAACAGCCCTGATGTGATAAGGCTCAAAGCCACAGCAGCCACCGATGAAGTGGATACCAGCGTTGTAGGCCTCTCTGGCGTACTTGTGCATGTCCCAGCGGGTCAGGATCCTGGGCTCCAGACCTGAGAGAAGATTTATACACAGTTGTGTATTCCTGTGTTAAACGATTGACCTTGCTGCAATGTGATGTGCACACACACACTGTAACACACACATTTAATACATGATTACAATAACTGCATGGTAAATTTCACATGCAGCGCAGTATGTTATTACCGAAGGGGAACTCTGGCAGGTCGATGAATCCCTGACAGTTGCAGTCGGGGGTGTGGTATGCCAGAGGCTGCACCATGTAGTGAGCCTTCAGCCCGGCCTTCTCCACTCCCTCCTTCATCATCTTGACAGCCTTCACACAGGTCATTGGGTCAAAGTGGCAGTTGACTCCAACAATCTGGGCACCTACAGAACAGCATTAACTGGTGTGAGCTGACTGTTACAGATAAGCAAAGCATGAACACAAGAGGTTTAGGGTTGAATCTAAAAGACACTGATTCCGTTTTATGGTCGTCATTTTGGCGCTGATAACAGTTGGAAACAGTTCTGGCGTGTATGCTGGCCCCATTTATTAATTCATGATACCAGTAGACTATGAGCAGATGTGTCTTATCTTGTGTCTAGTGGTTAGATATCTTGGCCTTGCCAACTTGGGAAGCACTGCCGTCACACCGCAGAGAGGTTATGTGAGGACAAGAGTTCATCAAGTTTAAAGATCTCGTGTAGGGTGTCAGTTTCCGTTGAATTTGCTCATGAAAGCCCAACAACCATTAAATGATAACCAGTTATTTTTTTAAGAGAGGAAAACATACTCAAAGGTCTTTCCCTTCACTCCAGTGCTTAGTGAGCTTTAGCACTGTTTCAAAGTGGTATCAATTTAGAGATTGATATTTTGTAATGTAAAGGTCTTGCTTAGTTAGCCTTGGTTACGGGCGGCAATCGCAGAATGAGCGGCACTGCTAGCTCCCCCCAGACGCAGGTGGTGCGCAGTGCAGTAACCTGAAGAGTGTCAAAATTAGCCTATAAACTAACATGTGTAACCGGTTTAAAAATATTCTCTGTGCTTAACGTTAACTGATTAACGGTGAAGTTTCAATCCATAGTCTAGTGTATAGGATTTAGTGGCATGTAGCGGTGAGGTGTAGTATGTATGTCCATTCTGGGCTATTGTAGAAACAAAATGGCGGACTCTGTGGAAGAGGATCCACTCTGAATGTAAACTGCTCCTTCTGAGGTGACAAAAACACAACAGTTCTTATTTTCAGGTGATTAAATGCCCCTACACAGCGGACCTTTAAAGTTAAGTCTCACATTTGCTTCTCTTACATTTGATTCCAGTTTCCTATAACAAGTTATACTCATGGGTTTATAAAAGAACTCTGTACCCACCGGCTTTGACCAGCCTGACAGCACACTCTGCAGGAGAGATACCGTGCATGTCTCCCTCTGGTCCGATACAAAGAGAAGCAGCCACAGGCTTCCCTGTCTCCTTCAGCACCTCCACAGCCCACACGGCCTCCTCAACGTGCTCATAGTACTGCAGGACAGACACACAGTCAAACAACGTCTCAACAGAATAAATTCAGTTTCCTGTGGTTAAGTGATGTTAGTTTTTAAAATCTGTACCTCAGCAATCAGGAAGTCCACATCTTTCTTGACGAACACATCCAGCTGTTTCTTGAAGATGGCCTTCACGTCTGCCTCACTCTTGCAGCTCAGGTAGGATGGAGTCTGACACACTCCTCCGGCAACCAGAGCGTCACCCTCGTTGGCAACCTCACGGGCCAAATCGCAGGCGGCCTCGTTGATCTGAGCTCCCTGTGGAACGAAAGGCAAATTACAGTGAAAGAAAAATGGGATTCGAGTACCAGTATTTCTATATAGAGTGGAAAATAAGATTACAGGTTTAAAGATACTGCTAATGAGCAGCGCTTCCACAGCTTCCTAAAAGTGGTGAGGTGTTTGATGTGATTTAACTCACAGTGAAGCTGAGCTTGTTGCCTCTGTTCTCCAGTTTGTCATCACTGGCGTAGAAGGTGAAGGTCTGCATGACGTTGGCCCCGGCCCTCAGGAACTCCCTGTGCAGCTGACGCACTGAAATCACCAAACAAACAGATTTGCACAGGCTAGGCAAACAAGCAATCCATCCATCCATCTAACTGTGACTCAAACTGTGACGATTAAGGAAAGGTAACTTGCATGGAAGACTTGCAGAGGATAATACATTTGCCATTTGAAGTTGAAATAGAGTATTAAGGCTGGTAAAATAGCATGAGCTCACCTGCTTCAGGGTGCTCTGCGGCGGCTTCGGGGGTCCAGGGACCGGCCTTCACGTAGCCTCTCTTCTCCAGGGCGAACACAAAGCCTCCATCGCCGATCACAATCTCTCCAGCGTCAAGACGCTCCAAGATTCCCTGTGATAGTGGATGAGTGTAAGCTTAGAAAGATGTAGAGTATGACTACCAGGCAGGCTGGAGATCAGCCAATGAGGCCCAAGGGTCTGCAGGTTTAGGTTTCAAGTGACTTAAATGACGCACCAGGTCCTGTACAGCATTATGAACCACATCTAGCTACACTGACTGTCTAGTTAGTGAATGCCAATTAGACCAGAGGAATACAGACACCAGAAATCTAGAAATAAATACATATTTATATCTATTATGGATGAGCGAATACACCATTATCTGTATCTGTCTATGTTTAACCAACTACATTATCTCTATCTGTACTCAGAATGGGCGGGGTTTAAAATGAAGTGGGTGTGGCTTAAGAATGAAGTGGTTGGGACCTTTTTCGGAAGTTATTTTAAACCTGAAATTGACGTGGGTTGATCAGAAGTTATGATTTATTAGAAAACTGTTTACAGAACAGCCTAAGAAGAGATTAAACACATACTGATTTGGACATTGACACATTATTCTCGGATGATATCCTACTCCTAATTGTAAAAAGTACATTATCTGTAATCACTAATCATTTCACCTGAGTATTCAGCTTAACCCGAACATCTATGCATTTCCCCCTCTTCTCCACAGTGGTTTCCTCATGCAGTGCGACATGCCTCCCCTTCTCTTAGCGAGCTTGAGTCAGCAAGACAGCTGCACATGTCTGAGAACAGCTGCACTGCTTTTAATGACTGATTGACCTGAACCCTTTGATTCCAACATGCTCAATTATATAAGTGAAAATCAGACTTTGTGTGATTATTTAGGGCGCTTTAATCTGAAAAAATACTGCTTTTTATTTTAATTTATTTGATACACTTTTGGTTGTGCGTCTGCAAAATGCATTTACACCAGAATTTAGGCATAAAATATTATCTGTTGACTTAATAGAGCTCACTGTCATGAGTTTGAATTTACTGCACTGGCACTGGATAGATTGGATAGATTTATTTATTCACTCATTCATTCATGTATTTGAATCTGAGAAAAGCTCCACATGTGTGCCCTCATGTCATGAACCCACACCAGATCCTCCTCACCTTAAACCACACTGGCAGTCAGATCTGAGAACAAAGTCTTTATGAAAACCCTTATAAATACTTGACTAATGCTAGAAAATCTCCAATAATTAAAAGGCAATTAAAAGTAATTCCTCTTTTATTGAATAATTTTGAGAATATAGACTTCAAAATGAGATTTAATTACAATCACCATCTATATCATAGTGATCTGAAAAGAAAAACTGGTCAGCTTTGTTCATTTCAATGCTGAGAACAACAATGAGGAGTCCAGAGAAGTTTTCATCAGCATGTTTTACAAGCCACTTTATAGTAACTTTACTGGCTTATGTCTCCATGAACAGCTCAAAGGTTCAACAGTCAGATACATGTGACCTGATATGCCAGTTGTGCAGGAGATGCATAGAAAGACTATATCCCTCTGCCCAGAATAAACACAAAAACACAACCATAAAATGTCTCCCAGCCTCCCCTCCTCCACTTTCCCCCTGCAGAGCATTGGGATGGCTCTCAGACACAAATGTCTTAAAACCTGGACACATGCAGCCAAACTTGTCTTAAATTTGGTGTTAAAGAGTCTTCACAACTAGAAACTACACATATTATAGTTACTGGCATTTGACTCATTTCACTTCCCCACATGGATACTCTGCAGTCACACCTCTGGATAAAAGTTCTCACATACCTTCTTTGCTGGTGCCATAATCCTGCAGCTGAGTGGACCCCTGACTGCTCAGGACTTTGAGAGGTTGAAGCAACATTGAAGTGGAGCAGAAGTCCACTATAAATCTGCCTGAAGCAGGGGAGGGGTCTAAGAAGGAGCTGCTCTGATTGGCAAGAGTAGTTATACAACTGCCATGCCTACTCGCTCCCTTCCCCCCTTTAACTGAATGAGAGTATTGTGAGTGTCCTGGTTGATTGGGGTTATTGGTGTGTTTGTCTGTCCTCCTGCTAGTGGGTGGGTTTTCTGTTTTTTGGACCCTAAATAAAGGATTTCGTAAAGTCTAACTTGATAGTGGCCAGGCAATTTTAACATGCTAGTAAGTCTGACTCAATGCATATGCCAAACGTGTGACATGCGTATAGTTTAAAATGCTGTTTTAAAGTTTTTAAAATGGTTTGTTGCAGCAGCCCAGTAGCTCTCATTCAACAATGACAACACATAGCCGTAAAATTTAAGTGACAAACTCAGGTTTATTGTTTGGGGTTTACATAGTAATACTCCACAACTGGAGCATCGCTGCTACAAGTGCTTACAATCGTCTAACTGAACCCGGAAAGACTTCACTCCTTCCCACTCGTCCTTCTGTTGTCAACTGACCAAAAGGATGGGTGCCTTGGTCTCCTTGCTCATGCAGAGGACTTGGCCTTCTTCTGCATCTCCAGCACGTGCTTCATTTCCTGGCTGGTGGTGGCCTCTTTGTGCTGCAGCAGGTCAGCGTGGCCCTTGGTCACACCCCAGCCCTCTGGTGTGGACATGGACGCGCACTTGGGACGACCAGATGCGGGAGAGAGATTCTCCCAGTATTCACGACGGGACCTGTAGGAGGTGAAGATGCAGGTTACACACGGCAGAGGAGATGCACAAAATAATATCACTCACGCGACTGTGTGCATGTCAGTGTGTTGAACATCGTTGATGGTATACCTGGCTCTGACCCAGGGTTTGGTGTGCATCTCCAGACCAGAGCCCCACATTCCATGTTTCTCTGAGGCAGCTGCCACTATCCCCCTCTCAGGGGACAGCTCCTCTGCAATAGCCCTGACGTGGTAAGGCTCGAACCCACAGCAGCCACCAATGTAGCGGATGCCAGCCTGGTAAGCTGCTCTGGCATATGCGTGCATGTCCCAGCGGGTCAGGATCCTGGGCTCCAGGGCTGTGGAGGGAAAATGGAGACAAGTGAGAAAAGCTGCCAAGTACACAACTGTCATCTAGTGATGTTTTTTTTCTATTAAAGGTCTATAGCGTAGGATTTAGGGGGATATACTGGCAGATTATAAACTATGTTTTCATTAGTTTGTAATCACCTGAATCTAAGAATCGTGTGTTTTCGCTACTTCAGAATGAGCTGTTTTTACATACGGAGTGGATCCACTTTCACAGAATCCACCATGTTGTTTCTACAGTAGCTCAGAACGGACAAGCCAAACTCATTCATTCATATTTTCGCATCAGCCACTGTAGTTCTCCTACACACTTGGCACATGAGAGAAGTTTCAGTTGGTTGCACTACTAGATGCTACTAAATCCTACACACTAGTGACCTTTAATGTCGAAGAAAAACCTATTACCGAAGGGGAACTCTGGCAGATCGATGAATCCCTGACAGTTGCAGTCGGGGGTGTGGTATGCCAGAGGCTGCACCATGTAGTGAGCCTTCAGCCTGGCCTTCTCCACTCCCTCCTTCATCATCTTAACAGTCTTCACGCAGGTCATGGGGTCAAAGTGGCAGTTGACTCCAACAATCTGGGCGCCTGAGAAAACAGAGGGAAATGGTTAGCTGCATCAGATAGTGCGAATGACTTTCACGTAAAGACAAAAAGGATAAAGCATGAGATTGTGCAGAGTAGATTAAATACGTACCGGCCTTCACCAGCCTGACAGCACACTCTGCAGGAGAGATGCCATGCATGTCTCCCTCTGGTCCGATGCACATGGAAGCAGCCACGGGCTTCCCACTGGTCTTCAGCACCTGCACGGCCCACTCCGCCTCCTCAACGTGCTCAAAGTACTGCAGGACAGAATCAACACCGTCACCACTGAGTGCTCATTTGCTGCAATAATCAAATATCACATTGAAGCAGCTTTGACACGACTTGTAATAAGACATGACTCCACCTCAGCAATCAGGAAGTCCACGTTCTTCTTCATGAACACCTCCAGCTGTTTCTTGAAGATGGCCTTCACTTCTGTCTCGCTCTTGCAGCTCAGGTAGGACGGAGTCTGAGACACTCCACCAGCTACCATGGCGTCTCCTTCACTGGCTACTTCCCTCGCCAGGTCACAGGCGGCCTCGTTGATTTTTGCCCCCTGAAAGAATGAGGCAGACACATCATGTTTATTAATAAATCCAGAATCAGCATGAGGGAAAGTGGAGGTCTAATGTTGGCTGTACTCACAGTGATTTTCAAGTTCTGACCCCTGTTCTCCAGTTTGTCATCACTGGCGTAGAACGTGAATGTCTGCATGACATTGGATCCTGCCCTCAGGAACTCCCTGTGCAGCTGACGCACTGATGGAAACATAGAGCTTTGTCATTTTAAAGGCAAAACTTTGTGTTTTTAGGTGTGTGTACCTTCCCTCCACTGTGGTTTTGGATTTAATACTTGTGTGTGCGCTGTCTTACCAGCCTCAGGGTGTGTGACAGTGGCCTCGGGAGTCCATGGCCCGGCCTTCACGTAGCCTCTCTTCTCCAGAGCAAACACGAAGCCGCCATCGCCAATCACCACCTCCCCAGCGTTCAGACGCTCAAGGATACCCTGTGGGAGCAGAGGGATCCACACACACTTGAGTTGTACACTGAATGGTTTATAAACTCACTGATAATTTGTGAATGACTTAATATCTCTAGAAATACAACAGGAAGGAAGGACAGCTTTGGGCAGGACAAAATGTATGTGATTTAAAGACAGTATAAGACATGTAATATCATGCATGGACGCTCTTGCGGTGTTTGTTGCAGTTTGTGCAAATGGGTGCAAAGGTGCTGAGATAAAAGCAGTTTTTACTCTGAGACTCTCCAGCACTGACCGCTTCAATCTGGCTATTTCACAAACAACATGCACACACACATAAAACCTGCACTGACAACATTTCCCTCATAACAGCACAGTCCGTCGGCCAGCAGGACAACTTTGATCTGCAGTATGTAATTACATTGCATGGTGTTAAAGATCTGCATGCTGCATCGACAAAATCTCTGCAGAACAACAGAAGTGATGTACGCGCAGTGTCCTCGCAAGAGACGTTGTTTTACCTTCTTGCCAGCTGACATCATCTTCCCAGTTTCAGTTGCACCACCAAGCACTTGGTAACAGCGAACCCCGCTTTTGACCCGGAGAGTGAGGAGAGTCGCTCCTCGCCAGCTTTATACGGCGGGATGAACATGGGAGGATTTCATTCTTGTGCCAAAATCACGTATAATTGCCACATGTCTGTTTGGACATTGTGTAACAGAGTCTGTCTCACAGATCAATGGGGATGGCATGGGCAGCAGTCAGCTGAGGTAGGGCAGGGACATGTGGTCTGTTATAGAAAGAGAGATCTGCCAGTTTAATGATTACATTAACATTAAGATTAAAAATTAACATAGAGCCAAACCATTTGTGCTTTGCTGTAAACTGCTGTTTGGTATATCGACGGCTACAGTGGAGTGTAACACATAAAAAAGGCTAGTTTAAAAGAAAGCCAAGTTGTCTCCTGCAGGTTACAACAACTCAAATCATTCTGGTGTTTGTCTTCTTCATGTGACCCTAAGATGTCTGAGGCTTTACGAACTTGCGGTGTCCTCATAGCGGAAACACCTGCAAAGGCCTTAGGAGATAAGCTTCAGGCC
Organism: Cephalopholis sonnerati; assembly: GCA_019142605.1. NCBI lineage: Eukaryota > Metazoa > Chordata > Actinopteri > Perciformes > Serranidae > Cephalopholis > Cephalopholis sonnerati. The sequence goes on from JAGQAX010000007.1 coordinate 29,435,292, forward strand.
ACTGCAGATGCCTGAGGAAATCAGCTTGTATTATGCACCTCTGTCCAGTTCTTATTGGTCTTGAGATACAAGACTGATAAGACTGGCAATGCTTCCGACTCGAGCCTCAGTGCAATGTGAGGTGACCGACGGAAGCCTCTATGTTGGGTCTTGATCTCATGACGGAGGGGAAAGATTTGAGAATTACATATGTTAATCTGTGCAAACTAAGACAGATACAGAGCTGCAACAATCAGTCAATCAATTAGGTGACTGACAAAATTAAAACATTTAAAATTCATGAAATTGATACAATTCATTATTTATATCTGCTGCTATATCTGCTTTTTAACTGTCCAACGCTCTGAATTTAAAAACCACTGCTGCATGTAGCTCGCTGCATTTATCCAGGTTAACCAGTAACACATCCTGCTCAATCTTCTGCTGTCCTTACTGTTTCAATGCACTGCACACACACACACACACACAAACACACACACACACACACACACACACACACACACACACACACACACACACACACAGACACACACACACACACACACACACAAACACGCACCCACACACACACACACACACACACACACACACACACACACACACACACACACACACACACACACACACACACACACACACACACACAAACACGCACCCACACACACACATACACACACACACAAACACACACACACACACACAAACACGCACCCACACACACACCCCCACACACCTACACACACACACACACACACACACAAACACGCACCCACACACACACCCCCACACACCTACACACCTACACACACACACACACACACACACACACACACACACACACACACACACACACACACACACACACAAACACGCACTCACACACACACCCCCACACACCTACACACACACACACACACACACACACACACACACACACACACACACATATATACAGAGATACGGAGATAGTGACCTTCAGCAGAGTGCTGGTGTGTAGTTCTGTCCGCTCTGGGTCTATCCAGTTTCAGGGGGAATGTTACAGATAGGTGTTTATCAACAGAGTCAAAGTTCAGAAAAATGCCTCTAATCTATAGTTCAGCATAGGATTTCATCAGCTTGTATCAGAGTTGCACAGATCATGTTACCCTCTGCTGATCTAATGTTGCTGTGGTTAAACTACTTCCATCGCTCAATAATTTGAAGTCAGCCATTTAGTCTGTCTCTTTATTACATTCTGCTTCTTTTTGATGCTTTCTTATTTATTGCTTTGTTTTTTTTACACTGTTTGCTTATATGTTGCTCTTCGTTTTTGTACACTTTGCTTATTTTACGTACTTATATATTGCTTTGTATTTTTTTTCTGCTGATGCTTCCTGTTAGCACTCACCCTCTGCTGCTGTAATTTTGCATCTTAAAAATGGATTCTGGCGCTAGTTTGTTCATTTTACAGTAAACTCTTCTCAGTCCAACAGACTTTGTTAAATTGTAGTGAAGATACCAAAATTTACAAAGACTTCAAACAGGTTTGGCTGAACTCTGGAGAAACAGTGATCAGACGTGTGGACTCGAGTCACATGACTTGACTTGAGTCACAAATTTGATGACTTTAGACTCGACAAAAAAAAAAAAAATTTGCAACTCAACCTGGACTTTAACACCAATGACTCATGACTTCACTTGGACTTTTGACTTGAAAATACTCTATACTTTCCCCCTGAGCCCAAGCAAAAAAGTGTGTTAATTAAACACACATTTATTTCCCCAGATTCACCTGGTTTGAACCAGTCCAACAGCATCTGGTCAAGTTGTCAACCATGAAGAGCTAAAGTTAGGTCACTGAGCGCCAGCTGAGAAAATAATATGCCAAAGATAATTCACTCTGCATACAAAAACTAGCCAGTGCTCAACAAAGAAGCAAATTGCAGTGTGCAAAGAGTGTGGGTCGAAAATTACACACACAGACACAACAAATAGGTGCAAATTTTGCAAGAGCATTCATGATTATGAAAATGTAATATATGAATATTCCTTCCGCTGAATTGGCTTTGCATTTGGTGAAGTGCATTTCTGATTCTGATTCTGATTCTGATTATGACTTGTTTACGACTCAAAGCTCAAAGTTTAGGACTTGGGACTTGAGACTTGAGACTTACTTGTGACTTGCAAAACAATGACTTGGTCCCACCTTCAACAATGATGCACAAGACTTTTTGAATATTTCCATGTCATAAACAGTGCGGCCATAAAATGACGTGAAAAGCTGTGATCTCTAGTCTGTTTAATCTGTGCAAGATGTTGTAGTTAAAATTCTTTTGAAAGGGCAGAGTGACCTTCTGGAGTCAAACTAATGGTAAAAACAACAACACTCCAAGAACACAAGCTTTAGACGAAGCCAGGCTAGCTCTTTGTTTCCAGGCCTTGTGCAAACTAAGCTAACCGTCATAGCTTTACTTGTGAGAGAATATGGTATCAATCTTTGCATCTAACTCTCAGCAAGAAAATGAATAAGTGTATTTTCCAAAGCCAGAGCTAAATAAAATGTTTATATGTATTTTGCACATCTTGATAAAAACTAGGCTCTCAGACAGACTGGAAAAATATGACCAAGAAAGACTAAGAGTCTGTGACCTTTATCATGTAAAAGTTTGGCATACGGAGCAGCCAAAACTAAAAAAAGTTAAAAAGTTACTAAAATCAGTGCCTTAAACTGGTGGGAGTGTGATGACTGTGAGCGTACCACCCAGTCATTAATCCAACCGGAAAAAATAGTTTGTCCTCACGGGCGACTGAAACGTTTTTGTACCGCCTGCATTTAGAGAGGAGTGGTCTGTTTACTACAAGGTGTAGTAGTCTCACTTGCAGAGGCCCCAAAAGGAACCTTCTGAAAGTCTTCCCCCAGGCACGGGGGTTTAAGTGTGCATGTGGGGTGCACATGGTGTTTTCAGTAAGCGTTTGTCCACATGTTTGCGAGTGTGTAAGAGCAGAAATAGCTTAGATGTGTCGAGTGTCACTGAAGTGCTGCGTCAGGCAGCAGATCTCCACAATGGAAGAGAGCCCCAAATTCCAAGAACTCTTTGAACCTCGAGCTCTGAAATGCACCCCAGGGAGCTCTGCTCACCATGCCCGCTGCTCACATGACATCATGTTGACCTAATGGCTTATGCAACACGCCATGAAGAGACCGAGAAGGCTTGGGGTGAAAGAAAGGGATGTTTTTCTTCCAGTGATCGCCTTTTTTATCTTAAACCTTTGCCCTTTTTTAATCAAATCGTCCTTATTCTTCAGAGCTCTTAGATGTGGGGCCATGAGGTTTTGCACCGTGGTTTAGTTCTATGAAATCTATTTACACGGTCTATATCTACCATATCTCATTTCACTGGAGTTCTTCCAGCTTTTCCAGTCAGAGTATCAGGCGCTGACCAGCAGCTGTACTGAATAACATTTTCTCTTTGCAGCCACAACTAGTTCTCGCAGGCTGAAGCTGGAACTGGGGCTGTCCATGAAGTTACAAAGAGACCAAAGGCTGAAGCAGAGGGTGAAAGGAGAAGGAGTGATGGCTGATTGGGCGGGGGAGGAGGAACTCTTCACAGTGGGCCGAAGCTGGAATGGTTGAAAGGGTGAGGAGCGGTAGTGAGGCTGGCTGGGAAAAAGGCCAGATTTGAGGCATGAGAGTGGGGGGGAAGAGGCTGCGCAAAATGAGGAGTTTGCAAGCACGACTCTTTCTGTGGGTAGACACATTTGTAATGTGAATGACCTGGACTGACACTGATAAAGTTGTGGTTAACTATTAACTCCTAATGAACTGATAAAGTCTTGGACTAGTCACATGCTCCTACGACCATGTGGCAACACAAGCAGAACACAGGAAAGTTGTGTCATACTCGAAATTGTTCTTCTTGACATGAGATTATGTTTTTGCATCGAAAACTACATTGCACGTTATAGTGCTGTTGCTGCATGCTGATTATTGACCGATTTTTCATTCTGCTGTTGTGCGCCATTGCACATGCATGAGTTCCTGTGTGTGTGTGCAGAGTTTGTTAAAGTTCCCACGTGCTGAATGCAGCGCACCCTCAATCAGAAAATGAAAATGATGCCTATAAGATCATGTAAAGCCAACAGTGCCCACCTCTTGGTGCCTTGTCTCTCTATATAACCTTCACATGTTGTTTTTCTGTGTTGCTTCACTCTCCTCTCCCTGTTATAGAGGGACTCCCTGTGCCACTGCAGCCCCCTGTTTACCTCCACCCCCTCCTCTGGTCCAATCACAGCTCAAGCCGAAGAAGACATTCTGCTGAAACCGTCCATTCTTTGTGGATTTGTAGGCCACAGGAAGACAGATAGGGAGAGAGACACTGAGTGAGTGAGCAGGAGGAGGAGGAGGAGAGGGAGAGCACTCTCTGACCTCTAAACTCACTGTAGTCTTTGTAGACTTGTTAATTATCTCTTTTATGTTTCATAAACACTGGCAGTAAGAAATCAAATGTCATGGCCACTCATCATGACCTACTTCTAATTGGGTTTTTAAAATGTTTTAGATTTACTAAATTAAAAGGGCAGTAAAAATCATATGATGTAATACTACTTTCAGACACAAGAGGGCACAATAGTCACCACTCTAAGTGTTTTTCTCTCCTATGCACAGACATGAAACTTAAAACCTGAGTACATGAGTTCAGAAACATGATTCAGATGCTTTCACACAGGCAACAAGAGGTCACTGAATGGTTTGATGAGTACTAAAGGATTCGAATGACATGTTCAGGCCTTTGCAGTCAGATCCAGTGGAAACTGAGGTGTGGTGTTTTTTTTAGTTAAATTACATTACATTTTTAAAGGTAGAGTTTGCCTCTTTATTGGGAAATGGGTGCCCATGAACACCCATACCGACACAATCAATTAAATATTCTGTATAGGCCTAGTTGAATATTGCAGTAATAGTGTGTAGTTGTCACAAAATACCACAGCACTCTGGGACTGGCATCACGGCACACCATTTGAGAGCCACTGGTCTAGTGTGTAAGATTTAGTGGCATCCAGCGGTGAGGTTGCAGAACTTAAACATCTCCCATGTGCCAAGCGTGTAGGAGAGCTACAGGGGCCCACAAGAAAACACAAATGGTCCTATCTAGAGCCAGTATTTAGTTTGTCCGTTCTCGCATGCTGTAGAAACAACATGGCTGATATGTGAGAGAGAAGCAGCTCTATATGCAGATATAAACGGCTCACTGTAAGGTAACATAGTTATGAATAGTACATACTATTTCTGCCGCCTGATGGCCGTAAATCCTACACACTGGACCTTTAATGTTAAAGGAGTTCTATATGATGGTCAGAGCATATCTGATTTATGTTCTTTGCACACGGTTCTTTACAGGGAGATGGCTGGGTTAGCGGCTAGCAGCTAACAGTACTAACAGTGCGAACAGTGCTAACCACACCAACAGCGCTGGCCAACCTGGTCTCACTCCGACACTTGGGCAGTGACTTGCAGCGTCAGACACTGACAAAAAAACCCGTCCTTTAACACTGGCATGATACGCAGTTGGTCGCTGTCATAGTTTAATGGCGCTTGACGATGTCAGGGGGAAACACGGCGGGACAAGATCAACAGGTAAGGCGGCGAAAGTCCAAGAAGCGTGGGTGGGAGCAGTGGTGGATGGGTCCGACAAACACCAACCTTCACCCAGGAGAGCAGTGTTCGCGTCCCGGAAGATGCCAAAACCAAACCCTGTTCTTTTTTCCTAAACCTAACCACGTGTGTTTGTTGTTGAAGGAAAAAAAACACCGACCCGCGTTGTTATACTGACGTAGTGTGTTTACTTCGGAAGAGACTGTATCTAAACGGTGAATTTCCTGTGAAAACAGAGGTGTATCTTGAAAGAAGACAATGTATGTAACAGGCAGAACTTGACACAACGTCCCAGAACATCAACAACTGACACACCCAGAGTACCTTTCACATCATATCTGGACGTGGAAGGTACATGACCAAATGTTGATGTGTGATGAGGTCAGAGTGAGAATGTGCTGACAGAGCTAATGCTGTTAACCGGGCAAGTTTCTTCTAGTTTCTAGGATGGCAAAGGCATGACCTGTTCTACTCGATCTTACCCTGCCTCTGATCGGTTTACCCCAACATTCTTAGCCCTAACCGTCACTGATACCAACCAATGAAGGCAGCGAGTACTTGCCAGTCAGAGGGAGAGCAGGGCAAGTCATTGCTTCGCCATCCTAGGACAAAAAGGCAAACAAAAATGTGAACAAAAACATGCAATTCCAGAGGGTGGGCACAATACTTCTGTGATGACGCTGTGAGTCAGGAGGCGTTATGTGCTCTGAATGTTGTATATAACTCCTTTAATGTTAGTGTAATCCTAGTTTGTGCACAGGAGCAGGCATGTAAAGGCAAAAGGACCACAAAAAGGCCTCGACAGGCAACCTCTCAGAACTACAAAACGTTAATGCAAGTGTGTGCATTTGTGCACAAAGTATGTGAATATGTGTTTCCACTTCTCTGCATTTACATGTAAATTGTTGCTTACATTAAATTTTTTCAGCACATCAGCTTTTGTGTGTAACAGATTTATTTGTACAGCTACAGCAGCTGCTTCACAACAGGTGAACACACATAAAGTAAAGAGAGGGATGGTTTGATCCAACAAACCTGTAGTTCACTGTAATAAAGCAGCGGCATGGCTTTTCATTATCTTCTTTTTATTACCTCTAAGAAGTGACTGTAAAGATGCGGAACTGTATAGGAGGTTTACAGTAACTTGTCTTTTAACTGCTCCTTCTAATGTCACTGTAAAGTTCACCAGCTTGACTGTGCAGAAAAAGGGACAGCTACAGTCTACCACTTCCTGATGGTACTGAAAAAGATAAATATTAGCCAGACAAGTCCAATAAAATGCTGGACTTCAATATATGAAGATCCTTGATCACATTACGATGCTGTCTTTATAGCCTAGTGTACATTCTCTATATTTTAAATCAGGGCTGTATGATTGTGAACAACATTCTCGAGGAATGATTGTCTTCAAATATCGGAGTGAGTGAGCTGGTGTGTGTTGTTTCTCTTTTGTTTGTTAGCAACCACAGACGTGTTGTCCAAACACAATTCACGGAGTCACCTGCGTCCAACAGTTGTGTTTATTTTGGCGAAACAAACGGCAGTGTATCACTGTTGATGTGAGTCAGGTTTGAATGCTTAATGTGATTTTTGGGGAATGAGTCAGGGGATGCTGTGGGTCGTTCCTGGTGTGTGCAGGTTGATTAATATGTTGAGATTAGTATAAGAGGGTTTGTCAGATAAATAAAATTTGGATAAGCAAAGAGTCAAAATGTTTGTAAAGCACATGGTGAGCCAGAAGCACTCTTCAAAATCACCATATAAGATCATCTCTAGTTTAGGTATTTATGTGCTCACTGATGAGTCACACACAGATTGAGTAGCCCTGCTGTGTTTGTTCATTAGATTAAATTAAATGCAACCTGATGATATATAGTCTTTATTTCTAAAGCCTTTAATCATGGTTGGCTTGTCCCAGCAGGTTGTGTGTGCGCTGTATGAGTGACCTAACTCATGTGTTACGCTCCTCTTTCCTGTGTTTTTGTTTTTGTGGTGTGTCACCTTGATGACACACTTTATTTGTGTCTTGTGTGTCCCTCTGTGACCTAATTGTCAACATCAAACTATATACTGCTGGGAATTCCCCCAAAACAAAAATGGAAATGATAGATTCTCCTTTTTTTTCTAAATGCCAGGTCTGTGACCACACTGCTGCCTACTGTGTGTTTATGTTTACCTCACCGGACTGAAGCATTTTAACCCCTAATTATCTGGATTATTTCAAGGACTGGCAGGACGTGTGTGAAAGAACAACATGATCTCAAGGTATTTTAAACAGAAAATAAAGATGTATTAGGTTTGAAAAGCTGGATGAAAATTAATCTTGTTGTCATTATTTGTTGTTATTTGTTAAAGGCTTGCATGACAGGACATAAGTGACACAAGCTGATATGAAACAAGCTTTCTTGACCTTAGTTATTTGTTTCCTGTCCTCACTTCCATTTCCCTTCTCATACACTGAGTTTAACTGCCAGTCAGAGCGATTTCACTGACTGATGGCCTCCGACAGAAATCTAACCTGCTGAATTGGCCAAAAAACAGGTGACAAGGGCTAACTAACGCTGCTGGACAGAATGCAAGAGCTAGAGCAACAGACATTGAGCAACAGACATTGACCAACGGCCAACCATCAGCTTGGTGCATCTGGGCCCTGAAGGCCCAGATGCACCAAACTGACATCAAAGAACTAGTGATGCAAAGGCCGACTGTAGCGCTACCTCGAGTTGCCTGTGCCTTGGCCAAAAAGTTGCACTTCAACACACTGCAAAGACTACAAGTATGTGTGTTCTGTGCCTACATGAGAGGAAATAACTCTGCATAGCAGGAGACAGCAGTAGTCTGTATTTGCTATTCAACAAGAGGAAACCTTAAGACCGACAGGATGGATTCAAGACGTTTCTCTTCTCATGCATGGAAGTAATCAGACTGATTTCACTCTCGAAAGGGCTCCACTGACTCTAATGCCAATTCAATATGCTGAATCGGCTGAAAAACAGGCGACAAGGGCCGACTTGTTCCAACGGTGTGGGACACACCGCAAAAACTAGGGTGACAGACGCTCATTGACAGCCCAACATTGACCAACGGCCAACTGTCAGCTTGGTATGTCAGGGTCCCAGACAACACCCTCTGTCACCATCGTCAAAACACCAAACTGAGCATAGCATTAGGTCAAATCTCATTCAGGGCGCTCTATTTAAACTGCTCTGGCCTGCCTACTGTTGCTGCTTCCTCTGCAAGCTGCTTTGCAACCCACCTCCACCCCAGCTCCTCCTTTTCATGCTGTGTCTGACTTATCAATGTCATTTCTGTTTGTCAATGATGCTGCTCTGTTCTGTTCCTGGGGGTCTTTGCTACTGCTCTCCCTGCCTTAGGCTTTACATGTAAGCGCATGGAAGGGCAGAGAGGTGTGCTCTCTCTGCCTCGGACTTTCCTCGTTTGCATGTGGAAGGGCAAGGAGGTCTGCTCTTGCTGCCTTAAGGCTTTCCACATAGGTGTGTGGAAGGGTGGAGAGGCCTTAGGCTTTCTGTGTAGGCCTAGGAGAGGCAGAGGGGCCCCAGAACAGAGCCATACCACCAAATATAATACTACAAATGGAAATAAAGTTTTCTTTGACTTAAGTGTTCCTGACTGAAATAAGGAAATATCTGTTGAAAGGATGTTGTTCATCCCTCTAGTAGAGTTCTGAGTCTTGAAGAATCAATGCTAAGAAGCGCTGACTCTGTTCTGATGGCGGTGTGGAGGCACAAAACCTTATTAGGACACTTAATGTTGTTTCTTACTTTAATTTGTCACCCATCTATATTTGTTTATGTGGAAGGTTTTAGGCCTCTGCTAAGATGTGTATGTGTGAAACAAGAATTTATGAGTATGATTTGTTTTTGACTTAGGTTCTAAAAACTCAATAAAGCTATTCTTTGAATATGAATACTACATGATTTATCTGTTGTTAGTTTTAGAATCAGTGCAGCTATTTTTCTCAAGCCTTACTGCAATTAACACAATTATACCAGCTCTTATTTTCACACACATATACACATCTGTACACACATGCACCAGAAATGGCATCATGGCATCATTTCTGCAAAGAGAGCGTAACTTCCTCCCCACAGCCACTAACCATTAAAGCCAATCATCTCTCCCAGTGTCTCTTCAGTCCCATGGAGTTGCCCTGCAGCTAAGAACATCTTCCTGCCCCTGAGACCAGAGCGCTGTCCTGACCACACTTATCTATTTACAGACTTTTCTGCCTCCCACAGTGTTCTCACCAGGACGACACACACACAGACAGATCTGGTGTGGAAAAAGGAAGTGCTGAAGGCAGGGCCGACCAAATGACACAGTGGCTCGGCCGCGGTGCAGCACAGAGGCACCGTGTGAGCGAGGAGACAAACTGTAGGGTATGAAGTTTGAGGCTGTGAAGAATGTCAGGAGGGCGGCGTGAAGAGCTGCACTCAACAAACTCCCACTGCAGCATCCCAGGGAGGAAATGAGAGCTGGTGTTAACAGGCTGGGAAGAGGAGTTGTTGGGTTTTTTAAGGTTTGTATAGAAAATAACAGAAAAAGCATGTTGTTGGAATGTAGTAAATACCAGTGTGGTGAAACTCATAATGTTTGAGCTGCACAGTCACAAACACTGCAAAACATGAGGGGAAAGCCTAAAGAGTCACGATGACGCATGTCAAACACATAGGTGGTCACAATTAGACCTTCAACAATGCTGACACTTTATGGGATCTTTGCTCACCATTATTTCTGATAGCCTCCACAAAAACTGAACTGGATGAACTTTCTGAAACTGCCAGGCCCACCCAAAGAAATGGCAGGGCCCCGAGAAAGGTCCTCTGAACAGGCCCTCCCCAAATCTGCTTTACTTATATTAACTTGCGTGTGCTCTCTTTTCTGAGCTGTTTTATGATATAAACTCCGGATAATGTCTCATCTGAGATGAACTGTGCCTCACCTAGAAAGTGGAGGAGGTCAGGCGGCAGCAGCAGGGGACTGTGAGAAAAAGCAGTAGTCAAGTCAAAATCTTTTCAGCAGCTTTCAGTTTGTACAGGAAGTCAACATCCTGATTCTCATTTATTCATTCATTCATTTTCTGTAACTGCTTATCCTGTTGGGAGTCGAGGGTGTGCTGGAGCCCAGCTGACACTGGGCAAGGGGCAGGGTACACCCTGGACAGGTCACCAGACTATCACAGGGCTGGCACATGGAGACAGACAACCATTCACACCTACAGGCAATTTAGAGTCATCTAACCTAACTTGCATGTCTTTGGACTGTGGGAGGAAGCTGGAGCACCTGGAGAAGGCCCAAGCTAACGCGGGAAGAACATGCAGGCTCTGCAAAGAACCACCTCAGGTTCAAACCAGCAACCTTCTTGCTGTTGAGCAACAACGCTAACCACTGCACCACTGTGCCGCCCTGACTTATTAAAATATTATCAGAACTGTGTATCGTCTGTGTCTGTGTACAGTCTCCAATAGTTTTGATTATGGCATGACTGGCCTCTTACAAATGTGTTACATGCAGCCTGTAATTTCTGGTCATGGTTTGTTCTCCATTTTACATGAATTCTCATGTACATTGGCATCATGTCAGTTTGCTCTGCAGCAGACCCGTCCCTTCAACTACATAAGTAAATTAAAAACATGAGCCTAATAGTAAAACAAAGAAGAAAGAAATACAGGACATAATAATTAGAATTAGATAAGTCAGGCTCTCAGGTCATGTGGCCTGGTTACAGGTTACATTTTACTAAAGCAACAACAAATGTGATGTTCATTTTTGTTGTTCAAGTAAATAATGGTGAATATATTATTTCAAAATAAAATGTGGTAACCATTCCTTATATTTTGGATAAACAGGATTATTATTGGCCTCCGTGGGCCCCCACTAGCGGCGGGCCCCAGAACCCATCCCCCAACCCCTTTTACACCTTATGGGTGGCCCGTCTTATTGCAATATATTGTAGTTCATTACAAAATATTGATTCAATTTTGTCTGACCTCATGCCTTTCATGTGTGGAGAAAGACGTCGAGCTCAACAAAGTGATAGTGCTAAAAAACTGTTTCAAGGAGACGTTTAACATTCATTATTTGCCTTGGTGCAATCTTGAGGGCTGCTAGTTGCCAATGTCGCTTATCTGTTATTGTTGAGGTTCTTTTTTTTTTGTACATCTTAAAATTGCCTGATTTCATTTGCTTATATCCTTTATTGTTTTAAATGTAGTGTAAATCCAGGCACTTGTAACTTTGGTCTGAAAAGCGCTTTATAAATAAAGTTTATTATCATTGTTATTATTATTATTATTATTATTATTATTATTATTATCATTAGACAGTAAGGAAATGAAATACTGGTCCAGAGGAAATTCGAAGTAGAGCCACTGCTCCTTGGCGAAAGGGGTCAGTTGAGGTGGTTCGGGCATCTGATCAGGATGTGTCCTGGGCGCCTCCTGTTAGAGGTATTCCGGGCACGTCCCACTGGTAGAAGGCCCCAGGGCAGACCCAAAACACGCTGGAGGGATCACATATCTCATCTGGCCTGGGAATGCCTTGGGGTCCCCCAGGAGGAGCTGGAAAGTGTTGCTGGGGAGAGGGACATCTGGGGTGCTTTGCTGGGCCTGCTGGCCGTGACCCAACCTCAGATAAGCGGATGAAAATGGATGGATGGAGCAGAGTAGCACACAAGCTGTTTTGAGTCACAATACAGTGTTTTTTCAACATCACAGCTCCACTAGCTGAAGCATCTTTATCAGATTTGAATGCATGTTCTCTGTCACAGTATCTCAAACAAAGACACTAAAGACATTACGCTCAACATGTGCAAGGCCTCATAAAGACTCTCTCCTGGTGTAGGAATTTGGGAAAGAGGCCTCCCATAGAAGCTGAATACAGCAAGCAAAATGATCATCAATTTTCATTGATCTTGCACGTAACATTTAGGGTGGTACTGGCTAATCTGCAGTTGTGCTTTAAATTATATCATAGCATAAGACATAAAGGCAGTTCACAGTGCTTTTAGGCATACAAGAGAATAAATGATGAAAGGACTCTTGGAGCTGTTAGCCAGCTGCTACATGATTTAAAGCAGACTTAAAGACAAACAGGAATATTTTAAACATGATTCCTAAACACACCAGAAGACAGCTGAGAAAAGACGTTTGTTTCCGTCCTGCATAAAATAAAAGCATGAACATGTTTTTTTTAAACCTGCCTGTGAATACTACCTCTGTTACTCACCATGTTGAGACTCAAGTGACTCTAAAACAGAGCTGTGCAGGGCCTACATCAATCTGTATGGACTTCCTCCAGCAGTTTATCACCGTCAACATTTAACATTGCTTACAAGCCACACAAATCCTTCAAAACATGCAGTTGGGGCCCAGTGTCATTCACTGTTCCCTGCTGCAATGTATTTGCCCTGCCTAAAATTTTCATATGGTCCCAGTGTGACAGTCAGTCCCTGAGTTGTCACAGTTCCACAGACCACAATGTAATAAGTGTGGTTTATGTCTGTAGCTCCGCTCCCTGAGTGAGACGAGAGGAGAGAACAGTTTCTTCTCTGCAGGAGGAGACGCAGCATGCAGAGGCAAGCTTATGATCTCAAATCTTTTCTGGAGCCTCAGTGAACAAATTAAAGAAGGTGATTATCTTAAATGCAGCCTGGTGAAACAACACAGAGTCCGAATGGTCCCACAACCAAAAAATCAGAGCTGTCAAGTCAAAGTTATGTCTCAATTACCTACTTATATGAAGTTCAGCCTTTTAAGTTAATATGTTTTTTGGAATTCTTGCAAAGAGTTTGATGATTGAAACCTCATGTGTTGGTAAATATGATGTTACAACCAACAGCCAGTTAGCTTAGCCTAGCATTAAGACTGGAAGTATTGGTAAACAGCTAGCCTGGCTCTCCACCAATCACCAACCAACACCTCTAACGCTCACTAATGAACATGTTATATGTTATCTCAGATTGTTAAAGTGGAGTGTTGTGATTTCACCGGGTGTTTTTGAATATGGATGTATTTCACTAAATGTCGAACTATTCCTTCAAGGATAAATCCAAGTTAAAAATGTTAGTCAGGTCTGTCAGAAATCTTAATGCTGACCATTTAAATGACAAAGCTTTTGAACATTTTTATCCCCCAAAAACCCAAAAAACATAACTGAAATCATGGCAGAGGCCTTTCAGTGCATAAGAATAATAATTTAGCATTTAGTTTTTTGTAGATATTTTTGGTGGTCTTTTTGCCTTTATTTGATAGGACAGGTACAGCGTGAAAGGGGCAGAGAGAGGGGGTATGACACAGCCTTTGTACATGGGGCACCTGCTCTAACAGGTGAACTACTGGGCGCCCCTAATATGTACACATAAAGGTCCTCTCACCTCACCTGTCAAGTGAAAAGATCCTACTCCTGGAGCACCTTCAATCTCAAAACATTTTGCGTCTTTTTTGCTACGCTTTCTGGGTTGAATGTCACGTTCTTTTGAAATGGCTGTGAAACAGTGTGGCTTTAGGGTGCACTTCCTCTCATTTGATGGGTGCATGAGAGGTCAGCAGTGACGTGTATATAAATAAATGTCTAGCAGATCCTGACTTATTATATGGACATTTTTTGTTCTTATTTTACACTTGTTTTGGCAACATAAACATTTTCCTGCACCAATAAAGCCCCTTTGAACTGAACTGATTTAAGACCCTATGGAAAAGGCAGCGCACCTGTACTCAACGCACCCCCACTTTCAACCCGGTCTCACTCTGAAGTCATTGAAATCTGGTGCATAGTCAATGACTTGCGGCATCAGACACTGACCAAAAAAGTCATCCTTTAATGTCGGCATGATACGCGGCTGGTCGCTTGGTGGCGTTAGGGAGAAATGCGGCGGGACAAGAACATAAGATAAGGCAGTGAAAGTCCGAGTAGGGTGGTGGAAGGGTTAGTGGACGGGTCCAACAAACACCAACCTTCACCCATAAGCTTATAAATCCAAACCCTGTTCTTTTTCCTAAACCTAACCACGTGTTTTTATTGCTTAAACCCAACCATGTGTGTTAATTGTTGAAGGAAAAACAATCATTTATTTTGAAAGATTCGGTATATAAATGTTAAATTTCCTGTGAAAATGGAGGTGTATCTTGAAAGAAGACATTGCATGAAACAGGCATAACTTGACACGGTGTTCCAGGATATCAACAACCAACGCACCCAGGGACTGAATGTGGAAGGTCCATGATGAGGTCTGAGTGAGTGTGCCGCCTTTTTTGTTTGAATTAACATTTTGCTATATTTTGGTGAGGCTGAACGCAGCCTAGAAATGACCCTGTAGGTGACCCCGACCTAATTTCTGAAAACTCCAGCACCACTCAGCGCCCTCTAGGGACTGAGATGCAATAAATGTGACAACCAACCCTGTTCTCCCCTACAGAAAAAATAGACTGAAATTCTGCACACTGACACAGATTTTATCTAAAAAAAAAAAATATTTCTTGTGCCCTACTTTTACCTTTTTTATGGGCACATTTGTTTGAATGTGAATAATTGTAATCCAAATATCATTTTCATAACTCTGGATATTACTTATTTGAGTAATCTATATTATATCTCATTTTTTTGTGAGTGTATCCTACTTATTCCCAAGACTTGTGAGAAACTGCGCTGACACTCATGAGAAAAGAGAAAGGGAGAACTTGTAATTTGTAATAAACTGCACAACACAGACAGAAAACAGCCGAGAAGAAAGCGTGAATAAATCACCCAGACGCCTTTATTGGAGGCGTTTATGGGAAGCGAAGTCGCGGAATCCAGGAACTCGTCATCATCTTTCACATCATCTCTGCAACTTTTCTTCTTCTTTCTCTCGGTCATATGTAGTGGGGGAAGGGTGAGAGGGAGGGAGGAGAAAAGAGGCCGACGTCAGATGGTAGTGGGATGGCTTTCTGTGAGGGGAGAAGGAAAGAGTCCTGAAGAAAGGAGACTCCAGTGAATGAGCGCTCGGGCTGCACCGGGGAAGAGGACCAGCGATTCAAAACAAAGGACAGCTTCTTCACCTCTGAGCCTGCAAAGTCTCCACTTTGACTTCCCGTAAGTAGAAGACAATGCGACAGGGAAACTTAATGTGGCTGTTTTAGACACTGATTTTACACTTCTCCTGTTTGGCTGGCAGATATGACTCAGAAAGTGTCATTAATGAAACAACTGGACTGACACACTCACTAAACTTCCTCTAACTTATTTTGTTTTTTCATTTCTTACATTTCATACAAGTGTTTATTGGCAGCTCTTATTAGGAAGTTTGCATGCTTGATTCTGATGCTGAGGCAGCCACCTGAACACATATTTTGTTGAGGGATGTAGATTAGGAGAAGGTGTGATATCTCCAGCTGCAGCTTTGTGTTCAGGTTCAACATCTGGCAGCAGTTTGACAACACAGCACAGTGCCTTATTAGACACCTCACCTCCTCCAGAAGCCTAACATACAGCACTTTTGCGTTGTTTTTATTACTTTTATAACTGTCTTCCACACATGCCCGCTCAGCAGCTCCCAGTTTCTCTTTCCACCACAAGCCCGTGTCCTTGAAGCGCAGGGAGGAGGTCCATCTATGTGTGAGCCACCCATGGAGCTCTCCGCCTGATACACACTGCACAGAGAGGGGAAGTGGTGCTACATCATAAACTAAACAAAACCAGGAAAACCTTCAGTGTTTATACTTGCTGAGTTCAAGGACAAACCATAGTGAAGTGATGAGAGGAGGGAATCAACAACATCTTTCAGAAAGGGCCCCAAAACTTTGATACTCTCACAAGTCTACTTTCTTTTAACGTCTAACAAATTCAGGAGTTATTTTATGCTGCACTTACGCTGTAATTGACTTGTGATTGCCCTAACCTGCCTACTTTTCCTAGAATGAGTTTTGACAGCCCCCAGACGACAAGTGCAAACTTGTTACGTGTCACTGGATGGAGCTACGTGATAGTGATAGCAGAGGGAGATTTTTTTCAGTAGTAAAAAGCTGTGCTTGTCAGTAAACGCAAAAAAAACTGTCTCGTGGCTATATGTCATATTGATCTATTGAGAAAGTCGTGAGACTAGAAGGAAGTCTTGTGTTTTATGAGTAGATGCAATAGAGGATTAACACACTTAAAAGACACAAGCAAAACATACAAACAGTTTTGTATAAGTTATCCTGTTTACCACACACTGACAGTTTTATATATGTTATATATATATATACATATGCATCCAGGTGCAAGCTTGGAAGGGATCATGCAGGTTGGTTGGTTGTGTGTGTGTGTGTGTGTGTGTGTGTGTGTGTGTGTGAGGTGTGAGGGTGTATCCGTCTGTCCGCAACTAGTCTCACAAACTACTTGACTAATCAGCGTCATATTTTCTGTGCACATTTATGACTGTATGCCTGTATGGTTGCAGTGATTCATAGTTGTTGAGAAACCTGTTTTATTGACTGTTTCATACCGTCATTGACTGCTGACGCCTCACTCCTCTTAACCAGCCAGTAGGGGCCGCAAGTTTTCCGAAAAATTGGCTCAGCTAAAAGCAACAAATCTTACATAGTCTGGTGCAGGCAGTATTTTGTCCTTTGACCTTGCTAAAAAACTGACATCCATTGAAATGTTTAGTCTCATTTTATAGCAGAGCATCTGCAGATTATTTCCATGTTAGGCATGTTACATGTTGAATTACTACCTGTTTTTGTTATCTTCACCTGCCGGGATCGTTCCACCTGCCTTAGCTCTCAGTGTCCCTGCTGGAACTTGGTTTTGTTCAGTCCTCCACATCGTGTCATGCCACACCAGGAGCATTTCAGAAACACTGCGTTTTGGCTGCCCAATTTTGTAGACTTGCAGATTTTGTTGATGTGGTCATTTTTCCTTGATATTTGTGCTTCTACGATAAGTAAGTAAGCAGGCTATGTAGTTAAATGGTTTAATGTTGTTATTTCCGACTTTGTTGTACTGTAGCCTACAGATGAAGTTAATATGGTTCAAAGTCCAGTTATGACGCAACTCTGTCAAAAATAAATGAGGCAGGTCTTTTTCTGAGCTTCAGGGAGCTTCTTAAACACGTCTGGTGGAAGAACAAGAATTGTCTAGAGTGGTTGCGATCAGCACGGGCGGCCACCTGGCGGGGATCTGCTTTAGGTATTAGGCTATTTGAAGGATTCTCTGCCTTATAGGAGGCCACTCCTCTCTATTGAAATCACCAGAGAGCGAAAAGCATCTTGCAAATCGTAAATTATAATTAATGGAACTTAAAATTTTGCTAAGTAGTACTCTGCATGTCAAGTAAACTAATCTTCTGATGTAAAATCTGCGAAATGCCCCTTTAATGGAAGAAGGTTCCCATCTTTCATATGTTGTCTTCTTATAGTCAGTGTGATACTTGTTCCAAATTAGTCTGTGAATGCAGCGGTCTCATCTCGGAGATGAAAACATCTGTGAACCAAATTTCCCAACTACATTACCACTCTGTGGTAACATAGCGATGACAAAATGTTTGTTATGATGGATGATCTATCACTAGCATGTGTCAGCAAGTTTTCATGTTGTCGGAGGAATAGTGGAAACCAGTAGCTGCCTGGATCTAAAAACTTCTCTCATAAATGAAGTAAAAGGAAGTATAAGCAACTATTAGTTGTTAGTCAACATGCAAAAAATACACATGAGGTCCTTCAAACATCTCACATCATGAAAGGGACAGTGTAGAGTTCTTAAGAACAAGAAGAAAGTTTGTGTGTTCATCCATCATCTTTGTAGAAACAAACGAGAGAGTTGAAGAAGTGAGGGGGGAGCAGAGCAAGGCCATGTCATTCCTGTCTTTGTGTAAGTGAAATGTGAGGGTCACTGAGGGGCTTTGTGCGTCAGAAGCTGTGGGGCCACCACAGAGTCAGCGCAGGGAGTGAGGGGCCGGGGTGTTGCACAGATTGAATAGGTTAGGGGCCACAGCGGCCTGTCTTTGAGAATGAAGGAGTGCATTCTGGGCCGACGGTGGCATGTCTTTGAGAGCTGAAGAGTGAGTGAGGGGGCCGGTGTCGGCACGTCTTTGTGCGGCCTTTGTCTGAGTTGAGTGGCACCAGATGAAGAGGGCCGACTTTATTCAGGCTTTCTGGCACATGCATGCACAAACACATGCGCACAAACGGGCTTGGCTCGTACTTTTCTCTGGGGAAGTCATGCGTTTTGATGCAATTACACCCTGGACGAGTGAGCACAGGCTGGCACCTTTCACGGTTTATGGGTGTGTATTTGTTTTTATGTTTGTGCGTCAGTAAAGTGGGCTGTATTGTTTCAGCACACTGTTGGAGGGCTTCTCACTGTTGACTCGCTGTTTACATTTCGGGGCCTCTCATTGTCATTGAAACCTCAGGCCCCCTGGTTGTATTTGAAAGCTAAAACTGCTGGCATGTCTTCACTCTTTATACACAGTCGGAGAATAACATTTAATGGCTTTTTACAGCTTGAATTGTTTTATAGTGTTTAATCTAGGTCTGTAAAATAAATCTAAACTAACTCTGGAGCACCAAACATGCATTTGATGGCCGCCATCACTCACTGGATGAAGTTAATGAGACACAAGTTGTGGTAAATGCCTATCCATGGGAAACATTTTCTCCTCTTTCATTCGCTGTTTATGGAGGGCTACCAAAGCAGTGGCTCACATGGTTATGGTTAGCAAGAAAGAGCTCTTGACGAGAGCAGCTTGGGTTGTTTCATAATATCTGGGAGCGTTGAGAAAGCTTGATGTAAATCTTGTGTCTCTTTGTATGTTTGGCGTGACTCACTCTTTTGCTATCTCTCTGTTGGTATCATGCTGTGAAAGCAGGTGGATGTTTGCCTCCCCTACGGCTACAGGTTTTTAGGTGTGACAATCAATGGGAGTCATAAAGTACAACTCATTAGTTTGGTGCGCACGTTCGCTCATTTTTGCCTTAAAGGCTTTGTTCTCACGTCACCTCTGACGGCATAGTCATGGTTTGGGTTTCACAGGTTCACAAAAGTGCCTTTCATACCGGGGGCAAAGACGAGCTCTCTGTCGATCTGCTGTTCAGTAGATATACACAAAAATTTACAAGGCATCACTGGAGGGCATGGGTGTCTCTATTCTGGTTAGGTGTTACGGCTTGCCTGTTGTTACATCATCCACTCTGTCATGCCAGAACAGTCTTGATGAAGGCTTTCCTTGAAAATTAATAGGCAATTGATTGAGAAATCGAGAGCTGAGGGTTTTTTTTCCCCATTGTGTGGGAGGTGTACGTTCAGTATTCAAGATACAGTGCTTCATTCTCCCTCGCCTCACCTGGAGCTCAGCTGCATTCTTTTATGAGAGAGGGATATGTTTGGTCCTGCCCAACTCTGACTGGTATCATACTATCTTCATATCTCTAAGGGTTTTGTATTGTCCTGGTTCTCTGAGATTAGGGACTGAAAATGACAAGATTTTATTAATACTAATGCCATTATTGAGTCTGCTGATCGGCTCGATTCTTTCTGTGTGGAAAGGAAATAGGGCTACAGTCTGAACACAGCGTAGATGAAATGAGATAATATTTATACAGCAGTTGTTTTCATTTAGGTCTTCTTAGACAAAGAAAAAAATGTACCAAGCCTGCCTGCATGGTGCTAATGTTATTAAAACAGGGGATTTTTACCCTCTGTAATGGATGTGCTGCTCGATTGGGATGCAGTGAAACTCAAGCGTAGAGGGTCTAATATTTAGCATTCCTGAACTTTAAGCCAATGTTGGGTAGAAAGGTGTTTGAACATATTGCTGCTGTTTCCAACCTTACTTGAAATTTTCACTTACTGGCATTACAAGCAGCACTGGAAGGAAGGAAAAAGGAAACCATGCTTTGGACTGTTTCTTCCTCTACACCATAAATCCTTCTTGTGTCAAGTTCCCAGCAGCGTCGACACATTAGTTTGACGTCATTGCAATGTGCAACCATCAGAAAAACACGCCAGCATCGATGAAAGGAATTGACAAGCTCAGAAGCATATGATTTTGATTCTAATATAGATCTCAACTTGGACCAGTTCTCCATTCCCATACTTGTCTCTTGGGGTTTTTTATGTCCCTGATTCTCGGAGATACAGAGGGAAACTAGACCCTCATCAGCAGCCTGTGCTTTCTACAGTGTCCATATTTTGTTTCAGTATCTGTATAGCCCTGAAGATGGTGAAGCAGCCTCTTTATGTGGTTTTGGTTTGAGGGCCTTCCTCCTGGCTGGTCCAGCTGCATGACCAGACCAGACCAGGCGCAGCAGCTTAGGGAACAGATTGCCTTGGTTTGAGGTTTCTGGTTCAGGATCAGTGCGTTAAGAAAAAATGAGCTAATGGAGTCCTCCCAGCCCAGATCCACTGGGGGGCCATCTGATCTGGGTGGGTGATCCGACAGCTCAAATACGCTTTCCTAAACAGGGACAGGCTCATGCCATTATAGATAAACAAAAGCATTTCCATCATCTCTCACAAGTTTTATATTTATGTAAACGAATGGAATTGTTTCGGCTGTTTCCAAACTCTTTCTAGAACAATCTGGGTCAACTGGGTCTCTCAGCCACCCACCTTCAGTCCTCATTCACTTTCACTCTCTAGAGCAGACTACAGTGGCCAGCACTCATTACCTCAGCACCTTGGCATGTTACCAGAGCCTTTGCTGATATCTCAGACCAATTACTCTAGATTTACTACTCAGCGGGCTCCTCTAACTAACGGCCAACTGACTGACCCACATTTGCCTTGTATCCACGGCTACGTCCGGGGCCTTGAAAGGGCTCGGCTCAAACTGATGTTACGCTTCATTAGTAGAAGTTTTATTGAGCATACTGGCTGCTTGGCCAACATGTTTTCACAGCCAAACGTGTAGTCCACATGGCTGGCTGTCGGCCCGTGGATTGTGTTTTTTGTAAATTCCACGAGAGAAAGTTTGTCTCATAGCAGCAAGGAGACTGTTCATGTTGGCTCGCTGAATGAAGGATTGGAAAACTGTGTGTGAGTTGGCCTCAGGCCCTCACTACATGCATATAATCTTGTGTGGCAGGCTTGGTTTGTGTCAGGACAGGAGAGCAGTGTGGGAATGAGCAGGTCCAGATCAGATGCAGAACCCCGTTACTGCTTTCATCTTGTAGCATTATCTCCTGTATCATCAATCAAGCTCAGCATCGAGGAGGATTCATGAAAGAAGCAAAAGACCCCATGATCTGTCAGTGTTGGTGATGATGTGTATCTATGACGGTGACTCCACAGGCGCACGGAGAGCTGCAGTAACAAAGATCTGACAGTTTGAAGATACATATCTATCAAAAGCAACGGGAGGCAGAGACCTCTCACCCACAGCGCCTTGATCGCCCAGGTTATGAATAAGTCATAACTCGAAATGTGTCTGATGTGCCGTGAAGTGTAAAACGCTTCTCCCCTGGCGCTCACACAAACACACAGAAAATCTTGACCTTGCAGAGGCAGTGCTGCTCAAGCACTTTCCCAGAAGTCTGTTCAGCAAGCAGCAAACAAGCGGAAAGTATTCATCAGTTTCAGGATGTAGTGACCTTTCTGCTCACTAAGATACACTGCAGCACACACACATACACAAACACACTAGAGCTGCACGAGATGAAAAAAAAAAATCATATAGACAGATGTTGCAATATGAGTCACGATTTTAGTTTAAATGACAATTTTTGCATTTTGTTTTCAATTTAAAAAAAAGATGATGATGATGATGGAAATTTTGCTGATGTCTGTTCCAAACAAACATGTTCCCTCACATCTGGAATATGACTTTTAGGCCAGGGCATCTCTGTAGCCACACATGCAACACATTTTACCATCTTTCCATTCTTTTCCTTCCGCTTATTGGGGGCTGGGTCACGGGGGCAGCGGGCTGAACAAGGTAATCTAGATGTCCCTCTCCCTAGCAACACTTTCCAGCACCTCCTGGTGGATCCTGTGGTGTTCCCAGGCAAGATAAGATATGTAATCCCTCCAGAGTGTTCTGGGTCTGCTCTGGTGGCTCCTACCAGTTGGACATGCCCGAACACCTCTAATGGGAGGCGCCCAGGAGGCATTCGGATCACATGCCCAAATCACTTCACTTGGACCCTTTCACCCCACTTTTACTCTGAGTTCCCTTTGGATGTCCGAGCTTCTTACCCTATCTCTAAGGCTGAGTCCAACCACCCTAGGAAACTTATTTGGGGCGCTTGTATCTGCGATCTCAGTCTTTTGGCCCCTTCCAAAACCTCATGACCATAGGTGACGGCTGAAATGTAGATGGACCAGTGAATCTAGAGCATTGCCTTCCAGCTCAGCGCCTTCTTCACGATGATAGTCCAGGGAAACGCCCGCATCACTACTGACACCACGACAAACTTCTTGTCTATTTCACGCTCCATTTTACCCTCACTTGTAAAAAAAAACCAAGATACTTGAACTCCTTCGCTTGGAGCAGTAACTCTCTCCCAACCTGGAGGAGCCTATCCACCATTTTTCATCAGAGAACCATGGCCTCAGACTTGGAGGTGCTGACTTTCATCTCAACCGCTTCAAACCGAGTGCGTGGCTTTATCAAAAAATTGCAGCATCTGCGATTGTGCAGCCGTAGAACCAACACACATATATGCATTCATGCAAGCACAGACACATGCAAATCACCATGTGTTTAGATAAGAATCTCAAATTTAAATGATTGAAACATTAATAATTTAGTGCAAAAGACATATTTGGTCGTTAGTAGTTTATAGGTTATACCGTCAACATACTTCCTCAAAATGCTCTGCACTTTACCCCACTAGAAAAAGTCCCTTCGCCTCCCTCTGAGTGTCGCCTGTAGTGAGACTACAGAAAGCCATGATGAGGTATGAGCGAGGAGATTTCCTGTAAGAACTGCGGGGAGATCACACAAGGTGCCTGCTGACTGCCTCAACGAGGCATGTTTAGGCTCCATCCCTGTAGTTTAAAGAGGCAGAGCTGCTAATTTGAGGGCATTGTAGTCTCAACAGAGAGCCCCGTGCCTGGCCTGGATGGACTATAATCAGCTCTAAACAGAGGACTCAAACACCACAGAGAAACTAAAACTGAAGCCTGGGTGGCTGGGGAAAAAAACTCATGCAAACAAACATGCAGCACCTATGTTTACTCAGGATGCACACACTGAAAAAAAAACTAAATTTCTGTATTGTCATGGTTGCTATAAATAGTGGTAAAACACTGTCAGTGTGGCGTGTCAGGCTGAGTGAGTGCTGGTGTGTGAAACCATTGTACCTACTGCAGAATGGAAACTGTGATAACAATAAGGAGAGCCATTGTTTTGTGAGGAGGTCTGGAATAAACTCAAGGACTGTAATAGAACAGGGCGCACCCCAAACCGTCCTCAAACACATAAACACACTTCAGATACCTGATTATAACACACTTTTTTCTGTAATTTCCTGGAAGTAGAATCACAAATGCAAACATGTTTCTGCAGACATTCCTTTTATATTTCTTTTGCAGAAACCCGTGTGAGGATTGACGGTTTAGATTGAAAGAAGATAGGATGACGTATGACTGTGCCTCGGAGGCTGTTGGACAGACACTGATGCTTCCTGTTTATTTCTGCCATTTCCTTTTTGGCTGATAACGTATACTATGTTGCTGTAGCTTCTTTATTCTGCTGCTACAACTTTCAGCTCAGTTGAAACTGAAATTTACTCCCTCAGTTAATCTTCAAGCTGTGTAATTATATGTAGACAGTGTATTTTGGCTGAGGGCTCATGAAATCTCTAATTAGGATGAAAAATTGTAGAATGAGAATAAAGCTTATTTTAAGCAGCAGTGTGCCCCTGAAATTCTGCTCAAGCAAAGTAGATGGACTGAGACGACCCTGACTGGGAATGGTACAGATAGGCATCACTGTCAGACTTGAGACAAAGCAAACCTGAGGACAAACTCGAAGGACACAAAACCTCTCTTAACTACAGCAGAACTACTTGAAAACATAACCATGACCTGCAGACATGACTGAATCCTGCTGAACTGAATTACACCCGCATCTTAAGTGTTTCAAATCTCATAGCTCCACTCCTCAGATGTTGTCACGCCTGTGACTTTGTTATTATGACCCAGATCTGCTGGTTTCTACTCGACCCCGACCTCAGATGAATCAGTCAGCCTTTTTTAGCCGCATGAGATAATGCTCTTATTTTGTGGCCAGGGAAATGTCTGAAGTGTTTTTGCCTTGAACTGACTCAGATCATATCAGACGGTACACAACATCAGTGTTCATTCCCTGCGGACGTGCTGGGATGATTTACCATCCTGAATGGAGGCAGGCGGGGAGGTTACGTATAACCAAATACCACATTCATTCACCTCGGGGCATGAGACTGACTTGTAACTCTTAATGAATGTTTCTGCGCTGAACTTTTCATAAGCAACTAAATGACACATTCGGCAAGAATTGGACCGATAACATGACAGAGCAGTGCATTCTTATCAGATTAACGAGCCTCCCTTCCCTTTTATGTGAAATGTATGAATTTATTAAACTGATACACATTCAAAGAGCTGCTTCACCCTTGTTCCAAAAACTCCGGTGGTGTCATGCAGTGCAGAAAATGTTCCCAGATGTTGAGATATCAGAGATTTCTACCCCCAGTCTAGTACAATGGAGGTGAATGACAAACATTTCAGATGGCAACTTGTCTTTTGAAGAAAATCCCAGTCCACAACCTCACTCTCAACGTATCAACAGGACTATTTCTTTAGTAGAATGTAGCTCTAAAGAAAATACACATCGTATTATTCCGCCTCCGCACTGGTGGCAGCCATGGCCCGGAGGCATTATATTTTCTGGTTGTCCGTTTGCCCTATTCTCATGAGCACAATATCTCAAGAGTGCCTTGGAATTTTCTCAACTTTGGCTCGAATGCACTCCTGAACTCAAGGATGAACTGGTCAGATTTTCGTGGTCAAAGGTCAAAGGTCATTGTGACCTGTTTTAGGCCATAACTCAAGAATTTATATACTAATTATGGCAAAAATTCGAATAAATGCAGAACAGGATAAAATTATGAAGTGATAACGTTTATATTCAAAAGGTCAAAGGTCAACTTTGCTGTCACAAACAATTGTGAGGTGGTAATACCAGTTTAAATATATCTTTTAATTGCCTGTCTTCAGTACTCTTTATCACCCACATCTCTGATTTGCCCAGCATTTCAACTGTCCGTAGGTCAGGTGTTGTGCTCGCTGAGGGCTGTTTCCCCCAGCTGGAGAAACCCTTGACCAAAAGCTTTGCAGGCAGGATCGGGAATAAGGACAGAATCTTCTTTTGCCAGAGTCAGAGATATAGTTTAATCCATTAAAAAAAGCAGTAGAGAATTACATAAACATTGCAACAGGATTAGAAGAAGAAAATGCAACTGTGCCTGTTGTTTGAAGGTGACTCGTAAAAGTAAAATGAACTATAATGAGTTAACTATGGACCGCCGTAGCAGCGTCTGTGTTGAAGGGATATGTCGCCCGCTGCTGATTTGTTAGGTTAAAACAAAACAAAAATAATCCCCTCCTCCACAACAGAATCACACAATGTCAAGGTAAATTCATGAAATGAATTAGTTATCAGGGTAAGCATCGTGAATTAAATTCTGTTCGACTCCATTGTACTGGGGTGGAGGCCTTATATCTCAGAGACAGATATCTCAAAACCAGTTAAAACCAATACTATCTGCATGGTGAGATACGACTAGAGATGAGTCAGAAATATTCTTTGTAATGTGGTTGAATTGACCCGTCAACTCTTCCTGACTCCACCAGTAAGATCCACCAAGACAGCAGAGTCGACTTCTTTGTGTTTAAAGCAGATCCCACATATTTTCCTGTGTGTATCATACTGCTGGATCATGACATCAGAGGGCTTCTGAGAAACCCTCCATGCTCCCATGAGACCGCGGCTGCGTCGAGGCCAGTGTGGCCACAGCAACTAAATCATAACATAGCAACAGTATCACAATCACTTTGATTGGGACCTACACACGCTCGCTCAAACGCACACTTGAACAATGACTCTCACACACACAGGATTGAGAGCTCTTAAAATGTCATCTGTTACAGGTTACAAGCTTATTTGTAATCAGGTTTTGATGGCTGTTGAATAAAGAACAAAGATTTTATATTCTGACTGTACTTTAAATAGTGAACTGAATGATGGAGCTCCAGCTGGTGTCGTGTGTGTGCTTGCCACAGCGGTGAGGATCCAGCATGTTACACTGTGTTACTGTGAAATGCGGCATGCTGTAACAGAGCTCTGTGCTGATCTGTGTTGACAGCTGCTCAGTGGCAAAACACACAAGGCTCCTGTCATTTTGCAGATAAAATCAATCACACAAAAGCCCCGCGATCGTGAGTAAAATGACGACAGTATAAACTCTCAGTTGTGTGTGTGTTTTTTTGTGTGTGATTCATCTCGGCTGTCCCAGCAGACATCTGGAAGTGTTGCTCATGATACACTCACAGCTGGCTGATAGTGAATGTGAAGGAGCGCCCTGTGGGAAGATCTTGGGTCTATTTGATGACAATGGTACAAATTAGACATCCTGTGGGACAAACACAAGAGAGCTTCATGATTCATAGTGGATGGGAAATCAGTAGCTGCTTATCCTTCTTACACTTAGTCCCTCTTTCCTCCTCCTTCGCCCTTATATACGTCAGTTTTTTCCAAATATTTGTACAGATTCAGTGTGTCTCTGACGGTCTTCTGTCTCTGTGTCTGTAGGTGTGCTTTCAGAGGGTATCATGGCCGAGGGAAGCTGCTTTGGTGCGTTGTAGCTGTTTGGGATGACCTGACCTGGACGTTGCCTCAAAGAAGAAGAGGGAGAGGGGAAAGAACCGTGAGGAGGAAAAACATCTGCTGAGTGAGGATAAGATCAGAACAGGGAATGTACCGGACTTTTCTCTTTGTAAGGAAAGGAATTTAAACTCCCCAGTATTAGTGCTCTGTCAATTTAAAGGGCTTCAAGAATTTTATTTTCTATCATTGGTTGTAACCACCTCAGAAAGGTTTAACGCCATGTGCCATGTTATCGTAACATGCCGCTCCATGCTCTGGACGCTGCTCAGTATCGTAGTGGCCTTTGCTGAGCTCATTGCCTTCATGAGCTCAGATTGGCTGCTGGGAGCCCCTCGTTCCAGCCCGAGCGGGGAGGGAGTGGACTCTGGGGAGTACCGGCCGTCTCTCGGCCTCTACAGCCGCTGCCTTCGCATCGGGTCACGGGGGGTAGGGGTGAGCTGCGGGCCCTACGCTGGCACATTTGGGGAAGTAGCCAGTGGTTTCTGGCAGGCTGCCATGTTGTTTCTGGCAGCTGGGATGTTAGTGCTAGGAGGAGTGGCCTGTATCTCCATCTTCAGCCTGTGCTTCCAGAGCATCCTAAAGAAGAGCATATTCAACATCTGCGGACTGCTCCAGGCTATTGCAGGTGAGACATCTATCTGTGTGTGTGTGTTTTAGTATATTATATATATTATATATATTTTGGGCGGGGCAACACAATGGTTTGACTTGAAGGTGTGAGAAAGAATAGTATCAGTAACATTGTTAACACTGTGCTACATTACAGAGAAATACAAAGCCCTACTAATGAACCTTCATTAATATAGGCCTATATTTTATCTACAAGTGCACGTCACACACTGAGCGAGCCGCCTGTTAATGACGCTGTCAGCAAAGCAGTAATGATTGTGCTAAGTGGCTAATGGGCATGTAGCTACTTCCATGTGTCAGATGATACGTCATGTGTGTAGTCGACCAATGAAGATGAGTTTACATATCATAGATTTCCTGCCCAACATGTTATTTACTAGCTGCAGGTACCAGCCTTCCCGTCTGACTGCTTAGTGTGGCCACTTCCTGTGCCTGTCCTTTCAAATTAAATTCCCTCATTGTCCAGTCATATAGGTTTTGATTTATTTTGAGAAGGTGCAGCTCCTAATGGAGTTCTGGTTGATTAGTGTTTGGTCAGCTATTAGCTATTGTGTCCAGAGCTTCTACACAAGCTGTGCTCTGAGGAATCAGTTTCAGTCAAAGTGGAATGTTTTTTTATTCAATAGTGTACATTATAGATAGACATTAAAAAAACAGAAGAGAGTGAGAGAACTGACGTAACAAAGATCCAACTGACCACCACACTAACACGACACCCCAAAACACAGTAATATGTCATATGTAGTGTACACAACTTAATAAAACTCATAAAAAGTGAAATCAAAATTCACATCATTTAATTTTCTTGTGCTTTAGTTTGTATTTTCTAATACATCTTAAAGATCCCATATTGTCAGATTTCCATGTCTTTTTTTTTTTTTAATATAAAGCAGATACTGTTATTTATTTGAATACTGTTAAAGCCACAGAGAAATGCCCAATGTGACTTTATACAGGCAGTCAGGACCTCTGTGAAGTCATAAAGACACAACTGTACTGTATAGACTGTGTCAAACCTGAAACATTAACATTCTAAATGAGTCCCTTAGTATTTCCTGCTGTAATGGAAGGACAATACAAAAGAAGGAGCGGTCATGATGAAAGTGAAAGTGTTCAAGGAGCCAGACTGTAGTGCCAGTTTTATTGGAGTCAGTGGAGCGGGCACTGCATATTACGTGATGCTTACTGACATTTTTTATCTAAATATGCACATTTCTTTTCCTTGTTATTGGTCTCCAAAGAGATCGTGGCTCTGTCCAACAGAGCCATAGATGGAGCTGACGGACAGAGTCATGATCTGTTTTGAGACCAATAACAAGGAAAAGAAATGTGCATATTTAGATAAAAAACATAAGTCAACGTCATGTGATGTGTGTTCTTTTTTAATCTGGTGAAAGGATTTTTCAGTTGAAGCTGAAACAACAAAGACATGATGGGTTATAGTGTCATATGCAGTGCCCGCCCCACTGACTCCAATGGAAGTGACACCAAAGTCTGGCATTTCTCATTACTCATGACAGTTCCTTCTTTTAAATTTTCCTTGTTGTAATGTTTTGCAGTGCATATGAATGACATCAGCTGACAGGAAGTTAACAGTAGCAATGTAATTCCATTGAAACGGTCTGTCAAGATAGAAAGTGCCGTTACAGTTATTTCACTTGGCAGCATTGACGGTGCGCAGATGCTGAGCACATAGTCATGGAAGACCCGGATACACTGACCAATCAGAGCAGAAAGACTTTTTCGAGAGTGTGAGCTTAAAGAGACAGGCGCTAAAATGGAGCGTTTCAGACAGACAGAATGAGAAAAATATTGTGTTTCTTGAACATTGATGCATGTTATCATGTTCTTGTGGAAACCCAAAATACATGTATGATCCTGAAAATTTGCATAATATAGGACCTTTAATGTCAGACATTGAATCCTGGTCTGTGTTAATAAAGACTGGTGGACTGTGGAACACAGGAGACAATAATGGAAATAAGTCCTGGGCTTTATGGTTGTATCCTGTCCTATCTTTATGTATATATGTGCAGTATATTGTATAACCATATCATAATGTCCCTAAACCAAACTAAGTGAGAAAAAGTCCTGGCTAACATAACACAGACAAACAAAATGAAGATATACTTTGATTCTTGCAAAATAGAGGTCTAAAGTAAAGTGAAACTAAAATAAATGAGCAAAGTGTTTGCACTTTTTGTTGAGTCTACTGCATACAAAGTATATATAGTGATTTTACCAAACAAACATAAACACAAATACTCTTTTTTTATTGCCATGCTTCCTCTGGGTTCAAAGTTACCAGTCAAAAAGGAAGGAAACTGGAAGTTCCCACACAATGTGCGTCCTCTGACCCACATGTTCTGGTGGTGACTGAGCTCAGAAAAGATGGGAAGAATCACTGACACACTCAAGAAGCTGACCAGCTACGTCTCATTCTACAGTAGCTAGGGCTAATAATCTGGGATCTGTGAGTTTATTGTGGTCACACGCCTACACAAGCCTATTGTATATTTTATAATCACGCCGCAGCCTTTAGGGAATTTCTGAGTTGCTGTTGAGTTTACAAGTTGGCAACGTCTAGTGGCGTTCCATCGTACTTTTCCTAGTCGGAGGTCGGATATTCCAACAAAACCTCTCCAAGTCTTTTTTTGCATGTTGCTACAACAATGAGCTCCCACAGGTGTGTTTGGCTGGACAGGTCTGTCAAGCAGGTAATCTATCACTGTGTGACATCACTATGGAAGCACTCAAACAGGGTCTTTCTTTTCATCACAAATCAATTGCTTGTCAGTTGAAAACTACACGTCTTCTTCTCCAGAGTTGAGTCATCATGATCGCAGCTGCACTAGGATCTGTTTGTGCTTTCAGCTCCCATGTTTACATGTACGTGACTAAACCCATTGTCTCGTCGTCTGCTCTCCCTCCAGGCCTGCTGCTGATGGTGGGCCTCATGCTGTACCCTGCCGGTTGGGGTTCAGAGAAGGTGATGGACTACTGCGGCCCCGAGGCCTCGCCCTTTAGGCCGGCTCTGTGCTCCCTCGGCTGGGCATTCTACGCAGCGATAGGAGGAACGCTGGGATCCTTCCTGTGTGCTATTTTGTCCGCACAGGCTGAGATCGCCACCTCCAGCGATAAGGTTCATGAGGAGATCGAGGAGGGGAAGAGTCTGATCTGCTTGCTGTGAGCCTTCAGAAACAACTGGAAACTCCAGGAAGTCATCAGTGGTGTAATTTCTCTTAGATGGACACTTGTAGATCACAGTGGAGGGAGGACAGTGATTAATCTGAAAGAGTTTGTTGAGAAGATAGAAGCCTTGGTAAACGCTTTTTAAATTCTTAGGCATGGGTTCGCCTACCTGATGATACCAAGACAAAGGCAAAAAAAAAAAAAATCCCTTGTACAGCTTCAAGGCTCTGGTACTGCAGCAGGCTGAGGAACATTACCTGTAGACTTCTTTAATGTTTTTAGCCAAGTTACTGTTTATTTTTGTAATATTTCTCACCTTAAAAAAATACACTGTACTGGAATAGCAGGAGATTAGTTGAAGAAATTTGTAGTGGACAGGTTAAACACTGCCAGTCACACAGTTTAGAGGCTGTCATTATAATGTTCATTCACACGGTTCACCTGCAAACCTCAACAAACCACTGAATACTAGCAGATGTGTCCACTAAAACTCCCAACAACAGCTTGCATATGTGTGGGGAGTGCGTCTGCGTGTGTGACAGACATTAACTGCTGAGGTTTCTTAACGTCCATATGCTCTGATTGTATGGCACAGCAGGACAGTAAGACTCTCGGGCTGACTTCACATGTGCCACTTAAGGGATTGTTCACTTTAAAGGGAGTTTCCCCTGTTAAATGGATTGTTTGTGGGTCTCTCGCAGCTTATTAACTGGCAGAGTGTGTGAACAGAACAGAACAGGAACAGAGCACCGCCATATGTTTCGCTGTGGCGAACTTTCATGAGGGGATGTTTGCTCACAGCGAGATAAAACAGGCTGCACCAGAGCTTATCACGGCACACCACACAGACTAGACCTGGCTTTGTAAAGATGTCTAAGTCACAAATAAGTGGGTACATTTTCTAAAAGTGTTTGTTGAGCCTCTGCTAGATGAATACAAAATGGGTAATCAGTGTTGCCGTGATTAAGGCAGACCTCTCTGGTACTTTTGGAGATCACCTGATATCGTGTTTTGCACTTGGCCCCTTCACTTTGCTTCATATTTTGTACACTTGTTTCCATTTTCCCAGCCACGCTTCATTAAGTTGCTGTAAATGTAACATCATGTGATTGCTTTTATTCATTGTAGATGACATGTGCAATAATTCAACTATAGTGTGAGAGTGAGTGGATCGAGAGGGTGAGACGTTTCTAGTCTGTCTGTGCTTAAATTAATATGTTAAACTGTCCGCTGTTTTTGTTACATTAACAAAAGAGTAACAGCATTGTGGCACATTGTATGATACTGCATGTGTGAGAGGTTGATATGTGTGAGGAGTCTGTACTTTGTACTCTAATAAACCAGGCCTTCTTTAGTAATTCGAAGTTTGTAAAACCTTTGTTTTGCTCTGATGTGCATACGTTTTCTTCCATGTTTTCTTCCTTGTTAAACCCAAACTTCTTGAGGAACACTGACACCTAGAGATGGAAAGTAGACAACACAGAACAGGAACTTAAACCAGTGCTTCCTAACCAGGATTGGGCTGGGTATCATTTGAAGGTGTTTTTGGTCCTTCTCAGCCTCAGAGCAGTGACTCCGCATTTTTTGCGTATATGTTAACACTCCAAGAGATCTCTGACCCCTCTGAAGAGAACCAAATTCACTTCGAGTCCACAGTGTGGTTTGCTTAACCTGTGCCTTGTGAACACAAAGTGCTCCAGGCTCTCTTTGCTCTTTGCCATTGTATTTAGCCCGCTAGATCACACGCTGCTGGGACGCCTGAAAAAACAGACAAAACCACATCGGCCTGTTACGCTTGCAAGGACACAGGACGAGGAGTAGTTTGGTCCACGGAAGATACCGCACGTTTCCAGATGTGGAATGTAGAATGCATCAAATGGTAACAGTCTACAGCACAAAGGAGCTAAACTTTTAATTTTAAGTTCATGTGAAAGTGAGGGGCTTTATAACCACACTGCAGTGCCATGTCAAAGTAAAAACAAAACTATGTCAATATATATTATATATAGGCTATGGTGTGAACAGGAAGAGGACTGAGGCCTCATCAGAGCTGAAGTGGACCAGGAAGAGAACTGAGTCTCTTTTCTGTCAGTCCACTTTTTGGTCCACTCTCAGAGGACTGAGTTCGGTTCATTTAAAAAGGACTATATGTGAAAACACCCTAAGAATTATGAAACCAGTACACTTGAAGTCATACTGATATCAGTAGAGTACCATCACCTGAATGTAAGTATTCAGTTGCGTAAAATGCCACCAGATGCCACAGGTGTGTAGTAGCCACACTTTTAAATGTTTTGGTGGCATCTTGGCACCCTGAACTGCAAACCCTGTCAAGTACACTGCGCTCAACTTCACCACACCACAGACTGTTGGTTACAGCTGCAGCAATCACACCTAGCATTACATCAAAGAACATCTGTGGTGATTGGCTGCAAGCAAAACCATACAAATAGTCATTTTTTTAGATCCTGGTACAAAAGGGATCAAATGCAGGACTTAATTGACTAGAGAAGTTTCGATACTACTTGGTACTGGGTTATTTTGGTTGATACCTTAAAGCAGGGATACTCAAGCTTGCTTTGCTATGGGGGCCACTGTTGCAAAAATGACAGGAAGCCAGGCGCCAGTTAATAAACAAACATCAATAATTAATATATGAATCTTTAACCTGGGAATGTATCATGGTGTCCCAGGGGTTGTCCTCTGGCACTCGTTTTGATAAACAAGCCCTGTTTTGATGCTTATAAATGCACCTTGGCACCTTAAAAAGTCCCAGTGTGCATCAGTTTATTTTCCTCGTGAATTAGATAATGGTTAGCAGGCCACCTCAGCCCTTAAACAGGTTTAACTGGACTGATTAAGTAAATTTGGCAGTGTTTATTAAAGTAGGGCTGGGTATCAGGTATCAGTTCTCCTAAACCTCTTTAAGAGTTTTACCGTCAGTATCAAGTTTTTGGTTGAACTGCCTGAAATGCCTGTGCGTCCACAAACTACGGCAAGGGGCCGGGCCAAAAATAGACATTGCTTAATTTTAAAGGTTTACAAGGCCGGCTTGTACTACTAATCCTAAGCAAATATTTGGCAAGAATATTTGGCTAAAGTCATTCTTGACATAAATTCACACAGTTAAGAAGCCGATAAGCTACGTACTTTCATGAAAATAAGTCAACCAATATTTCTTTCAAATTTTATTTCATGTTAATACCATAAATATACAAAACTCAAACTATTTCACATGCAACAAAGGCCAGACAAGAGTGCATTATGTTATTTTTTTCGTTTTTTTTTTTTTTTTACATGTGATTGATAATGGGGATCAAATTTTCAACTTTACAAAATATACAAGTGTCCCTTTTGAATGAGTTTCTTCTCTGATTCAGCGAAATAACATGGTCACAGGTCAAAAACACAGTTTTGTGTCAGCAGACTTCAAATACGTCGTTCAGTACTGCGGATCAGCTCGCCAAAACACATCAAGAAATTACCCACTGTGGCATGGCTTCATGTAACGTCTGTTTAAACCTATAGATACATGGGAATCAGGTGGGTGTTTGTAGCAAAGAAAAGTCGTGTAATATTTAAAGTAAAACATGGCAAGGGAGCACATCACGAACCAAGATTTAAAAACAAATCTATATGGACATTTGGTAGATTTCTCACAGCTTTTCAGGACATAGAATAACACTTGAGGGAGATTTTTTTTTTCTTTTTCTTGCCTTTCATACCAGTCCTTCACACATCCTCATCCACACAAGCACACCTCTTGCAGGGTCAAGTTGCAAAGTCATTGAACACTTTTAAATCTAGCTGATAGCTATGATCATGTCATTACAAAACCACACAAACATAATACATAATGTAAAATCAAACCAAACAAAATTGAAATGCAAACGACTTAAATTACGCCATAAATAAAAACAGGTTTGTCTTTTTCCTCTAAATTCAACGTAAAACAAGAAATGTGCAATGAATTTAAAAACAAAATTTTTCCAAACAAACAAAAAAAAATACTGCCGAGATGTAGGCTGATTATTTCATGACAAATTATTGACCTTCAACTTGGTAACACTTGCAGGAGTATTTCATCCACTATAATGCTCAGTCCATACATTTGTGATAACAGCAGTACCAGCCATCAGTCATCTATCATGCACACCTTCACACACTCACCACCACTATGAGAGGTGCTAAAGCACGACACAAATGTAACCCACCTCCGTATTTCACTTCAGTGACAGTAGTCTGTACAACTTAGTTCTGAATAACACTGTTATTATTGTATATAAATTAATGTATCTTAGTGATATCACTGAATGTGCATTAAGTCCAATCCTCTGTTATCTTAATGTTCATTTTGGCTATGACACTTCAGATGCCAGTAACATTAACAGAAGAAAAAAAAAGAAAGACCTTTTTTGTTTGTAAAAATGCAAACGGGCTGTTAGTCTATGTAGTGTACATATACACAGTGTCAGTGTTTTTACTATTTTATGTATGCAGGTTAATCTCTAGAAAAATCATAGCCTTACCACTGTCCAGGTCATCGTCTGTGAGAAAAGGCAGGTCACTTCTCTCAGTTCTTCCTATGAATGAATGAATGAATGAATAGTACGTGTCCTTTTCAATAGGAAACATGACAGTAGGAGGCCACCACCAAGTGGCGCTCACATTCATAGCAGCGTTAGTTTTTAACCAAGTGAAGGCTACAAAAACAACTGAGATGGAGCCACATAGTAGTCTGTTAATGTCACATATACATGAGGGGAAATTAGAATGTTTCTTATGTTGTTTCCCTTCTTAAATGAACCTGGGCCCAGTTGTTCTGATAATATGATCAGATTTCAGCGATCGGATTGGATCAAATCTTGAAAATGGGTCGTTCAAATGAGGAAAGATAAGATTGTGAAATTGGATTATATCACATAATCCAGCCTTAAGTGTGTTGTTTGTAATCAGGATCATCCTGACCCCAGCAGAGAGGTGGATTCAGGCTGGATTTCAGGAACTAAATGTGAAAAAACTTTTAAACTGGTCAAATATTTATTAATTTATTCATATTTTGTACTTGGTTAGGCTATCAATTAAATACTTCTTGTTTAATATTGACAGCTATGTGAGGGATTATTTTATGGGGACAACATCCTATGGCTTTAAGTTACAACAAGTCTCTTTGGCGACACCTATGGGGATAAATGGTAATTGCAGACTGCCTACACTGTGATATGTAGTCCCTTTTAGTGCTCTGGTTATCCGGATTTAGTGATCTTGACGTTTGTATCTGGATGAGGGTGATCCAATCCAACGCTGCTTTGAAAAAATGGCACAAAAGTAAGATGGATTAGCTGAACCTTGATGGGATTTCCAAATCTGTATCATTCTGATCCCGATTACATTTTTTCAACAACTGGGCCGAGGCCATGAAAGCATACAACTTAACTCTTCAAGGTTTGTTGTGAGAGCTGGTGACCCTGCTGACCTGGGTGTTCAGTGCATCTTCACAAATAGATCCAAACATCGTCAATCAGTTAAAACAGCCGCTGGGACATGCAATAACTTTACAGCTCACGTCTCACAGAAACCCAACCAAGGGAAAATAAACAGGCGAACATTCCCCCTCAAAACCAGCCACCACCTGTAGCCAGAGAATAGCAAACAGAATGACTTTGCCAAAGAAACAGCTACCTTTACTGTGCTGAACATGCATGTCGTTATCATGCTGTCAAATCTTAGTAAGCCACAGAGATGCTGATCCAGCCCACATCGCCAATCAAAGTAGCACACGAACTGGGAATAATTGTTCAACTGACAGGTATCACTGGAGCACAGCAGGGTGCTGCAGGCGGGCCCTTAAATAAGAACATACCGACATATTTCTACTTGGATGGTATTTGTCTCAGAATAGAAGCACAGATGTAGGACAAGGTACAATTTACCTTTCGGATCTCAATGACCGAATTCTTAAAAAAAAAAGTCAGAGCCATAATTCTCTGAAAGTAAAGTACACATTCACACGCAGGCCCAGGCAGTCAAACATACACTGTACTTTCCGCATGTGACCGAGAAAACAGAGCTATGTGCAAAACACCATGATCAGATTATCACTTTTCGTAACTCTATACTGTATTAACCAGGCAGGAAGCTGTTTGGAGGTCATCACCATGACAAAAATAAGGTATGCTAGAACTGCGAACCTCTGCCTGACCTAGGATAACCTCAAGGTGACAGAAGAACAGGGAAAGCGAAGGAGCGAGTGAGAAAGCGTGAGATGAAATCCCACACACTCAGAGCACACCTCGAGTCACTTAGTGGATGTTTCAAGGGATGTGAGCAGTCATCTGACTGAGAAGCAGACAGAAAGAATGTAGGAGAGTTTTTGTTTTACTGAAATCTGATTTTAAGTGAAGGTGGACAACTCTGGTCACTTAATCTGACTAACTTCTGTTATCTCTGGTCTCCGACTCTTTGCACTTTTTAAGCAGGTGCAAGTGTGTGTGCAAGCAAGTGTGCAGGGCAATCTTAGCATAACAACATTCATAAATAGAATCAATTTGATCTGAGAGCCTGCGGAGCCAGAGTTGTGCATCTCCAGTTTTTGTGTGTGAATGTGTATATGCTTGTATGTGTGTGTGCATGTTATGTGTGGGTGTGTTCAGTTTATGGCTGAGGTTTGAAGGCCCCACGAGCAGCATTGGTTGCAGCATTAGCTGCGGCGTTGGCGGCTGCAGTCTGAACGGTCTTGTTAGACATGACCCCGGTTGCAAACTCCTGCTGAGCCTTCTCAAAACTAGCACCAGTGGTACGATACAGTGCGTGCACCTGGAGAGAGAAGGAAAGAAAATTAGATCGACTAAGGTCAAGCTATTTAAAGACCCAATAAAATAAAAAATATATATATTTCTTCCCACTTTTAATCCAGTGTTCCTGTGTTGGTTTGTCATTTATCTCTTGTAATATGCCAAATATTTGTCAAAAATATGTTTACATCCAAATCTCCATCTTTTATCTTCTGTAAAATGGTTTCAAAGTTTGATGACTCATTCTGTACAAATGGGCGTTTACAAAAGTTCATCCAATCAACTGAGACTCGGGCAAGTAGCTAAGTTAATAAAATTACTAGACGAAAAAATTCTAAATATTAGGGTATAAAGTCATCATCGTGAAGTATAACATACATAAAATGTGTGTCTCCAATAAATCAGACCGAGTATGCCAGCTTGAAAAGGTTTTCAGACGGGATTTGAAAGTGGAAAGGGAGTCAATATTGCGAGTGCCTCGGAGGAGAGAGTTCCAGAGGTGGGGCACAGAATGGCTTAATGCTCTAGAACCCATGGTAGTCAAGTGGGCAGATGGTGATGTGAGATGGACTGCAGAAGAGGATCTAAGAGTGTTCGGATCAGGGTTGGAAATTAGAACCACCAGGCTTCACCAGCCAAACACCAGCGTAATTCTAGTAAAATATGCTAGATTAGTTTCACTGACCAGCCCAAAAACAATTGTGATCTGGTGAGTGGCCTGTAGATTTTGGGATTCACCAGCCATGGTGGCAGGTGGACAAAAAAAAGTTGACCTCCATCCCTGGTTTGGATTTCAGTGGGCTAAGACTTTGTTTTCATTCCCAAAACAGTCTGGCCGAGGTCTAATTCATTCATCTCTCTCGTCCTCCTCCTGAATAAAAGAGATAGGTGTGTATAGAGCCACTAGTCCACTCCGCCATAGCTACATACCACCCTTAACTCTAAGCCTGCCCACTTTTTACAGGTCAAATGTGAAGGATTTCATTTAAATCCTTCACACCACTCAAATATTCAGTTTCACTGGATAATATGTCACAGTACAGAAGCCAAAGACACTCTCACTTTCGTTTCACTGGGACTAAATCAATTACTAGGCCTTTAACAGCACTGCATGATTCAGATGGCTCACTTCCTGGCTAATCATAACTCTGACATTTGGCTCAACGTAAGTACTGAATAATTATGACGCACAGTATCCTGTTTATTCCTGCCATCTTGATAGTGCGGCTTGGACCCACATTTCCTGTCACTGTCAGTATGTTAGTCAGTGTACGTCTGTCCACTCTAAACAATATAAACATTTACTAATAGTGTTTAAATTGTTTGCATCATTGATAGATTTTTTTAACAAGATGCTAGCATTATTAGCATATTGCATCTCAGGTAGTGTCTATTAAACACAGCAACTGACACGTAGGAGCACTTTGTGATTGTGTTACCTTTTTAAACATGATGAGCGAGCCCACAGACAGTGCAGTGAACAGAGCTGCAATCAGCAACATGATGATGCCCACTGGGATACTGGTGTTCAGACCAGTTAAAGCTGCGATCCAACCGCTGGCAGAACAAAACATGACAATGTTAGGGAACTTCAGCGCACACTCAGAGAGGTACAGAATCAGTAAAAGCACAAAACTATATTCACCATGTTCCCCAGCCAGTGATGCCAATAGTTTGTAGAACGTGAACTCCAAACTGACAGATATAGACGAAGAAGAAGACAAAGAAGCGGAATGAACTGTCACTCCTGTAGTGGAGACAGAGAACAAGGTAGTGAGAGAGCAATTTAGGGGCAATAAAATAAAACATTTCGTCCATTTCTATCACTAATTTATCTGTCATTAAACATGTATTCCTCTGTAAAAGTCTGCCTTTGCTTCGCACTCTCTACCCATGCAGAAAAAAAGGGAATTCATAAGACTAGAGTTAGAAAACGAGCAGAGGATAAGAATGAGCTCCTATAACCTCAAGAAATAACAGCAGTTTCAAAGTCAACTGCCCACCTGTTTTTACTGGTTTAATACTTCGAGCAAATACAGCCTTTTGCCTTATCATCACACAATGGTTGTCTACAGAGACGCGTCTCTGCTTCGTTCAACTGCTGCTGAAGGCAGTGTAACCTTCCATATATCTGCTTACCTGAAAGCCCCATAAAGCGGTCTGTACCAGCAGACGAAAGAACAGGGAGTAAACAGCAGGAACCATAGCATGGCCAGGCCAAAATCTACACCGCGAGATGCATCCACACAGAACCAGGCCAGGCAGCCGAACATGTTCACAAAGAGCGTGCCTGCGTGAACTGGTAGAAAAACAAAAGACAAATGAAGACATTTAGTGTCATTTCAGTAAAGGAACACAGCAAATTACAATGTCTGCTCAGCAAAATGAATAAAAATCTCTTCGTTTTCTGATGTCCTTGTGATGAATGAGCAGACAAGCATGCTCGATTACAAACTGACTCAAATTGGTACATATTTTTTTGATGATTCTGCAGTGAGATACGATGCAGAGCAGGTTGCCTCTTTTGCAATACAATATGTGGGTTTGTTTTGTAAACCCAGGTGTTCTGACAGAAGTATGTGACAGAATTAAAATAAATGACAATGATTATATTGACTGGAATAGGAGGCAACTATCAGATGATCCACTTACACATCCAAAGATTGTACATGATCTTGACGGTCTTTTGGAACTCTACAGGAATGTCCACTGCAATGTCATGGTAGAAACACGGGCCAACTGGGAACTTCTCTGGCAGGGGAGGCCAGTTGTTCTTACGGCCTGTGTGGACAAAGACAACAATGTATACACTCAGTTAATATAATATGAATCATACTACACTGCCAGTCAAATATGTTAATATCGTAAATGTGTATAAGGTATAAGTGTAAGTGAACTGAGACATGTTTGTGACAATTTTTTTGGAGAAATTGCCTTAATATTTTGATGACTCTGATTGGCAACATTTAGTAGAAAACATTCTCTATGTTTGTTTTAAATCTGGTACTAGCATACCTTTTCCAATCAGAGTTATTCACAGTTTCTAGTTGCCATTTGATAATGTAGGCCACCATTTATGAAGCTCAAAGAGGCTTTTCCTAAATTATTTTACATAGGACACCTTGCCTTTTCTCTGCTGGGAGCTCACATTTGTTTAACAGAATGTAAACTGCTGTGTGTCCAAGAGGCTGATACCCCTAACATTTATGACAGAGGTATTTCACAGGAAATTTAATTATTTAAATGGAGTTCTTCAACCCTCCCTCAAGTCTAATCCTTTCGTGGCTCAATTCATTTGCTGATCATAGGAATGATCAGGCAGATTTTTACAGCCCTCTGCCTCACAAGGCCAGGAAGTGGGGAAAACAGGGATTCATACGTCTTACACTGTGGACACAAACTCTCTTGTACACCACGGCTGTCCATCATTCTCAAAATGCGCAGTCTTTACAGAATAAAACAGATGATCTACAAGCCCATGTTCAATTCCATCATAAATTCAGAGACGCCTGTTTGTTGGTGATCACGGACACATGGCTCTCGGATGGAGACTTGGATGCTGAACTGTCCATTGATAGTTTGACGCACCTGTCTGCCTAAAGTGAGATGCTAGTGGTACTGGCAAATCACAGGGCAAGGGGTGTTTCTCTGCAGGAATGAGCACTAGTGCACAACCATTCTGTTTAGAGAGGGTCCCTGCGCAAAAGATGATGAACTCTTGTCTGTGTCTTTGTGCTCCCGCTCTCTACCCTGGGAACTCCCCCAAATATTTGTCACTATAGTGTATATCCACCCAAGTATTCAGGACACCTCCTCCCCCTTACTGTACTGGATGTTCTTTTTATGCATTGTAATGTTCCTAGCAATAATACCAATTGCCATTTGGGGACAAAATAACGTTGAACACTGAAGTCGATCATTCCAATTAGCAGCCCAAACAATCCTTTCCCATAAAGTTTAAGTTTGGTTGACACAACCATTACTTAATTCACCTAATTATTTCTACTCTAAAATAATGTAACTAAAAATTCCATAATACATGGTGTTATAAATCACAGCATATTATTAAAGAAAATATCATTAGATAGATAAAATGCTTCAGAGTGAACAGTGGTAATTAAATGAAGATTGTTTCATTAGTATTGTATATAATGTGCGACTCAGAGAGTTATAATGTTAATCACAACTGGAACCAAGTGATGTTGTTGCCATGGTAAACCATCAACTTTCTGAGTTGTAATACTGCTACGAATCTAGCTTTGATTCAGAATGACCATTCAGACTCTGAAGTTACTGAGAAGCGAGTGAGTAAAGCGACTGACTGACCTCCCGCAGCTCCGTGGGACTGTAACTCTCTCTCCCGACGATCGAGCTCTGCTGCTTTCTTCTCCAACTCCTCCTGCCTTCTCAACAACTCAGCCTGAGCACGTGCTTGGTCCTAACACAGACACAGGAGTTCTCTTATAATTCACAGACAGAAGTTATGATATCCAGTAAGGTAAGTAATGAGGGTGTTTTTCCACTCAGGTAAGCTTAGAAGTGTGCTAGTTTAAGAGGGGGAGAAAGGTTATAATCGTAAAAGCAATCAGCTGTTGTTAGCGCTCTCATTTTCTTCAGTTAGTAATGAACTAGCTCTAAAACTGTACAGCAAGAGGAAAGCTACACGTGGGGACAAGGGCAACAAATTAATTCACGCTATTCAAGACCGTGACATGAAGGGTTAGGGAAAGCATCACATGTAAGACAGTACCTCATTACGCCGCTGTTGGGCCGTCAGATGAAAATATGAAGAACAAGAGGAAATGTGAACCAAAAACAAAG
The DNA here is from genome assembly GCA_019142605.1 of Cephalopholis sonnerati. Taxonomy (NCBI): domain Eukaryota; kingdom Metazoa; phylum Chordata; class Actinopteri; order Perciformes; family Serranidae; genus Cephalopholis; species Cephalopholis sonnerati. Next base: position 29,478,214 of record JAGQAX010000007.1, read on the forward strand.
ACAGAGAGTTTCTGTATGTGTGCTATAAAACTGCAAGTGACTCAGAATACAACAACATGTTATTGTGTGCAGTACCTGAGTCTGTAGCTGTGAGTAAGCCGGCGGCTCTTCTGTGGGCTTCATGATGGCAGGCTGTGTGTTCTGCTGGGAGGGGGCAGGAGTAGCTTTGGGGGCATTCCCAGGGGCCGCCTGTAAACCAGCATAGACCTGCTATATTAATATTTGTGCAATCAAAAGACAGACCCTGAATCAAAACTGTAATTAGGCCACAGTCATATTTTGTCAGTGAAATCCTTTGTGACTGAGAGGTGGAGAAAGAGAGAAAGAGGGTTGTGGATTAAATGAGGTCAGTGACTCAGAAGCACACAAACACATGCATGCACACACTCATCGATGGCGACGCTAGTTAAGCTGACCGTTCTGGCGTCTGTGAAGGGGTTATACTCCTCCAGACCACCAGGAGGGGCAGACCGGGTCACCTGCGTCACGGAGGGATCCTACGGGACAGAGAGGAGCATGAAGGGTTTCAGAGGGGTAAAAACTACAGCCACAAAATGAAAAGCCTTTTTATTGTTGTTGTAAAGTGACCTATTATTTGTATGACAAACCACAGCTGACCACACATTCACTGGGTCTATTAATTCCAAACAAGGTGGACACAGAGGGCAGAATGTACATGCAGCACAGTCTACAGTTTGCAGGTATTTATTCCAACTAAGACTCCACCCACTGATTAGCACACCTGCAAATAGGGGAGGGACTTAACCTTTAAATCATCCACTAGGTGTCCTGTTAGGAGGATAACCAACAGACTGCTGGCAGTCCCTGGTCATGGTGAAATGTAAGATCGTTTACAAGGGAGAGTAAGCTCCTCTGTGCACAAATAATTGCTTGTTGCCTGCATGTAGCCTACAATGAACAAACTAACATTATCTTAACTATCAGAATTTTCAGCGTTTCATAGCGAAATCTGTGTTTTGTAACTCCACACGAAGATGAATAGGATGTCAGTGCTTCAAGACGATATTAGGGTCCAATATTGTGTACGATGTTTATGCATGCAGTGTTAAATTAATGCAAAGTTAAGTTTATTTGGGAGCACTGCTTTGACAGTATACAACTCCAACAACACGTTTAAATCTCCTAAACCTGCGTCCTAGTGAAATTTGGAGGTGACTGTAGGCACACATTGCTCCTAACTGATGCTAACCAGCCGGTTAGCTAACTTATTTACCAAGCTAGCAAGGTGCCAGCAAATGTTTACTGACGGTTGGCAGTGCTAGCCAGCTAACATCATGTGTCTTTGTTCTTAGTTGGCATAAACGTCAATACAACGTTTAAAACACAAACACCCTTGGCAATGACGTGCTAGCTAATCCTCCACAGATTATTTTACAAAGTAAACACCGATATAATGCGTCAGTGACAGATAAATAATGTGAATGATGATTAGCTCGATGTGCTACCTAGCCGCATACCAAGGAAGCGCTCAAGCTAGCTGTCAAGTTACTAGCTGAGACTGTTAGCAGGGATGCTAAGGTAACACTGGCCTCACTGGGCTTTGAAGCGTACGTTAGCTAGCTAGCTAGCTAGTTAGCTAAGTAAGCTACCTGAAATGGATTGCTGAAGTCCGGGTCTGCGAACGGGTTGCTGTCAAAATCGGACATTGTACAGCCTTTCTAATAACGGTTTCCTGTGTGGAAGAGCTCCCCGATTCTCGAGGGAAGGTTCAGGCTCACGATTTGACTGCCTCTCTCTGCTTGCCTGCAGTCCTCTCCGCCTCCTGCTGATGGAGACCCCTTACTTAGCAAGCTAGCCAGTAGCACAAAAATGGCAGGAGAGGATGCGTGATGAGCGGCACCTACTACGTCACGGTTTCAGCACCACGGACAGCATGACGCCTGGACAGGTACAGTAACATCTGAACACACCGGTGTGGCTGTACTGGGATGAGGCCCTTTGTCTCTCTGGTTGCCTCACATACAAAGTCAAATATTTTATATTCGAATGTGAACACTGATGATTTAATGTAAATTACAGGAATAAGCCATTTTCATTTGGTCAGGTTAATATGTCAGGGGGAAAATTTATGTTGGCCTCCTGTTGACCTTCACCCCCTATCCCTACCTTCTGTGAATTGTGTATGCACCTACATTGTCTCCAAGTTTCCATCAAGTGGGCTACAGTGCATGGCAGTTTCATTATTTATCCAGTCACAGTCAGTCACTATTCCTATGCTGGAATACTTCCTGGTCCCACGTTGTTCTGTGTATCTGTCTATTACAACCACTACAGGTTTCTAGCAGAAGAAATGATAGGGGATTATGTAAGGACACAACCTAAACAACAACTCCAATCCTACACTTACTGCTCTACTTCCAAGTCACAACACAAGATGGCAACACGTTACTAGATCAGAATTGGCATGCACTTATTTCTTTACCACCTTACAAAAACAATTATGGTTAGAGATCATGTTGACACACTTACACTAAGATCTGGAATGAGATCCCATACTACATTAGACACACATATAAACACTGTCTGATGGAAGGACAGACCTGCAACCGCTGATTTAAATCCCATATCCCATTTTACTCACTCTACTTCAGTCCACTACTCATTGTCTCTGTCTCAATCTATATTCTCCCACCTTACCCTGCTCAGGATTGCCCCCCCCCCCAGATATCACTAGCAGGGTAGCGTTTAAGTTCCACTGTCACACCAGTGCACACTGCAATCAATACATCTTGCACTCAAAGAGCTAGCACATTTCTAAAGTTTCCACATGTGATTCTTTTCATTGCATTCAGCCACCGCACTCCTTGAGCCAGCCCTGACCATCTGACCGAGTTTAACCTGAGCGAATCGGTAATTAGTGGGGGAAGCAGCCATATAAAACAAACAAAAACAGACAAAAATGAAAGAAAACTAGGCTGAACCAGTGTCATTTAGCCTGTTACCAGCTCACTTGCCAGGGTGAAATAGACAAAGGAAAAAGACCAAACCAAACAAAACCAACTAGTGAAAATGATCCCGTAACAAGAGCAGCTGATGGACCACGCATGCTCTGCAGAGACAAATGAATAATCGTAAAAACAGGTCAAAACAGATGTTAAAAAACTACATGACAAAATTTTAGAATACCTGGTATGTCGATCTACTTTTCCTCCGACCACCAGCCACCTTCAACTCACCAGGGAAGTAGGCCTGAAATACATGAAAACAATAAATGTGAAAAACAGTCAAACTCAACAACATAAAACACGACACACAGAAAACAGCTTTAGGCCCTCCAGTTTTCCTGCATTTTACTGCCCCAGTCTTCCCAACACGCATGGGAGGAGATGTGCCTTCTGCAGGTCACCCTATATCAAAGGCATCACTGCTTGGTGCACGACCTTTTTTCCTCCGTGCCACATGTTGTTTTGCAGTGATGTAATTCAACAAATCAAACATATGTCCTATGTGCACAAGACAGGGCCCCTCTATAGGACAGGACTACAAGATTATTTGATAACACAGACAACATACTGTACTTTAGTGTGCAAATTCTCTAACAAATATGCAGTTTTGCTAATTGCCAAACATCAGCTGATGCTCAACCTGAGGGGCTTTTGGAGACCCTTGGACTATGGGACCTTTGGTAGTTGCCTACTTTGCCTGGTTGCACCCAGCCTTGAGTACAAATTTTACGTACCTCACTTTAGTATTTCCATTCTTTTGCTAATGTGCACTCCCCTACATTTCAGAGGGGATATTGTATTTCTTACTTTAGATAAGACATACTGTATATGATGAGCTTACAAAATATGATGCATTGCTTTAAAGGTCCAGTGTGTAGGATTTAGTGGCATCTAGCATTGAGGTTACAGAACAGAAACTTCTCCCATGTGTGAAGCATGTTGGAGAACTATGGTGGCCAACGTGCAAACACGAATGGCCCTATTTACAACCAGTGTTTGGTTTGTCTGTTCTGAGCTACTGTAGAACAGCATGACAAACACCAACCAACAAAGGAACAATGGCTAACAACTGTGGAAGAATTGTTTTTAATGGAGAAACTTACACACATACTGAGACTACAAAAAGCACAGCTAGAAAGAAAATGGGAGAAATGGACTCTATACAAGACTCAAAAAGACAGCACTGGACTGGAATAATAATCAGTAGATACACTAATCCTTAAGGCTGTAAAATTGTGTATTTACCCAAGCAGTTTTTGTTTCGTTAGCTCTTATTATTTTTCAGTTATTTTATTATGCTGTTAAAACTGACATGTCAGTGTCACAAAAATAGTTTTAATGAAGATTTAAGTGGGAAAAAAAGAAATATGGCAGTAGAGGAGGATCAGCTCATAATGTAGATATAAATAGTTCATTCTAAGGTAGTGAAAACAAAATTATTTTTATTTTCAGGTCATTATAAACTAATGAAAACAAGATTTGAATATGACATACCATTTTTACCAACAGACGCCCCTAAATCCAACACACTGGACCTTTGAATAAAAATGTCTATTATTCAGGGGCGCAAATAGAGACAGTGCAGGCAGTGCAATTGCACTGGGGCACCCGGGGTGGACGGGGCTCATGGCAAGAGTGGGCCCTTGCAAGTGATTCAGATTGCCACCTTGGAAATTTACCAGTGTTCAAAGATAAATGATAACATAAAGAAAATTATTAGTTTAAAAATGGTGACATTTGCTATATATGTCCTTAAAAAGGCAAACCCATCTGTCATGGTTCTTCTTTGTCTTTTTAATTTTTTAATTTCTAAGTATAAAATCTATAAATTTATTACAAAAACTACTCAATTAAATGATTGATTTCTTACTTTCTCTGATGTTTTTGTCAGACATGCAATGATTGCTGGGTAATATGAATGTTGTTGTTGGCCAATGTCAAGTCTCTATTTGCGTCAAGACAATACAAGCATCAAAGTGTGCACTGGGGCCCATCGTAACTTCTTTACGTCACTGCTATCATAATAATCATAATCATAATAATAATCCAAAAATACAATGCACTCTGACTCTGATATTTTAACTACATTTTGCTCATCATACTTCTCTGGTTCTATTTAAGTAGAATTTTAAATGACTCAGACTTGCTTGTGTTTACTTAATTAAATTGTGTATTTGTTTTGTTTCCCTATCCCAAAGATGTCAACCCAAATTTAAATTATAACAGATTTTTTACCACCTCCATATTTGTTTCTCAGACACACCCAGAAAATTAAATCATTAAAATATTTTCTTGCAGCAGACTGAAAGGAATATTTCTCAGATTTAATCTTTACCTCCCCCAAAACACAATCAGAACTACAAGGCAAACCTCATCCACGTGGGCTGTGAGGTTGGATATAAATAATGCAAAGGAAATTATTTGATTATTATTTCCTGGTCTGATTTTTATATCAGTACATAAGCTGTGCACACTGCACAGTATTCGAGCTCCTGTAGGTCAAATAGCACAGCAATCTCCTCCACTTGATGATCATGATGATTATGTTAATGATGATAATGATGATGACGATGATGATATATGGAAGTGTCTGCTGTTCAGTTGGTGTTTTGGCTGTGAGAGCCGGAGAGGCGAATCCAGACTGCTTATTTCATGATATGTAACAGTGACCTCTTTCTCAGCAGCAATTCCAGACAATTTACTGGAAATCATTTTATTTCACTCTTCCTTATAAGAAGTATCAGACCCCCTGAGAGCTCCTGTGGGTGCGTTGGCTTTGAGGCTCTGTTAGTTGCCCCAAACGACCACTTGGGGGAGCTACGATCCAATAGGTCTCCTGAAGCCGCTCTGCAGAATCCTTTCTCATTTGCCATCAATTTATTTTCATTCAAACAAAGGGTGACCATGTGAAGAACATCACATCAGTTGACAGCCTGTAAATGTGATTTAAACATTTAAGCACCATTTACTCAGATTAAGTTTCAATTGAAGAACAAATGCTATTAGGTGGAAATCTTACAGTATGTGGTAAATGATGGAGGTTAAAATATTCCCTTTTATTGTTTGAATCCTATTGCTCATTTTTAAACAAAGGCACCGTGTTACTTACTGGCGTTATAGCCCCAACACCTAATACCTTTAACTAACCTTTAATGTGCTTTTGTTAATCAGAAACTAAACACCTTCATACCCCGCTAATGTGCTCCTTCTGCTTTATGTGCTGTACCTATATAATGTTTTGCATTGATAGACTCTAGATAAACACAAACTGTGGATTCATTACGATTCAACTGCTGTCCACAAACACACACGCATACACAAACACACACACAAAATGAGCATCGGTTCCTTCCCTAATCTTGTATTAATGGACCCAATCACAGACTCTATGAATAATCAATGGCCAGTGGTCTGCAACCGCAGTGCCGAGACCTTGAGTGAAACTGAATTTTCCTAATAAGACACACATACACTCACACACCTTGAGGCCCTAATAAGCACTAATGCACTGTGGGTTGAGAATACGTCACATGGTTTGTTTGCTGCAGAATGTGAAAGATAAACATGCTGTACAGCGTGTGTGTACGTATGTACTGTATATGTGTTTGCAGAGAAGTAGAATAATGTGAAAACAGGGGCATGTCCGTCCTCGCCCACTCTCTTCTGCCTCTCTTTTGCTGCTTTCCGCAGATGACTCTGTGAGGAAACAACCGCTTTGGCTAATAGCTGCTACATTAGTCTCTTAACCAGCTGGTCATGGCCATTTAGAAATGTTCATTAGGTCGCGGACCAGAGTGGATAGGTGTGATAGTTCACTCCCCACTGTTGACTGTGGACAGACAGAAAAAGGGACGGGGAGAGGCAGACAGACTGACAGACAGACAGATGGAGAGGAAGAGCGAAGCAATTTACTGGCCAAAATGACGACCAAGTGTTAAAAGCCGCAGATGCAATTATCATCATATTGCCCTGAATAAGAACCTTGTGCATAATTAGATCTCATTAAGGTCTATGAGTGTTATTTTAGGGCTCTGAAAAGGTTGGATAAGCAGGACTTGATATTATGGGTTATTAATGCTGCAACATCTGGTGCCATTCTGGCAATAGTCTGATAGTCATGTGGATGGGCTGGAAAATTCAGCACTGAACTGATGTTATGACCATAAAGTAAAGCACAGTGTAGAATGCATTATTCCTGTATGAGTCTACGGATGGTGATATAAATTGGCGCTGTATATAGATATGTGTTAATGTATAGCTTTATATATGGAGTATGTGTGCAGGTGAATTTGTTTGTGCTCTTGACCAGTCAGAGCACATTACACACCGCAGAGGGAAACGGCGCTCTGTCGCCGGAAAAGCGATTGATTCTCCATTTCCATATTAATGAGCAGATTTGTTAAGAGCCTGCAGGAGAGGGAGAAAATAACAGGGTCTTCATAGGGCACGACATTTATAAATAAAGCTGATGCAGAGAAAAATGGAAATTAAACCTTTTAGTTTAATAAATTTGAGGCGTCCGCAGCAAAGCGAGCGATTTGCATTTCCATTTGTGGCCAAATAATGAGAGTGCGGGTCCATGATGAGCTTGCTAGTGCTGCTTTTGGGTCTCAAACAGTCAGACAATCACTCCAGCGTGCAGCCCTCCACATCAATGTCATTAGCTCAGGCCTGTTAACTCTGCTACTTGGCTTTCTAAGATTATTTGGCGAACTAGAGATTCCTATTGTCACCGTGAATGAGGAGTAGGATTACGCTCAGAGTAAAATTTATTCTGTATTTCCTGTATTTCCCGACCTGGATGTGTCTATATCTTTTTCCGTGAATATTCAACATCCTCTATACATCCAGGTGTCACTTTAAAATGATCCTTTGTTGTTCTAAAACAACCCTGTCGGAAAGAGTCTCTGTCTTTCGCTCTGCCTCTCTCATAAACACCTGCACTTAGACACACACAACACGCGACTCACACACGCACACACAAAGCATCACTGATTGAATTTATTGGGGAATGGATGTTGACTAGACCACTCCAAGTAGGCTAGATTGTTGTTGTTCCCAGATTGACAGACAGACCCAGAGCGGCTGATTGAAAGTGCCTTTTAGCTTGCTCTCACTGTATATTTGATTTGGCAAAATGGAAGGGGAGTCCAGTCTTTTCCCAGGATGCAAACACAAGTCCCTGTGTTTGTGTGGGTGTGCGTTTGTGTATTTGTGCGCACCATGCACACATTGACTGGTGGATGCTTTAGTAAATGCTGCATAAAATATACCCCTTTCAGGTATTAATTGAATAATGCAAGCACTCCTCTTGTCAGCCATCAAGTGGGCCACTTTCTCAGTGGCCTGTGCTGCTCTCCTTGCCCGTGAATTGACTAGATTTATCTGTGTTGTTCCAGCCAATGGATGCCATTTGTTCCAAATGTTTGACATAAACATGCAAAGAGCAGAGGCGTGCACTCATAAAATAAGCTTCTAGACTGTTGTTTTACAGCCCAAAGGGACCGATGGAGGGGGGCCTCTCAGCCTATCAAATCATGTGGAGCTCTTGCTGAGCCAACGGCGTGTTAAAGTTCTCTTTCAACCAATGATGTGATGAAAAGGAACAATTGCCGCCATAAAGAAAGAAAGAGGAGAGGGGGAGAAAAGGAAAAGGAGCATGGAGGAGAGAGACAGGAGTGCTCTGGGAGGAGGGAGAGTGTAGTTGGAGGAGAGATGTGCAGCGTTCTGCTAAATATGCACACTTATTTTCCATGCCTTTAATGGGACACATCTCATTGGGCGCCTTATGTCTGCTTCCAAACTATAAAAGATATTTAGCTTTACACCTGCAGGAAATTCCCCATAATAAAGACAATATTGGCATATGGAGGCTTTGCTGAATCTGCTCTACACTTTCTAGTGCCGTCAAGACAGCTGCGGTATTAATGCAGCTTGAAAAGAATAAAAATGATTACTCTAGATTTATATATATTTGACTTTTATTTTTGTGCGGAAGTGATGAGAAAATGAGTCTAATCAGGATTTCCCTTAATTTAAGTGCTACAGTTTTTGTAGAGGTAGAAATCCCACTTAGATGCTGTCTATTTTATGTGTATGGATTAGACTCAGGTGTGTGTGCACGGCTTTGTGCATGTGTGTCTGTGCACATTGAGGTTCGATTTGCTGATTTAGCACCTCTCTAATTTTCCACAGGGTAATATTTGCCTTACCTACTGCCATCTGTTTTTATTATCCGGGTGAATATGTTTGTCTAAGGATATCAATAATCATAAACAAAGCCATGACTCTTTCACCTCTCCCTCCGCATACCCCTCTCGATATCTGCGGCTGTCTCTCACACAAGGCTGCTCTCAGCTCGCGCTCTGATTGCACACAGTCTACATATTTCAACGTGTAATTGGTGAAAAGCAAACATTATCAACCCTAGTTTCAGTCAAACTACGCGCACACATGCGGCACATAACCGCACACACCCAAATTCACACACACTGTGCCGTGGCTCATGCCTTGACTGAGTGTGTGCTCTCCTATTACAGACAGTAATTACCGTCAGTCACCCTGTGTGTCCATAACAAGCCAGCATAATGCCCTAATCAGGCCTGGATTAATCCAACCCTCTCTCTAATCACTCTAAAAGTGATTTATATTGTTTTTCCTGTTCGGAACAAATGAAATCTGTAGCCTAAATTAATACTGGCTTTTCATCACTGGGAAGTTAAAAAGCCAGTAACCATCACATTCTTGTCATTAAGGCTGCGTCTGAGGAGACACGTACATGCACACACACAGAGGCACACACACATACACATGCTCACATACGTATTTAAGTTGAGAGGAAAAAATATATAATGTAATATTCCATTAACTTGGCAAACTAATAACATTAGTCTTGTGCTGAGAAAGGCTTTCAGACCAAGCAAATGGGGTCATCAGAGGAATAACTAAAATTTTATTGCTACTATTTCATATTACATATCCTGAATAATTAGAATCAGAAAATGGTTGCTGATGAATTACTTTAACATTGTACAATTGCATCTGCTTTTTTTCCAAGAACTTTTTTTGAGCTGTAAATTAAGTGCACTGAGAGTTTCTTGGCCAGCCTCACGTATGTCAGCACAGGAATATTTTTGCACTTTAATGGACATGAAATCGTTTTTTTTTATCCATCTACCAATTATTCTGATGAAAAATGCTCTATATCATTCTGTACAAGTCATTTGTCAAATTGTATCAGCCACAATCTTGCAATTTCTTGGTCCCGAGCTTTCGTTTAAGAAAGCATGCCTCCTATTTTGGTCCATGCCTCCTACTTTGTTCATTTCCATTGTTAAACAAATCAATTCCAACCCTGACTCACTTCCCATTGTTTTTCATTATGAAGAACGAAGGCCGGACACGAATCATAACAGAACCCTGAAATTTCCTGCTCACTACTCTGTCTGTGCTCGGAATACAAACCAACTCACAAGACGCACATTTAACAAATGCAAATTGTGTGCCAATCTGGTCGAGCTATCTGGGGCTCCCGGTTCCATATTCATTTCCTCCACCCCACTGTTCACAAACTCCAAAAACAATCCTGGGGTTAACCTGAGAGGGAGAGGAAATGGAGGTCTGACAGTGTCCACTATCTCGCTCTCTTTTCTTCTCCTTTATCTCTTTCTCTTCCACACGGTCTCTCACCTTTGCTCCCCTCTCCTTCCTCCCCCTCTCCCCCTTTTCTCCCCTCAGTCCCCTCTCCCCTGTTCTCTTCATGCTGTGTAATTCTCATCTTACACACTCTGTTGCTCTGGACTATGAATAATGCATGGCGTGTGAGAAATCCTCAATCTCATGCTTGGCTCCCAGCGAGCATTACGGAGCTTGCATCTCTATTACGGAGATGAATAGGGGAGAGGGGAATATCGCATAGGATACGCTCTAACTTCATTGTTTGTTTTCAGCATTAAAACCCCAATCTGGGATTTCTTTAAGCACATATGAATTATGTATATAAATATACAAGGAGAGGCCTGCTGATGAAAAATAATATCGTCAAAACTTCAATCCACCATATCGTCACCATTTTTCTCCAGTATCACAATACAAATAGATATGAACAACAAGAGCAAACTATTTACAGCTTCAGAGCAGATTTAAAATTCATGTGCTTGTATCCCGCCAGCCCTTGAAAAATAATTTATTTTCAGTTAATCAATTTTTTATAGAGAACTACTTTAAATTCAATCAAATAAAGCCATAAAAAGCAGGTCCATAACATTTTTTGTTGTTGTTGTGCTTTGTTTCAATTCTGTAGGATTTTTTATTTCTCCCTTCTGTGATTTGATTTTATGGAAATGATAAGATGGCAACTGCAGAGACAAAATGCATTTATAAATACAGGAATCTGGTTGGGTGCATGAATCTCGGTCTGTGTGAGTCCCACCATGGGAGATGAGTTTATAGCGGAAATACTGCAAGTGCAGATACGAAAGTGGAATCAAGTGGCTGCTCACAGTGGAAAAAAGACAAAAACACTTTGACAACAGGTCAAGTTAAAGTCCGGTATGTTCAATCCATAGTTTCATTACAGGAGCAACAAATGACAGCTTGAGTCTTTCTGCAGACGCGGAAAGTGTAAATGTCTTAAAATGACTGCTATGTCTCCCATGTGTGGGTAGTAAAGCATTGCAAGTAAAAAAGTATTTTTTTTAAAGAAACAAGTACTTTTTATATTCCTTTTTTTTTTTTACTGTACTTCTACTCTTTACTGAAGTATGTTGTTGAGCCAGTAGTCTACTTTTTACTTTACTACATTTGCCTTTATACATTTGTTGCAACTCGTCTGTTGTAAATGTGGAGATTAGGGGAAAAGCATGTTAGGAGCTCCTCTGCAGATGTGAAGTTGCAGCTGCCTGAAAGAAAAAAACGCACCACCTGTCTTTTGACTGTGATGTGATTGTGATCGAGCAAAACCAGGGAAACTCCAAATGTTTTTCCTCATATTCCTTGAGCACAATCAGGAACAAAAGACAGTTTTCAGCAAATCTTTGGCCCCATCTGGCCACACTTTTTATACCAAAATCTAAACTACAACAACAGTTACATGATAAAGTAATTGCACCTCCAAAAAAAAACTATCTCCGCTTCTATAAACTCATATTCTGACCTCTGCGAGCATATTGAAGTTGCACATACTGCATGTGAAAAAGTAGATAGCTAGTTAATGTTGCCAAGTTAATTTTCATGTGTACTGTTAATCTTTGATATTTTGTGAAGAAAGAGAGGAAGAGATGGAGAGAGAGTGGGGGATTGTTTATATCTCAATTGTATATTCATTCATTTTTTGTAACCACGTATCCTGTTATGGGTCGCAAGGGTGCTGGAGCCTATCCCAGCTGACATTGGGCGAGAGGCAGGGTACACCCTGGACAGGTCACCAGACTTTCACAGGCTGACACATAGACAGACAACCATTCACACTCACATTCACACCTACGGACAATTTAGAGTCACCAGTTAACCTGCATGTCTTTGGACTGTGGGAGGAAGCCGGAGTACCCAGAGAAAACCCACGCTGACACAGGGAGAACATGTAGGCTCTGCACAGAGGGGCTCTCAAACCCCAGGAACCCTCTTGCTGTGAGGTGACAATGCTAATCACTGGGCCACCGTGCTGCCCTCAATTGTGTAGGCTGCCCTTATTTGTTTGATTAGCCTATGTGTTCTATTTTACATTAAAAAAAAAAAAGTTTTATCAACAAGTGCTGTTTTTTTTTAATTTTGTACTGGCTTGGACTGACAGCAACTTGCACTCTGAATAATTTATTAACCTGGTCATTTTTACTTTTACTTGACCCATTTTATGACACAAAGTGTGGTTTTACTTGAGTAAAGATTTTCACTACTCTACCCACCACTGCTCTCGTGATTTGAATTCAAACAGTTACGATGGTTTTAAAAGCTGTTTTGACAATTTTTCCCAGTCTGCTGTTGATTGATTGACATCAAGGAACGCTCACAATAACACAATTGTAATTTAAAAAAAAGTAAAGGTTTTGGTTTCTCCTGACAACCTTGCTGCTTCTGAGCGAACGTTATGTGTGTGTGTTGCTGTATTGTGTGAGCCATGCTGCGACATGGAGCCATGTTTTATGGAGTGTGTACATGCGATAAAAGCACTGAAGAGTTAAAGTGCTTTTCTACCATGCTCAAAGCCATGTGTCAGCACTAGACCACTAAATCCACACAATTCCCTTGAACAGTTTCCCTTCCTCTGATAGTCTATCATTCCTCTGTTTCAGGTGGCTGGCCACTGTGGCTGACAGGGCCGAGTCCTTGAGGAGATCATGTGTCTGTGGAAAGTACAGGACAAACACTGATGTTTGAGCTTTCAAACCAATGTCCCTGCTGTTGCCTTTTCCCTCTGTCTCTGCTGTGTTTCATTCCCAACGTCTCTATGACAGAGAGGCTTGGCATATGATTTTGCATTGTCGGAGCGACTTGAAGTATCTTACAGTGTCGGGGATTATATACTATCACTGATCCGCTATTTATTCTGTGATCATGAGTGTAGATCTTTCTCCTTTTTCCGATGCTCTAGAATATGTTCCTTATATTTCACCAATCTTTTTATTTTCCATCTTTATGTTCTGCTTCACCCAGTACCTCACATCATTTGTAATATAAAGCAGGAATAGAGAATATTATGGATAAAAACCTCCCCATTATTCCATGGTGCTGAAATCTTACAGAAATATGCCTCCCATTTTGGTAGACATGGCTTACTCTTTCTGTCTTTTTCATGCCCATTTTGGATGACGCCCAGATGAATCACACTAACGACCTGGGCCCTGTGCTGCAGCACTGCTCTGAAATTAATATCTAAGGAATGGAGATATAGGGCAAATAGATGAGAATAGGAACCCGATATTCACTCTTGGGTACTACGTGCTCAGGCACAGACACACACACATACATGCACTCGCATATACTGCACACAGAGCCTGACAGGCAGGCTATTATCCCCCAGCCCGGGCTGCCGTAATTGGCTATCGCTTTTTACAAATGTGGCTCCGTCTGACTCGCATATCAGCTCCCGTCTCATCAACCGTGCAGGGGTCACCATGTCCGTGCTTGTGTGTGTGTGTGTGTGTGTGTGGTGGTGTATGTGTCTGTATATGTGCATGTATATATGCAGGGGTCACTGGTGTGCCCATCCCTCTCATGTCTCCATTTCACATGCTCATTTATGTCCATGCTAAACGAGCCAATGGATGCTAAGTGTGTCAGCGGCTGGCTCCTTTTTTAGCAGTGCCGGAGTATTTAGCCATTAGTCTGCTAATAGTATCAAGATCATTCCAACACTCGCTCAGCTGATGATGAAATATTAGCTTAACTCAGGCCATCATTAGTTAGTCTGGGCTTGCCTGGAGGTCAGGTCCATCTTATTTTTTTCGCACACACAAATCAAACCCAGTTATCACATGAATGTGCAGATTTAATGCTTAATTTTGTCAGTTTGTAAAGAAATTGCATTTTTAAACTTAGAAAAATACCTCAGCTAAAATCTGCTGGTTTCAATATCAAACCTTTTTAATTTAATTTGTTTTGTCAAATGTCAAAAAAGATGTGGAATAAATGCTCAGTACAATTTTCCAGAGCCCAAAGTGACGTCCTGAGATTGCTTCTGTTGTCCAACCAATGGTTTGAAACCCAAAGCCGCTTCATTTACTACCATAATTGACAAAGAAAAGCAAAAACTTCTCATATGTAAGAAGTAAAAATCAGCAAATGCTTGACATTTTTGTTTAAACAAAATAAAAAAAAAAAGATTAATTGATTATTAAAATAGTTGGCAATGAATTTTCTTCTAATTATTGCCACTCCACTTGCATTAAAGTGTCCTAAATCATACTTCTCTTTTATTACCAGAAATGACAGGGTTTGCTGTGAATATATGAAACTTCTGACATTGAAAATTAGCTTCATATATTACTGGTAATCCCTAACATTTGTATTCAGCTTAAACATAGCTCACACAGTGGAAAAACAGAAGAAAGACCCTAAATTCTCTTTGATGCATCTGAGTTTTATGTTTTAAGGCACGTATTTATAGATGATTTTGAATGCTGCGCGAGCTTTTAGTATTTTAAAATTAGATTTATTTCTGAATCATATTTACTATAAAAGTATGGATGGTTTCTAAATTCTGTCTTGATTACAGTATATGCAGTTGTTTTGCTCACCTGTAAAATTAGCCCTAATTTAAAATGCCACTTGCTGTTCATCCCTGTCACCTGTCAGAATACAGACAAAGAGCCAAGCGTCATAAGATCACCAACAGCAAGATCACCAGCATAATGTAGTCAAATATACCACTAATATCAGTACTAATGATTTCTATCAATTACTTTAACCCATTTATTACATTAAAGGGGAACAGCTCCAAAATTAAAAAAAAAGACAGTATATTATTTTCATGGTTTTGGAAAGTCCGATCAATATTTGTGAACATGAGCTGCTCTCTCTCAAAGCCAGAAACCACAGAAGTCAGTCTCAAACTTGTGATGTCATAGGGTTTAAAGTCTGGATCTGCTCCATAGACAATGAATGGGAGGCTGATGTTGTGGACTGACAGAGTGCTTCTTTTCTTTTTTATACCCAAATGAGTTTTATTCTGTTGTAGCGTTTTCAGTTCTGAAACAGAAAATGTACCCATATACTCAGAGTATTCCTCTGGGTGCTCTCAGTGTCATCTATAACACCTTTCTCAGTTCATTGTCTATGGAGCAGCTCCAGTCTGTGTACTTAATGACATCACAAATCTGAGTTTTAGCTCTCTAGTTTTTAAATTTTGGAGATAGTTGTTCATATTTACCAACATTTTACACTATCTTACACCATAAGAAAAACATGAATTTTGGAACACAGTTTTTGAACTTACTTAGTTTCCCATCAAAGATATACTGCAGGATTTCCTCTAAAAAAAAGTATAGACTTAAACAAAAGTATTTCCCTCTCAGTCATTACCAAAAGTGTGTGGTAGTGTATTTTCCTGCAGATACTCTGCCTTTTGCCTGTATTTTCTTAAATTTAGCTATGTCAGGGATGTTTATGGGTGTGCACCTCCACAGCGCTCAGGCATGGTTAAGCTTTTGAAAAAGTAGTGACCAGGTGCCAGGCAGCAGACATCCAAGAGCCACAGCACAGGAAAAAGCGCAAATATAAGGAGGGGAAACGCTGACAATCCTGTGTAGTATACCTTTTAATACACAATTAAGAAGCTAAATTCAACATTTAAAGGACTCCATATTGAATTCAAGGAGCCGAAACTGCACTGAACTGCAGTTCAAACCCACTGAATCCAAATAGTGGTCGATACTAAACTGTGACTTGTATGTAACCTGCATGCCTCCCTGGATCTTCTGCACCCTGCTGTACCATATGAGCTGATGCATAGTGGACACAGCAGAGGCAACATCTTTATAGTGCAATTAAATCACAAAGCTGGTCATATGTTCACCTCTTGCATATGGCACACAGAGTGGTAGAGTAGTGCATCTCATCCCTCTGAAGACGTGATACAGCTTTCACACTCATGTAATTGCACAGTGTGAAATGTTGAGTGATTGTTTTAATGAAGGAGGGAATGAAAAGGTCCGACGTATGAATGGCCCACCTTTCTTTGTGTCAGTGCACCACAGGTTTGTAGTTTTACTTTAAGAAGAGTCCCTGAAGTCATGGCGTAATTACTTTCCCACTAGGCGGGGCTCTGGAGCTGAAATTACATCACGCATAATGGGGTTGATTTAAACCTATATTCGAGAAGGCAACCGCTTGCCTATCATACTCTTGCACCTTGTTAATCCTTAACCAATGAATTAACCCTCATTACCAGTGTTGGAATATAGATGAGTGCTCCCTCTCCCGCTCTTGCTCTGAATCTTCTCCCCTCTATCCCGTTCTTACCCTCCATCTAGCTTTCTGTGATGGGGGACGTCTGGGGTCAGTGATTCTGTCCTGTGTCGCCCCTGATAGTTCCTCCTGCATTCAGATTATTCTGACCTTAGATCAGCCCTATCAGCTGACCACTAAAGCACTTTAAACCCCAACCTATCCAACAGCCAGCTGCTCCCCACGGAGTAAAGATTGCCTCATATCTCTCAGCTTGTCTGTCTATCTGTCTCTGTCTCGTATGAACAGAGGGAACAGTGCGACTAAAAAGGAAACCATGAGCAAATGCTCTTCGGCAATGCTTCAATTTCAAATGACAAAGTAGAGACAGAGGGCTGAGCACTGGTGTGAGATGAGCTTTATCCTCAGGTGTCATTTAAACCTGGCCTCCTCTAGTCTGTAAATAACATGCCTCAGCTCCACTTTGCACACGAGAGTCAAGTGCTCTCAGCCAAGATTTGGGTAGAGGAGTGTGTGCGTGTGCTTCTGTGATTGTGTGAGGCATTTTTATAAAGCACATGAATCAATCCAGCTCCAAGAATTCGCTCCTGCCGTGAATGCGTGAGTTTGATTTTCTTAGTCTCAAAATCCAATATGTTTCAGAACAGAATCTATTGGATCGCAGTTTTATTGCCCCCGGTGTAACGGAGGTGTTTTCTCATGATTGTATTTGATTGACACCTGGCACTCAGTTATCCTTCACTGCAGCCAATCTTTCAGACCACTGACAAGAAGCTAAACACTAGAAAAAGCATGTGGAGATCATTGGTTTCACACATTTACAGGAGAGATAAATGAAAATGAATTTATGAATTATATTTTCTGCACAGATATGGCAAGGTTTCCTTTTGTCTGTGTATCCTGTGAGAGGTGCCTGTGCTTCTGCATCCAGATGAACGTCCGGTCTTATTGTGTGTGACCTCCGTCTCTCTGGCTGTTTGCTGTCTCGGATAACATTTTGACATTCCAGTCTCCTCTCACAGACACTGCGATGCCTCGGACCCAGGGTGGATGGGGGGCCCAATGATAAGGCTTCACTCACAATTAGCAGGCAGGAGCAGGGAGGCGAGAGGGGGAAATTGAACTGTCAGAGAGAGAAGAGAAGAGAGGAGGAGTGGAGGAGAGAGGAGGGTGGGATGGGGTGTGTGTGACCCCATCCTGCAAAATGGAGCCCGTCATAATTTGTTCATTTGGTGCCCATCAGGCTCTACCTTCCCCTCTCTAACACCGCTCTGCTGACCTCCCTCCCTCTCTTTCACCCGCTCCCATCCCTCCTCACTCTTCCATCTCTCATCCTCCATTTCACCTTCCTGCTTACCTTCACTCATCTCAGCGTCCCCTCCTTATTTCGTACCATGTTCATTGTCTGCGCATGTGATATGATTGTGCTCTCCCCTTTTGCCACATTTGCGCTGTAGCTATTAACAACATTATTCTTATTAAATGCATCAATTGGTGATTTAAGAAAAAAATTACCCAGAGGCTTCAAGAGCTGAGAGTCAGGAGAAAAGGAGCTAACAAGACCAAGGCCCGTGCCTGCCCTGCCTCTCTGGAGGATGTGATGGATGGTAATGTTAATATTAAATAAGCAGAGAGGCTTTTAGCAGCTCTGTATTTAAATGTCAAATGCTGATGGGCCCTAATGAGATAATACTGCTGAGAGCAATTAGCCTGCTAGACACACAGAAGACTATTTAACACACGTAGACTCACACACATACAGTAGGTGTATACATACATGTATATACACATACTGTATATTGCTGAGTGAAGAAAACAACTGCCACTTACAGGAGAAATAAAAGATACTTATAACTTGATGACTTATTCAGGGGCTGTTTTGAGAACAAAATGTGACTGCATGAACGTCCTTCACATCACTTCAGCTGACTGTCAGCTGATCTTGGAATTTCCTTATGATGTTAAGCAACTCAAAACACGATGTACTTTTAACAGGTGACATCAGACTATTCTCACACCTGTTACATGCTGCTGTCACAGGCTGTGGTGATTTCTTCCTCCTACACCACAGAAACCTGGTCTGTTTCCTTATTAATCATATGTCTGCATATATAATACAGTTCATGTCTGTGACCACTGTTGCACGTTTTGTCTTGGGTGCAAAAATCCCTTTTTAAAATGGAAAATAACAACCTTTCCTGTACACATTTGCCTGTTTACATCTGGCACTGGAACCAATGCCCTAAATCAGTGGTTCCCAACTGGTGGGTTCATCCTGCATGGACCACAAGTGACTTGCAAATATGTCAAGTTTGTAAAAAAACACACTTTATTTTTAAGTGCAGTGAATTTCTAGCACAGACTTATTATTTTGAAGTACAGTTTCCTGCTGTAGAGTGAGTGACTAATGGGCAGCTACTTGACAGAGACCACAAATTAGCTTAAGGGCATGGCCAAACCCAAGTATGATGCCTAATGTATTAAACTGTGTGGACTGTGAACTAATGACTAAGGAGAAATCTGGACCTCATGGTTGGAGCCAGTTGGGAACCACTGCCCTAAATTATGCCAAATTAGCCCCAAAGACATGACAGAGGAGAGTTAAAGTGTGACGTAATTATAATAGTTTGAAATTGTAATGTCAGTAGTTTGCATCCAAGAAGGATGGATAAAGATTTTAATGTTAAGTTTTCAGTTATTTATTAAGAGTTGTTGTCGTAATTTAACAGGATTTTAATATTTTTGAGTTTAATTTGTAACTGCAGGTTGTTTGATTAGTTGACTATTAATCATGCACTTGGTCATGTGTTTGCAGCTAATCTCGCAAACTTGAGACCATAAGCCTAACATTTTCTTATGCATTCATGGCATCAGGGACCTCTCTGGTTGTGGTTATTTACAGCTGTTGAAAAAAACGGTTTTATTGACTGTTTTATTCTGTCATTGACTGTTGACTCCTCACTCCTCTTAACTGGCAGCAAGGCCTCAACAAAATCACGTAGCAAAAGCATGGAGCAAAAGACAATTCTGTTAATCGGCCAGGCCAAAAACAAGAAGGCTTGCTAGCTGCTACAGGCCACACTTTGGCCTTTGTCATGGCAGAAAAACTGAAATCAAAGTTTGGTCTCATTGGGTGGCTGTGGCTCAGAGTGGGTTGTCCACTGATTGCTCCCCAACTCCTCCAGCCTGCATGTCAGAGCATCCTTGGGCAAGATACTGAACCCCAAATGACTCTCGATGGCTGTTCCATTGGTGTGTGTGAGAGCGTGTGAATGGTTTACTGAGTAGCAGGTGGCACATTGTATGGCAGCCTCGGCCAGTGTGTGAACTGTGTGTGAATGGGTGACTGTGACTTGTAGTGTATAAAGTGCTTGAGTGGTCAGAAGAGTAGAAAGGTGTTATACAAGTGCAGTCCATTTACCATCTAGTTCTTTTCAACTGGGGAATCTGCAGATTTATTCCATACCCAATATTTTATCATCCGTCTGAAGTTAGGCACGATATAGGATGAAAAACAGCTGTTATCTTTGCCGCCATCTTGACTGTAAGAAGGCGGAAGGGACATTTCCACTTTACTGAGTGTGTTTATATTTATTAATATAGTAATTTTGTGTTTCTTTGTTGGAGGTACAGCATGTTTAGGGGATGGCCATCTACAGGATGAGTTTAATCTTCACTGGATAAATTGATTTAAGTGTGTTCTCTCTCAGTACTTTCAGATGGCCTTGCCAAAATATCTCTCACAGCTATCTACTGGTCCACTTGGTGTCCAGCATCTGTTTTTCAGCCATGTCTGTGAAAGATTTTGTCTGCCTAACATACTCAGGTTTTTCTCAACAGATGGTCTGAATGGTTTTGTTGATGATGAAATATGAAAAAAAAGCTTTTCCTTGAACTTGAATCTCTCTTAAATAGCATTTATGTCATTTGACTTGCGTAAAACTGCTTAAGTAATGATTAAGTAAGATTCATCCGTCAGGTAAAATGGGAATCAGGCTTGAATGTTTTGTTTCAAAGCAGCTCACTTATTTAACAAGTGTAGTTTCATCACTTTTTAGTTTTGGCTACAGGTGGACCTGAGCAGTCACCGCTGATAAGACAGTATAGATTTTCATCTTTTAAAATCTCTCTGTCTCTCACTCTCTACACAGTACACTGTGTGAATTGTTATATGTCAGCAAAAGTGTGTGTTAGTGTGTGTGTATGTGTGACAGAGAGGATACAGGTGTTGTTAGCAAGCTCTGAAGGTGACTGCTGGTCTCATCCATCAAACAGGCTTTCCTCAGGCTGATCCCTAATGGATCCCCTCAATCAGAGCCGCTCACTGTCAGTCGCAGTGCAACAAAATGAGAAATCAGGCAACTGGTCGCGCAGCCAAGGTTGGGAGTCATATAAAGGGGACAAAGTGATAAAGACCAGCTCGTGTCCAGCCTGTTGATTAGTATTGAGTGATCCCAGCCTTTCAGCCGGTCATGACGAAAGCAGGACATCAATCTGGACAAAGCTACTTCTTCAACAACTATAATTCAGCTGTATATTTACTATATCTAAACCTGCAAACTTGGCTGCAGTGTGAGGTGGTGTGTTGGCTATGCACAGTGGCCACTACATATTAGTCCGTGCCTTTATTTGCACTTAGTGTCTCAAATTAACTAGTTTTAATAAATCAATATAATTTGATAACAGGGTATGGACTGAGTGTGCCAGAGGTTTTGATTTCATTCTGTGCAATTTACAACATAATGCAAATGGAAATGGTAAATGGACTAAGCCCTCTCTGTGCTTTAAAAAATAGTCCGGGGCTAATGTAGTTATCAAGTGTTAACGCACTTCACTTTACCATAGGCCATTAAAGTCTATGAAGGGAGGACAGATTCAAACAGAGCATTCACTTTATTCGTCTGTGTCCAGGCCTCCTTACTATGTTAAATGCTGGTTCTGTCTTCCCTTCACAGTGATTTGATTTGAGAAGCTAATATACTGAAAGCCTCTTCTTGCTGTTTGTCTCCAGCTACTCATTCTCTCAGCTTTAAAAGCCCAAAGCCTTTATTATTGAAAAGGCCTCTATTTGGTTTTAGGGTCTTACAATATTGGGTACCACATTTTCCTCAGTAAACACAGAATGAAAAGGGTTTGAGTGCCGTCGGTGCCTAAAATAGATTCATTATACAGTATGTCTGTGTTTGGCTTCTGAATAGACAGGAAAGGCTGATTCACACAGATATGGAGGTACAGTGAAGTAATCACACTAAAAGCTATCTGTCGGGCTGTAGGTTGTGCTCCACTGTCAAACCCATCACCCGTCTCGGTCGCCTTAAACAAACTGTGGAGTTGTTGAAGACCTTGTGGATTCTTTGTAAACTGTTATAGTAGCTCAAGGCTGGATTATCAACCAGGCGACGCCAGCGACTGCCCCAGACGCAGAGGTTCACTGTGTTATTTGGTTTTTAGTAGCTTAGTAAATTGCAATGCACATCTGCAGAATAGTATCAACTAAAATGCTGAGGCTTTTAGGAGCCAAAGAAAGTCCAGAGCCCAGAGTCCAAGTCGAGTTTATAACCCTGTCTCCTAGCAATTCTGTTGTAGTCATAATGTAATCGCTGTCTGAATTTGTTTATGGACGACATGACTTTGAATTAATGAAAAAAGCGACACTTTTCTACCCGCTGGAATCACACACACAAAGTGCAGGCCTTTGACCTGAATCCAGGTTTCATGTTGAGACTCCTGTCTGTGGTTATGTTTAGGCAACAAAAGCACTTTGGTTGAGGAAAATGTGTGATGTCAGTTAAATGTTAATTTAAAAAAAGGTAATAACAAAAAAATAATGTTGTAGTCACTACACCTGGATAGTGTAAGGCAAGATTGCTTATTTTGGGAGAAAACAAATTAAATACGTTGTCGCAACA
Source organism: Cephalopholis sonnerati (assembly GCA_019142605.1). Classification (NCBI taxonomy): domain Eukaryota; kingdom Metazoa; phylum Chordata; class Actinopteri; order Perciformes; family Serranidae; genus Cephalopholis; species Cephalopholis sonnerati. The sequence goes on from JAGQAX010000007.1 coordinate 29,500,991, forward strand.
TTTTGCTGAAATGTTCAGTATCAACATATTTGCAACCTGCAAGCTATTTTAATTGACAACATGTCCTCATTATGTTTTTTTTTAATACTCTTTATTTGTCAAAATTATACTCTCTTACAGCAGCTGGGTTACGTCTCATAGAAACAAAAGGAAAAGAAAGTAGCTACTGTATGTCCCTCAAACCCACCATCCCAACATCTCAAGTAACAAAAACAAGCAAAACAAATAAACAAAATAATAGTAAATGCAGTAGATATGACAGTAATATAAATAAGAATACATACATAAATTCTTGCATACATACATACATAAGATTACCACAATAAATAATAAAGGGGAGTGAAGTAAATGAAATAACTAAAATGCCTCAAGAAAAAAGCTTATACTGGGAAAAAAAGACTATTAGGAAAAAATGTTTTTCTGGTTTGATAAATATCCTAAAAAAAAAGTATATTTCTTTCTTCTTTTTTTCCATTCTACTCATTAAGTTAATAGAAAACGTGACTCACTCAGCATTATATTTCCATCAGAAACATATTTGCTGTTTCAGATTAGTTGAATATAAACCTAATTTTTTGGGAGTCAGGGCTGCATGTGGAGCATAAGCTTGGATTAAAAAAAATAAAATAAAATTGTATAACTGAATCTTAATGGACACACAGGAAGGTAGTTGTTTACTGTGTCTAGGTGAAATCCAATGTTTTGTTAAGACTGCGTAATGCAGTCAACAGGTATTTCAACACAGAGAGTACGTGTAGCAGGCTGTCAATAACGTTCCAAAAGCTAATTTTACCCCCTGAGCCACATAGTGGGTTAACTCGGCCCCACAGTAGCTGTAAGTGTTGCATACAGTCTATATCCTCATACCTAAATGGCAAAGTTATTGTTTGTTATTGCCGTCCAAAACAGCCCATATGATTGCTACAAAAATGTTCATATCAGTGTTTTTAGATCAACTGTCTGTATGATTAAAATATGGTTTGTTCAGGCTAAGGAATTACTTGGCTCAGGTTGAGGAAGGACTGTGCTCAAAGTTAAAAGAAAAAAATACTGACTTTTGGCTAGAGAGTGTATGATCCTCAGTCTCTGGTGTCAAAGTCAGACACTTTGTAAGCCTAACATAGCCAGATTTTAAAAACACTTAGCTCACGAGCCCCTCAAAGCTCCAAAATCACCAATTCATTGAACATAAATTATAAAAAAAAAAAGTTTTTTACCTTTATTTTTAGATTTTCCTTTATTTGGAAACTTAATTTACCATATTACCTGTCCAATTATACTTTCTTTAAATTTAATTTTAATAACATGAATGTCTAAATGCTGTTTCAAAGCTTCTGTCCACACTGCCAGAAATAACACTTTAGGGCAGACATAATGTAGCCTTTAACTGATTCAGTATGGTGTTGGCCTAAACTTGCCAAATTTAAACAAACTGAGCCTGAAAATGCTGAAATCAGCTTATAAAATACCTTATAAAGTGTATGCAAAATGTAAGGTTGCTAAAACCACCAAATTCACTTTACTTCTGAGAGTGTTCACATGTTTAAATGAACATGAGTGATTTTAGTGCTTAAACAAATGACCAGTGCTGTTTATATTTAGTATGGGTGGCACAGTGGTGCAGTGGTTAGTGTTGTCGCCTCACAGCAAGAGGGTTCCTGGTTTTTAACCCAGGGTGGGAGAGCCTTATGGTGCAGAGTTTACATGTTTTCCCATGTCAGCGTGGGTTTTCTCCAGGTACTCCAGCTTCCTCCCACAGTCCAAAGACATGCAGGCCAATTGGTGACTCTAAATTGTCTGTGGGTGTGAATGTGAGTGTGAATGGTTGTCTGTCTCTATGTGTCAGCCCTGTCATAGTCTGGTGACCTGTCCAGAGTGTACCCTGCCCATTGCCCAGTGTCAGCTGGGATAGGCTCTGGCTCCCCACGACCCCCAACAGGGTAAGCAGTTTACAGAAAATGAATGAATGAATGCTTATTTGCTGTGACCATGGGGGGGAGAGAGAATGGTTACTTATATTTTTGTTCTGGTCTTGTGAATGAAGTAAATGATAGTAAGCCACGTCCCAGCCAGTACTCATTCCCAGGGAGTAGAATAAAGCGGCTTAGTCACGTCCCTTAGCATGTGATATCCATGGCAAAGGCACCTTTAGCGCATTTTTTTAGAAACACATTGAGAGCATTGCTGAGAGCAAATGACATAGTATAAAGAGCAGGGAAGTCTGCGTAGATCGGGAGGGAGGTGAGGTAGATGGGTCAAACCAAATCTGCCTTTCATCCAGGAGAACGCAGTGTGTGTCCCATGTGAAACCAAAAGTGAATGTTGTTTTAATGTAAAAATATGCAATTTACATATGGTAGCACTGTCACTTGTGACGTATTTATGTCACATTACGTTACATAACTTAACTTATTTTAACTCAGTGAGAAACAAAGGCTCTGTGGCTTGAAGTGGGTTTGCTGGTGAACACCCAGCCAACTGTAAAGTGTTTTATTATAATAAACAAACACACACACACAAAAAAAATATTTATTTTAACCCAAAAGTTTTTTTCTAAACCTATCCAGGTAGTTTTACCAAAACCACAACCACAACCTTAACATTAACCACGTGCTCCAGTGTGTTTCAGCTGTATAGATACACTACAGTGCGTCCTGTGCGTCTCCATGAGACGTCGAGGGGCGTGACAAAGTGTCTGTATTTGAAGACCTGGGAATGAGAAGGGGTTGCAATTCCATCCATTCTTTGTCCTTGTTGCGGGCAGATACTCGCCTGTTGACGTATGTGGTGATATTAATGTTGGTGGCCATATTGATTTGGAGGCCTGCACGCAGTCATACATACAGCTGTCCAGTGGTGGGCTTACTAATCACCATAAGTCAGTGTCTGGCTGGGAACACCAGGGGTGGTGTGAGCACCCATCAGAAATTAATCAGAGAGATTTAACGCAGCCCTCATCTCTACTACTTCACAAGTCTGTACAGTTCTCACGTAATTCATACAGCATCATATTGTTTGACTGGAGTGTGACTGCAGGTTTCAACGGAGGCTCAACACATGAGAGCATTATGGTGATCTGCTTTGGTCCAGAGCATTTAACTGTTTCGTAAATGTCATATACGATCTATGCAGCATTGATTCCAGAGCTCAGATCGTACTCTGGCGTCTGATATACAAAAATGTCGAAGATCTCTCCACCAGCAATGACACAGGCGAGATTTATGCAGCCATCTGTTTAAAGTCTTACTGCTCGCTCTGTCTGTCTCTTTGTTTTACCCTCCACGCTCCCTTCTCTCTCTGAAGCTAATGAAGGCTCCTTGGTTACAGTCCATGATTATCATACAGATAGGATCATATCCCATTGATTTTATGCAGATGATCACCTTTCTGTGTACGCAGGGCTGATGGTGGTAGTAATTTACAGAAGAAAATCAATTACCCTTCTCGTCTGCAGGAGTAATTGTTTATTATTTTCCTATTAGACAAACTGTGTTGATCAATGTTATGGAAAGATTGCCCATGAATACTATCAACATAAATAGATTTGCCTTCGACATTAGTACTAGTTTTCCTTTAATGACCTGTACAATGTCACACCAATGCCACAGGCTGAGATTTAAGCACTAACTATATGTGTGTGTGTGTGTTTAGTATGGGCTAAATAGCTGCAGCGCGGTCTCAGTATGTTTCTTTGTGGAGTACGACATTTAAACTTTTTGCAAACCTAGAAAGCATCTGTAGGGCTTGACTTGACCTGCAGATCCACAGATACGTTCTCTGTGGAGGTTTGATGGCATGATGAAACAATTACATTCAAGATAGTAAGCACAGGATCCTTCTACGACACTGTTGTTGTTTCACAAATGTGCAGCTGATGTGAATAGTCAGTGGTTCCCCTGGCCCTGTTTGCAGCCTCTCTGCCTGTATCAGTGTGGATTGATCTAGACACAAACTAATCACTATTACTCACTGAAGTAATTGGCCCGGCCCAGATCACAGAGTAGCAACCGATCGACTGGTCCGGGGATCGATACTCTGATCAGAAGAGGTGGGAGCAGAGAAAGTAGGGATGCAGAGGAAGGAGGAGGGATGTTTTGTAATGTGGGAGATCAATCTGGCTGAACAGCACAGTCTCTGGGTGTGTTTCAGTCCACCTATCACATTCACTGTGCTGCCCATTTTAACTTTTGCTACTGAGCTAATTTCTCAGGTGCTCCTCTGCCTGACGCATATCTGGACTCAGAAGGTGCTTACGGTCATTACAAATTCTCACACACCTCTTGTAGTCCGAGTCAGTCTCACTAGAGGCAAACGTTTATCCCAAAAGGCATGATGACACCTTGACTAAGTTGCTAATTGACCAAAGGTTGAACACAGACCGACGCAAACTTCATAGCTTTGGGCAATTAGAAAAGGAAATCTGCTGTGGGGTTGGATGTTGGATAATTGACCCTTTGCTAAGTCCCGCCTCCATACACAGACTGGCCAGTCGTTTCAGATTTCCCTCATTTTCAGGCTGGTTTTGTGGATTTCGGCAGCAGAGGTCAGGGTGCTGGCAGCGGCACGGGGCAAAGCTGAACACTGTTCATCTGCGAACACTGTGATGCCACACAGCTGGTTCAATATCAGCAAAGTTTCCCTTTATATTCATTGTCTTCTGTGTCGATCAGCGGTGATGTGGTGGTTCACTTTTACACTGTGATCTGTAGCCTATAGTTGGGCTTTAGCTTCTAACTATCTTTGTCTTTTTAACCTGTTGTTGCTGCTGAGTCAGTTTGACATCCTGGATATATCCTTCAAACACAGACTGTAGACCCCTCTGTCTGCTTCTCTCTGGAATCACTGTTTCATTTTTCCAAAAATATGATAATATTTCTTTAGAGAGTGCAATAAGTTACAGTGTGGGCTCCATATATCTACATGATGCTACATGCTTAACATCAGGGAAATATGTAATCTTGGTTGCTGTTGTCATTTTTTCCCTGATTCCAGGTAACATTCCTGCTGGAACGTGGAAGATTTTTGTTTTAAAGCTTTTATTGGTTATAATTTAAGGTAGAAGGTGCTGCTATACTCAGTCTTCCGCAGTCATTCCCTGGCTGCAATGACAGTGTAGGGACACCAGAATCTGGAAGTCCCAGAAATGCTGACCAATCAGAGCAGACCAGGCTTTTCAGGAGGGTGCAGTGAAAGAGACAGGTGCTAAAACGGAACGTTTCAGACAGAGGGGGAATACATGTGTTCCAGCATTTAAGAAAAAGTGTATTTTGAAAATTAAAGCATGTAAATATGTTCTAGGAAAACCCCAAATACAAGTACGAACCTGACAATGAGCACAACAGGTCACCTTTAAAGAACCATAAGCTTGAAACTGCAACATTGACTGTCTTTTTTTTGAGTATTCCATTCTATAAGTCGATCTCTGTGGCAGTTTTTGATGATTTAAAGAGGGACCGTTGCATTTTTCTTTAATAACATTTAATTGAATTTCTTTTTGATGTAGTGCAGTCGATTAACAGAAAATAAATTCACAACAATCTTTATTTACTCAGTATTCTCATTCTGTTTCTTTCTACTGCAACTACTTACACTGACTCTAAGACACCTCTTGCATGTTTGTCTGACCTGACAGATGGATCCTTTCTCTGTTGCTCTTCTGAGCTTCTTCCTTTTCTGAGGGTCTCAGAATGCAGGGTGTTGTATGTTGTATAGATTGTAAAGACTTTCACACAGTTTACTCAAACCTAATTTTATCAATTAATGATTCAAGTCATTTGTTGTGCTAAAATGGCCCCCTAAAAATTTAATCTTTTTAAATCACTGTATAAATAAATTTTGATTTTGAACTGTTGGTCGGAGAAAACAAGCTATTTGAGAATGTCACTATTTTTGACTTTTCATGGCCAAACAATTAGTTAAGAAAACAATTCAGAGATTAATCAAAAATGAAAACAATCCCAAGTCAGTCAGTAGTCTTATTTTAATATAATGTACTTCCAGCCATGAAGACCCTATAAAAAACTTCAGTGTTGGTAATAAAATATTACAGTAAAATCGTGTGGGTTATGTCATTTCGACTGAGGAGTTGCACATGTGTCTCCTTGTGCTTTCAAATCTGTACAACATGCAGCACCTTGTGAGTGAGGCAGGTTCAGGATTTGTCTCTACACTGGTACAAAGGATTGTACATTCCAGCTGATGTCCAACTGAATTGTAAAAATCAAAAACAAAGCACTCAGGAGGAAATAAACAAACATGTAAACACATGAAACAGACATTTCTGGGTGCTGACGACTGAGCTGCTATGCCCGATCCCGCAGAGTACACAAAACACCGGGATCACTCTCCTAATATTCGGCCTCAGCCGTTGCATTCTCCTGCTCAGCCTATTTCATGGAAAGAGCAGGTGGTCCTAATATTTCATGCGCTCAATGTGTTTGCAACCCTTAGCCCCCCACTCCTGCCCCTGTCTATTCCTCATCCCACTAGAGCCCATTTCTCTTTCATCCACGCTGGTCGTCGTCCTGCTTTTAGGAGGTTCCTGCTCGGCCAGACAGAACGCTGAGCACAGTTTCGGAGCGCTGGCCCTCCTCTCAACATTCTCATCTCAGCATCTCCCCCGACGCTGCTCCTGTCTCGCTTTCTCCTCTCCTCCATCTCCTCCATCTCCCTCTGCTGCCCTTCTCCCCCCTTTGCCTTTTCTCTTTCTTCCCCTTCTCTCTTCCTTTTCTCTTCCCTCTCTCTTTCTCTCTCTCTGTGGTTGTTGATTGGGTGTCTGAGTGCTTGTGGCAGCTGTGTGTTGTGTGTAATAGAGCAGAGAGGCTAGTCTGAATACAGCGATGGGAGAATTTGTTTATGTGAGAGATGCATAGATGGAGACAGGTCTCCAGACGCTGCGGGCTCTCTCTTGCTGTCATCCTGCATTCAGACCCTGACAGGAGATCTGAGATGGCCAAATATGCCAGACGCTCGCCCCGAATCCCCAAGCTGCACCCCACAATCCAACCGATGTGTGTTTGTGTTTATTCAGATTTGACAGAATGATTCTGTGTGTGACTGCGTGTGTGCGTGCGTGCATGTGAAGTGCGCGCATGGGTCTCCAGGATAGCATGCTTGATCAGATTCCCCTGCCACAGGCTTGGTCCAGGGTCCATTACCACTGAGCGATAGAGGGGAGAAACTCTACCAGCTATTCTCTTTTTATCCCATCCCAGTGATCTCTTTCTCTGATATGTTAAGTCTGTTCAGTGGGGCAAGGATTCAGCTTCTCCGAGATGTGTGTCCACCTCAAACAGCTCATTTAGCATTTTCATTCCCCTCTGCTTGCCTGCTCTTGTAGTTGCATTTGTATGTGAATGTTTGCGGCAGTTTGTCCAAGTTAGCCTTGTCACTTCAACCTCGCATCTTCAGGGACTCTTTGCTTTGTCTTTGTGTCACCGTGATGTACGACGATGTGTTATTTAAATCAAGTGCTTCAATTGAATAACCTCTTGCTTTTTGGTTCATACAGAGCTTCCTTGACTCTTCCAAAGGCTTTAGCTGTGCACTGTCCTGCTCGGTGCAGTACTGAGCACGGCACTCTTTTTCCTAAATGAAAACAAACTAATGTATTGGAATAATATGCTTAGAGGAGAAGACACTAAAGCACAATTAATGAAGACTGAATCCGGAGTGGCTGGTTGGCTCTACAGCTGTTGTTCCCATTAGAATCCATGCTTCCATCAATGCAGCTCCACTAAAAAACGCGAAGGCTGCATTCTGAGAGCAACCACAGTCGGCATGTTGTGGCCTTTTAACTGCCTTCAGCAATCACATTTGATGCTCCTTAATTATCCGACACTTTTCCCCCCTCTTCTGCCTTGCTGCCTTCTTTCCCGCTCAGCCGCAGAGACGGTGCGTTTGCTTACCGCTCTGCCTCTGCCTAAGTGTTCGCCTGCATGTAAATTAATCTTGATTCACTTTACCCTGCCCTGCTGAGTGCTACAAATTACCCTATAGCAACGAAACAGCACAAGTGAAAAAAGCCAAATTGCTGCACTTGATAGGCTGTTGCTCCTGTGCTTTATGCCATTACATTAGGGCTCCATAATGAATGCTCTCTTGTGAAAAGTAGTGTGTTGTGGGTTTTTAATTCATCCTGAATAGGGAATGTTTGTGCATCTTTCTCTCACTGTGTCTGTCTCTAGAAGAAGCTTTAATGAAGGAGGCCTTGCTGGGTAACCACGAGGCGTACATTCACTCACAGTGCCCCCCTTCCTGCCCCCCGCACCTCCTCCCCCAAACGTCAGCATCCATCATTCCATTTACAGGAGCTTGACAAAATTAGCTGCCTTTGTGCCATAGTCCCTCTAATTGGCCGAGGAAGAAAAACAGGCTTTTGACACAAACACAGGCAACACATTCACTTACCGCAGCACTTGTCTCTCTGTGGATGTTAATGCGAAAGGGGTTTAGGTTTTAATTCACCAGAACAGAATTGGTTCTGGCTTGAGTGCTTCGTTTTCCACCCTGACTGCTCTTCACAAATTTCCCTGCCGTCTTTTATTGCTTTTAAACCACAGTTTTATGTTCTTTCTTCGCTGATGGATGTTCACTCAGTACTTACTTGCTTGTCCGGTGAGAATACGTCCCTTAAGAAGTCAAGTCTTTGTTCTGCAATCACCACCAAAAGTATTTTTATTTGCTGTGTTTGATATTAGTCAAATATTCCACTGCATATGAAATAACCTTGACTATTGACAAAGCAAGGACACTCACTGTGGGTATGTTCTCGCGTGTGTGTGTTTGTGTGTGTAAATCAATGACAGTGAATGGGAGGAACCCCTCTACAAACCCTCATCTTTCATCTTGAATAACCGATATCATAAACAGACGCTACTCATCAATCTCACCTGTGTTCCCAATACAAAGATGGGAGGCAGGCCTATTTCCCTCTCTTTCTGCAGACCTGATGACATTTACTAAATTGCCCTATGCGTGTGTGTATATATACAGACAGAGAGCAATGTGTTTGTGAGTGTGTGTTTCTGCGTGCATGTGCCCGGTGTTTGTGCTCGGCAACATTTGTGCAAACTTGATGCTGTCTGTTTGTATTCCAGTAATATTGTAGATCAATTTGGTTTGAGTGGACAGTTTGGTTTTCAGTGATCTTTGCCTTTTCTTTCTTTCCTTTTTTTTTTTTTTTTGTGCAGTTATGTGTCGGCGAACGTGCAGCTCCATCACCATCCACAGAGGGGCAGTGCAGCAGTTTGCAGCTGCTGTGGAGCCAGAGAGAGAAAATGAAATAAAAGTGGGGATAAATCAGGAAAACCAGCACACATGAAGAAGAGGTAAAGATTGAATTATGTTTAATGATGTCATTTGGAGAGGAGTGTGCTATATTATAACAAATGATAAAAGTGTGTTTTAATGAGTAGTCATAAAGACTCAGTAGACAATCTTATCCAATAGGCCTCAGAATTGGCTTGTAAGGGTCCTCGGAGTTTGAAAAAGAACAAAGTGACTTTGGGACAATTATTGCACGCCTGTTTATTATCACTCACCAATTCCATGGCAAATTGAGTGTGCTGGAAGTGTGTGTGTGTGAGCACAATTGAGTGTGTGTGTGGCCCAAGGTCATGGTAAACATTGTACATCACTACCTTCAGGCAACAGTGATAATCCCTGGATAAATAATAGATGGAGTATATAAATCTATTAGCCCGAACAAGCCTGATAAAGACATTTATCCCTCTGAAAGGGGGATTACCAGACTAAGACCCTTTGTGTGTGAGTGCATGAGTGGCTGTCTCTCTCTGTAAAGGTGACAGCGGAGATAAAGCACCGATTCTGTGAATCCAAGCAATCAAAGCATGTTTATTACCACATTTCACCCAAAACATGCCTTCCAACCTTCGATCTGTAACAGCACTTATCTTACACGAAACATTACTCGCTAATTTTCACCAAACAAAAAACGTGATTGTGATTAAAAGGCTCTTTTTACTGAAACGTTTCAAGTATAAACGTTGCTCAATGAAGTGTTCTCCAGCCAACTGTTCCTCTCTGAACTAAAACCAAACAAAGTTCCCAGCAACTGCTAAACAAAGAGCGCCACAACAATTAGTTGGTAACAATTAAATATCATTATGTTGTAATTAATCTGCACACAATTCATTAAATACTAATTCCATATGAAAATCGGGGCGAGAAGAATGCCATCAATACGCTGCTTTAATTAGCATGTGATTGACAGCGTGCTGAAATAGAGAGTTTTCGTATAGGATGACTCGGCCCGCATGTGTGTGTATTTGTGTGCAAAGTGGATCATCTTAAGTGTGTAAAGATGAACTCCCCTCTGTCTGTTGATGGTAATTAAGTTTGCTCCCTGTGGGGTTGCTGGTATGGCCAGGTTGGGGCGAGTCGGGTGGGGGGCATGATCTGTGCTAATTGTTGTACATGAGAGCCTGTTTTGGCTCCTGATGAGCACTGCGGGGCCCCTGTGTGTGTGTGTGTGTATGTGTGTGTGTTCAAGAGTTGTGAAACTGAATGGAGCCATATGACTACGGGTCACACCCAGAGTGCCGTTGCTAAGATACAGCATCTGAAGCATCATGGAGGGGTGGTACCAGGGTACTCCATCTTCAGCCCCCCCACCACCCTGATCCTGCTTCCTCCCCTCTGTCCCCCCTCTGCCACTTCCCCCTGGGGTTTGGCTGAATGGCCTGGGCTGACAGGGGCTGAATGGTTCAGGGTGACAGGGGGGTGGTGTCCTATTTGTCCCTAAATGCTTCTCTATAGACCCCTGATAATAGACTGGCTGCCTGTTCCCCTTCCCCACCCGCCCCGCCAAACCTCCGCTGCCTCCTCCGCCACCTTCACCCACTCTGTCTCTGTCTCCTTGTCTCATTGTCTCCCTCCTCATCCCCTCTGTCTCGCTTTCCTCCCTATCATGTCTCCTTCTCTTCCTATCTCTTTCTCTGTCTCTCTCTTTCTTTTCTCTTTCTGCTGCTGCACTTCTTCAGTTATAGCAGCTTCAGTCCTCTGATGTTTGAGCATTCTTTGCTGCTTGTTATGTTGTGCTGTGTTCAAGTGTGTGTGCATGTAAAAGCAGAAGGTCACCGCTTATTACTCACCTCTCCAGCTCCTCCATTGTCCAGTATAGCTCCCGCTCTGCCAGTGTTAATAGGAGCTGCTTTTGATGTTGTTCTTTCATGCTTTGTTTGGAGACATAGCTGAGGATACCTTTGATGACTGCAGGCCTGTTAGTCAGGCTGTGTGATAAATGAGAAGAAGTAAGAAAAAGTCTTTTTAATGACGGATTTGTGATCAAATAAAAAATAATAAAGCGATGAAACAAATTCAAGCAGAAGCTTTGAGAAGAATACAAAGACGGTGCCTCTCTCTGTATTCACCGCGCACTCAAAAGGAAGGCGCACAGAGAGAGAGGTCACTACCCTGCATGTGGATCACCCTCTGCTTAGTGGATTCACCGCATCAGATGTTTATGTGTGCCTTCATGGTGAAAAAAAATCTGTTTACTAACTTGAATGTGCATGAGTGCATGCTTGATTTTATGTACGTCTGTGTCTATGTGTGAGCATGCACGCCTGTGTTAGGGGTCAGGAGTGAAGATGTTACCCTCTGGTCATTCATCACAAGCGTGACACGCTCTCCCCTGCGCTCCGGTACGCAGAGGCAATGTTTTATAAAAGAATAACACGTCAGCGGGCACCCGCCGGCCATCCATTACCACCCCGTGCAACCTGCAAAGATGTACAATAGACTCACAGATCTCATGCACTGACTGCGCACCATACCTGTCGTCTGCATATACAACAGCACTTATTGTCCTTTTTGTTTTAAAGGACTTAAAATTTTAATCAGCCTATAAAACCCTTCTTTCTATTGCTCTGTGTGTGATTTGTGTTGTCCTGCACAGGTAGATTGAGGGGGCGGATGGAGGGAATGGGTAGGTTTAAGGCACAGGAGGCCATGGAGCCAGAGGCAGAGTTGTTTTATGGGAGCTGAGCGGACCTTGAAAGTGTTTGGTGCTGAGGGGAAAATGTCTTTATCTTCTTCTCTCTTACCACACACACAGACACACACACTCACATACACACACACAGTTAAGGCTGCCCTTACATGGCTCATCACTCATCTAGCTGACAGCAGCTGCTACTACTACTGCTACACACACAGTCACACACATTTCGAGTCGTCATGTTAATTGAAAATAAAGAATTTAGAAAATCCTATTGTATGTATGCAGGGATACGATATGCCTCCACATTATGATATAATGTGGAGGCATTATAATACCACTTTCATGTTTGTCTGTTAAACAGGGCTGACACTTTCTGGTTGGTTGGTTGGTTGATTGTTTGGTTGATATGCTCTTGTCGGACCAAAGTGTAATTGGTTGGACAATCACTGATGTTAGGCTGTGTGTCCACCAAGCATTTTTTGCAGCTGAAAATGCTAGAAGCTTTCCTGAAAACACCCAGCTGGGAATGCTAGAGTGCTGTTAGATGCAGAGTTTTGTTTAGGTGAGACACTTTGGTTGCATCTGGTTGATATGATTCTGAATATCTGTGGAAGAAAAATGTCGGCAGAAGTTAGAATATTTGCTCTGAATCAAGGGAAGGCTGAATCATGTAGAGAGAAAACACAGACCTGCCACTCTATGTGGGTTCAGTGTTAATTTCTCCTCTGTTGTTGTTGTTCAGCACTTATTGTGACTGTGTGATTATTTTTTTTTGTATCTGTCCCACACTATTTCCACTCTTGGCTACCTGAAAAAACCATGCGTTTAATTGTGTCCATGAGGGTTTACTTTGGTCCATATGACGTAAATGTCATCATCCACTCATGTCTGTGTAAGTGGATCCCTGTGTGCAGCCCATTTTAGGTGACCATGCAGACTGTACACGTAGCAAGTGCACCCATTGCATATGCTCAAATCTGTTGTTTCACACAGCAATCCAGTCCAAACACTGCGGTCAAGCCAGCCACAGCCACTGCACCATGGTGTAGATTTAACTTGAATATTCGACAGACATTCACTCCAGAACCAGCAGCGTCCTCTTGCTTTCAGTTTCACCTGAAGTTGGCAGAAGCAGGACTATAAGCTCACCTCCCAGCCCTCCTGTTTACTGCTGGGAGCTGATGCGGACCCTCAATTTTACTATGGATAGAACCGCATCTGCATGACCGCAGCTGTCCATGGGCATTCAGTGCAGAAGGAATGTCCGAGCCTTTAATCTAGAGATAACGAGCAGATTTCTTTGTCCCCCATTGACCAATCAATTGGTTTAAGAGTAGGCAGAATTTCTGTCAACCAAGCTTTTCTTTGCTTGACTACAGCCCTGATGTTAAATGTGAAGCTGGAGCCAGCAGCCAGTTAGCTTAGCATAAAGACTGAAAAGACTCTGTTCAAAGTGAACAGATCCCAAAATAAGACATTATATCTTGATTGTGTAATCCAAACAAATGCCAAACTGTAAATATGATGAGTTACCAGCTTATGGACAGTGTATGCTAATTGCCTCGCCCAGAAACAGTCCAGCAGAGACTTTAGAAAGTTACTGCTGCCAGCTAAGAAATGGTCTGGCATATAACCCAAGTGAAATGGCTTATGGATTAAACAAACAATGAAGTGTTAATTAGTGAGCATCAGAGGTGTTTCCATCAAATAAAGCCAGACTAGCTGATTCCAGTGTTTGTGCTTAGCTAACTGACTGTTAGCTCCAGCTTCATATAGACATGAGAGTGGTATTAATCCTCTCATCTGACTCTCCACCAGAAAGCGAACAAGGGTGTATCCCTAAATATCAAACCATTCCTTCAAAGGTTTGAGCGACGTATAAATAAGCATTTTTGTGTTTCTTAGATTGAGAATCAGGCAAAGTAAAAACCTGTTTTTATAAAGAATTAGCAACATCTCAGCTTTTAAAGACTTAGACTGTGTTGTTGTCTAGTGTTGGTGTGTGTATTTGAGTACTGATCAATAGATTTGGGTGTGATAGCAGGTTCTGGTCTTGTATCTTTCTCACTTATTGAAGTGTGGTTTCCCTTTTGTTTGCATTTGCATTGCAATTTGTGCCTTTGGGCGCATCAGTATTTTGGATGTGACAGCTTGTGCTGTGTAAGACAGAACAAGTTGAGGACGTTGTGAGTTATAGAGCTCTTAGACCAGTTTACGAGGACTATTATCTCTCAGTTAGTCTCAGTTTTATGTGCATTTTCTCTGGGCTGGTCTGGAACCATCAATTTAATGCTTTCATAAAGCAAGGTTAGATAGCACTGAATCAAACAGAACACTCGCTGACACTCTCCTCTGCTTTAGAGCTAAAGTCACAAAGAGGAGACGAAAGAAGACGACGTGGAGAGGCGATGAAAGATGGAGAGACAGTTTTATGATGTCTTTTTAAAGCCAATTTAGAACAAAAGTTTAGTTTCCAGCTGCAATAACAATTGGAAATGTAGTCACACAGTAAAACCCAAACAAATATATTTCCCCCTGTCTGGTTGAGTGTCTGTTGCACGGACGCTTTATTGTCTGACATGACTCCGTGTTCATGTATCAAACAGGCTTATGTGTTTTGTGAGGCACTCGTTTTCATGGTGCTCATTGCCTGTTTTATAGCAGGCCGTCCTTTTCATGATGTTGCTCTATCACCTGCTGTTTCCTGTCAGCAGTCCGAGAGACAAAGACTTTGCCGTTAGTCCAAACATACTATTCACTTCAAAACAAACAACAAGCAGAGATCGATATGGGTTGAAACGGAGTGCAGTGCTTACGGACAAAACACAGTTTTTCAAGCAGGCATTCAATAAGAGCCTGATTCCATTTCACCTCATTTATGAGTTGTGTGTGTGACTCTGTGTATGCGTGTGTAATCCATCTGCTCTAGTGTGACACCTTAATTTTGAATGCTGGTGGAGACACAGCAGGCCAAGAGAACGAATGGATGAGGAGAGTGAGGGAAGAAGGAAAGGAGAGATGAGGAGAAAGTAAAAAAAGAAAGTGACCCAAGTGGAGATTTTGTTGCGCGAGTGTCTAAGGATGCAGTGCCAGCACTCTCTGACAAGGAAGAGGAGATTTATCACCTCTCAGTGGTACCTTACACCCTGACAGAACGGCAATGTGAGAATCCCCCGACACATAAACACAGATGTACCCTGGTGTGTGTGTTGTGACAGGCTGCAGGTTCTTTTGTCTGGCTTTGACGAGTACGTCATTAGCAGAGACGAGGGGCGACAGAGGGCCTTATCAGTATTTAAATATTCTGACATCTTTGCCACCACATTTCTGCAGGGGCCTCCTGCTCTCCATTCCCACTTTTCCAGCTTGTCTCCTCTCTGCTCTTTTATCTCTCTACCCTTCTATCCATCCCTCTTCCACCAGGCTGCTCTCTCGCTCTGTCAATTCCCTTTTCTGGTCTTTATATCATTGACTGTGAAATGTATTCCCTTTCTTTTCTTTTATTTTGTCTCAGTGTGTGTTGGAATTTGTCACAGAGTGTTACCTGCTGTGCCTGACTACCTGGTGTAAAGTATTAGATTCTCTTTACTTTGGCTGCACTGAGTGAGTTTTTGGCTCTAGTGAAAATTCAGTATGGCAACAGGCCAAAGGCTAAATCTGAGTTCAAAATTATCCTGAATCTTTCTGGCAATATTCCATGGGAGCGATAACAGCTAAATCTTTGTAAGCTTATACATATCTGCCCAGAGGCGGCTGTTTTTGTCACAGCAGCCGAACGCCCCTGACTGTAGTGTTGCTCGTGTATAAGGTACTCTTCGCAGCAGTAAATCACTTTGTGTGAAGAAGTACTCAAATCTACAGAACAGAGAAGGAAAAAAAAAAAAACACGTCAGGACGAGCTTAATTGTGATTCTGATTTGAATGAGAAAGCAGCTTAACAAAAGGGCCATCGGAAGCAGAGAGGTAAAAGGTTTTACCTCTAACAAGCGCTGCGCTAAAACAACTCTGAACCTGAAGAGGTGCGCTCTGAAAGGCATGTATAAAGCTCTTTATAAGTGTCTGCTTATGAGTGTGTGTGTATGTGTTAGCAGCTGTACATGTGTTTGTATGTGTGCATGACACACACACACACACACACACGCACACACAGGGGTGATTTATTCCAAGCACAGGGCAGGTAAATTGAAGCAGGCCTTTCAGGTTGGTTTTCAGCTCCAGGTCTAATGAGAGCAGCGTTTCCCGTCTCTCCAAACAATGCGCTCCTGTCTCTTAAGAGCCCTTCCACCCGCCTGCAGCCTAGCCACTCTACATTAGATCTGTGGCCTGCAGCAGCCACTACAGTGAAAGGCCTCAGGCTCTGAAATGGCTGTTTGATTCTCTCCCTGCTTTGCCTCTAAATGAATGATTTATTGGCTGTCAATGAGGAGGCCAAGCGTAATGGACAAAAGCAGCACTGCAGAGCCCCAGTCAAGAGGATGTTGTTGTGGATGTTCTCTTTGAGGATCTCCCTGCCTCTGTCTGAAACTGTAATGAAGAGTAAACATCCTTGCTAGTGCCAGACTAAAGGTAGTTGGGCTACATTAGGAATCGTATGACTTCAAGTTGTATGCTGACATTGTTGGCACTTTTAGCTCCTACTAAAAACATCTAAAATCTAATTTACAGTTTTTGAGGAATTGTTGAGAGAATTATACACACTGTCACAATATTGGAGTGGCACCGGTCACGTAAATTAAAACTGTGAAAACAAGCTGGATTTCTGAGCCACAGATGCAAAATGCTGTAGGCTATCAGACACACTACTTCAATCAATTAACACCGCTGAGTAGCCTACCACACTCACACTGCGACTGGAGTGGACGCAGGCGGCAATGGAGACATGTTATTTAAAATCCCCACTGCTTTTGTTCCCGTAAAAGGGGACATTAACACCCGCTCGTCCTTTGGCCTCTGCTTGTCATCCAAACGGCTAATTTCTCCAGATCCCTCTAATCCCCCAGGAGGGACAGCAGGGCTCGGGGCCAGCAGGGACGAGGGCCTCAGAGGCCGGCCGCTACAATAGAGAGTCGATGGGTGCTTTTAGAATTGACGTTCTAAAACGTGCCTTTGTTTGCATCATGCTCCCTGGTGTCCCGCCTTTCAGCAGCTCTAATGATAAGTGACAGGCCATTAATTGAAGCTCTTTAGGAAGCCATCATCAGACACACGTCTGATCCTTTTCCACTGAGACCAGTACAACAGTATTGCAGGATGGTGGATGAGCAAATTGTGGGGCTAGGTTGCCTAATCGGTTTGATTTTATTGGTGCGTGTAAATCAGTGCTTTCTCAAAAAACAAAGGACGAGGATGTTATTGGCTGGAAAATATTTTTTTTTATTTCTCTTTAGCTCAATAACAGCTGCTTCCTGTGCTTCTTTTGAGTGGACAAATATGGGCCAATTAAAATTTCATGTTTGTTTGTTCTTTTTTTTAAGGTGCTGCTTCATATAAGCTGCACGTGGAATGATCGATATTTAAGAATTTATTGTCACATGTGGGGATATAAATGATTAGTCGACTAGTCGATTAAATGTTGCAGCACTTGCTAGATGACACCAGAAATGCTAGTCAGTTAAACTTATTTTATGTGATTGTGTTCACTCAAAGAATTTTGTTTTTAATAAATGCTACTTGTTAACTTTTATTTAGTGAGCTGTTGCCATGTTTTGTGGAACAGTGTGCAATGTTCATAATGCATGGTACAAAGTGCCTCACATGTTGTCAGCATCTAAGATACGATTTGATTATTGAAAAATGTGATTAATGAGTTTAAATAGCTCCTGTAAAATATGCAATGTGCAGTTTTTTAGACAACTTTTAATGTTATAGATTAAATTGTGCTCAATTTTGGCTGTTTGCTAAATGTTTTCTGAGTTTAAGACTAGTCTGCTATGTCCAAGTTTAAACTTCTGTTTAAATGACAGGGAAAATAGTAGTTACAAACATCCCTAATCACAATTTTAGGAGGATATTCAGTGACGCTACACTGTAGTTTTCATTGGTTTTGTGTACTATTGTTGACATTTCTTTTTTCTTTGTTAATTAAAGAAAATACAATGCAAGTAGTGAAAAGCAAACAGTCTTGGCTTATTGCAATCATTTCCCCTGGTGTTTCTCACAAACCTCACAAGAAAGGAAAGAGAAACAGTAAAGCAGAGATGTAAATACTTATTTATTCTGCATAGCAGGCCAGAGTGTCTACATAAAAACAATCTCTTGTTTCGTAGTCTTTACTCCAAGCATTATATATTGCATTCATAAAGCACAGTATGGCGCCATCAGCTGCTTTTATTTTGTATTCAATGTGCGCTTCCACTGTGAGCTTTAAGTCTTCCACTTCTCAACATGACATTCTCCAGCACAAATAAACACCAGGAGTGTTTGACGCTGCAGCGGTGGTCAACCATAATTAGAAAATTGCCTCCGCTGCTGATGTACGCATGATAAAGAAAATCATCATGTGGGCTTCCTGAGCTCTTGATAAGAAAATAAGAAGAGGAATATTACAATGCAATTGTCCACACATAATGATATAAATTTAAAGGCACAGCAGGCACCAGGGATTATTCTAGGACCGAGACTGGGAAGTAACAGGAGTGTGTAAGTAAAATATGATTCAAGTCAACTGCTTGTTTGTCACCAGGGGTCTGTTAGACGTTGTAAAGGGTGAGCACGCTCAGCTATGCAATTGAATGTTGTCAATTTGTGCCTCAATAAACAGAGGAGAAAGATAATGAGATATGTGGAAAGTTAAAAGTACTGAAATTACTTACTAAAGATGTTTTCACAATAATATATCAACATAATTTTAAAGCATTAGGTCCAATTGTTTATCTGTAGGTTTGGTCTAGAAATCTGGATGACATCTCTTGTTTAAAACCACCATTAGATGTAAACTGTACATGGATTTATAATAAAATTATTATTTTTCAGTCTGCATATTTACATCCACGCTCATCGTAAACATTTTGTTGGACTCTTATTAACATCAAAATACTTTTTAAAGGACACTATCATCACCTCAGTGACCATGTCATAGTCTACAAGGTCGAAACCATCACTGGCCACAATAAATAGCCCAAATAATCTCAACTCCAGAACTGAAACCTGCATTGAATTTATTCTACATCCCCAAGTCCAGTCATCCAGCTACAGTTCATTCCCCTCCAACCAATTTACCATCTGTGCATCTCTCCATCTTCTCCCTAAAACAGGGAAGGAAACAATTGTCGCTGTTTGGGTTTTAGGGGCTAAATGATGTCGCTAATCACCAGCTTTTAGTGGGGCTGATTTATGGAAGGGACATGAATTGTTATAGGCTGACTTATATGTGTGTGTGTGTGTGTGTGTGTGCGTGTGTGTGTGTGTTTGGGTAGGTGTCAGAGAGGCAGCCTGTGGGATAGGCTAAATAGTCCTATTATTTATCGTCTCAGAGCGGCCTCTCTGAACGGAAGAGCGGCTCTCCAAATTGAAATATAGCTGAGTTTACCCTTCTGATTACCGCAGTAGTTTACTCCCAGCGCCCAAGGAGATCATTAAACAATGGCCGCCACCAGCAACTCAGCACCCCATTATGGCCCAGGATAAATGCTCAGAGTGTGCCTCGCAGGCATCATTTTTTTTCTCCCCCCAAAAAACCTACATCAGTTGTTTCCTCAACCCAGGCTGGCATCAAAACAGCAATTGTGTCTTGACTGATATGGATTTCCATGAGAGCGATTCATTGTTTTCTAGATGAGAAAAGGCACTCAAAACCCCGGCTAATGGATAAAGCCATTTTGAGAGTAAACTGGCCAGCTAATGTTGTGACAAGCACTGTAATTGGTTCAAAATTCTAACAAGATGATTAAAATATGGTAATGGCTTATGAACAAACATTGAGCACACATGAACGCCTTACTGTCCTTACTGTTGTCCAACTGAATTAGCTTAATTGCTGATCTTACACTGAGCCACCAAGACAAGTAACTTGACATTGAAGCAGCTTGTAAAGTTTTAAAAATGAAAGTCCTTTTATTTAGTGATTGAACAGCTTTTGGGTGTCAGGTAATTTTAGTTTTCTGGGTGTTTAGCGATGTCAGGGAGACAAATGAGCATCTAAAGTGTTAAGAGAGCCACTGATGGCGGCAGTATCGATGTGAGAAAAATGGGTTATCTCAGTGGAACCATGTCTCATTCTATCCCAGCCATCACCATCACCCAGCATTTCCACAATGACCTTTGCAGGCGTGATGTTGGTCGGGGTTGCAGGCTGAGTCCTTCACACGCTGCTGCTCTGATTACTGCAACATCTGTAACATAAACAGTAGAGCAGGACATCAGCACAGCAGACCTAACAGCCATGACAATGAAGTGACAGTGTCAGCTCAAGACAAGATGACAATGATGTTTCTGTCTCAGTGTGTTGATTATGCAGCGTACAGTGTGTCTCACAGAGCTGAGGGCTGTTCTGGATAAATGGGGAATGATGCTCCCACGTACATCACGGCAGCTCTTTGTGTCACAAAATTAAACCTTGACCTGTGATTACTTCTGTCGATTAATGCAAACTGCACAAAAACATTTCTGGTAGGACCGTGGCACAGTCTGGTTTGTGCTGCAACATGTTACCCCGAGAGATGTCTGAGGCTTTATTAGAAATTAGTATGTATGTCGGTACACAAGTCAGCCAGGACCAGCTGGAGAATCATCACCAGTAATAATCAACCTTATTCGATAATAGCAGGATAAGAGAAAAATAGGCTTGCATACTGCAGAAACTGGAGCTAATATGATGAGTTGGCTCTGGAGAGGCATTTTATTGAACTGCTAAATGGAAGGCTGAAGCTTTGTAAAATTAGCAAAGCAGTCTTTAAGGTAGTGTAAAGACACTGCTCATGAAGTTTATAGTCATCAACTGCTTGTGAAACTTTATTTGACTCTTCACAAAAAAAAAAGTAGCCAAATGATATATAATGAAAATCATGCTGTTGTTTAACATGCACAGACGTCTGTAAATAAAAGGAGCAGGTTTGTGCTGCTTAGCGGCTCCACTTCTCTCCCATGTAGCAGGCTGTTTTTGTGGCTGTTGTTGCTGTCTGTCCTAACACATTTACCTTAAGCCATCAGCACTCATTAAATGCCTGCTGGTGCAGGGAAACAAAAGGCTGCCTGGCGAGCCAATATGCGCCTCTGACACGTCAGCCAATCCCCAGACGGTCCGCAGAGCCTGGCTGCGCCACGGAATTCTCAAACATATTTTTCTAATTTATGGATGGATAATAAATCAACATTAAGGCTTGGACAACGAGTTATACATCAGAGGGAGATGGCTGCAAACTGGGCCACAATGCAGCAGAGGAGACCAGGCGCACATCTGCACTAAAGTCACACTGTGCGTGTGTGTGTATGTGTGTGTGATTATGTGTAAATATGTATGTGTCTGCACTGCCAAACTCAGTTTAATTTCAACCTCTAAGTTGGTGGAGATGCAAACATTTTTAATGTTGCTGCTTAGAGGAGGCGAGTATGAATATTATGAATAGGAAATAAGACCATTTGGATTTACTACTGGAGGGATGGTGCTTTAAATGCTTCATAAAATTTAACACTGTGAAATATGCGCGCGTTTGCATTTTAATGCCCATGAATTGGCCTTTCACTGATGTGGTAGGTCACTGGTTCTATACGGGGCCTATAGCCCTGCATTTAGTAGCCAGAGCTTACGAAGGAAACTCATGTCCTCGTGCTGATTGGCTGACTGTTGCCTCACTGTGTTCATTAGTGCTAAGAGGACACATGTCAGCAAACCATCAGTATTCTGAAACAAATCGAGTTATTGGTCATTTAAAAAGAATTCCCCTGTTGTAGAGACCGTCTCAGTATGTTAGAGTGTCCGATCCAGTGGTGTAGTTGAGGGTATACGCAGGTGTAAGGTGTATACCCCCCTCTTTTTGTGGACATTTATAATATACCCAATAATCAGGTGAAAAATAGTGAAGTATACAGAAGATAATACCCACTCACTCCTCAGTAACCTACCCATCTACCTATGAGTACACCCACCTCATCAACTACCACTACACCACAGGTCAGATCTATTGTTTTCATTGAACAATCAATTACTTTCCCAATGACAATATGAAGCTGGAAGAAGGCTGACCAGGTCCACTCTGGATAACTTAGGGAGGAACAGGTTTTTATTTTAAAATATTTAATTTTGTTTGTTTGTTTGTTAGACACATTTTTAATCAGTCACATTAATTTCTCTGAATTTAACTTTGATTTTTAATTGAAACATTTGAAGTCAAACACATCACGGCGTCCCTGGGTGGCTGAATAATAAATTATGTCAAGAAAACTAACACTAATATTTTATTTTACCCAGAAAATGTGTGACTTATTGATAAGCTATATGCTTTCTCCCCTTGACAGTCTGATTCCCTGTTTGTGCCTGTTGTTTTTAAATTAATTTATTAGTTTATTTAAACAGAGAACAGAGTGAACAGAGAAAATGTAAAATATTTTTTATCTAATTTATTTTATCAGCAGAACAGCTTCTCTGTAATTTGTAACTTTAAACTCCAGGGTTTCAGCACCACGGACAGCACAACTGGTGCTCAGGACATAAAAGATAAAGATTTTCTTTTTTTAAATGTTGTGATAGTCTAAATTTAATGATAATGTTTTTATATTAGATATTTTTCCTTTTACTTTCATGTCACCATCACCATACCGACGGGGAGTTTGTTTCTAGTTGCTCTCACTCTGTTAGGCGTTTGATGCATCGTGCGGCTAAGCTAGAGCTCCACTCTAAAATTATTAGACCTAATCATTCATTAACCTCCATTAGACTGATAGGAGGGTAAACCTAACGCCTGATTACATTCTCAGTGTGTGTGGGTATGAGTTTGTGTGTCTGTGTCCATGTGTGCGTGCACACACACAGTGTGCCTGGTGGATGTGTGGGAGTGAAAGATGCTCCCTATACATTTCTCCACACACTGCACATGTCTTTATTGTATTGATACACAGTTAAACAGTTTCCGTGTGTGTGTGTGTGTGTGTGTGTGTGTGCATGCATGTGCAGTGGAGAAGGTTTGTCATTCATTAGAGTGGAGCACAATCAGAGCTAAACTAGCCATGGCGGCCTGACTCATTATAAGCTGAAGGTTTATTTAAAACCTCACACTGCCTCATTCCCAATCCACTCACCACCATATGCATACAGTAATTACACAAGTGAGGAGGAGGAGAAGGTTGGTGAGCTGCTGCTGCTGCTGTGTATGTGTGTGTGTGTAGCTGTGTGTAGCTGTGTGTGAGCGAAAGAGAGAGAGTGAGAGAGAGTGAGCATGCAGGCCTGTGCGTATGATTATTTTTCATTCCATGTTTCGCCTGAGTTCTGCCCCTATAACTGAGGATCTAATCAATCTGCCGGCTATTAAGTTTGTTAATTGATAATGCATACTAATTAGGCCTGGCTCCGTTACCACAGCGACGACGAGAAGGTGATTGTAGGCAGGAGTCCAAATGGACTTTTAAAGCAGGGAGCGTGAGGTGGAAGCCATCAAGCCCGCACATGTACACGCACATGCTCGTGGCTCATACACACACACACACACACACACACACACACACACACGCACACATATGTAACAAAAAAATGCAGTCAGCATAAAAAAATGTTGGTGGACTGACCTTATTAAGCTGTGTTGACCTACGTCATCATGTGCAATATACATACAGTCCAAAAAGATGACTTTAACTCCATTATTTAGTGTTTATAATCCATCAGCCGTATTTAATAAATGCTTATAAACGCATCACAGTGTAGCTATACACAGATGTAAGGACAATTTTAAATGTCTATCAATATACAATATTTGTCAACATTTGTAACATATTCTATGAAAACAAAGTTATATTATTACAACTGTGTTTTACTGTATCGTCATTCAGTATCTGTCTATACACCTGGAGGAGGAGGTGCAGGTAGACAAATACATTCACTTATATCTGTTTGCAGCTACATTATTATTTGTTATAAACCACTTACAATATTTTTATACACTACTCATAAACACTAAGTGTTGTCTGTGAGGGTGTGAGGGTTTACATGTTACCAAAAAAAGGTTATTAAGATGGCTTTTATACAGTGTTGTAACTAATGGCTTTGTTCTGCTTAATAAGTGTTTACTAATGCATCGTAAATGTATTATTATTATTGTTGTTGTTGTTGTTGTTGTTGTTGTTGTTGTTGTTGTTAATAATAACAACAACAACAATAATAATAATTATAATAATAATAAAGAAAAATATTTTAAAACCCTTTATTAATTTTGGTAGTACATACCTACGTACATGACCTTGACTGAAGTACAAATTCGAGATCAGTGAGATAGTAATATATAGTTTACTCATTTACACTTATTTGACTTCTTTGAAGTTACTTTCCAGATTTAATCAATATAACATGATGAGCTTATAGAATCTTATGCAATGTAATGGATAAAACTACTCAACAACATATAAAATCAGCTTCAACAACAGTTAAATGCTGCTCAAACATTAATACATCAGCAATAATAATCCAGTAATATCATATAAGCAGTGTTGGGGTGTAACTAGTGACTGTAATTAAACTACAAAATAAATGAAATTGTAATCAGTTAGAGTTACTGAGAAAAAAACCTGCACTTCAATTACCTTTACTGATCAAAATGTTGTCGATTACAGAGAGGTTACATCTGAATATTCTTTACAGTAAAAGTTTATATGTAGAATAAAACATTCATTCTGTTGCTTTGCATCTTTTTACTGTGCAAGAATACTTTCTTTTGCCATAGCCTTTTTCAGTTTTATTGCCCAGTTTAAAACATTTGTAAAAAAAAAAAAAAAAAAAAAAAGTAATTAAAATGTAATCAGACAGTTTAACTAGTGATTGGTAACCTGCGACATTTTAAAAGTAACCTGCCCAACATCATTATACCACTCACAGGAGCCATTTTTATACATTATGACTACTTTTACTTTTGATACTTTTACATTTTGCTTTGAATACTTGAGTGACATTTTTTGTTACAGGACTTTTATTGAAGTGTTGTTATATTGCAGCATTGTTACATTTGCTTCTTAAGTAAAATGTCCTCTTAAGAGAGTGAGAGACCTGTGGGTTTTTATTAATATTTCAATATTTCAACAACTATTACCAAACACAAAAGACACATCAGCCAAAGGGATTTTTCACAACCTGGCAACACAACGCCTGATCTTATCATGGCTTCTGACTGATCTGTAAAGCATTAGTCAACTATTACTTAACCATTTGTGACTAATAACTGTATATACCTGTTTTATAAGACGCCTTTATAAGAAAGTGGTACCAAAAAACATTCAGTGTAGTAAACCCCCGTATTTAACCACAGTGGCACTGACAGATCCCTGTGATGGACAAGTTGAAAGCAACATCATGCAAACAAATTTAAAAAGATTTAATTATTCTGCAGCCTGATGGAACAAAGTTGATCTTAATAGCAAAACAGTAATTTCTGTTACAATCTAGCACATTAGACAACACTGATTCAAGTAGCAGGTGTGTTTTTTAGAGATGTGTTTGCCTCTGTTTGTCCAGCTCGCTGCCTCTGTATGTTTTGGCTTTTGTGAGTTAGATGTGGACACACACAGAGGCACATGCACGTGCACACATGCACACAAACCATTTATCACCTGCCCAAGATCCTGAATTATTATCTCTGTGGTTCAAGGTCAAGGAGATGCAGCAGGTAAATTGAAGTCGGAGAGGTCAGCGCAGTTTGATCACTCTGTTTCTTCGTGCTGCTTTGGAGAGACAAAGCCTGAAAAAGGAGTGGTGGTGTTTTTTTTTTTTTTATGACAGTGATGATAGAGACATTACCTCGATTCGTCTTTGACAGGCAGTATCTCTCCTCAGCTAACCTTAGTCCCTCTGACCCATGTCACTTCCTGCTGTCCAACAGGAAGTAGTCCTCTCGGCCCACCTTTGCACATGTTGTCACACAGAATATGCCTGTCACTGCCACTCAAACGTCCTCCTATTCCTCGTTGACTGTGTGGTTGTGTGAGTGTGTGAATATGTACAGCAGAGGTAGTCAGGGCTCTTCTGTTTGTCTATTTGAAACCTGCTTGGATGTAACTGTGCAGAGGAGGATATTACCCTCATTACCTCATGATGAAGAGCTCAGTAGATGGTCATATCACTGATTTATCCTGCCCGCTTTGTCTGTGTGACTGATGGCGTTGTACACACAGGCCAATCCCTCATCAAACTATTCAGTCTTTGACAGATTGGGCTTTATAAATGAACCAAACATTTTCAGGAAGATTAAATCAACCTTCACAAAACACTTTAATTGAGTCATCTGTATGTTCTCATTTCCTCTTAGATTTTTGGGGGGGGTTTGTGTTTCAACCTCCTGGATGTAGATTTCCACCCGAGCCAACCATCTCATGGCTTTGTTAAACCACAGATATGAAAACACAGTTCTGCTACGCTCTCTTCACCCTTCCTCCAACCTCTTATTACTTTTTCTTTGCCTCTTTTTCTTGCTGCGTCTCATCACCGTCCCTTGCTCTGTGTATCTCACACTGTGCATGTGTTGCATGCTTTGTGTGTGTGTGTGTGTGTGTGTGTGTGTGTGTGTGTATTCACCGAGCACATGGCTGCACGCACGTGCGTATTTATACTCCGTGAGCACTGTGTGTGTGTGTGCGTGCTCGTGTATGTGTGTGTGTAAGGGGGGGCAGAGCAGCCAGCTGGGTTGGAGGGGTAATAAAGAAGGAGAATCAATAGGCCATGCAGTAGAGCCAAGGTGCTGCCATTTATCACACCGCCTCCATGACTTCCATCATTCATCATGCCCAATGAGGCAGCAAATAGGAAAATGACTATTTGTATCAAACACATCTGCACTCATCCACTGAGGTATTTTATTCCCATTAACTCAAAGAGTAGAATACGCCAGTTTCAGCTGCTGCTGCTGTTGTTGCCGCTGTGTTTGTGTGTGTGTGTGATTCTATTTGTTCAGGCTTGTAGTTGTAGATTCATTGGGAACACATTCATGGCTGCTGTTGTTTTTTCCCTGGAAAAAAAAAAACAACCAGAATGTGTGCTGTGAGCCCTCCAATCCCTGTGTTGATGTTTAGCCTTTCTCTCCCTCCCTCTCTTCCTCTTTCTCTCTTTTGACCTGCTGTCTCCTTTAGTCCACATTCCTTCTTGTTCCCAAATCTTCCTCCTTCTGAACCCATGGAGTGATAGTGCGAATAATATCTCATGGCTGTAAGGAGCCATTACATTAAGCTTGCCTTTCATTCTCACCTATAAATTAGCCCCGCCGCTGGTCTGCCCAGGGGTTGAGGTGTATATCTGTATGTGTGTGTAGCCTGTAGGGCTGTGGGGTGTAGAGGGGTGGACTGTGGTCATTATGGTCTAATATCCCATGAAATGGTGAAATTATTATGCAGCCTATTTTATGAGCTGCCTGCGAATATTAAAGAAGGATATTTTGTGTGATATCCCTCCCATAAATCAATGTGATTGTGTTTGTTTTTGGCTTGCTTTCTTCCCTCTTAATAAAACCACGCTCGCAGTAATTCAGGGTCTCCGCTGACAGACTCAATCCAAAATTTGCTCTCCATGAGCCAAATGTTCTTGTGTTCAAAAAACATTACCTTAAACATGACCTTTTCTGAAACTAGAACCCTTTTGGATTTTTTTTTTCTGATTATCTTACATGAAGAGTAAACAAATTAAAATAGTTATTAGCTATTTTGAGAATCTGCCACATGTTTTGGTCATTTTTGAGGACAGATTGCCAAACGTGTGTCTAGCTTTTTAAATGCAAAATTTGTTGCCTTTTCCCCTGTTTAATATCATTGTAGATAGAATATATGGACTGTTGGTTTTATTTTATTTTATATTATTTTATTATTTTATTTATTTTTTGACATTTCACAGACCAAAAAAAAAAAAAAATTGATCAATTGAGAAAATAATTCACAAATTAATTGATAATAAAAAGCATTGTTAGTTTACATAAAAAAAGTAAAATGTTGGCTTGTGGTAGAGCAGCTAAGTGCTCACTTCTAATTATAAGTACGGCATTTAAACACATTTAAAGACATTTGCATGCAGTGCATGCCTGCAAAGGGGTAAAAACATTAAGTTGACAATCACAAACAAAAAATAAAACCTAGATATTCTTGGAAAAGTGGATAAGACACAGCCAGTAGACTACAAACACACACACATACACACACAAGCACACTTGGCGTGGCGAGATAAGACTATACTAATCTTCATTGCTGCGGCTTTGAAGGAGAGTGTAATGTACCAAGGTCACTTAACACATCTATCTCCCAGACATTCATCAGTGCTCTTAGCGTCTCTCTTTTACTGCTTTCTGATATACGGCTCTCAGCGGGCTAAAGCCCTTACATGAGGAGGACACACACTCCACCACCACTATTACCAGGTGGAGCCTTCATGTAGTATCTGAGAAACACCTCAGAGGTGAAGTGTCTTACTGTACCCGAGGTTTGGCCTCTTGAACTCATTTTTTAAATTCTCATTAACTTTTGAAACTACAGATATTTCTAATAATGTTAATGTGTGTGAACGGGGTATTTCCTCTTTTTTGCAGAGCTTATTATATTTAATATTTGATATGCTAGAGGTGGACTGTGTAAAAGGCAACTAGGGTTAACATCATTACCTACTCACAGGCTCATAATCATTACTGATTGGACAAATTTCTAAAATTACCTTCTTTATTACCAATTACATAGAACACTTAGCTTTCTCAATATCAATCAGCACACTGTGATAATGCATAATTAAGTCTCACAGACCAATCTGGATGAATTATCTAATATAAACCTAATGACAAAATCAAAGAGTTCTTAATAAAACCCTACAGCCATATTGTTTGTTAACTGATGGAAAATGAAAAAGATAACCATGGCGCTTCTGCTAATGTTTAATAAATCACTGATCAGATGTATAAAGCAAATTCCATTACAGAGCTTTCACCACAAATGTATATTCTTATTCATCCCACTGCAGTGATATTTTTATTTCTGATATATTTCTTTACGTTTATGGGTTGGGCTGAATATTAATCAAGATGATTTGTTTAATATAATCAATATTATTTTATTTGCATGGCATGCATCTCTGCAGCATTTCCTGCAGAGAGTACTGTACAGCTCTTGTGTTCACCCTGAGTGCGTCTCGAGCGCACATGGAGACGTGACCGTGCCCTGCGCGCCCCCGCCCTGCTTCCTCTGGGAGCCGAGGCAAAGTCACCCACCGCAAGGGGATGGCTTTCAGATTCATAAAATTCATAGAATTTTTCACAAATGGATGAACACAATTTCCTCCCAATTTCCTCATTATGCAAATATGCAAAATATCAAATCTAGACCAATTAGGGACAGCTACAGCTTCAAATTTACCGGTTTAAGCCGTAATTGCAGAAACCCTCAAATAATTACGCGGCTAATTGGGAATATTTGTGACAGATACAACAAATTCTCCCCACAAATTACATTTCATCCGAGGGACCACCGCGCCCCAGTGAAATCCTATCGAGGTCTAATTTCTCTTACATAATGAAAGGAACTGAAAACTTGTTATCACATTTGAGCACTACGCTGCTTTGTAATGTGGAATGATCAAATAAATTAAGCTGAAATTCATACATATTTCTCTAATCTCTTTCAAAGGCACTTTATTTGTAAAGGAAATAACTCCGGGTCGTTCCAATATGAGCCATAATAGGCAGTTAGAGCGCACGGGGAGCCCGGGAGAGGCAGAGTGCATACAGGACGTTGGCATTTCCAGATGCACGAGGAAGGAAATCACGCAGTCACCTTCAAAACTTAAGCAGCTTCACGGGTTGGGAGGTTTGCTGGAGCTGTCTGCGTCCACAAAGCTCTGGTTTGTCTTCTGTCTCTCCGGGACGCATCACCTCCTCACAGGTGACCCTCTCCAAGGTCATCAGGCCATCTGTGGACGACGCACACACCCACTAACACACAGACACATTCACACACGCTCACGCACGTCGATACACACGCACATACACGCTCCATAAACGCCTGGCGCTGAAATGGAGCTGGTCTATGTAAACAGGCGGTGCGCCGGCGGAGCGTATCTGCGCCTATTTGTCAGAAAGCCTCATAAATACGATCGCTCCTGATATCTCCATTTCTCCGTCCCGCCGGACATTTTACAAATGATGAGCACAGATACAGACAGGAAACGCTCCAGAGTTTGTTTTCCAATTTATTTAGGCAAAATATTAGCAGTAAAAATAAAGGTAAATAGGGTACAACTTATTTTAAAATGCGTAATTTATTTCTAACAGCTTACAAGCTTGGAATTATTAACTGTCTACAATTGTCTACAAAGTCACTGGCTTGGTTAAGAAAATGCCTGCTTGTAAAATTTCTACTGGCCTATAATTACAGTATGTGGTTGAACCTATAGCCTCAGATTTTGTTTCTCGCACATTTTCACATTACAACATCTAATTTCAAATTTCCCAGTAGTCGCCTCATTTTGCAAATGATTGCAGTTAAACAAGACGGCTAAGGCGTTTGGATACACAATATCATTTACAACAGCAGCACCCAAGGTTCATCAGTCATATCTCTTAAATTTACAGGACCCACTTTGTGCAAGTGTAATCATTTTGTCAGCCAATGAATCCAGGTGCCTCCTAACCTTTAAAAAGTGCCATGATTTCTTCCCAGTTTGCGCTATCAATCATTTTGTTAGAGAAGTTGTCACTTTTGTGGGCTGGTGGATATCTCATTTTGTTTAGAGGGGGAAATCCCTCTTCAGTTATGTGATGATAAAAGCGACCCATCTATTTGAGATAAAGGCTTACGCATCAACTATGTTATTTACTGACAAAAAAAGAAAACAAGAGTGTGTGCGCGTGCGTGTCTGTGTGTGTGTGCATTGTTTATATATAAATTCATGCAGGTGTGATTGATGAAAGGACAAAGTGTTGGCACCGGGGACAGGAAGTGGACCCGGCCGGGGAAGACTGAGGTGTGCTCTGTTTCTGTCACATGGAAACCCAATTCATCCCTCCCCTCTCCGCACATTCCCACAGCACCGCAGTCTATTTCAGTCTGTTTGTATGAGTAATCCTATGACCCCACTCTCTCCCTCCCTCCCTCCCTCCCCTCCCTCACTCACACCTCAGTCAGACCCGTTTATGCTGTGATTTTCTGGACACGACCGTCACTGACACCGGATAGATGAGGCTAATCTCAGCCGCAGGCAGACTGTCAGGCAGCTTTGCTGAAGCTCTGGGTGTAAAATGGCGCTCGGCTGCCCTGCGCTGTTTTTTCTTCCTCTGCCTCTCTCCTCTTTCTCTCTGTCTGTCAGTCACTGGGTGACCAGAAAAATAGGAACACCTGTACGACGGCATGCAAAACTAAGTCACCTCAAATACTTAGTTATTGTTGCAACTACCATTCAGGTGCAGGGGCGTAGACGCATATGAAAAGGGGAGCTGAGGTTGGGCCAAACACTTAATTTCCTGCATTCTGGAGAAATTTTCTGCACCAGTTTATGGTGGAGATGTCTTTAATTTAATCCAAATAAAAATCCTCTGCTACTTTAATGTTTTTGTTGGGGGTAGGAGACATGTGCATGTTCTAAATATTGAGGGGGGCGTGTTCCCTGCGTGCCCCCTGAAATCTACGCCTATGTTGTGGTGTTTGGTTTTAGTCAGTTATTTGAGTTTTGAACTGTGATAAACTTAAATAACGTAGTGAAATACAGCGAATTAAAAGCTGTAACAACACAACACACTGACAGTGTCAACAACAATTAATACTTCGCCTATAGGTTTCACAGTTTCATTACATTTCACAGTTTTTGTCACACACGCAAACACTTGCAATGATGTGTGCATGCAGCCCCTGTGTGCCTATGTAAGA
The DNA here is from genome assembly GCA_019142605.1 of Cephalopholis sonnerati. NCBI lineage: Eukaryota > Metazoa > Chordata > Actinopteri > Perciformes > Serranidae > Cephalopholis > Cephalopholis sonnerati. The sequence continues at coordinate 29,532,969 of JAGQAX010000007.1, forward strand.
GAGGCTGCGTCATGTGATGTGCAAGCCCATGTGTGCGTGCATGCATGGTTACGTCTGTGCATGCATGTGATTGAGTGCGCGCGCGCCTATCTCTAATGCCCTGTTAATTGCCAGACAGTGTTCCCACACACACCTCTACTAATGTTCCGCTTGCTATTCAGTCTGCGGCCTGCCTTCCGCCTGCCTGTCCTCCTACCTCTCCCTTCGGTACGGATTGTTCCGTTACAATAGCAGCCTCATGCGCTAATTAGCTTACCTCACCAGAATTGTGATCAGGTTCTTTTAAGATACACGCGCAATAATTGCGAGAATCCATTTTTGGGAAGAGATGCAAAGACATTTTCACCAGTGGTCCAAAGTGGGAGTTAACAGGACCCGTGTTTCAGTTACCTGCGTGTACAGCTTCAGCACCTTGGACAGCGCCTGAGGACTCAGCTCAGGTGGTGCTGAAGGAAAGCAGCCTCCCTCCCTCACACCTTCCTCTTCCTCGATACAACCCAAAGTCTTCTAGTTTTCTTTAATCACGACAATTAGAGCCAATATTTTCCCCCGGACCCTGACAGACGTTGCTTGTAAGTCTCTTTTCTCTCCGAGCGTGCCGCCACTCTCATTACACACGCTGATTAAAGCATAGATTAGCCAGCAGTGGCCCTGTGCGCTCCTCACCAGCAGCTCGCTCAATATCAATTAGAGGCTGCGCCAAAAGCAGCATGTCCACCGGTGGCCCTCCGTCTCCTGCTTCCAGCCTCCTCACAGCGCTTTAAAAAATAGTAGCCTAATAATAAAATAGAAAAGGGAAAATGGAGCGGAGTAGTGGTATGGGATTGGGGGGGTAGCAATCATCAACCGTGAGGGAGAAATGAGAAAAGACAGTTAAGGCAATGTTCATCAGATGGCGCCTCGGCTGTACTCTAAATAACATGTAGGCCAGTTTTATGCAGCCGCACATCTGGGTGGTATTTTTAGCCGCACCTCCGAGGTTCAAATCAAGAGGCGAAATAAAGGAAAAGTCACTTAGGCCTATTAGTCAAGGCAGCGCAGCCTACCTCTGCGGAGTTCATTTTGGGAATAATGAATAGTATGTGGATACGGAATGAAAAGCCTCTCAACCCAGCGTCAGTAGGTCGTTCCGGCTTAGAGAGAATTAATTCACATTTCTCCTCTTCTCTGACCTCCTTGGCTCGGTATAGAAATGAGGCTAATGACGTCTGATTTCATTTATTGACTACACTAGTAAAGATATTTCTGTCAAACCTTATTGATTCCATATCTTAAATCTACTTTTATTTTTAGAGGAGTGAACATGAGTTGTGTTTGGATATACTAACAGGCTCACTCACTTCAATTAGGCCTAAATGGTATCTGTGTTAATGGGGGTTTCTTTATTTTTGAAGCACTGGGAACAATTTGTAGTGACTAAGATGGTAAAGTGTTGGATTATCTTCGTTGTTTACAAAGTTGATACCATGCTAGGGCGTAGGTTGTGTTTCTAAATTGAGGGGGAATGGGGGCGGATAGGACATAAGGGGACTGAGGGTCCTCCACCAGAACATTTTGAGCATAAAACATTTAATTTGCTGCATTGTGGTGAGTTTTTATGCACCAGTGTTTGCTTTTTCTGCATTAATTTATGGTGTAAAATGTTTTGGGCACAATGGCTCCACATAAGACACAGTCTGGTAATACAGTGCCCAGTTTGGATCATTTAAAAGAAAATACTGATTTTAAAAAAGCATTAATGGTTCGCCTATAGCGTCTCATGCCCGTTCATGACTGGAATAAATTGTTGAGGGTCACTGTGTGAAATTTTCAAATATAATTGACTGTCATGCAACAGCAGAAGCCTTGATTGGCTCTTTAGAGAGGAAACCTCCGACGTCCCCGACCTATTTATCCACAATAACCATGTGGTAAATACAGTGTTGCCCCCCTCCCGCACAACCTTCAGTGTCCACTAACAGACAGCCTGTCCAATTAAAAGTGGCCATCGATTATAGATAGCTGCCTGCTGGCATATGAGGGAGACAACGTTGGATGCTATGCCACTGCCAATACAGGCCGCGGTTAGCCATGAACTAACCAGAGCTGACACCAGCATATTAGATCTGGACTGGGTTAATTCACCTGCAGTTGGCCCCTGTGTTGGCTCCATAGCGCTGCGGTTTACCTGCCCAGTCTAAATGCTGATCATTAAGTTGCTTCCAGCAGCCATGATTGGTGCAGAGGGGCTCATATCATTGATTAAAAAGGAAAGGCTGATATCGCAGTTATTTCAGCTCCTTCCCTTTTTCTCCCAGCGGTCAGGCTGCAGAGGTAACACACATTTAAGATCAAATCACTGAGCAGTGTACGGAGCAATATATCGGGCTCATTCCTACATGCTTTATAGGCTATTTAATGGCATTTTGTCATTTTTAATACGATTCCAGAGCGAGAAATCGTGTCACACACCTTTCGTGCAATTTATAAATAAAAACCTAAAAGATCACTTTTAGTTAATAGCGTGAGGCTGTGAGAATATGACAGCACTAATTTGTATGTCTGTGCTGAAATGGGCCCTGGGCTCATAGTTATCCCTTGTTATTGTGTGTGAAAGCCTCTGAACCTAATTCCAATTTTTCCCTCTCCTATTTTCCAGCAAGCTGCTTTTCCATTAACTTTGGGAAAACACGGTGGCAGGTCCATTTAAAAGAGCCCGTGCCCCACCCTTCCCATAAGCGCCTCAGCTCAGGAAAATAAGAAATTAAGAGCAGGGCCCATTTCATCATCAGCCCCCTGTCTCTCCCCCCCAAACACAGAGACGGCATCCTCCAATGGAGCTCCCGGAGGGCGGGACAGGGGAGCTTTACCTTAGCATATGTTAACTATTACATGATGTCTTGATGGAACACAACGAAATGACTGGTAATTGACATAAAATATGACAAAGTGTTTGAGTCTTTCTGAGGAAAGCGTCGCGTATTACGGCGTATCAGCTCCGTAATGTGACTGATTAATGAAAGATCGGCCTCGCACTCACTCAGCTGATTCTGTGAAAAATGAGTTTTGTGTTGTCATTCCGACAAGCCGGCAACCACGGCCGGAAAAGACTATTAGCCGGAATCATTATCAATAGCCATATTTTCAAACTCTATTATGGCAATCAGGCTAGAATTTATTCAATAGATTTAGTTCATTTGGTTGTAATTGATAAATAATCAAAATTTATCAATGTACTTGCACACATTTCACTAACAATCAGGGAAAACTGCCCCATTTACCAGCTGACTTGGTCCAAATTAGAGCTAAATTGATGATCAATTAATCTTGGGAGGGGTAGTGCGCCGTGTTTAGCAGGGAAGCAGCAGAAATGTGGCGGAGTGGATGGAGAGGAGGAAGGAGAGAGAGGAAGAGAGGAGGAGAGAGGGAGGGAGGAGACGAGGAGAGGGTGATAAAGAGAATGGATGGATGGGAAAGTGTGGGATTTGTGAAGTGAGAGACGAACTGAACTGGCTGGGTGAGTAACGCGCAGAAAACACGAGGAAGAAGCGAGGCGACAACAGAGAAATACAACAAGTGTGTGTGTCTGTGTGTGTGTCTGTGTGCTTTCTCGTTTTATTTTATAGGTTTTACTGCATCGCTTTCACATTGTTCCTATCATCACACAATCAACCAGAGCTCATTTTTAGGATGTGTGTTTATGTGCACATGTATCTTTATCTGTCTCTACAGTAGGCTATATATTGGCCTTGGTTTGTGTGTGTGTGCGTGTGCGCGTGCGTGCGTGTGTGTGCCTATATGTGTCTCAGAGTGAGCGAGTCACACACTTGAAGTATCAGGTAGATCAAGTTCGGCAAGTCAGAGTGAGCAAGGTCAAAGAGACTGATCCCATTTATTCTTTAATTTGCTGAGGCATTAAATTGCATGATGTGGCTTTGCTGCAGTTTGATAATTACCAGCACATGTTTCTAATTTCAAGCTACTCAGAGACACTACTGACCCAAGTCCTCCCCTTTTATCTGGTATTTTAGGAGCACAAGTGTGTGCAGGAGGTATGTGTGTGTCTGTGAGCATATATGTCTGTCTGCTCGCCACAAGTTATTCTCACCATCTAAGATGATTAAATCAGAAATAATGTGAGGTTTAACTTGATCATCTTTACTCTGGCAAAGCTTCTCTGGTATTGTTATGTAAATAAAATCTTTAATAATGCACTGACTAGTATATCAGATCACTGGTTTGCCCTTGTTATGCCACCATCACCTCACTCTGACAGTTTTGTGGCTAACATGTAAAACTGGAGTTGTTTTCAGGCTGCAGTGTAAAAAAAAAAGGCTCTCGTTCAGTGTGTCTAAGGCTCGCTGGCACCTGTAATGTAAGGCACTCATTACCTTCAATGATGCATTACAGCTTCCTAATGATGGAGCCACAGTAATGGACCTAACTAATGACCGGACTTAAGAAAGAACATATTCTAATAGCTGGAGCAGAACTGGAGGGAAAGTCAAGGTGTCGGGGAGGAGAAGGAATTAGATCTGTAGACAGCTGGAGGAGCCTAAATGACTGAGGTCACACTGTAAATACAATAGATTACAGACTATATGCATAATACTCTAACCTTGTTAGTCAAACGTTTTGCTTCTGTTTTAAATGCGATTACATAAAGATGGGTATTCATGCTCAGAAATTAAAAGGGAAAAAAAGGAAATTCAAGTGACGCTGCCAACACTAGTGAGGAGTAATGAAAACATACAGGGCTCATGATCACGTGGAATCCAGCTTTTATCAGAACTGTATTGCAAAGCTCAGTAGATGCTCTCAGCCAATAAGCTGTCAAAACAGATTTCAAAGAAGATCTGTTCTGCTGCTGGCCTTAAACCCTGTATTTCCAAAATGTCCAGTTTTCAGACAGAGAGGAGGAAAGAACACAAAGCCCTATAAATTAAACTACGATTACAAAGTTTCAGTGATATAATAACTTAATATACACATCTGTTATCTGAGTATATATCCTGAATATACATGCATATTAACCAGCAGCAGCAGCAGCCCCACTAACCTTCTGTTGTTGTGACTTCCAGTAGCTGTGTGTGATGTTTAGGGCTGCCACCTTTTAGTCAATTAGGTGACTAATCAGACGTTAAAGTGTCTTGTTTGACTAAGAGAATTTTAGCTGAATAGTCAATATTTATGGTCTCTTTGTGGAGAGCAGGCTATTATTATTCATTAAATCATCACAACAGCACAAATATGGCACAGTTTTATTAAGCACATGTTTTAAAGGGCCCCTTCTGCATTGAAGTGCAGAAGGAACCAGGATTATTCAGGTTATGTTGAGAATTTAAGATGTTTTTTAAGTGTTTTTTGTAGTATTGACAGGGACGTGTCCCCTGCACCCCCCCCCCCAAAATCTACACCTATGCCACAAAATATAAAGTATAAGAGAAAGTGATGCTTTTCCTAAAACATGTCACCTTTAAGTTTGATTTTGACTGGTATGGGGTGATGGTCCACATATGCCTTTGACTTACCTGAGGGTGTTCACTCTGTGTCTCTTCATTAGAAATGATCCTAAACATAGCACACCTGAGCATGGGGTCAACTATTAGCAGCAAAAGTAATGAGACATCTTCAAAGCTGCTGAGACTCTGAGCACCACCGTGCTAATGACGCCTATTGTGACTTTCACTGCTATTTTAATAACCCCCACAGCCTCCACCAACAACCACACACCTCCAAGCATGCACGCACGCACGCACGCACGCACGCACGCACTCACTCACGCCGCCACCGCAGCACACTCTCCGTGACACACGCCTCTTCTTCCTCATTAAGGAAATCGCTCTTCTTTGCTGATTATTTTATTTGAAGCCGTGATTACCGCTCTGTCCACCAGATCACGCAGTAACGGAGACCAGGCGGAGGGCAGAGGGCCTAATTGGGGCATGAGATGCGCGGGGTGGTGCAGCCAGGCTGGGTGGCCGAAGAGGGGAGCCTCTAATGGGTTTGCCTGTCTGTGGCTCCCCGCTCTCGCCTCTCCCTGCATCTCTCGGGCTCGGATGCAACGCACTTATTGGTCTGCTTCTTATTCCTCCGACTGTCATCAAGTCAGCTGCACAAAACTACAGTGTGATTTGTTAGAGAGCAGACGGGAAAATCGATTTTCCCTTTTTAAGATTCCCTTTTAAGATATTCTATAACTGAGGGGATGCAGATGCCTACGAGGCGATGCAATAGGCCTGAACATAAACAAGCAGCTCGCCTGCTGGTGTTACAGTGTGGTTGTGGTGCAGAGGATCTTATCCCTGCATCTGCCTTCTGTTACTTGTATTATTTTAACCTGTTCTGCAAAGGCCCATATGAGCAATGGATTTAACGCAGTTTGATTGCTAAAAAACCGCGGAGAGGGTGGACACGGAATTCTTGATCTTTGAAATTGCTCTACAAAATTGCATTTGTTTTTGGTGCGCTTCCATTAAAAGTGTCTCCTCGCGTGTAAACAGCCGTTCCGCACTCAGATGCGCCGCATTAACCCGGGAGGATTGTATGTGAGTGTGTTTTTACTGGGGAAGATTGATGCGGTCCAGTTAGGGAGGCTGAGTGAGACATAGACCCATTTCAAGTGGGTTCCTCTTATTACAGCAATAAGTTACAGCCTGAGGATCGGACAGCTGAGGGGATGTCTGCTATCCGGGCTGTTTTCACTGCAACAAACCACAATATCAATATTTATCACGTCGGTCTTCACACAAGGAGTCAACAGTAACCACAACCATCTGATTTTTACACGTGCCTTATCTGATGTATACAGGACGTCCATGTTAATGATTTTCAATTAAGGCATAGCTATTACTACTTTAAAAAATAATAATCTATTTATTATTATTATTATTATTATTATTATTGTTTATTTTTTATTTTTTGTTGTTGTCATTATCGTCATTATGTTAAATAGTATTTATTATTAATACTTAAAAAATAAATTATTGTTATTTTTATATTTGTTATTATTATTAATATCATTATTATTGTTATTATCTTGTTATGTTGTTGTTAAAGCAACATCTGTATCATTTTTTATCTTGTCTGCTTTCTATAGAAATAAAAGAAAAAAATAACCCACATATTTTATTATTATTATTATTAACAATAATAATAATAACAATAAAGGGTGCATGTTTATTTTATAATTATTAAAAAAAATACACAGCACAATTTCATCAAATTAGACTCACTTATTGAATAATGGCCTCAAAATCATCCTGAATTGAAATTAGATGAATGCAATTTATTATTACATTCACTTAATTCGTAATTTACATAATAGTAGCCTATCATAAATTATTCATTATTCATATATTTATTAATGCACATTTGTAAAAAATATTTTAGCAAAAAAAAAGACATTCATGGACTGAGTTAATTTCAGCAATTTAGTTTTTTAAAAAGAATTTATTTATTTAATATTACATCAGCTGTCTTCATGCTTACACTAACTGGAAATCAAACAGCCTCCAAAGCATACAGACCGTCTCTCCTGGCTCAAGCCCTTCACAAACGCAGGGTTGGCCTTACAACTCCCAACACACAGAGTCCCTCTCCTCTCTCCTGGTCTACACGTCTGAATCAAACGAATCGAGGCTCTGCTGCTGCTGCTGTTGCTGCTGATTGCTTCTCCTGAACCTTCGGGAGCTGGTCACAGCTTTCCTCATCTCAGTGGACCATGCACCAGTCCATTTCCTTAAGTTTTCACGCTGTGCCACATATAGGCTACTTCCCTGCGTCCCGGCAGATTGCGGTTGAGGAGCATAAAAGATGAGCTGCCGATGTGGTGCAGGAGGAGAGAGAGGGAGAGACAGAGGAGTCCTCGCTCGGACGCCTCCTTTGTGCGGCTGCAAAGAAACCTATTTAGTCCCAGGCGGTGGTCTATTCACCAGGCTCACCCTGACATCTGCCAAAAGCCCTCTCTAACCAGCACTGTCTGGAGAAGTAAGAGTGGAGCGCAGATCAATGGCTGTCCTGTTAATTGTATAATAGACCTACTTATGGACCAGTGCTAAAGGGGCACAATCGTTTAGGGTCTACCACGTCTGATTTTGTTTGAACCAAACAGGCCTAAATACCTTTAATTGCGCCCGCGCTGATGAAAAGTCGATGGGAGTTAAAGCGGCCGATCACTAACAGAGCTTAAATCCATCTGTACTCGTTTATTTATTTATTTCCTCGATTTGTCTCCACAAATCACCTGCCAAGGGGGAATGGGAGCGATATTCGTTTTGTTTGTGATCCAAGGACGGGAGGGAAGTGGGGCTCTGAGGTGCTGAGAGGAGGCCTGGCGTTATAAGGCTTCTCATCTCCTACATTTTTTTTCCTTTTATGACCAAAGTCCAGACTGTGATCTGAGCAGAACACACTCAATCTGTTGTGCCAGTCAATAGAAAAATAGTATATAATTTTTAGAGTAATCAACTTGCAAATTGTTTTTAATTTATAGATTTTTTTCTTTAATTTGGGAAATGAATCCTCCCTTTCTGAAGCAGAGTTATTGTCTGTAAACAGACTAATTGGCACAGCCCAATGATTTGAAAATTGAGATTTTGATAAGGCTAATTATTTAATTGCAGTACATTTTCTGGCTCAGATAACCGCAGGCTCCTACCTCCTTTGGCGAAATAAACCCAGCCTTTGCTCGAGCTCACCTCCAGTATTTTACATGTATATCTCTCTACAAACAGGAGTCCTGTCATGGCACAAGCTATATGAGATTAAACAAACACATTAAGATGTTTAACGTGGAATAATTTGAGCATGAAAAGCTAATAAATCAGAGGACGGAATGGCAGAGGATTGAATTGAATTGTAGTGTTTCGTGCGCGTTTGGCTCTGTGCGCGCGCGTGCCTCTCTGCGTGCGTGCGTATGTGTGTGTAAAAAGAAGAAGAAGGAGAAAAAAAAGAGGGGGGAGTCACGTCGCTGACATTTCCAAGCTCCCGCTCTGATTGGCTCTTATTTGAGGAAGCTCACGGGTTCTTTCAACTAATAAGCGCCTCCCCATCGCTCTAAAGGACATTATAATGCAAGGGACCTCCTTTTTTAACCACAAACCGAATTTTCGTTCATTTAGACGATATATACTTTTTAAATTGCCCCAAAGTTGTGGGATTTTTTTGGAGCGCTTTTCACCCTGGAGCGGTACGCGATGCTCTCTCACGCCGACCTCCTGGATGCTCGGCTCGGTGAGTTATCATCACTAAACTCCGGCCCTAAACTCCAGTGTAAGATTTCAACTTCTTGTTTAACCTTGTGAAGTGATAGATAGACTGTGTAGTTAATTGTGTTAACAGCTAAGTGGTTTATCGTTGCTTGAAGCAGTTCTTTACAGTAATTTATCAGGAATGATCTGACAGCGAAAATTACGGTGTAAAATTACGAGCCGAGCTATATTGAGTTTATTTGTTGTATTCTCTGAATTACGCCTGTTGTCATAGAGAAGCACAGCTATTTCATGTAATGCTCATTTAAAGATGCTGCGCTGAGAGATTTGCCATGTATTTACTAAAAGCCCCTCTCCTTCCTCATCCTCTCAGGGATGAAGGATGCTGCAGAGTTACTCGGACACCGAGAGGCTCTCAAGTGCCGGCTGGGTGGTGGGGTGCCAGACCAGGGGCATCCGGGAGACATGGCCCCTGGTTCGGACTCTGTAGAGGGAACCACTCTTCTGCCGGGAGAAGACATCGCCACTGTGGGATCCAACTCCGCCGGCATGCCGGTGAACGGGAAGGAGCAGGAGAAGCAGCAGCAGCAGCAGCCGCAGCAGAGCTCCGGTCAGTCCGCCAGCCAGAAACAGAAGCGGCACAGGACGCGCTTCACCCCGGCGCAGCTCAACGAGCTGGAGCGCAGCTTCGCCAAAACCCACTACCCTGACATCTTCATGAGGGAGGAACTGGCGCTGAGGATCGGCCTCACCGAGTCCAGAGTTCAGGTAAACACTTGTGCAGTGTGGATTTTACAGAATGCAAACACTGGCGTGATACAGCAGGGTGTGGCTTTGGGTCCACGTTTGATCTTGTATGTTTTTTTGCGCTAAATAAATCCAAGATCATCCTTTAACTCAGTCTGAAGGCAGTGAGCAAAAAAGGCTGAACTCACAGAAGGAGATATCAGTACCAGTGTTCTCACTGTGCGCTCGTAAAAGATAGTTTGGCCACTTCTTATAATATATTTATTCATCATAATGTGTTTCCAGTCATTTATCTCTAGTTCTGTTGTGCACAGACATTTTGTATCCATCAGGTGTTAGTAAGTTTTGGGTGCAAATGCTTAAAATGTCAAGGCTAATGGGTGGATTAGCGCCACTGGTGCAGTTCAAGTTACATTAAACCACAACCTAAAGTGTACTAGTGTGCAGAGTATTATAAAAATAAAAGAATCACTTGGATATATTTTCTTAGTGTCATATACAGCACTATGTCCAGCCTCAGTGACCTCGCATGAAAAAGCACCGTGTGTGTGAAGACAGATTATTGCTCTGACAGTCCAGTATCAGTTGTTTTAGAAAAATATACCAACTCGAGCCAATTTTAATTGAATTATAAGATTCAAAAATCCCATAATTAGTTTAAGTCTAGCTTGATAGTGAGCAATATTTAATTTGAAGAAGCCGTGCCCTATCTAATTTACGCATGGCTCTGTCCATGGTGCTGAAACATTTCTCATGTGCTCATGGAGCCAAAAAATATTCAGGTGGCTTTTATATATCTCGGAAAATTTTCTCTAGGGCCACCTGTGGTGACTGAACCTGGAAATATTTAAATTAAAGATGTCAAAGTTATTTTTATTTTTACATTTACCTAATGTAATTTATTTTTGTTTCTGTGGATCCTGCAACTATTATATAAAATAGCATAGTAGGCTATAGTAAATATTTTTCTATAATTTCTTATTATTATAACAAATAAACTGAGTTACCGAAATAATGTCTAATATATTCCAGGCTCCATCTTTAAGAATTTTCTTTACAAAAAATGACCCCCATTTTGCAAAATAATAGGGTGAGATTGTGTGTCACTGTGTTTAACTTTGCTCACTGTGGTGACATTTATAATTTTATTTCCTCTTTATATTTTAGAAACTAAACATATGAACCACTTTTAAATAATTTACACTGACTGCTTATTTTTTGAACAAGCATGCAGGAACACCAGGCTCTAACAAACCAAACACATTATCAACCAATTTCAGTCTTATTTATAACAGTGAACGGGTTATTAACCAGTGATGTGAAATTCATGCAAATGATCCCAGTGAAAGCAATAAAACCGGTCTAATCATTAGTCACCTTAATAATCAATTCTTTATTCTGTGCAGTGCAGGATCCTCGCCGCTCAGTGCAGGTCGGCTCCTGCTCGCTGTTGGTAAACATTAGTGCAGGTCATGCAGGTGCAGCCTTCAGTGGGCGTGTTGGCCCCGCGTGCGTGCCTCCACAGCCTCTCCTTTAAAATGCTCTATCAGCGACGTCTTAATAGAACTCAAGAATATATTGTACTTTTTTAATGGAATGAGAAATTGCATTTTCTTTCCCCCCGAGTGTAATGGGTTTGGGCGACGTTTCACGGATGGCTGAGCGGAATGAGAGCGAGATTTCACTTTTAATACGGAGGCATCGACTCACGGCCTCGCGCGCGCATTAATCACGCTCGAAGATGATGAAATCTTTATAAAGCCCAGCGGGGACGCGCGTGCGTTTTTTGGCTGTGTACGTCGAGGTCGGTGTGTTTGTGGTTCTCGCGCGTGCGTGCGGATGGGTAGGCTTTATTTGGACGTGGATTGTGTACAGTAATGCGGGCCATTTGTATTTGAGTCCACACAATATTTAGGGCAACACTCAGTTAATCTGCCTGTAAATAAGATGTTAGAAAGATAAATTGTGCGGCCCACTGCTGCGGAACAGCTGCAATAAACCCTCCGTGACGGCTGCATTTTGGGACAAAGCGGCTCCTGTATTGTGTTTTATTTACAATGAAATTCATAACGTGGCATTCTCACTGTTTGAGTCCAAACCATAGCGTCTTGGAAACACAGGCCGGATGGTTGGTGTTTATAATAGCCTCATTTTAGGAGGATTATCTCAATGTTATATTTACTAATGCAGTTTAGACATATCTCCGTCACAGTCCTGCCTTTTAGGCTGGTGGTGGCGAATATGTTCTGATAAGAGGCACTAAGGCCAGTTGCAGACGGTCTACATCTATGTCTTGGTCATTTATTTTAGTGTTAAGATATTACAGGATCAGATTCAGTCTGGCCTCAGAGTGTGTGTTGCTCAAACACACTGTAGCACGGTGGACCTCACCAGGGGACGCAATCTCTAAACACTTCCCACGCAATGCTAGTGTCCCTGCTGTGGAATACAGTAAAATGTGTATGACCAGTTTTGTTGTAATAATATTCTCAAGACCCTCATGCTCTGTTAGAGCCTCAAAGTCTGTGTCTGGCAAGATTTTAGTAAGATTATCGTGCGTAAATAGCGCTTCTCTCCCATGCCTTGCCTCTAACACCCACCTTGCTGCCCTCATCACAGTGTAATATAAATACATAATGCTCCAGTATGTTCCTCTGTCTGTCCCACTGTTGTCTCACGGCTCTGTCTCTCTCTGCTTGCAGGTTTGGTTTCAGAACAGACGCGCAAAGTGGAAGAAAAGGAAGAAGACCACCAATGTTTTCCGCGCCCCGGGGACGCTGCTCCCAACACCGGGCCTGCCACAGTTCTCTGCCGCGGCCGCCATGGAGAACAGCCTGTGCTCCTTCCACGCCAACGACTCTCGCTGGGCCACGGGGATGCCGGGGGTGTCCCAGTTGCAGCTCCCGCCGGCCCTGGGTCGCCAGCCGGGCATGCCACAGTCCCTGTCACAGTGCAGCTTAGGTCCAGGCCCGCCTCCAAACTCCATGGGTCTCTCCAACGGCCTTTCCTCCAACGGCTCCGGTCTGCAGTCCCACCTCTACCAGTCGCATTTCCCCGGAATGTCGGCCTCTCTCTCCGGCCCCACGAACGTATCGGGCTCCCCGCAGCTGTGTAGTTCACCGGACAGTGACATGTGGAGAGGGACAAGCATCGCGTCACTGCGGCGCAAAGCGCTGGAGCACACAGTGTCCATGAGTTTCACTTAGTGACTTTACAAAAAACACCCCGACGCGCCCCTCTCCTCCTCACCCCCCTCTCCCAGCCCCACCCTGCGGCTCTTTTTCTGTTTTTATTCCCGCTATTAGATCAAAACGTGAGAACGAGCGAGCTAATCAGGCCTGAAATGTGAGAAAATGGAGACTGTGTGTGACTTCATCTAGACATAATGACAAAAAAGGACAACACTGATGGACAAATGGAAGAAAAAATATCTTGGGTTTTGGGGTTATTTATCTTGTTAATTCAAAAGGATTTTATCAACTATTGATAATAAATCTATTGTAATGATCTCTAGACTATAGGCCCTAATTATTGAGAGCCAAACAATCGTCGTATTTACGTTTTCATTGAGTGTGTCTTTACGCACACATGTTATTGTGTTCAGGTGAAGTTGTGTTATGTCAAACGGTAATTTATAAGATTGGGTATAAATTTTGGTAACAGCCTACCACACACGCTCCATACTGTAGGTGGGCCTATTGAACTGGGTCTCGGGCATGCACTGTGCATGTGGATTTAAACGCTTGGATAATTTAAGGAGAAAATGGTGCCCACTCAGATTGAAGAGGTGCTTTTTGTGAGGCGACCTCAGTCTCGTCTGCATGAGACGGGAGCATAAACCTAAAGAGGAAAAAAAAAGAACAATGATCTTTCAGTAGGCCTACGCTGTTTTAGGATGTTTTGTGTAGATAAAACATTCTTGCTATGTACCCGCTGGTCTTTTTTGTGACATGTTTTAACTTATTGTATGTGCTATTACTTGACACATTTCTTAAATGTTTGATCTTACATCGAAATGCACCACATTGACGGGTTTGTACCAATTTAAAATGAACAAACAAATAAAAGTAATTTTCAAGAATGTCAAAACAAGAATGATTTATGTCTCCATCAAGTTAACAAGATATCATAAGGACCATTTTACACAAACTCCTATAGGCACTTATATATACTATAAATGCAGTGTATGTGACCCTCAGTGCTGACCTACCCTTGTAGGTTATTGTTGGTACTTGTATTTTATTTGGGTTATCAATCAAAAATATTAATGGGCTTTTTACTATATCTTTACCAGCCTGGTATGCTTAGATATCCTAAGATGTAATTGTGTTGCACAAACTGATCTTGTTAGTGGTCGTTGCTCAGTGACCGGTGTTTGAGGTGACAGGGTTAAAGGGTTTATGAGGGGTGACTGGTCCCAGTGTGGCAGACAGGAGCGGTAAAGATGTCAGAGCTGTGATGTGACGGTCATTGCTTCTAACCATGACGGTCATCCCACTGAGCAGACTGGATGGACTGTAACTAAACAGGACGAGGCACAGACCTGTGTGTGTCTATAGCGTATACCAGCCTTTGTAAAGCTTTTATCTGAAGGCTAAAGTTGGCTGATCCCACCTCGCAAAGAAATGACATAATCGATTAGTTGCAGCAAAACTGAACATGTTACAATACCCAACTGGGGTTGTTATGGAAATACCAGAGGACATGAAAATACAAGGCCACCCATGGGAATCTTACAGAAATGTTATGGTAACTATATTTCAGCCCATCAGTAACCTTTTGATAGCTTGTATCTGGGTCACACTTTAGTCTCATAGCTGCAGGTTACTCCTGTATTGATTACATTAGGAGTCACAGGGAAGCAACAGTATTATTTGATAGTTGCCAAATGGCTGTGTGCACACATAGTATAAAGGCCAAGCAGCTACTAAGGTGAAATCAAAGTGGTTTAATGAGACTATCTTCAATTTAAAGATGGACCGGTGCAGAGTCACTGCGTAGCTTTCACATTATTATTCACACAATTCTAAGTGCAGATAGGCTGACAGACTTTTACATGGACCGGCCACATACTGGCTTCATATTGTATTCTTTTTAAGAAATTACACCAGTAATAAGAGTTATACCAAGCAGGGGTGTATCACCAAATTCTGGGCCTGATGCATAAGCAGTCTCCTGGGCCCCACACTCTTCCACTCTTCATCTATATCTCTCTCATGCAACTTTTGTACTTATTAATTTGTTTTTAATTTATTTATTTTGTTCTTTCTTTATTTCTTGAGCCCTGATTTCCATTTTTTTGGGGAAAAACACGAGTGTACATTGGTGCTTCAACAGTGTAAGCAGCCGCTCACTCGACTCAAGTGGCGTTTAGAGATGAGTCCTATAGCGCAGGGACAGACTAACCCTTTATGCACCTTAAAGGGTCACAGAGAGCCTCCACTATCACCGTATTTCAACTGATTGCTTTCAGTGAATTTTAATTTAGTTACGGCACAAATTATTTAGCAATAAGAAGTTTCAAACAAAACCAAACTTTTCTTTACAGACCTTTTTGGCCCTAGGTAATCCATACTTGTCCCCTCACCACAACACCCCTGACACCAAGTGACCAACATTGTGCACCATTCTCTTGCTACAACACATTATCAATAACTGCGTTCATCCACTTACTTCAGTCTTCATGTGCAACACAAGCAGCTGTTTACTGAGTGAGCTGTCTGGCACAAAGTGATGAGCACAAACCCAGCAAGCAAGACGCATAATATCAACTAGATAAATAAATATTTAAACAGGCTGATCTGAGTGTTAATTACAGGGCAAAGTGAAATAAAATGCAGAAAATATTTTGAAATTTCATACAGCTGATAACTGCTTGTGTCCAACCTATAAATACTGTGTTGGAAACTAAATGACAGCATCCATAACACTGAGTGTAGTACAAATATCAGTTCAAAGCAATGGATGAACAGAATCCTCGGAGAGGTTTATGAATCTAAACTGACATATTGTCATCCTGAAGTTGTTAAACTGACATGTTTTCATTATTTCTGATTTATTATTAGGCCAGGTGTTTACTACATTACATGCATGTCATAGCAAAAGTAAAAATACAGATAATCAGTATTAAGCAGTTTGTTTTTTTTACACCTTGTGATCATTTGACATTTATTCAAAGTTCCTCATTACTTACCCATCAGTTGTGCAATAAGAGAAACTCTCACCTTGTTTGCGTTACTTTAATTTCAAATCATCCTGATGTGAGATGTAATGTCTATAAACTGCGACGCAGCTCAGAGAGAAGTAAATAAAATTTTTCCATTATGAAAGTGAGCGGACCTCACTGTCTGTGTCAAAGATTATAAGTGTCAACTTGAGCCTGAAATCACAGCAGCTCAAATTAATCAGCGTGTTAACCTCATCTCGTTGTCAGCGCTGAGGCCAATTTACGGTCACGGGATGGTAATTGATGAGATATGGCATTACCATAAGCAGTCCCACTGCCTGTAAACTTATAATTGGAGTTTCTGTAACAATGCAGGGGGGTTAAACAAAGGATTAATCATAATTAACAAAAGTATATTACTTTCCCCATATTAAACAGTTGGTTCCCACCTTTTCTATTAACATAAATTTGTTTGCAGTAATTTAGTGAATTATTGAAAATACCAACCAAAGTCAAGACCCCTGCAAAAACCATTTATTCCTCTCAGTGCTTTTCACATTGTGTGTGGTGTGTGTGTTTGTGTGTAACCCTATGTTTCCGTTATAAGCAATTAGTTGGGATAAAATAGCCTGAAGTTTTCCAACATAGAATAAAAACAATTTGAACATTATTTTTCAAGCTATTTACAAGTGTGCTCTGTGGCAGTACAACACAGGATCACACTGTGATTACATTTACAGATTGATACCATAAACAGGCCACACTGTGTTATTGTACAGTCTAGACTAATTGCAGCAAACCACAGAAGCAAGACCTTCAGTTAATTAAGAAATAATCTTTTTTTTTTTTTGTCAAGCCTACAGTCAAGTCACAGTGAATGTATAGAGAAAATATTCACATTATCAATGGTTTATACTCACTGAGCATCGCAGTCAGTGTAAGCAAGTATCAGTGTAAATCAGAGGTATAAATGGATGTTAAGCCTATTTATTTATGGGAAATTATTGGGCAGCCCTCTCAATCGGACACTGGATTTCAAAATAAATGGACACCTTTTGAGAAACTGAGAAAAAAAACAATGGCTGTTTGCTTCATAATGGCCACCAACTCAAAGTCATTGCTTATGTGTCTTATACTGTATATTTACCTCTACACTACCCATCCCAGCTCTGGCAGCAGCCTTTTTTTTTCAGAATGAATGCAGGTGGCCCACCTACCCTGCAGAGGCATGTAATTACAAGCTATCGCATGACAACAGTTGATCAAATGTTATAGCCACAGCCAAACTGACTGCTGCTCCACCCATCCAGGCTGAAGCTGCAGCGGTGTCAGCCTCAGTGTGTGTGTGTGTGTGTGTGTGTGTGTGTGTGTGTGTGTGTGTGTGTGTTGTTGTTCTGGTAAATCTAGCTCTATGTGTGGCTCAGCCCACCAGATCCAGCCCTGTGCTGACTACTGTGTCCTGGGCTGCAGTAACAGATGTGAAATCACATTACCCAAACGCTGCAATTAGTCTCACTCGCTCGCGGGTTAATGAGTTTGTGGAAATGTGCGACCCATTCCTCATTAGGTAATTTCTCATGCACTGATGAGAGAGGGAGAGAGATGTGGGTATAGCAGCAGCTCAGTGTAAATGGCACATAGTCTGCTGCACCACATACTGTAAAGCAGGATGCAGCTGAAAGGGGGGGACACTGCAGCTGGACAGTTTTAGGGGTAAATGAATCACCTCATTGTGAATTATGGAAGAAGACTTGCATGCATGTTTTATTCTTTATTTGGATGACCATTAGCTAAAGCTACTCTTCCTGGGGTCCACTCACAGCAACAAAACAACACATAAAAGAGGACATATAAAAAGTCTCAGTAAGAACGTGTTTAAGACAAGTAAAGGTCAAGTGACAAACTAAACATCATGTCACAACACATCAAACAGCAATCTGTTTTAGTTCATCAGTTCAGCTAATTAACACTGGCGTTATTTTTAATATGTTTTTAGAGGTCCAGTGTGTAGGGTTTAGGAGCAAAAATAAACATAATATTCATAACTCTGTTTTCATCAGTGTGTAATCACCTGAAACTAAGAATCACTGTGTTTTTCGTTACCTTAGATTGAGCCATTTATGTCCACATATAGAGCGGTCCTCCTCCAGCGAGTCCACCATGTTGTCCTACAGTAGCCCAGAACAGCCAAACCAGATACTGGTTCTACACAGGGCCATTCACATTTTCACATCTGTAGTTTCCTACACACTTGGCACACAGGAGAAGTCTCAGCTGGCTGCAATCTGCAACCTCACTGCTGTTTTTTTTTTCGGCCTTGAACTTCTTAGCCAGAAGAGAGACAGAGAAAACAGAGCATTCATATGCAGTATAAAACTGAGTTGCATATTAAACTGGGCCTACAACTGACCCTTTGCTATGCCCCGCCCCTTTGCGATGGTCCGACAAGCTGTCAGACTAAGCATGGAGCCCACACTGTAACTAACTGCACTCTCTGAAGAAATATTATCATATTATGGAAAAGTGAAACAGTGATTCCAGAGAGAAGCAGACAGAGGGGTCTACAGTCTGTGTTTGAAGGATATATCCAGGATGTCAAACTGACTCAGCAGCAACAACAGGTTAAAAAGACAAAGATAGTTAGAAGCTAAAGCCCAACTATAGGCTACAGATCACAGTGTAAAAGTGAACCACCACATCACTGCTGATCACCACAGGAGACAATGAATATAAAGGGAAACTTTGCAGATATTGAACCAGCTGTGTGGCATCGCAGTGTGTGTAGATGAACATTGACTTCCCGGATGCTGGCATTGGCAAACACCATCTGCGCACACTGCGATGACACACAGCTGGTTGAATATGAGCAAAGTTTCCCTGCTTCCCTTCACTGGTTCCTGTACAGCAGGGTCGGTCTTTGTTTCACTGTTATAATCATTACAAAGCAAAAGCAGCATGTGTATACATTCAGTAGGCTACATCTTCAGTAGCTAGCTAGCTAACCCTACACTTTTCAGGGTCTGATTTTGGTTTTGGAACAGGGAAGAAACGTATATCTTTTTCCAACCTCTCCAGATAACGAGTATCATTAATACAGGACGTGCCCCAGGCACAACATTTAGCTCCAAATCCACAAAACCAGCCTGAAAATGAAGGAAATCACTAACTATTCCAGTGGAGCACAGCTATGTTGCTGTCGAACCATGGTCTGAGCCGGCCTGATGCTATGTTATGATTGGTCAGCCTGCGTCCCGGGGTGGGACTTAGCAAAGGGTCAATTGCGTGTAGGGTGGCCTAAGCTGCCCTGTAAAACCACAACTTTTTATGGTGCATACAATGCTAAGCTATTAAAATAATAATTATTGGCAGATTGATATATTTATACATCATGTTTGTTTCTAAGATGAAGGGTATTTTAGAGTCTCTTACTCGAAAAATTACAAAACGATCCATTGTGGCTCACAAGAATGTTCGTACACTTGAAATAATAATACAGCTAACTGGCCAGTGTGTTTCAATAGAATATAAATGTTAGTGAACTAGTTCACCTCGCTGTTATGGACAGATGCTGCTCAGTGACTTACCATTTTGCTAGCCACATGATTGCACAAGGATTCATGGCCCCAAACGGGCACCATGTAGGAACTATGCAGGTGGAGCTAATGTGTTTTGATAAACAGACAATAAACAAGCTAACGACGTTTACCTAGCAGCAGATATTTCCCGCCATGTAGCAGCCGTGACCACAGCTAAGATGTATAAAGTTGACAGTGAGGGCTGGTGCTTTCAGTTGAATACTTTTTCACTGAAAGACAAAACAGTTGTGTTTGTCTCATTTGTATGTTTTTTTTTTTTTTTTTAAATAACCCTATATGATGCAAAAAGCATCTGCCCAGGTTTTTCAACATGATCTAATCTGGCTCCCATTCAAAAAAAGTTTGGACACTCCTGTACTTTACCTTTAAAATCTGCCTTACTGGGTGCTTAAATTCTTCTCATTATTATCATCATTATAACCTTAATTTAAACAGCAAGCTCTCTTTTACAAGGACACCCTGATTACGTACATGGAAAACAGCAAAAGCACACAAAAATCACAGTATACATCAACAAGTTATAAAACAATAAATTACTCTAAAGGTTACAATATGTGTGTACAAAAACATCAGCATAGGGAAAAACATCAACTCAGAAAAACACAAGTATTCACACTGCTCTAAGTCAGTCAAACAGGATTTTAATTAAATTTAAATTAGTTTATCTAATTTTACAAGATTGGAAATGGTTATCATTGGTAGCTTGTTCCAAATAGTGATGGCTCTGTACATTACTGATTTTAATACTGCATCTGCTCTGGGGTTTTATTTAACTAGTACACCCCCAGTAAGCTGCCTGGTAGTGTAACTATGTTGGTCTAAGGGCTGGGCATTATATATGTATTATATTGATACTGATCTTAGATTTTGGAAACCATAATACGTGTTGTCTTTTCCTGTTTTTTAAGGCTGCATTGTCATAAAGTGATGTCATTTTCTAAACTTACCAGACTGTTCTACCTGTTGTGTTATTTGCCTTTACACACTTAGTCATTATATCCACATTACTGATGATTCTTTATCAAAAATCTCATCATGGAAAAACTGTGTGAGAGCACAGTAGTCAACCCTACAATACTGTCGCAATATCGATACCAAGGTATTTGGTCAAATCTAATGTGATATTTGATTTTCTCTTTCATGGATGGATTATTGAAGGGGCCTACTGGGCACAGGCCCAGGGGCCCAAAGTGTCAGGTGGTTCCTCTAGCCTTCACGTGCAAAATGTCACTCGTATTACCACATACAAACCAGGAAGAGACTCAAAATGTCCTCAAAGAGATGCAAATGAGCTGCAAAGAGACACAAAGTGACTACAAAACAGAGGCAAACCCCACCACAAAGTCTGTGTCTTGCTTCTTGTAGGAGAGATTTTGCATGTCTGTGCCCAGGGGTCCACAGTCTCATAATCCGCCCATGTTCTCCATATTGCCCAGCCCGAGCTGGTCTCACATAATCTACTACAGGCAATTTGGTTGCTACCTAAAACAGATATTCCTAACGAAACTCATCAGATTGCCATCAGATGCCAGCCTATCTTCAGCTCTGAGTCATGAGAGTCTGGCATGCATTCTCTCTATTCTCTGCCTTCACACCTAACAAGCAGGGCAGTGTGAGCCTCGCAGCCTTATTCTGAGCTATTTGGAGCTTAGACCGATCTTTTTTGTTGCACCCGACCAGACTGCTGAGCAGTAATCAAAGTGAGATAAAACTAGTGCTCGTGTCACCAGCACTTTAGAGGCAGGGGTAAGAAAAGAGGAACATCTTCTAAAGTATGATATTCCTCTACTTATTTTCCTAATATTTTCTCCTGTGTCTGAGAATGCATGTGAAGTGAACAGGTAACAAAAATCCACCCTTTACACTGTCAAGTCTTTTGTATTTACATCCAAGAGTTCAATAACAGGAGCGGCTTCTGTCTCCTGCCGGGGTTACATGAGTGTGTCTCATTATGGACTGGCTATGCTTATTTCCTTGCTGCGAGGCCACAGAGCCTGCGGGTGAATAGACAGCCCGGGGCAAAGCCCTGTCAGGACACAATGGGCGACAACAAAAGAACTAATTAGCAATCAATTACCAACATGTTTCTGTCCTGCACCTTTTATCTGGTTAGAGTGTAGAGCAGGTTACCACTCAACATGTCCCATTCACACACACACACACACCACCTGCTGCCTGTGTGTGTGCGGCAAGTGTGTGTTTTTGGTGTATTTGGATTATTGCAGGGGTGTATGTGGTAGCCCAGTGATACGAGGTGTAACGCAAAAAAGAGTCTCCTCTGTGAGATAAAGGTGAAAAATCCTCAGCTTGATCCAATTTGTGCCTGTAGAGGAAGTTGTTTTTTACTGTGTTTGTGCCATACAGTGTTATTGTTAAGATAGTTGTTCATTAGCGTCGTCTGTGACACAATCAGTCTCTAAACTCTCCATTGTTGTGTCTCATTGCTTCTGTTCATTGTTTTGATTGCTTGTAGTCGATCTAAGTTCAGACTGAAGAGGAAATTTCTTGCATTAAAAGAATTTTCAATCTACAACTTCATAAAAACCAACATAGATGAAGTAGATTTAGCGTTAACCTAATTTGGGCATGTGGCATGCTCATTTCAGCATCTCCCTCTTCACTGCTGTGCAACACACACACACACATATATACACACAGATACACAGTGACATCTGGGGGGAAAGTGTGCTGTGAGGAGGCTGCGAGTGCCTCTCATGATAACAACTCTGCATCTCAACAACCTGCATCCATCATCATCAACACTAACATCTGCTCTGAGCCTCAGCCTTAAATCTCTTTCTACCCCCCCCAACCCCTTACCTCCCTCTACTCTTCACCTCCTCTCCCTCTTTCTTACTCTCTCCTTTTCTTCTTCTGCTTCTCTCCTGTCCATCTTTTTCCCACGAGAAGCCACGGCAGCTGCCTTTTTTTTTTTTTTAACCACTCCGCTAAATCTGATTTGACTCCCATCCAAATCCTCTCATCTACAGAATATGTGTGGATGTGTTTTCGTTTCAACCACCCTTAAAATCAATATTTAATGATGATGTTATCAGTGCTTTTATGTGTAATTTAGCCAGAGTGTCAGTATGAATGAGACACTGTCAGCTTTATGGCGTCAGGCATTTATTTTCTGTTAATGGGTGCTCCTGGTGGTATACAAACCAAAACCCAGTGGACGTCTGATGGATATGTCTGTTTCATTTCTGTTTACGCATGCATTCACAGCTATGTGTGCATGCATACACTACACATTCAGTTGATTATATAAGCATTTGAAAAGTATGAAACTTTGCCATAAATGCTCCACTTCAATGTGATATTTCTTGCTTTATAACCCCAGAATAAGACAATGAATAAGGCTCTGAATGTGCACTGGTTTGATCTTAAAACACAATCAGTCAAAGCAGCTGTGTGTTTCAAAACAAACTGCATCGGCTGATTCTGACATTTTCCCAAACCATGACAATTACTTCACCTCTTCAGCTCTGGGAGCCAACATTGTTGAGAGGCAATAATCATGATAGTTTTCTCAGTCATTTTTCTCCCAATAAC
This sequence comes from Cephalopholis sonnerati, assembly GCA_019142605.1. Lineage (NCBI taxonomy): Eukaryota > Metazoa > Chordata > Actinopteri > Perciformes > Serranidae > Cephalopholis > Cephalopholis sonnerati. The sequence continues at coordinate 29,556,224 of JAGQAX010000007.1, forward strand.
AAGCCATTTTTAATCCAATTAGGAGTGCTAACGTGAGAGGCATAATACCACGGCCCCTGGGACAGATGAGAGAATATGCAGGACATTTATCCCGACAGTCAATATTGGATTTCTCACTAAGCAGCTGTGCCTGCTCTCTCTGACATTCTCCACCTCTGCACAGTGATCCGTCCTGATTAAACGGGCTTTTCTACTTTATCAACATTCATTACATGACCTGGTCATGCATGGCCTCGGAAACCAGGAGCAGGCAAAGTTACATGCTTCACGTTGGGGTTTTCCTGCTGCACCTCTTCCTTGAATTCAACTGTTTAGTGAAAGATGATACATCTTTTGGATCTTAGATGGTGTTTTACATGAGCAGATAGGTGTGTTATGGTATTCCCCAAAAACTTTTCCTGTACCAGACTGACAGGCTCGATGTGTTTTTTCATGTTGAACCTGAATGCAGGTGGCTAAACTAGTTTTGTGTTACAAAACTGTTGGCTACAATATCCAACTGTTTTCTACTTCATTTCCTGATTTGAACCCCACAATCATAACTGAATTTTAAGCCTGGAAAAGTCAGATTTCTGCTCATAGTTTATGTGTTATTCAGTTCACTCACCTCTGCTAACATAGAGAGAATATAATTTCTTGTGCAACCCTTCACAATAAGAAAGCAACAAAGAGCTGTCACTGCTTTGATGCCAACAACAGCTAAACATTGCCACCTTGTGGTGACTGTGAAGGGTCACACTACTGTGCATTTTTTTTATTTATTCATTCATACAATTAATTATTTATTTTTTAAAAATCTAGACAGATGGTCGATAGATTTTTATCTCATCTCGGCATCACTTAATGAATATGTCTGTTAAGTCTACAGAGAATCATACAATTATTGTTCCATCAAAACATGGCTAATAAAAAGCAGAAAATGCATGAAAAAGAGGGCTGCTGTTTATAGCTGATTGCAGTCGATACATTTATGCAGTGCACTGAATCATTGTCATTGAGTGCATTGATTATGTGGACTAATCAATGTTTATTAGGCAGGATGAGACTGGCCAGACCACAGTGGAGGCTGAATGATGAAGGAACACATTTACTGAGTGTCAAAGGCCCACCCACCTGCCCTGAGCAGACAGGTTTCAGACTTTTGAGGGAACTTCAGCCAGGGAACTTATGTTTGGGGGACAACATACAGTTTTGAACGTACCAGATCAGTCAGAATGGAGTTAAATGAAGTAGATTCTGCTTACAGCTTATGAAGCTCTAGTAAGGAAGACAATACTTTTCATGCTCAGGCTGTAAGTTTTCTTTCTCACCCTACCATTCACTCCTTGCATGCATGCTCACATACTATCTCTAGTTGTCATTTTCTGGGATAGGTCAATTGAGTCATCAGCTGATTTACAATCAACCAATAGCACAGCGACACACCTTCTCTGTCAGTCTATCATCTTACTGCTCCTCATTTGAAATATGGTTCTTTCTCTGCAGTGCCCTCTGCCTTCCCATCACAGCCTAGTCTTTACTGTTTCATCAGCCTCATTCGCCTCAGCGTTCAGCAGCCTCAGAGTCATCAGCCGCCACCACCACCAGTGTCTGGACTCCACGGGGGCATACCTAGCCACTGCTCAGATGTCCCTCAGTCACAAAATATCTCCCTCTGGTGTCCAAAGACTTCTGGTAAATCTTAATCAGCACAAATCATCACTCATATTCCGCATCAAATATCCTCTTTACTTCATTCATCTGTCTCTCCTGATTGAAATACAGCAGGAAAGTCAGCTCCTCTACAAGGATGCAGAGCTAGTAGTACAGTGGCCTCCGCCAAACTGAATATCTGCATTTTTCCAGGATTTAGATAACTTATGCAAAAAGAGGAAGAGTTTGGTTTAAAAAAAAGAAGTGCTGCAAATGCATTAATCCTATCCTTGTCTGCTGTGGTGCCTCTGACTTAAGAGGCCTAGTGAATGAAAAGGGCACAGGTGCACACATCCTTCCTTGCACTGGGTACCAGAGTCCATGTTGGCTAACATGTGTTTCAGGAAGCCGCTGACACTGCCATGGATAAAAGCATCAGACAGGAGCCTCCAGATGCAAAGAGGCAGTTGATGGTCTGCTGTTTTTATCCCAGTAATTGGTGACTGCCTGCAGCTGGAGGAATGATTTCTAAGACAGGAACTGAAAGGCCGCAGACTGTCATGTAGGAGCTACGCTTGGGCGGTATCTCTTTTTTCATACCTTCCTAACATTTCACCAGGGTAAACAGTATATAATGATTTTTTTTTTTAAAGTAAAAGCTAAGCTACTGGTGATAGAAGTCATTGCAGCATGTATGCCATTGTCTTACCTACAGTGGGGTGTCTCTGACATGCAATTAGCCTGCGTAGACAAGTCTTGCTTGGTTTAAATACTTACGGCCCATAGAATAATTACTAGATAGAAAAAGAAGCTGGAGGACCTGATAACACTTGTTAACAAACGCTGATGCATCAGTAGGCTGAACGGAGATGATGTGTGGAATAAAATCATGTGGCTGCTTTTGTAGCTGGAAGAGGTCATCTCAAGATAAAGTTATATGTGACAATACTCCTAAACAGGGTCAGAGGTATTTTTCTTTTTTACTAGACATGTAATGTTATCCCCACCACTCGCAGGTGCGTCTTCCACTAGTGGAGACTGACCTCTGGTGGCACCTGCTGTGCACTACATCGCCTCAGCACAGCATCTCTGGATCAGTTTAATAGAACGAGCATCTGTATTTTTGACGGGACTGAAAATCATACCTTCGGGATTTCTAAATACCTTGATAGCACCCAATTTAAGGAGTCTCCTGAGACTTTGTGCGAGCCGGTAGAAGTGGTCCTAAACCATTTTAACCCAGCAGATTTAACACTACACTGAAGCAGGTTCGTTCTCACTGAAAACATTTATCATTTGTTTCCTCTGACTAACCCGTGCATGACAAGCGAAAAACATGTCACTCTGATATGAATTGTTTGTTTGAAAGAACAAGTCATTTTACAAGAGAGGATGTTCAATAGCATCCCGTCATAATTAATTTTAACTTTGTCTTTTAGGATGCGGCTTGAGCGAGTAAGTAATGAGTGAGCTATTAGGACCAAACACATGATGATCGACTCCAGTTGGATTCACAGATATAAATGTGCTGTGGTGATTTTTGACTATGTGTTTCTTTGCCAATCAGTCAAGCAAGATTAGAGTTAAATTTTTAAACAATGATTTCACTCCCTCAGCCTCTTTAGTTACATTTTGGGCCCCTGCAGTGTGTGATGGCATCAGTCTGTCTGATTGCGTTTTCCTTGAGAAAAAGAGGTCCCCTGCTGCTCCAGAACAATTATTCCACAGTGCACTCTGTAATTATACTATTATGTAGAATTATTCTCATCATCCGCATGCACCATCCATCACCACTGCACAGTTTGTAAATGTGTTTGTTGCTTTACCAGGCCAAAGACAGCAAATAGCCCAGGATGTTGGAGCGGATCCTTCCAGTATGCACTATGAACAGAATCAAGGTTTGACCAGTAGTCCATTGTTGTGTGTGTGACAGACATTAGACAAGCTTACAAGACCATTTTTATGAAGGCATATTTTGTATATCCTGTTATTTATGACCTTAATATACAGCATGTCTGACTGACCCATGAATGCTTTGTTATAATTTACTCTGACGACATAATGTATGAGACAAAAGACTTTAAAAGCAAACCAAACAAACAGGCATCAGATGGGAGTCACCAGGCCTCCCCTGAAGAACTCCGTTGGAAGGTAATTAAAAGAAGAGTGTGTTATCCATCGCTCCTCATTAATGCACTTTGAATTAACCACTTTCAGGGGAGAGCAATGGGGAGGAGGGGACAAGGAAGAAAATCCATGCAGGCTTTAAAGTAATCTCTCTCTGTCAGGTCGGTCCAAACGGGGAGGGTCGGCTCATTACGGCCCCCACAGGAGATGAATGGGTCAGTCAGGCAGTAAAGAGAGCTGGGCTGGACCGCTGCGTTGACGGACAGATCCACACAAGTAGTGTGTGCGTGTGTGAGGGAGTCAACACACAATGAACAACAGAGCAAAAATACTTAACTCTATGTGCTATCTTCGGCAGGGAGCAGGTGTGCAGAGGGAGGCTGCATGCTGGGATACGAGGCAGAGTTAAGACGCTAATGTCTGGAGTCAACAATCATTGTGATTTAACTTTGACCACATGGAGGGCTGAGTGGCACATCTGGCCAGCTGAGGCAAACATCACAGACACAGAGGGCACTCCAAATCACACTACTTAAAATTTCCTGAACTGCTTCAGTCCTGATGAGCAGAAGTAGCCTCATTTTTAAGAAAATTGTGGGTATGGTCCTCGATCCCCACTGTAATTTGGGCATATCTTGCATTGTAATGAATCTCAGATGCCTGAAAGTGAAACCTGTTCCTACATGTGCCACCAGATGGTGTTGTAGTCTTGTGTGTCGTTGATGCAGAGGCAGCTGGCACTTGGATTTATTTTAATAATGAGGACATGGAGCATCCTCAATTAAAAATCATACTATAATTAATCATAACAGAATTTCATGTTACATTTTTGGCAACATCAGAGCAGGGACGTTTGCCAACATTTGTATGCCAAACAAAATTCACTTAGTCTAACAGCTGATTTAATATGTATGCGTTTCTCTGTGTTTTTATGTCACATATTAGCAGGATACTTTTCTATGCTGTCATGTTCTCTTTATGTACTTGTTTGGTGATTGTATCTGGCTACTGTTTCCTTCAATGTGAACATAAATTCGGAACATGCACAGAGAGTTCAGCTCTGGGCAGCACAGCATGTTCCTTCATTCATTCAGGATTTTTTAGTGAAAGGGTGGGGGCTGGGTGGGTGAGTGGGGGGATTGTGGGGTTGTGATATGGGAAGAGGGGTTAGATATGATTATATTAGATCAGATTAGAAGACGAACTCTGGGAATAGACCAGCATAATGCAAATTGATATATCTGTTCATCATTCAGAGCAGTGTAATGAGACTGTGTGGGGTTACTTGTTCATTAAAATCTATCGATTCATTTAATAAATTGGATTTAAACAATTACAATATGTATCACAGCACCACATCACACACATCGCAGGATTTGTGTGAAACTGCCGAGGGACGAGCACTTGTAGCACATGCACACACATGCACACACAGCATGTAGCATTTTCCCCAGCATTTTCCTTTTCCTCTGCTGTCATTCACATTAGCAAAGCACACTTCTGCAGCGAGACGCTGGCTAATAGGTTCAGACATCTTCTCAACACGAGGACTCTGTAAGACAACTAATTATTATCGCTGACCACTGGCTTTTAAATGAAAGTAATACACCTTGAATAGGTCATCAGTATTGTGAGACAACAGGCTGAGGGGCTGTTCGACCAAATGTTATTCATTATGTTCATTATTGTTTTGGTTTGTTTTTATTTAGCTTGTAGTCCTGTGTGTGGCGTCACAGACCTTCAACACTATGAGAAAATGTCAGCTATCATTAGCTTAAGATAATTGCGGGCCAGAGTTTCACACTGTCTCCCGACTTCATTTCAGATGAATGAGAGAAAGTGTTGGCTGAAGTGTGTATGGATGCTGACAGGATGATCTTCATCTCCTCCACTCGTAGTGTGACCTTTCACAAAGGCAGCATGGACACAAACGATTAGTCTCATCTAAATGAATTTGCTGTGTCACTGCAAACCAAATTACATCACAGCTTTTCTCTCTCACACTCTTTCTCAGTTTCTCCTTTATATTCTGCTCCTTTTTGTTCTTTGAGTTCTGCTGCTCCTCAGTGTCTTCTTGTTTTGCCAAACAGATATCATTAATACTCTGCTTTTGAATACAGCTGTATATTTGAATACTTTGGCTTTTTGGTCTCACTAGTAGAAAAACACTCAAGTGGAGCCGGGAATTTCCCCCAGGGAGAATTTTTTTTTTCCATTTATGACAACTTTATGCATTTTTTTCAAGCCATTTGAGCTCCTAGAGTGCCTAAAATCTGTACATCATTTGATAAAAACATCATCAGTACCAAGAAAAAAACATCCTGCAGAGCCTATATCCTATTGTTCTCCAACTTTCACTCTTAAACCTTAACACAACAAATGTTGAGGATGACTACTTTTCATTCCTGCCATCTAAAACGAGACCTGAGCTGCTCTAACTGTAAATCAAGGATCTCCAATGTTGCAAAGTAAATGTGGTATTCAATACTCTGAATTGAATTTTAGGCCAACAGAAGAATATATACTCAGTTATATTTTACTTTTTAAGGGAATAACTTAGTTGGATAAACAACACAAGCATATATTCAGGGGCATCATAATGGGGGAACAAGTGGGACTGATTACCCAGGGCCCCAGTGGGAGGAGGGCCATGACATGGATCAAGACAGAAAGGGTGGGGGGCCCTTAAGGACTGCATATGCATAGGCCCCAGAATTTGGTACTGCACCCCAGGATATTATCTGAATGACAAAGGTGACAGCATTTTAAAAAACCTTAAAGAATTAGGGCGTATCAGTGGTCAAATATTACCTGAACAAGTACTTAAATACTTTTTGATACAGACATGCAAGGAACAACACAACAACACACTTAACAACCAGTCCCTGGTGGGAGTGAAACATGTGCCTGCCAAAATAACAGAAACACCAGAATAGATCATCAAATGAAAGAGAACCGCCATGTCATTTAAGCAAAATTATCCTCTGGTCTGATGATGTGATTATCTTTGTGTGCTTGAGTTAAACAAAAATAGTGTTACCAGCTGACTGATAACAGAATGTCATTTCCACACTGAATATAACAGACGTTGAAGTCGATTGGATTAAATCTCTAGGAGGAGTTTGTTAAAGAACAGTCCCTGGAAATGGCCAAAAATGCATCAAAATTGCACAGTAAATTCAAAATTGCTGACTTCTTGTTGGGTTTAGATTATGGCTTCATGAGGCTTGGAGTGTTACATCTGCCTACCAATACATGTGGGTGAAACCAGCTTTGGGTGCTGTTCCGTAGAAAATTTGTGGGGGGCGCTACTGGGATATTTTTAGATGCTTATTTACCAAACCTATATCAGATGTAAATTTTCGCCAGTTTACATATGTGTGCCAAAATCGTTGAGTTTTCGAGCACGTTTAGGCCCTCAAAAATGTGATTAATTTTGCAAAATAATAATAATTACACTAGCAATACCATAAGATCCTTGCACCACGTGCTGGGGCCCTAAAAATATTCTATGATGTTGTATTTGTGGATTGGCTCTTGCTGCCACAGTATCGATCTACCTGCTCTCAACTCTTGGTTTAGACAGACAGACGACAAAAACTTCTCCATGATTTCTCTTTTAATGATGAAGAGGGCAACAAGTCAGTGACCACAGAGCAGACAGAAGGAAGAGAGGAGGAGGAGATAAAGGGTAAAATAAGGAACAGTTCCATGTGCATCACTGGAGACAGTCCAGTCCTAAAAAATAATATTTATAACAGACGAGTTGAGAAAAACAAACACTACGATACACGTTAGGTATTAATAATAACTTAGTCAGCTGACTTAGTCCAGCATGATTGCCATCAGAAAATGTTTCCTCCCCAGTCAGCAGGCAAAATTCTAGAGATGCTAGACCTGTATCTCACAAAGGATTAAAGCTCCAGCCTGCTTCTTTAACCTTTTGGACACCACTGTTCCATGATCCCTCACTGGCTTCACAAACACTGCAGGTTGTTTTTATTTTAAATGGCTGGTCAAGCCTGAAGCTGCGGCTGTTGGGAACTGAATCATTGCAGGCAAGATATCCTGTATAACTTCAATTAATAGCCCGGGCCACTATTTGCTTAAATCACTGAATTCAACAGGCCTGTATTTGGGACAGGCCTTTAAATCCTTTCACACAAAACCTGTTGCTCAGCAAAGACGGGAAATACATTAAAATTTATATTCACGGCGGGAGTTAAGGCACTCAAGGATTACGGCACCTGACATACCGACACAACACCACTTTATCCTGTTAAAACAGTACACACAACTTGGATTCATTTTTATGAAAAACCCTTTTGATTCATTTGAGTGCTTGTATAGTGCTAGTAGTTGTAGTTGTATAGCTGTAAGAGCTTGAGCTCATCATTTTTATATAATTGTCTTTATTCATCATGGACAATATCCATTTATTCATAAAGACAGAGAGTCAATAAGGTTAATTTTCATCTAGCTAAATGTTTGAAGGAACTCTTTGAATATAACAAAGTGTGAAAATGAATGTGCTGCTTTGTTTGCTAGATTTTTTTTTCAGCATTTGTCATGTTAGCTTCATTTTTTCATGAATAAAGTGCCATCATAATGTAAAAACCAACTAAATAGAATTATGTATGCGATTTGGCAGGTTTACATTCTGACTCAACTCATTTGTTTCAACAAGATTACACACAGTTAGGCTATTATTAGTTCACACACAGGGCAGCATGGTGTACTAACACTGGTATGATGAATGACAGTTTTTCATACATGATTAAAATGACTGTAAGTCCACACAGCTCAGTGTTTGTCAGTGACCCTCTGATGTAGGCCTGCCTGTCTGTGTGAGCTGCTATAAAAGCTGCCACCTCTCACACAGCGCTGTTATTTTCCCGCCTCTGCTTCAGGAAACACTCTACTGAGAGACACGCTTCAGTATGTCGGTGGCTCTGCGCACACAGCTGTTCCTCTTTCTGATCTCCCTCTCATCCAGGATGGGGCTCAGTCGCTACATTGAGGTAAGACTTTTGACTGTTGATCAGTAATTCCACACTGCTTCAGTTTAAGTCAGACAGGTGAAACTGTCTCTGCTCCAGCTGGTTTAGGAGAACAGCTGGAACCTAACATTTGGTATCTGTTGTGTTTTTATTCAGGACAATGAAGCTGCAGATGGATTATATTCCCTGCTCAGTTTGGACCAAAAAAGAGAATCAGAGGATTTTATTTTCCGCCGACCTCTCAGTAAGTACAGCAGTAAATAATGTGTTTATTCAGGAGCTGATTTGACTCACAGACTTGGCAACGAGTAAACCCTTTGCATAATTAGAAGTTAAGTTATGTTAAGTGATGAATTTGAAACATTTAGTGTAGAGATGCTCATTGTAGTACTAGTGTCCAGGCAGGTATTGATTTTACTATATCCATCAGTCAGTCAGTTAATCACTTAAACAATCCATGACTTCATCTTTATTGTACATAATACTGTACCTGCAGTAACTATAGGACTTCCTTTCAATATTTTCTTAAAGTGCACAATGCAAAATGTTAGAAATGTCAATGTTTTATTTTAGTCTATTTCTATCTAAATGAATTGACACTTACGAATTTCTAAAACCCTATTAGCTCTACTGTATGAACAGGAAAAACAACTCCCCAGTCAGCACTTATGTACACTGTGAGACTTTTTGTGTTTGACCATGAGGCTGATCAACATCACAATTTTTAAGATCCCACTAAATCCTCTATGATTACTTGTGGTCAAACACTGAGGTAAAATTGTCCTGTGAATCTCCTCTCTGTCATTATCAATCAGTAATGTTTGTGTACGGTGCGTAGGATGTTTGGACATGCTTGCCACTGATGGCTACTTTACCTTCGTGGCGTCTCGGCCACAGCTGGCCTGTGCTGCTTTCATCATCGCCTGAGCCCAGTGAGGTCATCAGCCTGGAGCTGTCTGACGTCAATATCGACTGCAGCGCCGGAGACTTCATCAAGGTTGGCTCCACTCGCCAAAAATAACACCCACGCATCCCCCGACCCCTTTTGTGGGTGGAAGACTCCTGTCTTCCATGCACAAAGGGGCTTTGGAATTTAAACTCTGAATCCTATTTCATCTGCCTCTGTTTGATTAAAATGATGCCAGACAGGGTTAAGGCGGTGTTTAAGGGCCAAACGCCCCACTGAATCCTCCATGCATTGGTCACACTGCTCAGAGCAAGTGTGGGAAGGCTTTAGTTGTGAAGCCAAGCCTGCCAGTGACATTGCAGCTACAGTTTATGTGGGCTAAAGTGGTAAAAGGCATAACACAAAGAAAGACTGGTTAACTTTATAACACAGACTGGGGTTACAGGCTGGGCCGAGGTCTCCACAGACCCCCTTTAACAGGAGCCAGAGGCTCAACACAACCAAACAGCACACATCTTAATTTTCAAACACATCATCTGCATAAATGAGATTTAATTTAATTCAATTAATTCATGTTGGATTATGGTTGCAATTAAATGTGATTCACAGCACAGCAGTGTAGATGGTGCTGTAAACTGTATTAGACTAATAGCCTCAGAGAAGTCAAGTCAAATTTGTTTGTGAAGCACATTTAAAAACAACCCACTTTGCCCAAAGTGCTGCACAGAACAGAGCAGGTGGCTAAAATCACAAATTAAAAAACAAAACAGCCAAACACAGACACAAACATCAATGCACACAGCTCATAGGCACAAATAACCAACTCACAGGCGCAGGCACATTAAAAAAAGACACCAGAAGTAAAACAATGTTGCCTTATATTCACTTCTTAATCTTAATCTTAATTAGCTAACATTAGCTAACAATATCATTTTTGCTATTCAAATACTTCATGCTGTTTAATTAAGTTTAATAAAAAGCACAATGACTTTTGGGCGGGAGACTGGCATATTGATCAGCTCATTCATTACACAGTATCACTGATATACTCAGTTTTTAATATTGAAGTCAACAACCACATATTCATTTTGTGTAAAAATTAGCTGAACACATTCTCCAGCCGCCCAATGTCTGTCATGATCACATCCTATGTAAAGAGGAGAAGTCCCATGACTGGTAATTTTGTGTCTCCTTTACCAGTATTGCCACATAAAACTGAATATGTCATACTGACCTTTACACTTACTCCAAATTCCTATTACAAATTTTAAGATGATACTTGAAAATTATCACTCCATATTGTGCATGCTAAGGGGAGTGGCTTAGTAATAAATATTATACATAGATCATTTCTGGCTCCCGACACTTAACTGATGCTTTCCCTCAAGCAACATAAAGAATATAGTGCAGATGTCACGATTAAAATCATAAAATAAAACTGTGATTTTCTGCTGCAGATGTTTGACGGCTGGGTCCTGAAGGGAGAGAAGTTCCCCAGCAGGCAGGACCACCAGCTCCCTCTGCACCAGCGCTACACAGACTACTGCTCCTCCACAGCACCGGGAGCCAGCAGCCGCTCCTCTCAGAACGTCGCCATGATCTTCTTTCGCATCCACAGCCCTGACAGCGGCTTCACCCTCTCTGTCAAAAAGCTGCACAACCCCTTCCGTGAGTCCTTCAAGTCACTTGAGGGCTGAAAAGTCTAAAAGCAAAAATAAACAGAAACAACATCCATAAAAAGTAAATTGTAAACAAGAACAAAATCATGAGCAAAACATTCAAACAAATGCAGCCTTGCATCTAAATCAGGTTTGTGCTGTTTACTTTTTTATCTGTCCTAAAGTGAAGGCTAGACTGGTGACTAGTGTGCATGCATGTGTGTCCTTGCCGGACATTTGCGCCTGGTCGAGCATTAATCAAGGCCGAGAGCGACAGGACGGGATTGAATGAGAGGCATGCACCTGTTTTCCAGCTGCTTGACAAACACGGTGTTAACACTGTGTCAAGCAACATAACAATCACAGTCTGGCTGTGAGACAAAGACGGACAGAGACAGAGCGATGACACAAAAAAAAGGAAGTTTGAATGGATTATCTTCAGGGAGACTACATAAATCTCAGGCACACGTGTGAACTCTTATCCATATGATAAGAATTAACCGAGGCTGTTCACAATCCTGCTTCTGCTGTGACACAGGAAGGCCGCAAATGGGTAAAACTGGCCATAAAGTGACATTCATATCTCAGAATGTGCAGTGTCATGTCCCTCAACGTGTGTGGACTCTCATGGCCAATGAAAACAAATATTTCACCTGTTTTTGGCAAATTTAATTAAAATAACGCGTACACGCCTTTGCACGGGATCTTACCCTCACAAAAACAGAAAAACCACACACATACACAACACTTAAAAGTCGTTAATCTCGTCTCCAAATCTTGCAGAACAAATAACACTCAATAATATTTATTCCAACATTCTCTTGTCAGCTTTGATTGGCACGGCTCCTTCACCACGAAAATGTCTCTAAATGAACAACATGCCCGCAGGAGTAAACTGTTCCGACTCCTGTTGGTGCCTGTCTAGTCTACCATACTGTTATCAATTCAGAATTCATTATTTTCTTATCTTTGTCATCAGAACTGGAATTGGATTTCCATGCTCAGCCCTAATTGTGTCCCCTCCCCGCAGTCAGCCTTGATCATGTCCAATTTGTGACATGAGGTGTCAGTAATGAGTTTCTCTGGTGACGGGGAACTGTTAATTTGAAACCTCTCCTCCTGTGTGTGCGTGTGTGTGTGTGTGTGTGTGTGTGTGTGTGTGTGTGTGTGTGTGTGTGTATGTGTGTGTAAAGCCTGTAACATCATGTCTCAGAGTCCAGAGGGCAGCTTCACCATGGTGATGCCACACCAGCGCAGGAACTGCAGCTTCTCCATCATCTACCCTGTGGAGATCCGACTGACAGATCTCAGCCTCGAGCAGTCCAAAAGCAATGAGCTCAGCCCGCAGGTGAGACACGGACACAGGCAGACAGAGAGACACACACACACACACACAATAAAAACAGACAGACAGACAACCCCCTTTTCTGTTAGAGAAAGCTCTTGTTGAAGAAGTATTCTAACTGTACTGAAATTCTTCTTTAAATGAATCAGCTATGGAGATATCTGTCTGTGTATCAGCCATATTAATCACATCAACATTTATGTTATCACAGCTTCACATGGTCCTCTTTTCTATTTAGTTAAGTTAACCATTGTGCACCATCAGCCTCTGGTCAAAACTAACTCCATTCACCCTACTTAGAGAAACATTTGACCAATCAGGAATCTTCCTACACACAGTATCTACTCACTTAACTACTGTATATTCATAAAAATAGCAAGAGATTGAAGTGAAACAAAAGTCAGACTCATTATCAGGCTATAATATTATGAGCTTTGACAAATAAGCTACCTAAAAACTTTTATAACTTACGTGAGCATTTTGCAGGGGGTTATATTTACATATAGTGAACACACTTAACTTATTGTATTTATTGCAGTAAGACTGGTCTATATTTTCCTAATCCTAAAGGAATAGTTTAATATTTTTGTCTGTCTGTTAAATTAAAAGTTACATCCATGAGACAGTTAGCATAGTTTAGCTCAAAGGCTGGAAACAGCCAGTCTGGGTCTGTCAAAGTGTAACAAAGTCCCCCTATCAATACCTTTCATTGATATTTTATATCTCAGTTTGTGTAATTCGAAAAGAATACTGAAGTGTCAAAATGACCAGTACTGTTGGGCAGAGCTAGGCTAGCTTTGCCCCCTTGTTTCTAGTATTTATGCTAAGCTAAGCTAACTGTCTCCTGGCTCCAGCAGCATATACTGGGTATATACATGTATTCAATGTTACTTTACAGACACGAGAATCGTATCAATGTTCATCTCAAACTCTTGGCAAGAAAGCAAACTCAACCCTACTTAGACCTTATTTATACGGTATACACCAAGCAGGGATATCGAAAGTTAATGAAAAGATTGGCAGTAAACTTCTTATAATAATCTTATTGAAAATAATCCAGGGTTTTGCGTTGTTGTCTAAAGTCAATGTTCTGTTTGTCAGATAGTTTGCAGAGCCACACTGGTGCTGTGAGTGATTCTGTTGTCAGATATTATTCTGCTCTAACAGGTGCAACAAAGTCTAATTACACTTCCATGGCAAAAGGTCTAATTAGGCAAATTGAAAACACCTGTGTGGGTGCGCAATGGCTTCGTAAAGGCTTCAATCAGCTGCTGTCATCAGCAAATGGGAGGATGAAGTGTTTGTTAACCCTTTATGCTGAATGTTTGATCAAGTTGTTGGACAGTTTGTGTTGTGTTATGTAGTGGAACAGTTTAAATTGTAGTAAAGAAAAACACTTGAGTCAAAAGGTTTTTAAAGCAGCTATAATCAATAACGACAATATGACAGGTTTCACTTGTGCTGGTTTGAATCTGCAGCTCCTCTGAGCTTTAGGAGGCTTTGTAGTCGCTTTCAGCTCATTGTTAATCACTTAAAGGAGCACTTCACCCACAAAATGACCTTTCTTTTAACTCTTTTTATTCCAGGTTTCCCAAGAATCAATAAATAAATCAATCAATCAATCCAATTCACATCCACTGTCCCAAATTTTTATCCATGTAAGTCCATATTATATTTGAGTCCAACTGAGTCATGCGGTTCCTTCCACTTTTGCAGAAAAAGACGAGACCTTCCATCAGTATAATGTCCATTTTTTTCCAGGTTACAACCTCAGAGACCAAGGATTTCCACATAGAAACGGAGGAAGGGTCTTCCCCGTCCTTTTTCACCACGATGGCTTTTCTCGCCAGCATTAAGAGTGATTGAACCTTCTTAAAAGAGACTGAACAAATGATCATTTTATAACAATTAGTAATGCCATGCTACCTTGCATTCATGAAGAAAACTTCTTGCATGCCTCAGTTGTATTCTCAGTACCTCCCAAACACACACATAATTGTTAAAACCTTAAAACCACACTATTTAAACCTGAACTGGAAGTGAAACTTATCTATGTTCTCTTCAAAGCCAGAATACAATAATGAGGTTTTAGCAAACAATCATGTATTTGGGAAGTACTGAGGGTATGACTGGATGAATAAGAATTGGATTATACTGCAAGAGTTGTGTAATAGTTTGGAAACCGATGTTTTGTTATAGCTGTTGTTAAACCTGGTCCTCAATAAATCAATATGTTTGCCATTTTTTATGGAGACATGCAAGAAAAACAAAGTTTTCTTCATAAATTCAAGGTAACATGGCATGACAGAAGTGATTTACAAAAGGTCATTTTGTAGGTGAAGTATTCCTTTAATGCTTCAAAGCAAGTTTCAGAACCTTTCAGTAATGAACACCACATGAAATCAAAATTCCTCAAACAAGAGAAGGGCAGAAATGATTTAAATCATATTGATAAAAACTTGAACAGAAGAAATCGACTCCTGCAGCTGGTCTGACACTGGCTGCCATTCTGTTGACATTATGATAAACTGCAAGTGCTGCATTTGTTGGGCCAAATACAATAACCTGACATTTCCACTGGAATGTTGAGGAATGTTGTAAATGTTACAGTTTCTAAGATGATTTGTATGAACAGTTTTACAGGCAAACACAGCTGCATGTAATTGTATTTTGTGTCAAAGGTATGCTTTCAAAGAAAATATGAAGAACCAGAACCAGAAACTTGAGTTACCCTTTAGCTTTAGAGTATATAGCAACAGAATATCAGACTACTGCCTATGTGATAGTTAGACAGAACTCTCTGTTAGCAGTGTTTCTTTCCAACTTTTTTCAATAATATACCCCTTTTAAAATGTTTTTTTAGCCAAGTAACCCCTGACCCTTGTGAAAAAAGCCTATTTTAAGAGGTACAATACAACATTGTGTCATCAGTGTAACCAAAAAAACACAGAAATGCTACATTTCAAATGTTTAGAATTTATCAATAAATTCATGGCAGACCAATTTTCTGGTACCATGTAATAACACTAAGACAGTAGCTGAATTAAACTGCATCTTTTTGATAAGCTGCACTAACAATTTAGTGATATAATCATTTTAAGACTTATACATGACTGATATCTTTTAATTAACATTTAAAAAAAAACTTTCATACTCCCTTGCAGTACTCCAAAGTACCCCTAGGGGCATGCAATCCCGCTTTGAGAGATACTGCTTTAACCTCCTGAGACCTGAACTTTTGTTTGGTGTGCATTTTCAGTTTTTCCTAGCTATTTGAGATTAGTATAGGACCTGATCAGTATACAAAAACTAAACATTGTCATTGATAATGAATAAATAAATAAAGTCCCAGTATCCTCAAACAAGACATCAATAAAGTCCCACTGTCTGCAGACGAGTACTTCCTAATTAACAGCATCTTAACTTGTTACTCTAGCTAAAATTGATCAAATTTGTCTGGCATTTAAACTAGAAATGTTATTAATCATAAATAAACATGTTTCAACCATAAAATGTGATCAGGTTTTGGACCGTGTCCACTTTTGTGTCGGGATCCGCTGCAGACTGACTTGGCAGATGGCTGCCATCTTGTTTTTACATGGATTAGTGTATTGTGCTCTTACTACCACTAGATGGCCCAAAAAAATGCTCACAAACAAGAACAAGAGCTCTAACTTAAGCAGAATGACGTATAAGGTCCAGTAAAACCCATATACTGTATAATGTCCTCATATGAGGACACAGGGTCTCAGGAGGCTGATCAGTACCACACATTACCTGACAACATGTAGACAAGCTGAAATTAAAGATGCCCTGCTGAGTTTCCTTTTTAACAAACATGATCATTTTTATTTTCATTACAGATATTTCTCACCAACACAGATGAAACCTTCATCCACATTAGTGTAATTACTTTAACTACTAGCATGTGCCAATAGACACAAGACACAAAGCTTTTCTTTGACACATTACTCTGTAGCGCCACCAGTGGTAAAAACAAAAACAGCTTTAGCTGCACTTAAGCACCAGAATATAATGTTGTTTTGTTTTTTGTTTCTTTAACAGAGGCAGGTATGGACAGGCTGTTCGGGGTCAGGTGACTATGTGGAGCTGCTCGGGGGGAACGGGGTGGACACCTCGATGATGTTCCCTGTAGCTGACCTCTGTTTCTCCCTCAGTGGGCTCGGTGAGTCTGAGCTCTGCCAGTTTCCATCCAGTGTGAAATATAATTTTCACTGCAACATCAGGTTTCTGTTCCGTTTGGCACATTTCACCATACTGACAAAAACATTTAAACAAATTTTCGGCTGCATATTATGATCGCACACATCAACATGCTGTTCACTGGTTTTATAGCAGCAGGGTCCTCTCATGGTGAGGACAGGTCAAAATATGCTTCCAAAAATAGAAATTCTGAGGACTGATCCTGCAGATTTGTCCTTCATAATAATGAAATAAAAGATGATTCCTCATGGTGAAATATTTGCCATGCAAACTGTATTTTACAACTTGATTTTCACCTGATTTTAATATTAAAAAATTGAAAAAATCTGAAGAAACCCCACAAATGTAACAAAAGAAGCACTATCAAGGCTCTTTTACTAACAAGGGAAAAAAGATATTCCTACATTTTGAACTGCAATATACAATACTACTGTACAATGCTATAACATTTTTATTGATTTTTCCCAATTGGTGCAATGCTAAACCCCTCACACACAGAACAAAGACACATACACTTGTCATAAGGCTAAGAAGGGCTGGCTGGTGACCAAGAATGTGCTCCAGTGTAAAGGATCTGTTTTTCTCTCTGGCCCTTCAGCCCAGATGAAGATTGGTTGTGATAACTCGGTGGTGAGGCTGGTGTCCAGTGGGAACTATATCAACCGTGTTTCCTTCCAGTACCGACTACTGGAACAACGTGAGCTCCCCAAGACCCGAGAGAACGCTCTGGATAACTTCTGCTCTGTGGAATGAGATCTCATACACACACAAACAGACACACTTACAACCACGCACACACACACAATCACACAGTCATCCATCTCTCTGTAAATACACCAGTTTGATTAATGCCGTTAATACATATTTTGTATTGTATTGCCAAATATTTTATTTAGTGACCTAATTTTGTTTGCTTTGATCGTGGAATATTTATTTGAAGAATTATATTTATTCGTCTCAAATTATGGAGGATGGTGGATTTAATTACTTTCTTTTAAGTCGTTTGTCAAGAGAATCTGTTATACATTACATTTCTTGGCAAGAGCATTGATTTCAAACCTTCCTCTGTTGTTCTCAGTTTGTATCAGTTTCAGTATTCTTTGGGAGGTTTTACATTTCTGCTGTCTCCTCTGTTTATATTGCCTTGATGATTTAAAAATAAATATGACTTGCATGATAAAGCACATTTTTAATGTTCTGCTTTTGTGAGTCAGTCTGTTTTTATGAGGCTTCTTCCCTTCCATTATAGGACTGCATGTTCAGTTGGTGTTTGTTTCGCTGGTATGCTTCTACAGGGTCCGTCCATTTTACCACATAACCACAGATCTGAAGCTGTGGGATTGTTGTTCAGTCTAAAACAGCACTGTAAACAATATGTGATGTGCTGCTGTGGTACTGGGTTTTTAATGTTTATTTATCAGGCAAGATTTTTTTTTTTCTAACAAAGCTGTATCACATTTACATAGCAATGAGTGGCCTTGAGAAACAACTGTTCTCCACTGTTATTTTTGATCGGGCAGTTGATAAAGGAGCATTTTAAGTCCGTCGGGAGATTCAAATCTTGCTTTTTTATTCAGGCTAGTGACGCTGCCTTGGTCCAGACTGAAATATCTCATCAGCCATAGGGCTGGCATGACATGTTGTACAGATATTCATGGTCCCTGGAGGATGGATTTTAATAGCTTTGGTGATCTTCTGACTATTTCCTGTAGTGCCACCAGGAAGTTGAAATTTGTGGTTTTAAGTGAAATATCTCTACAACTACTGGAGGGGTTGCAGTGAAATGTGGTGCAGACATTAATGTCCCTGTCGGGATGAATTGTAATAACTTTGATGATTCCTTAAATTTTCATCTAACAAAATCATCAAGTCTACATTTCTAATGGTCCGATACTTTGGTTTATGGCCAAATGCTGCAGACTTATGACATTTCTATCAGCCTCAGGCCCTCAGCTTGCCTTATATCAGACAAAATTGTCGACACATTTCACTCCATTCCATCTTCAGTCTGACATTGCATCCACTCTAGCTGATTTCTGTAGGGGAGGAGGATTTGATTTTCCCTAACCAGTCACTGGAGACCAATGTATCTGCCTGAATCAAATGTAATTTTAAGTCCACACTGATGCACAGCAATGCTAACATAACTGTTTGCCATAAGTGGAGCAGATGTCAGGCGATTATTGAGAAGACATGTCGATTTAGTACAGCTTCTAAAGGAGCGTCTATCATGTCTATTGTGCTCGCCATTGTTGTAATTACTACTCATTGGTTGTAGCACACTGCTTGACAACAGCGTTAGTCTCATCCCAGATGCTAATTGGCTAATTTAGTCCAACTGTGACACTCATTGGCTGTTTTTTTATTTTAACCAAGAAACTGTTGTTTCATGTCACAATACCAGAGGAATAGGTCAACTTAAACTGGGTGGATTGGGCAGATTCAAAGGCACGCCCTCAGCTGTACTTTGTGCTAATTATCTTAGCAGGCTAACACACAACACAAAAATGGTGAACTTGGTAAACATTGTACCAATCTCGGAATCCATCGGCTACTGTCTGAAGACAATAAGCCTCTAGGGTTGAAGGCCAGTACTTCGGGCTGATCTGGTGTAGCTGGCGAATATCATTTGGCATTTTGTCATTTTGGCTAATCTCTATAAACAGATAACTGTGAAAAAAGGTCATAAAAGGCTAAGTTGTCATCAGACATGGCCAGTGGGTGCGGGCACAAATTGAAACTAGAACACTTCCGATACCAAAGTCTTGTCCCATCGCCTACAGGTTCTGCATACATATGCAAATTTAACCTCATACTTGCTGAACAGTAGTTAGCATTGTCATTGCTAGCTAACAGTTACATTTAGCTCAAAGCACGACTATGCCAAACAACAGCCTCACAGAGCCGCAAGCACGGCTGTGGACAATTTTAGTCTTGTGTCAATCATAGACTTTTGCTGCCTTTCATCCGTGGTGTTAAGCTTTGATAAATACTGTGTGGTATGATAAAATGTCATCCCTGATATTGAGCAGGTGACCTTGACAATGAATAGTTTGCCTCTGTGGCAGATGCTCCAGTGAGCTGCTTCCACAGTGTTAATATTCATGCATAGACAGATAAACCAAGACTCCAGAAAAATAAAGTCTAGTTTAGGTGATATACTTGCAGTGATGTCAGAGAAGACACCATTGCTATAACCTGCAGTGATACGTGTACACACACACACACAACATATATATATATACATACAATGTAAATATGTATTCCAATGTATTAAAATATGTCCTTGGCAATCAGTATTAAGCAATGACGCATGCATTTCTCTTCGTTTTTGTAATCCAATCTGTTCCAGAGACAAACTCTGAAATGGCTTTCATAGTGGTTGATCATTGCTCAGAATCATAATTAAAAAGACTTAATACTGAGAGCACAGAATAATACACCACAGTGTTCTCAAACTCTGAAAATACAGGTTTGCTTGTGACCCCTCTCCATCACAGTCCTAATCTCTTACATACTGTACAGCTGAGGATCCTCAGTCTGAATGAATGTGCAGCTCTTAATGGGATTATCCCACAAGCCTCAGTGCTCTTATTCCCCTCGACTTCCCTCTAACTGGCTCGCTTTTGATCTTCTCCTTACGTGGAATTAATCTCAAACCTGCTCAACCGCGATGATTCAATTAACCAGCGGATGTCTTTTTTTCGCTCGATGTGTTGCAATTTTCAGTCTTCATTAGAGAACGAAACGCACTTTGGATGCCATCGAGAGAGATAAAGTCTGATTATTTGTTTCTTGCATTGGGCACAGCAGTCTTGAATACTCTGTAATGTATTTATAGTGGCCTGTGATGGTGGACTGGAAATTAGTTTGTCACTTGTCTGGCTTAAAGGGGTGGATGAGATGTGACCCTGTAAGGAAAGAGACATGCATTGCGTTATTAATAACATTGGAGTAACAGAAAGCGGAAATGATGCTTATTTAGGATATTATTCACACTGGACTGGATAGTGAATACACCACAGAGAGAAAAATCTGTTACTGTACTGCTAGTTCTTCATCATTCTTTCTTTCCCTTTCTCTATAACTTTTCTCCATCAGTATATTTTTTCTATTAAAGATATATTTTAGATCAGAGTCAAGCCTTTATTTTGGAAATCATTCAGTTTTGTTCTTAGAGGAAAGCAACCAAACTGCCAGACTAAATTTTGTCAGTGTACATTGCTGCAAACCACAGATAGATTGTATTTGTATATTTCTACATGGTTGATGCATTGGAACTTAATGTAATTTAAATTTACTTAACATTTTAACAGTGGGTAACGCATGCTTATAACAACAAATACCACATGGATATAGATCACACATTGGTTGAAAACACCCATGTTTGTTGGCACCAAAGCAGCGATGAGCCACTAAAAACCACCCAAGTTTGGTGGCAGAAACAGTGCTGGGAATGCAGCTACAGGTTCCTAAAAAACACCCATGTTTCGTGGCAAAAATGAGTCACTAAAAAACACTTTTGGTGGCACATAAGCAGCTGGAAACACAGTGATGTCTTGCTAAAAAACAACTGGTGTTGTTGTTTGTTGGTTTTCTAACAGTGGTCTGCTGCTAAGGTGTCACACCATCCATCATCCCCTCCGCCTCCTGATTACAAAGTCAGCTAATAAGCTATGTAAATCTAGAAATGTTACTTGCATTACTTGTACAATGACAATGCCACATGGTGTAGTGGGAGACACTGGTCCTTTTGTTGAACAAATTAAATAGCT
Source organism: Cephalopholis sonnerati (assembly GCA_019142605.1). Lineage (NCBI taxonomy): Eukaryota > Metazoa > Chordata > Actinopteri > Perciformes > Serranidae > Cephalopholis > Cephalopholis sonnerati. The sequence goes on from JAGQAX010000007.1 coordinate 29,577,892, forward strand.
ATGGCAAAACTGTTAAATAATTTGTATGGACGTATTTTTTTTTTTGACAAATGGCAAAGAAGAAGCATTCAGCCCCTCCTTAAGTCCAATCACCACAGTGTAAAAATACTACAGTAAACATTTTGCATTTGAGAATCATGGATAAAAGTAATCATTAAACAAGCAGAATAATCCCTGATGCTGTCTTATTAAATATTATATCAATAGATTTTTATTTCGTATACATTAACAAGTAAGCAGCATTTTAAAAATATGTTGATTAGTTTTTTTACTACATATTCATATTTGCATGTGTAATAGGGTTGGCTGGGCCACCTTAAAGGTCAGTCCACCTTAAGAGAGCCTGATTAGGTCTAAATGAGCTCCAGGTGTAGCTCATTCATGCTACGTTATATATACACCATGCAAATTCTCAGGCTGCAAAGACACTCCTCCTCATTCCTGTGGTGAGTTATGTTGGAGTGTACATTCAAGCTGTGTCCTTTGCTTCTTTGATTTGTATGTTTTGGTGTCCTGCATGTGGCTTCATTGTTGTAGGCCAGATTTTACCTTGAAGGCCAGCACACTCCCTGGGTTTGATGTCACTCTGAAAGTGGTCCTGCCCTCAGTGAGAGCTGATTTAACCCTCTTCATGACTGTTAAGGTAAAACTGATGACGCTCCTTTAATACTCCGGACACTCTCCTTTAATTTTCATCAGGGTTTTTTTTTTTTTTTTTTGGTAAATTGTGTTTTTCTCTTGTTTTCTTGCAGTGCTACTACTGTTTTGCCTAGGGTTTATATTTTTTAATGCACTTGATAGTTTGTAATAGGTTATATTAACAACAGAGGAAACAGTAGAGGACCCTCTGAAATGGTATGAATGTAGTGGAGTAAAAGTCTAATATTTGTCATCTATGGATTGTAAACGTTTCGTGCATTTGTACTTTTTTGAGTCATTTAAAAAAAAAAGAATAGTTCTAATTGTAGGCTACTTAAACCTAAGTGTTTTTAATCTATAGTCTTGTACTTCATGCATGTTACAGAGTAAAATCAAAAGTTACAAAAGTCATAATAAGTTGATTTTTAGCATTATTGTACCTCAGCATAGTTAAAAAACAAACAAACAAAATAAAACAGTAGTTGATTTATTGCACCACCCCACCAGCATGCTAAATGACCCAAATCAAACACACCCAGGATGCTGCATCACCAACAGGTGCACACTGGTTCTGACTAACATGCTAAATGCTAACATAATCATGGTGGATCCACCAGCGGTGACTTCTGTCCTCACTGAGGAACCTTAACCTTCAGTTAGGTGCGTGAAGACTTCTCTGCTGCTATTGTTTATCTCTGATGTGACTGAAGAGCTTCATTCAGCTCAAACTTTAAGGAGCACAGTGGGACAGAGAAACTGAGTGGGCATCTGCTTTAGGGAATGAGCGAGCAGTGAAGCTGAACCTATAACAGATTGTAGAGGACTTTGCGGCGTGCAAGACTCACAGAACAACATTGTGACAGTTGAGTACAAGGAGGAGAACGTCAATGTTGTGTGCGTGTGTGTTCTACATGTTGTGCAGTCACTGCGCTGGTCTTTCTAATATGTGTTTTTGTGGCTGCAGCCTCTGTGGAGTTTATATTGTTATTACATCTATATGTTGTTTGGTTTGGTGATGTTTTAGTCTGATGTTGATACTATAACAAGTGTCAGGTTAATTAGCCTATTTTATGTGGCTTAATAACGATTGTTGCACTCGCTGCTGTGTCCAGTTGTTATATTTGTCGGTCATTTTTATTTAATTGTCTTGTTTTATCTCTTTTCTGTTCAACTCTTGTGACATTAGACTGAGGAAGGTGGTTAATTGATCATTTGTTGTGTAAAAAGGCTGTGAAGTGCCCTCTATAGAGAAGGAATGTATTGTTTGTGTGGACGTAGCCTGGGCATCTGTGTTGTGATGTGTAATGTGAAAAAAGCCTCTATCTATACATTGGTAATCTACAGCATCTGCGGTTTGCAAACATACAACAACACCAACAACAGATCAAATTTAATTTTCTGTGGTATCATCCAGCTAAGCAAGAGTAGCATGATCTCAAGGTTTAAAGTGCAAGAGCAGCCAAAACAATCAGCCATCTTGATCCTTTTACTGGACAGCTTAGCTTATGTTGGAAGTTGGAGAGACTGGCAGCAAACAATCCCCCACTGATATGTTAATATTTACATTTGACATGCCTGATGGAAAGAGAGTAACTTTAGAGCAAGACAAATAAAGACCATAAGCATTTACATCCCTAAATGAGCATCCATTGGTGAGAACACACTCACGTGTCTATTGCTCAACATATTAGCTACCAGTTCATATGTATGACCTCAGCTCTGCGGCTCTCTGTGCCTCTTTACAGAGCATTAAATCAATCTACTTCACAAGTTAACATCGGCAACTGACCCCAGAGCAAACATATCACAACAAATTACACACGCTACAGTGTTCACACACTGCGTATATGTGATTTACAGCGATGTATCAGAGTCAATGTGGGAGTTCTCAGCTGTTATATATAAACCATGAAAATAATAAACAATTTGTCATGTTCATCAATTTCACACTGTTAGTTAATTGACAACATGACTCATAAAGTTAATTTACAGTAACTGAGACTTTTTTTTTTTTTTGCATTGTCGTGGCTCAAAGAAAAGACAGACAGGCTTAATTAGCAGTATAGATTAGCTAGAGGTATGTGGGAGTTAGTTCAAAGACATGATGTTGATGTAGGTTTACAAATAGATTTTCCCAATAAAATAACTTTTACTTACCGTTATTAATGACGTGAAGCAATATTAACTACAAACATCAGAGGATGACTTGCTCGAGTGCCATGAACTGTGATGAATACACTTTACACACAGCCATAGAGAGGTTATTCTCTGAAACTGGAGTGATTGCACAACGGTTAAACCCCAGTTGTTTTGTTTTGCCTTTTGCCGCATTAACCTCAAGAGTGACTGAACAAAGGAGTGTAAGTTTATTTATATGCAGTCACTGTGTAATAAACCACTTTGAGTAGAGATCAGAGCTGATAATCAGCTGGGTGTGGTTTTGATCTGCTCTTTCAGAAGTGCACACCGGGTCAGTTGGTGATTTCTCAGCTATGACTTCACTTTAAAAAATGCCCATTAATTACATAATTGCAATATAATTACCCCAGTAAATCAAACTGGGTTGTTGGTCCGCAGCTTTTAATGTAGCATTTTGTTATTCTACATCAGTCATAGCTATTATTTTGTACTCAGTTTGATTGTGATTGCATAACATTTTCCTGATTTTACAGTCCGTAAGTTCCCAAAACAATGGGCTGCCTAAGTTTGTACCTAACCTTAACACCATATGGGCTCCTTACATTAAACACAGCTTCTATAACAACATATCATGCAGAATAAGCACCTCAACGTGTTCTGTAATTACATATTTTATGTAACAAAGTGCCATAATTAAACAGTTGAATACGTTGCATTTTGTTCATATCTAGATTCTCAGAAAAGATATTAGACATAGCCTAAAATGAGAAAACCGATGCACCCAAATATTTGTGTGCTTGGTTGGTTGCAAGACACAGATTCTACTCACTGATAATCTCACCATTCTCAAGAGTTTGTGTGCCACTATTTGATTTCTCCTGTACTGCCCTCTACTGCCTGTTTCTGTAACTACACACATGATGATGTCATACTCACCAATTGAAGCACCAAACAAGTTGTCCTTTCCTCTCAAATATTGCCTGCATAAAAAAGAGAGCTTGCGTTTTCCTGTGTGAATATAGTTGTGCTTTGTTGGTTGTTTTTGTAGGATTTTTAGATTATTTTAAAAGGAGCATACAGAGTCATATATCTGGCAGTCTATGGTGTGGCAAAGCTGTAAGCAGACGTTGGCATATTGTCAGCAGAATTTTTATTTTGTAACACCAATTTACTCTCAGTACATTTTGTTCTATATATACAAGGATATAAAAATATACAGTGTCTGTTAAATTTGTAAGTAAGTACAAAATAAGATGAAATGATACAACACAGATAACTATTAGATTAATTAAAGATGGTGCAAAAAGCAAATTCTTCTTAAGTCACTCCATGATTTTAGATTTCAGTCTTCCCCCAAGTGCTCAAAATATCTTTCAAAGATCACCACTGCCTCAAAATTTCTTTGATTACCAGGATTTTTCCTCCATGTTTAAACACTGCAGGCACCACAGCAGATTTTTACAGCATGAAAATGTAAAAACGAGGATGTTAAGCCTCAAATGAAGAGTGTAATGATGGCCAAGGGCGCTAGAAGTAGAGGGACAAAGACTCCAGCGTGTTTTGCTCCATTACACAAGTCTTCAGCACAGCATCTGACACCCACAGAATACACGTTATTGCACACATCACTTCTCATGCATTCTTTGGTGATCATATTGTCAGCAACTGCAACAAAGAAAGACAGGAAAAGTTCCATTTAATTAGTTAAAAATACTGTATGTGATGAGAGTCACAGAGTTAAAGCTCACACTGCGCAAATCATATCTTATAGGGGGAAAAATATCCAAGCCACATGTGTTTGTAAATTCAACTTACCAAGGGTGGTGCCACAGCGGTCGTAATGTGCAGGACAGTTCCATATCTGAGTGCAGGTGCCAGGGTTTGCGCTCCAGCAGGTGAAACATTGTAATCCACACACTGCAGGCATGGGAGAATGCAAAATGTTAACAAAGGTCGATAAATATGAACTCAATTTCTGCATGAATTTCTGTGCTGATTGTTTATTTTTAGTGCTCTTACCTGCTGACAGCAGTGTTAAAATTACAGCCAAAGATACACAAAGCTTCATTTTGAGTCTTTGATCAAATGGGAAAGTGCAGAGAGTTGAAAACCTGTTGGACCTCTGATGTTAAATGAACATGATCCCACTTCCTTGTTGGTTTTATAGCCTCCAAAAAGAAAAAAAAGCACCCACCACATTGGCTCAATACCAGTAACTGATTATGTTTGGGCAGTTCACATTAGGGGAGTGTCCACCAGCCATCCTTTAATGTTGATCATTTATTTGTACAGTCAAACCAATTCATCATCAATTCATTTCTTTCAAAAGAATTCCAGAGCTAATAAGAGTTTACTTAACGTGAGTTGAAACTCATATGTTCCCTGTGTTTTTGTAAAGCATTTATCAAAACCACTTGAGCCGTCTGTGGTGTAGGTGAGACTGAAGCCGCCACACCTGGTGATGTCAATGTGTAACTAATCAGTGTTTATACAGCCAGAATGTCCCTGACAGAATATTAATATCATTGCTATAAAAATGCCTCTCTAGGCTTCTTAAAAGTATTACATGTGCAGATGATACACTTTAAAGGGACAGTATAACCCATAATAGAAAAAAATATATTTTTCGTCTTACCTGTGGTGCTGTTCATCAATCTAGATTGTTTCATCGTGAGTTGCTGAGTGTTGGAGACATCAGCCATAGGAGCCTGGTCTCACTCTGAAGTCAGTGAAAGACACTTGGGCAATGACTTGCAGCATCAGAAACCAACAAAAACTGCGTCTTCTAACGTCGACATAACACGCAGAGTGGTGGTGGATGGTTCCAACAAACATGGACTTTCACCTGAGAGAGTGGTGTTTGCATCCCATAAGATCCTAAACCCAACCATGTGTTTTTGTTGTTGAAGGAAACCAACGTCAATTCACGGTGTTTTACCAACGTAGCGCATTTATTTTGAAAGAGATTGTAAGTAAACATTAAATTTCCTGTGAAAACCGACGTGTATTGTGAAAGAAGACAATGCATGTAACAGGCACAACTTGACATGGCGTCCCAGAACGTCACCAACACACCCAGGGTACCTTGCACGTCGTATGTGGACGTGGAAAATCCATGACCAAATGTCGATATGTGACGAGGTCAGAGTGAGAATGTGTTGGCCATAGAGATGTCTGCCTTCTCTTGAATATAATGGAACTAAATAGCACTCAGCTTGTGGTGCTCAAAGTGCAATAAATAAATAAAACTCAAGAGCAATGTCTATTTACAGAAATCATGACCCGGATACTCAAGATAGTCCTCAGACCTTTTCGTGAGAACAATTTTCTTTCTACCAAAGTAGACCTGCAAACTGTATCACCATGCAGAAGGAAGCCTGCATCTACTCATGGATGAGAGGCTTGTGCTCGTGATGGCATGAGATGTAAACATTGATGGCATCCTCCTCAGCTGAGTCATAATGTTAGCTAGCTTAATGTTTCTAGGTGAGCTAGCAGTAGTTGCTCACTTCCTTCAGCAGGGTGATTTGATTGCCAGGTGTGGTTTGGTAGAAAGAAAATAGTTCCTACATGAAACTGCTCACAACAAGGTCTGTGGATTATCTTGAGTAACCAGATCATAAATCCTGGAAGGAGACATTGCTGCTGAGTTTTTCTAATGTACTTTCTGGCCCTTTAAGCACCACAAGCTGAGTGCCATCTAGTTCCATTATATTCAAGAGAAGGCAGACATCTCTACGGCTGATATCTTCAACACTCAGCAACTCACACCTGATCAATCCAGACTGATAAATAACACCACAGGTAAGAGGAACAATACGTGTTTTTTATTTTGGGGTTAACTGTCCCTTTAGGTGGCTGAAAATCCCAGTGAAAGACTACTATTGGTTCTGTGTGAGGAGCAATTTGACGATTCACTGTCCCTGCACAGGAAATCCAATTTCAGCATCCATCAGATAAATCCTAGCCTCATTTAGGTTGTAATAATTACAGCATTAATTCTTCACTAACACACACTCATACACACACAGTTTCTGAGCTGTTCAGTGTAGCTCTCTAATAGCATTAATAGATCTACGTCATTAATCTGCTGCCAGAAAAGGAAGAGCAGCACCATTCACCCAAATAATTAAAGCACTAATTTCTAATGGCAGGATGCCTTTATTTATAAAGTATAATCCCCACTTCTTGCCTAAGCATGTAAATAAGATAAAAGTGGCAGTGTTATGCTGCAGTGTCGACCAGGCAGCCACCTCTGTTTGGTCTGGCTGGTGTCTGTCAGTAATGAGCTTGACCTTTCACCCCTGGATTAAAGTCCTTGTAGAGGAGGCAGGTGAGGTCTGAATGCCAGGTTAACCACCAGCTCCTGAGAAGTACACCATCCTCTGTGCACTTTTTTATCCCTGTTTTTATTCCTGGTGTTATTTATATTTTTTTTATTGAAGAATATACACTTCAGTAACTGTGGCTGAAGTCTTCTTCGTTCGTCAGGACAAGCAGGGGTCAGGCACTTGATTATAGGGTTGCAAAGGTCATGACATCATTGTCCAATATAGCTCTATCTTGTTAAGTCTGGCAGTCGGCCATGGCTTAATACCAACATCTCTGTCTGAGAGAGAGGAGGAAGTAGTGGAGCTGTGGGAGGTGTGACTGTGCACTTGAGTTGTGCTTTCTTTTTTGTTTGACCTAGACATAACTCTGTTTTATTGTCTGTTTTGCATTAGTTTGCCGGACTTACGGTTTTATGTTTGCTGAGACTTTTCTAATCTAATCTAATATTTTGTAATATTTTGTTGTGCTTTTGAGGAAAAAACTGACTTGGTTGAATTTGATAGAAAACCAGTGGTGGAAAAGTACTCAGATCTTCTACTCACCCAAAAGTTCTCCATTACAAGTAAGAGAACTGCCTTACTGAAGGTGAGGTACAGAAGTATTATCTGCAAAATGTACTTACAGTATAAAAAGGACTAGCTCTGCAGAAAAATGGCCCCTGTGACTGACACTGAATTATTGGTAGTGACACATCACTATGGAGGCAGCATTTTACTGGTGTTGCAGGACAAGATGGAGCTAGTTTTGCTACTTTATAAGCTGTTCGGCTGTTTAATGCCAACCTAAGGGTCAGGCCCCCTCTCACGGATCAGAAAATTATTAAGGGGCGAACTATGATGAGTAACATGGTTGGAACTAAGAAAAATAGAATAATTTTTTGAAATTTGATCTTTGGTTTTCTTGAAATGTTGGAGAATTTGACCTCAAGACCTGTGAAGTCGAGAGAGGAAAAGTCTCTGAGGAAAGTGCTTACAGCTCAAATCTGAAACGTGACAAGGGGCCCAAACCTGGCTTCTAAGGGACCACGGGCAAAAAGGAACCACTATTTCATTAGTTAACAATTTATTGTATATTATAAGATTATCAACAGGGTTCCTGGCTCAAACCCTAGGGTATGGGAGCCCTCCTGTGCAGAGTTTGCATGTTCTCCCCATGTCAGTGTGGGTTTTCTCCGGGTACTCCAGCTTCCTCCCACAGTCCAAAGACATGCAGGTTAATTGGTGACTCTAAATTGTCCGTAGGTGTGAATGTGAGTGTGAATGATTGTCTGTCTCTGTGTCAGCCCTGTGATAGTCTGGTGACCTGTCCAGGGTGTACCCCGCCTTTCGCCCAGTGTCAGCTGGGATAGGCTCCAGCCCCCTGAGACCCCCAACAGGATAAGCGGTTACGGAAAATGAATTAAGTTAGTTACTGGAAAGTAACTAAAAGTAACTATAGTCAGATAGTTGTGGAGTAGACACTACAATGTTTCCCTCTGAAATGTAGTGCAGTAGAAGTTCAAAGCATAAACTAGAAATAAGTACACACACCTCAAAGTTATACTCAGAGTAAGTGCTCCACTTAAGTAAACTGTACTGTACTGTGTACTTAGTTACTTCCCACCAGTGTTGACAAGCTTAGTTCTTTCTGATTTTTTAGGTTTCAGGTAATCTTTTGTTTTCCACCACAGAGGCTGTAACATCACCACCATACAACTCGGTTCATCAGGAGAGTTTATTGTGTTTAGAATTGGTGTACATGTAATTCATTTATTGTGCATGTAAGTCAGTACAGTGCTATACATGCCACGAATATCTTGTAGGACCAACAGTTTAACAACCAGCGGTTGGAGCGCCTGCTCTACTCCAGGATTCCCACCAGAGGTGACGTTCACTTCCTGAACGCAGCAATGGGGGAGGGGATCTTGATGTCCTGCCCCCTCTCCAGCCTCTTCTCACATTCAATTAGGTAGTTTACGCCGTCAATCAGTAATTGTACCAGCTCCACCTGTGGACGCACAGTAAGTAGTGTCAAAAATCTCATCATCAATGTGTTCAGGTTACATTTGAAATAATATCCATGCAAATCATTTACTACAGTATGATCCTGATATTTCGCTAACCTAGTCTCTCTCTAAGATGTGTCACTGAAGCTCAAGAGTCTGCAGGATTTATTTTATTTTAAAGGAATTACATAAGCAAACAAGTGAAATCAGCTGGTTTAGTTGAAATACAATGAGTATATTTTTAAACCCAGTAAGTAACTTTTTATATACAGTTGGCCTAACTTCACTACATTTGCAGTTAGCAGTGTGTGTGTACTTCTGTTTTGTCTTTTTAGACATCAAAAGTGGTCAGTTGTTAAAACATTCACAGTGTGCAGTAAGAAGAGTGAAATTAAAGTAATCTGATATTACTTACTTTGCATTTTGTATTTTACTTTTTTTTTTCCCCATTCCAAAAAATTTGCAAAATTTAGTTCAATATAGTTCTTTAGTATTCGAAAGGTGCTGTATGTAACTCCAAAGAAGGACAGTTGATTGTTGAGTCTCATTCCCAGGTCCTCAAATACTGATACTTTGGGCTGGTAGTTCAGTCTTACTGCAGGCTGTGTAAAATAATGGATGTAGATATTGTGACTCTTTTGGGCCTCCCTTTTGAAGCCTCGAGTTCTGCATTCTGGCCGTCACCATGTTGGATTTTCAGAGCCAGAAGTGACCAGATGTGGACAAGAGGATGGAGATAACCCTATTGCTAGCTGCTAGCTTGGTTAGCGGGGTGCATTTACAGCTATGATTCGTTTTGATAATGCTAATACTCATTTTTAGTAGCAAAAAAAATAGGCTTTAAACCATTAAAACAAAATGTTCTTAATGTAGAAATTGAATTTCCAACTCCTGAGGGGGTATTTTAGTACAACCAAATGCCCAAAGAGACTTTTTTTAGGCCAAAACTTTGCATGGCAGGTAGCTGGGAACCAGTAACCTTAACTGTTGATAAGCTGTCTTTGGGTTTAAGGTCTCTGGAATTCTCAGCTGTGTGTTGTCCACTAACTGGCATACATGATGCCTGTATCACCCCCCCTCCTCTCTATAGCCTGCTGGCTTCTGGAAGCATTGGGAAGTCCAGCTAACATCAGGGGATTTAAGCTCCCTGAGTTTAGGACTTCTCCTGATTGGCAGATTCTAACCACAACCATAACCCTGACCTTAACTATCTATGACCTTTAACAGCCTTTGATTGGTAGCGCCTGTTGGAGGCCTTCATCACAGCCTGTGAGGAAGTGCAGCAGGAAAGGCTCAGCTAAGGAGACAGAGGTCTTTTAACCTCAGCTGGCACATCCCTGCCTGGATTACAGATTAAAGGACAGCAGTGGGTCCACTTATTCACAGCACACACCTGTTGGGATGTCTGCTGTCCTCTGTCTGACTGTCTCTCTTTGCCTGCTGCTCATTTCTACTCTTACTTCAGCTGCTGCCTTCCTCTTCAAGTGTTTACCTCTGACTTGCCCAGACGGTCAAGGTTGGAGATGTCGAAGGTGTCTCCAGTAGCAGCCGTGTCGACGCCTCCTGTGCCTCTCTTCTGTAGCCTCAGGTTATCCAGGATCTTTTTGAAGCGAGGGTCCTAGATCATAAACATATAAAATCATTTTTTTTAGAGATGAAACTTAAAACGAAAGGGAAAACGTGTAGTTTAGGCTGAACTGTGTGTTTCCCTGCATTACCCTGCTGAGGATGGGCAGGCGAATATGCACACCAGCCCTGAGCCCGGTGCCAAGGTTAGATGGGCATGTGAGGATGTAGCCCAGGCGCTCATTCCACATGAACTCCCAACCTCTCTCCTGAATTAGCTGCTCCACCTACAAGTTACAGGAAAAGACTTTATTTTTACTTTCTGCAACATAAAGATACTCTTTGAACGAAAACTAACATTTTAGCAGATATATTATGTGTTTATTTCACTGTTGTTTTTATAGTCTACGTTTAATATAGGCAATGATTCTAAAAATCTACACTGAACTGTGGCGGTACAAGAAGACACAGAGATGTATATACCTGTTTAAGACCTCTGCAGAACCTTTCAAACACTCTCTTCATGTTTCCTCCTTTCTCCATGGATATGATCCTCGTGTGATCCTCCTCATTGATCCAGATTAAGAAGTTCTTCTCGTTGTTGTGCCTGAGACAGTCAGGAAGGCAGAATTCAAAGCTGGGTTTTGATGTTAGTACCGATCTGCTGATACAATTGAATCATTCAGCAGAGAAAATGCCTGCAGTGTCAGGCCAGTCGTGGGCTATGAAGGCACAGGTGGGGATGTGAGGGTCAGAGCAACACTACTTTATCAAAAAGAAAATGATCCTGAAGTTTGAGTTGAGAGGGTAAAAGAGGAAGAGAAGCATGAGGAAAGATCTTTTTGCAGAGGAGAATGAAGCTTTACTGGCACAGAGGAGCTGTTCAAGGGAAATAAAATAACCCAGTAGTCTGGGTTTGGAGGAGCTACAAGAGCCAGTTTCAGGATACTATTAGAGATGTACTAAAGCAAGGGTGCTTAAAATTTTTATGACTACGTGCCAATTTAGAGAGCCAGCGCTGAGGTGAGGGCATCACAGAAAAAAATTGCACCAAAGTTGAACTTTAGCTACCAGCTGTAGCCTTGCTTACAGAATTTAATTCACCCGTGATGTGCTACCAGATGCCATGCAGCTAGTAGCTTTCTACAAGACGTCATATGAAGGAATGCTTCACCCCACAATGACTATTTGTATATCGATTACTCAACACGTTACATTGAATTCATTATGAAACTTTGTGTTTCTTGCGTGAATCCACGATAAATGAAGAATCCAAAAACGGTGAACATTCTTGACATATTGAAGTGAAAGGGGTCCTCATTTAACAACATCAAACTGTATCAAAATGTACAAACTCTCACACAACTTGTGCAGTACCATCTAAGTCTCAATTACCCAGTCCAAAACACATGCATTGCAAACTAAAACCTTACCATTAAAATCCATTCCACATAAACATTCTCAAGTATGGGCAATTAGCACACCTGGGGAAGCACAAGCGTTTGAACTCTGCTTATGTAATCCATTGAAATCCCACCTCTCAGCTCGTTTATTGGCCAGGAAGCAACATGCATGGGTGAGTGACAGCAGAGCTTTGGTCCTTTAACAATCTGGGAGGTGGGATTTTGATGGAATACACAAGCAGGGTTCCAATGTAGGCGCTACTCATCCATGTGTGTTTATGCTGATGTGTTTTAAACCGTAAGATTTTAGTGAAAATGCATGTATTTGGGAAGCACTGAGCAAACAACTGGATACATGAGACTTGGATTACACTGCATGAGTTGTGAGAGAGTTTGTTAATGGATATTTTTTATATAGTTTCACTGTCATTAAATGCAGCCCCCATTTGCTTCCATTCATCAAGAATTTTCTCAGTTTTTAGATTCTTCAATCAGGGCATGTGAGAAAAACAAAAGCTTTCTTCACAAATTCAAGGTAACTTTGCAACAATGCCACGACGTTTTCTACATACTCTGTTTTATTTTCCTACATAACAATTTGTATCTCACAAATTGGCGAATGTCTTTAAATAAGACACAGCTATATTGCTAAAAGGAAGTCATGGGATGAAAATGGTCCCACATCAGCAGTTATATTTGTGTTTCTAGTACCATCCCTCTGAGCTTAATGATCCAGTTGCCCCAAATACAAAGCAGCCACTAGTGATGGCTGGTAATGAAAGAATGCGCACGATTCTTCAGCAAATCTCTGAGGCACATCTCTTAAAAACAATGTTTCTCTGCACTCTAGGCAAACTATGCAGTGACTACAGCTAAACTAAAAGAACAGCCGAGTTTCTCCTAATCTTACCAGATCCCACGAGCATCAGGCCAATCTCTGGCCATCCCAGCTGCCGTGAGCAGAGGTGACACCGGTTTATCAAACAGGAAGTGCTCCTGATTGGCCAGTGATGGGACAGAGGAACATTTGTGGGAGCATTAGATGGCAAGGGTCATCAAAAAAAATAAAAAAAATACAGAGCCTTGTGTGTGTGTGTGGGAGTGTGTGTAATTGGGCACTAACATCAATAAGATGTTGCTGCTCCCTGTCAGACATCTCTCCCAGGCTGTAGTAGCGACCAGCCAGGTCTCCCTTCAGGCCAGACAGAGCTGTCACAACCACACGCTCCACCTCACGGCGCTCAGAGCGCGTGCACGCAGGGGGAAGACTCAGTCCACGGATGCTCCGACCAGTACGGACACGAGATGAGAGCACGTAGCGCTCATCAAACATTCCCGAAGTGATCTGAGGAGGAGAAAATATAAGGTGATTGTATGTAGGAGTGATGCAGGAGGTGATGGAGGGACAAGATCATGTGATGCAGAAGAGAAATTGGTGAAAAAAAATGCAGGTGTAACCTTGGAAGCATCCAGGTCAGTGGGGTGCTTCATTGTGCGAGGGTCGTAGCCATTGTGTCTGTCCTTGATAACAGGGTCAAAGAGCTCAGCGAACACCTGTTGGGAACAATCAAGCATTTAGTTTCCCCCCATTTTAGGAGTGAAGACACAAAAACTCACTGCAAACATAAACTCCAACCTCGTAGCTCTCCTCATCTCCAGCCACCATGCCCACAGTCTTGATGAAGGGGTGTCCAGGGTTGTCCACTCCGGTCTGGATGCATTGGTCCAGGGTCCAGTTGTTGGGGGTTGTTCTATCTCTCAGGTGTCCATAAATGGCTGGAGTCAGGGCTGATGCCATGCAGTTGTTGTGCTTCCTCAGGTCAGGGAAATCAGAGCTGTAGAACGAAGCCAACTTAGAAAGAAGCCTCAGTACTAGTAAAGCTGTTTTAATAGTCTGTAATTCTTTCAAGAGAAATATTTTTAGAAGTTTTGGAGAGGTGTTTCAGTAGTATGAATGTCTGTAATTTTCTAAATACACATAAAAACATGTACTGTAGTACCTTTGTCCATTGATTATTCTATCTTTTATATGTGCTGACATGACTTGAAATTAAACTATGCCATGAGAGATAAAGGCCTCCTTCTGGTGACAAACACGTTTTATTTGAAATACAGCATTGAGAAAAACACAAATTTATTGCACTTTTGTTTGCACAGGGGAATTTTCAGTAAATCAATCACTTCTTGAGAACTGGGACAAAACCTTGTTTTGTTTTTGTTTTTGTTTTTTAAGTTTACTTTTCAATAATGCTGGGGAAATATATTTTAAAAGTCTTGAGAAGTAAACCTCATAATGGGTCGTGATGATTTGAATTTTGTCGACTCCATCAGGGACACAAAATGTCTTAGTTTCATAATATAAAACATGAAGCAAGTGTTTGATGATTTTTGATGTATTGAAAAACAAGATTATTTAATTAGCTGTATAATAAAAAGTTTGATACCTTTTTATTCAGTTAATAAATACTATTATGTTACTTGCTTACAATTTGCCGTTGATAATATAATTTTTCTTTGCGATAAACATATAATAGAACATGTAATACAATTTATAGCACACAAAACACACATTAGGTGTACCATGTAATTTTTTCATTAACATAAACTCATTTTAAAAATCATTAGGAACATTTATTCAATGCATGTAATTGACAAAAATCCATTTGACGGACATGACCTCTCTAGGACGGAACTGACGTCATATAAAACAAAAAATAGTACACAAACATTAAAACAAACAAACTGGAAGCACACATAAAGCCATGTCAAACATAATCTTGTCAAACACACACTCGCACACACATGCACACACGTACCTGGGCGGATAGCACCTCTTCCTCTCAGCAGTGGTGCCAGCAGTACCAGCAGCACCAGTGCTGTCACTGAGGAGGTATCCAGTTGCCAGTGTGCCAGCTCCCATGCTGGCCAGAATCACAGCCGTGTTACGGCCAGAGATCATGCGGGTGAAAGAGTTCGCCATGGTTACGGGGTCTTGGTTATTACCTGGTGAAGGTCAGAGGGCAAAGGTGACATTCCATCAGCATCAGATGTTATTTATTTACCCCCCTAAATCAAAACGTCCAGTCTGTTAGTATAGCGCACTATCTGTCACGCAGATTACACCTTTACATTCAGGATCATTCTTACTGGATACTGTGGTGTAAATATCCATGCTGCTCATGCTAATAGTTGCTTATGGTCTCATTAAGGAGTTTTGAATGTCCCTGTTATGTCTTTATGTTTATTTGCCCTCCTTTGAAGCACACTGAGCCTGAACTCAGCTGCAGCATCCTGAATGTTACAGATGGCATTCAGAGGAAAATGATAATTGGGAATCAGACTGTTAAAGCAGAGCGCCAGAGGAGGGCATCTACACGACAATCTGTTGCACAGTGTTTATTGTACAACCTTTAAACATGACTTTGTATAAATTTCGTACTGTATTTTGCTGACGTACTCACAGAGAACACACCAGAGAGATCAAATAAAGGTCTACACATTGTACCTAAAATCAACTCTCAATCAGTTTATGGTGGTTTTAGTCATTATGGTCCTACTCTCTGGAATTCTCTTCCACTTGAACTAAGGTCTGCTACAACAATGACCTCTTAAAAACCAAACTAAAAACGTATCTTTTTTTTTTTTCGCAAGCTCTCTACCATAGACTAAGGACTTTTGCCTTTTTAAGGGGGGTCAGGGATCTTTAGGGGAGATAGCAGGTCAGCAGAATGTGCCACATTAAATTGTTACATTGTCTAAGAGCTAAGAGCCTGAAGATTGATTTGATTTTTCTATTCATAAATATATAATAAACACTGTGCTTTAGGTAGGCGCTTTTTCAAACCTTGAATGTTTAGAGTGTCCAAGGGCTCAGAGCATTACAGTGGAAGTATATGACAGCATTCCTTTGCTCAATTATGTCTCATAAGTTGTTGCAGCAATTTTCCAGTTGATACACAAATTTGGTGCTAAATGGAAGTCTTTTTACTGATCACAAACTGTCTAAAATCCTCTCAACACACCACCTTAAATCACCAAGACCTTGACAAACACCATAGAAAAATTCATGCTGTCTTTTGGTATCAAAAACTTTTGAATTTTGGAGATATCTGCAAGTTTCTATGATTGAATGGCACAAGCATTCCTGTTTTAGAAACTGCTGCTATGAAAACTACACATCCTCCTAATGCTCCAGGTCTGCAGTTTGTGGTTGTAAAGCTTCATGAGTTTGTGAATATCCTAGCGATCACAAAAGGTCATTTTATACAGCGATGTCAGTTTCAAAAAATTGTCTCACTCCAATGAAATGGCTTCTATGGTCACTAGCATCATCACATATGAATAAAACTGTGCTACTTGAATCCACAATAGTCTCAGCTTCCCAGCCATGCCCAATTTATGCAAATCAAAGACTGTTTAGAGACCCCAGTGTGCAGAAATAATCAAATACAATAGACAAACATAACACATTTGTACTGCATGAGAAATTTGGCATGGTATTTGCCCAAAATGGCCTGGGACTATCATGAAGTAGGTGTGTCCGTTAAACTGAAATCGACTCCAGACTGTACAGAATTCAGCTGCCAGGCTTTTAACCAGAACCAAGAGACATGATCACAACACTCTAATTTTAGCCTCTTTACCCTGGCTTACACAGATTTTAAGTCATTTCTGATTACTTTTAAGGCTCATCATGGTATATCTCCGACCTCTTAGTGCCGTACACACCAGGATGTACTTGGAGATCCTCGGTCAGAGGTCTTTTGTCTGTTCCAGAGGCCCAGCTGAAAACTAAAACGGACAGAGCGTTAGCTGTCAGGGCCCTGAGGCTCTGGAACAATCTGCCTGAGGAAATCAGGTCGGCCGAGTCAGTGATTTCTTTTAAGTCCCTTATTAAAACATACTTTTATCAGAGAGGCTTTCCTCACTTTACCTGAGTTTGAAGTCCATTTAGACTCTCTTTTGTTTCCTCAGTTTTTATGTTTGTTTTGTTTTCATGTCTTGTCCGTTTTAATTATTGACATGTAAAACACTTTGTAACTCTGTTTTGAAAAGCTCTTTATTAATAAAGTGAACGCCTTTTCAAACAAGCTAGTGAGCAAGCTAGCTATAAAACTCAGCCCACTACAACCTCTGGAAGATAAGAATGTCAGCTGAGGACATGGACGTCCTGGGGAGGTAAAAGAGGTTTTTAAGTTTACAACTAGAACACACATCTTTACAGGTACATACCCAGACTAAACTACTAATTGCATTAACCCATCAAATGCGTAAGTAACAGATACTTCTGCAGTCTGTGTGATGAGATTATTCTAGAAGCAGACAGAAGCTTTCTGATTGGTCGCCTTGGGAGATTCATCAGCTCAGGTGATCAGATGATTTGTGATTGGATACTAAAAAAGATACCGCCATATAATATGTCATCGGCCCCATAACACCTGTCAGTAGATATAGTAATAGCATCATAAACTGCCATATTAAGTCATAATACAGCACTTCTATAAGATGCTCCAAAATACAAGTACAAAGTCTATATCTGTCTCAAGCAGTGGGTCAAAGTCACCTGACACACACACCCACACACACACAGTATTGATAGTAGCAGTTGGTGAGGTTAAGCTGATGTGCCAGTTTAGAGTTGGCATCGACCCTGGACAACATATGACCCTCTCTGACATCCTGGGTTGGTCAGCTGAGCTTACACAAGACGAGCAGGGAGATAATAGAGACGGAGAGCAGGCAAGTGGTGAGGAGGAAATTCTGGAAAGGATGAGACAGAAAGGAAGTGAAGGAAAACTGAGTTTGAGAGAAGCTGTGGAAAAAGACACTGGATGTAAAAACTTGGAGCTAGGAGGGTGGTGAAAGTGTGGAGGAGCAAGGGGCAGCGTGGGGTGTGTGAAGGGTCACATTAAGGTCAGGTTGAAGGGTAAGAAAGAGGGTGGGAATATTAGGATTAGAGGGATTCTCATCAGAGACTAGAAGATTAAATGAAGAGGGAAAGTAATGAAGAGAGGCACCTGAACCCTCAGAGCGTTCTGAAATAGGGACAAACATGTTGGGATGGCTTAGACGTTGAAGACACTGCTGGATATCTGAGAGACTGACAAAATAAAGAGGACCAGTTGCGAACAGGTGGCTGTGTCCTTGTTAATATCAGGCAGATTAAGAGGCTTCTAATGCAAGAGGCTGCTGTGTAGGCTATACAGTGTGCTGTAAATGTTCACCCATGGAGCAAGTACAAAACTAAGGGCTGAGGAGGCTGATGAAAAGATTGGAGTCTACTGACTCATGCATATATGCCATGACATGTCTATTATAGATTATTAAATACATTTAAAGTACATTAAATCCTAATGAACTCTGTGTGCATACTCTCAGAACAACATAAATGTGTTGTCTCCTTTTCAGAGCAAAGCCAGGTTGATCAAAAACACAAGGGACTAATGTTTGAAAGGCAGGCCAAAGAAACGCTAGTGTATTTTTCAAAGGGATGCATGTGTGCATAAGGAGGCAGGAAACACAGACAGAGCTGCAAGAGTAAGATCGGAGAGTCCATCACCCACCTGAGGTTTATCTGAAGAGCGGAGGCAGCGGAGGGCCCCTGTGTTTCCTGCAGCTCAGTCCGGAGAGGCTCAATGTGCAGAGTGAGAGCAGACTGAAGAACAGAGATGGGATCAGAGAGATGGGGACACTGCTTTGGGATTAGCCTCTCGCTGAGCAACAGACAGAAAATCCTCTTTCTACTGTCAGTCAGCATGTCTGCCTGCCTCTTCACACACGCACTCACACACATGCATGCTCACACATACACATAAATACAAAGTCACTGTAGGCTTTTATCATTTTCTCTCGTGTGCTCTTCTTTTCCCTCATAAAACATCTTGAGATTATTTGTTCCTAAGTCAGTTTTAGCTGCAGCACCACCTGCGGTAACTTCTGACACCTTTGACAAATCAGTAAAGTTACCGCCCACAGTGATCAGTGGCATCTTAAATATAGTGAGCAGATAAGGGATTATGAGGTCAGGTGTTCTGTGACACTTCAGCTGGAGGTTTCACACTAATATTCAGTATTGTGGCTCAAGAAGAAGGCACCAAAAAATTTTTAACTCTGTTTAACTGTCCCTTCACCAGCTTTACTTAAGTATGAGTGTATTGTATGTGACACACACTTATATGACTGTATAGACTGACCAAAAAGTGTCAGTGTTGCCTTATCTGTCTACATGAATATAAACCCCACTGACAATATATCAGACTCTTCAAAATGTTCCAATGTCTTGTGTGTTTTGTATCACTAAGTGTAAAGTCCAGTTTCAGCACTGACGTGTGTGTGGACAAAAGCAAAGTTTCCCAAGGAGGCACAACAGAACACAAACATGTGGAGAGTAGCCCAACACATATACTCTAAAGTAACATTTTATTATTCAGCTTTTTAGACTACATGTTCATCATCATTACCTACACATTTTGTCTGTTAATTTAGATACCCTCTCCTTGTTTTTTCCCCAGAATTTTAAGTCCAGTATGATTTATTGCCACAGAGCCCATGAGTTGCTGTCTTTGACTGCAAAGGGCTGAGATGTCACACACACAGTGTTGTGGCAAACTTCAACTAGCTATCCATCTGTCCGTCCGTCAGAAACAGGAGTCGTGTTGGTTGATCTGCTATAAAACTCCCACTGAGAAACAAATGCTTGCAACGTACAACTGCCACCCTTTAGCTTTCTGCCCTTCTGCTTGTCACATCTCATGAAGAACATTTGGAATGATGACTTTATCACCTTGCAGACACTTGCTGAACTTGTCTAAAATTCACACTTTTGTCTTTCACTATCTCTGTGTCTGTCTGGCCTGTCTCACTCTCGTTCTCTGCCTTTCCTTCACTCTGACATTATTTACTGCAACAAACAAATATCAACACCAGCTGTTGCTTTAACTGATACTGAAACTGGATTCAAGGGTTTTCTTTTTCTATTTACACCTCACTTTGAAATTATAGCTCGTAGATATTAAAGAAGTGAACACTGAGGGTTTTTTTTTCTTTTTCTTTTTTTTTTGTACACATTTTGCACGTTTAACTTGTAAGACTGAGATAATCTAGTAAAACAAGAGGAGGATCAAATTGGGTCATGTATACAGGTCATGCCTTAACTGACACGAACAGTGGTGATGCTGGTCATGACCACAGAGTGGCAGTATGCCCACAGTGCCGGCTCACACTACATGACAATAAG
This sequence comes from Cephalopholis sonnerati, assembly GCA_019142605.1. Taxonomy (NCBI): domain Eukaryota; kingdom Metazoa; phylum Chordata; class Actinopteri; order Perciformes; family Serranidae; genus Cephalopholis; species Cephalopholis sonnerati. The sequence continues at coordinate 29,598,191 of JAGQAX010000007.1, forward strand.
TGCTGAGGCTTGTAACTTCAAGACAGAAGTTATCAAAACTCTTCTGCAGTACTTGAACAAGACTGTTGAAGAGAATGTAGAGACTCTGTCTGATAACCTCTCTTAAAATGATCATTTGTATTTCAATTACGCACACTGTGTTACGAGGTCGTAATTAAATTATTTATTGGAGGGAACACATCCCAGATTTTTGTGTCAAGATGCTTTTAAATGGTCCCTTAGCTGTAAAGTTTCTTATATAACGTTATAAAATGTAGTAGCTGTAAAATGTATCACCAAAATAGCATCAAAGAAGGTATAGTATGTCATAAAAAAAAAAAAAATTACACAGTAGAATGTCACAAAAAAAAGTCTATTTGTAATGTCATAAAAATGTCATAAAAAGTCATGGTAAAGTATCTTATAAAGACTTATATTATAGTATGTCATAAAAGTGTATATTACATTTTGTCATAAAAATGTCATTAAAATAGTCATATTATAGTATATATATTACAGTATATATAAAATGTGTATCATAATATGTCACAAAACTGTCTTAAAATGTCATGGAATACTGTAATATGTTATAAAAAGACATAATGAAATTTGTCATAAAAATGTAATAACAAATGTAACAGAATAGTATGTCACAGAAATCTCTTTTATGTTATAAAATATCAAAAAAAAAAGTGTTGGCATAGTATATCATAAAAAAATGTCAATTAATTAATGTCACATACATTTAAATAAAAGGTCATTGTATTAAATGTTATATGAAAGTCATAGTATACTATCTTCTACAACGTCAAAGAAGAATATGTCAGAAAAATAGTCATACTGATGTTGTTGTTGTTGTTGTTATAAATATGTCATGAAGAAAGTAATAAAAAATTATATTATTGTATTGTATAAAAAGTCATAGTATATTATGTCATAAAATGTAAGAAACAAGCTTAGTACAGTATGTTATAAAATGTGATTAAAAAATATTCATAGTATAGTATGTCATGAAATCTGATTAAAGAAAATATAATATAGTATGACATCAAAATGTGATAAAAAGTCGTAGTATAATTTTTCAGAAAATGTGATTAAAAAAAAGTCATAGTATAGTATGTTGTCAAAAATAATGAAAAAAAGTCATAGTATAGTATGTTGTCAAAAATCATGAAAAAAGTCAAAGTATAGTATGTTGTCAAAAATAATGAAAAAAAGTCATAGTATAGTATGTCGTCAAAAATCATGAAAAAATGTCAAAGTATAGTATGTCGTCAAAAACCATGAAAAAATGTCAAAGTATAGTATGTCGTCAAAAATCATGAAAAAATGTCATAGTATAGTATATTGTAAAAAAAAATGTCATAGTATAGTATGACTTCAAAAATCATGAAAAAAGTCATCGTATGGTATGTTGTCAAAAATCATGAAAAAAGTCATAGTATAGTATGTCTTCAAAAATCATGAAAAAATGTCATAGTATAGTATGTCTTCAAAAATCATGAAAAAAGTCATGGTATAGTATGTCTTCAAAAATCATGAAAAAATGTCATAGTATAGTATGTCTTCAAAAACCATGAAAAAATGTCATAGTATAGTATGTCTTCAAAAATTATGAAAAAATGTCATAGTATAGTATGTCGTCAAAAATCATGAAAAAATGTCATAGTATACCATGTTATCTAAAATCATGAAAAAATGTCATAGTATAGCATGTTGTCTAAAATCATGAAAAAATGTCATATTATAGCATGTTGTCAAAAATCATGAAAAAATGTCATAGTATACCATGTTGTCTAAAATCATGAAAAAATGTCATAGTATAGCATGTTGTCTAAAATCATGAAAAAATGTCATAGTATAGTATGTCTTCAAAAATCATGAAAAAATGTCATAGTATAGTATGTCTTCAAAAATCATGAAAAAAGTCATCGTATGGTATGTTGTCAAAAATCATGAAAAAAGTCATAGTATAGTATGTCTTCAAAAATCATGAAAAAATGTCATAGTATAGTATGTCTTCAAAAATCATGAAAAAAGTCATGGTATAGTATGTCTTCAAAAATCATGAAAAAATGTCATAGTATAGTATGTCTTCAAAAACCATGAAAAAATGTCATAGTATAGTATGTCTTCAAAAATTATGAAAAAATGTCATAGTATAGTATGTCGTCAAAAAACATGAAAAAATGTCATAGTATAGCATGTTGTCTAAAATCATGAAAAAATGTCATAGTATAGCATGTCGTCTAAAATCATGAAAAAATGTCATAGTATAGTATGTCTTCAAAAATCATGAAAAAATGTCATAGTATAGTATGTCTTCAAAAATCATGAAAAACAGTCATAGTATAATATGTCATAAAAAAAATCATGAAAAAAAAGTCATAGTATAGTATGTCGTCAAAAATCATGAAAAAAGGTCATAGTATAGTATGTCTTCAAAAATCATGAAAGAAGGTCATAGTATAGTATGTCTTCAAAAATCATGAAATAAGGTCATAGTATAGTATGTCTTCAAAAATCATGAAAAAAGGTCATAGTATAGTATGTCTTCAAAAATCATGAAAAAACGTCAAAGTATAGTATGTCTTCAAAAATCATGAAAAAAGGTCATAGTATAGTATGTTGTCAAAAATCATGAAAAAAAGTCATAGTATAGTATGTCGTCAAAAATCATGAAAAAAAGTCAAAGTATAGTATGTCTTCAAAAATCATGAAAAAAAGTCAAAGTATAGTATGTCTTCAAAAATCATGAAAAAAGGTCATAGTATAGTATGTTGTCAAAAATCATGAAAAAAAGTCATAGTATAGTATGTCGTCAAAAATCATGAAAAAAAGTCATCGTATAGTATTTCGTCAAAGATCATGAAAAAAAGTCATAGTATAGTATGTCTTCAAAAATCATGAAAAAATGTCATAGTATAGTATTTCTTCAAAAAACATGAAAAAAAGTCATAGTATAGTATGTCGTCAAAAATCATGAAAAAATGTCATAGTATAGTATGTTGTCAAAAATCATCAAAAAAGTCATAGTATAGTATGTTGTCTAAAATCATGAAAAAAAGTCATAGTATAGTATGTTGTCAAAAATCATCAAAAAAGTCATAGTATAGTATGTTGTCAAAAATCATCAAAAAAGTCATATTATAGTATGTTGTCTAAAATCATGAAAAAAATTTCAGTGTAATATGTCATAAAAAAATCATGAAAAAAAGTCATAGTATAGTATGTCGTCAAGAATCATGAAAAAAAGTCATGGTATAGTATGTCGTCTAAAATCATGAAAAAATATCATAGTATAGTATGTTGTCAAAAATCATCAAAAAAGTCATAGTATAGTATGTTGTCTAAAATCATGAAAAAAAGTCATAGTATAGTATGTCTTCAAAAACATGAAAAAAAGTCATAGTATAGTATGTCTTCAAAAATCATGAAAAAAAGTCATAGTATAGTATGTTGTCTAAAATCATGAAAAAAAGTCATAGTATAGGATGTTGTCTAAAATCATAAAAAAATGTCGTGGTATAGTATGTCTTCAAAAATCATGAAAAAAAGTCATAGTATAGTATGTTGTCTAAAATCATGAAAAAAAGTCATAGTATAGTGCGTTGTCTAGAATCATAAAAAAGAAGTCATAGTATAGTATGTCATCAAAAATCATGAAAAAAAGTCATAGTATAGTATGTTGTCTAAAATCATGAAAAAAAGTCATAGTATAGTATGTCTTCAAAAAACCTTGAAAAAAGTCATAGTATAGTATGTCGTCAAAAATCATGAAAAAAAGTCATAGTATAGTATGTCGTCTAAGATCATGAAAAAAAGTCATAGTATAGTATGTCATCAAAAATCATGAAAAAAAGTCACAGTATAGTATGTCGTCAAAAATAATAAAAAAAAGTCATAGTATAGTATGTCGTCAAAATCATGAAAAAAAGTCATAGTATAGTATGTCGTCAAAAATCATGAAGAAAAGTCATAGTATAGTATGTCGTCAAAAATCATGAAAAAAGTCATAGTATAGTATGTTGTCAAAAATCATGAAAAAAGGTCATAGTAAAGTATGTTGTCTAAAATCATGAAAAAAGTCATAGTATAGTATGTTGTCTAAAATCATGAAAAAAGTCATAGTATAGTATGTCGTCAAAAATCATGAAAAAAGTCATAGTATAGTATGTCGTCAAAAATCATGAAAAAAGTCATAGTATAGTATGTCGTCTAAAATCATGAAAAAAAGTCATAGTATAGTATGTCGTCTAAAATCATGAAAAAAAGTCATAGTATAGTATGTCTTCAAAAACCATGAAAAAATGTCATAGTATAGTATGTCTTCAAAAATTATGAAAAAATGTCATAGTATAGTATGTCGTCAAAAATCATGAAAAAATGTCATAGTATACCATGTTATCTAAAATCATGAAAAAATGTCATAGTATAGCATGTTGTCTAAAATCATGAAAAAATGTCATATTATAGCATGTTGTCAAAAATCATGAAAAAATGTCATAGTATACCATGTTGTCTAAAATCATGAAAAAATGTCATAGTATAGCATGTTGTCTAAAATCATGAAAAAATGTCATAGTATAGTATGTCTTCAAAAATCATGAAAAAAGTCATCGTATGGTATGTTGTCAAAAATCATGAAAAAAGTCATAGTATAGTATGTCTTCAAAAATCATGAAAAAATGTCATAGTATAGTATGTCTTCAAAAATCATGAAAAAAGTCATGGTATAGTATGTCTTCAAAAATCATGAAAAAATGTCATAGTATAGTATGTCTTCAAAAACCATGAAAAAATGTCATAGTATAGTATGTCTTCAAAAATTATGAAAAAATGTCATAGTATAGCATGTTGTCTAAAATCATGAAAAAATGTCATAGTATAGCATGTCGTCTAAAATCATGAAAAAATGTCATAGTATAGTATGTCTTCAAAAATCATGAAAAAATGTCATAGTATAGTATGTCTTCAAAAATCATGAAAAACAGTCATAGTATAATATGTCATAAAAAAAATCATGAAAAAAAAGTCATAGTATAGTATGTCGTCAAAAATCATGAAAAAAGGTCATAGTATAGTATGTCTTCAAAAATCATGAAAGAAGGTCATAGTATAGTATGTCTTCAAAAATCATGAAATAAGGTCATAGTATAGTATGTCTTCAAAAATCATGAAAAAAGGTCATAGTATAGTATGTCTTCAAAAATCATGAAAAAACGTCAAAGTATAGTATGTCTTCAAAAATCATGAAAAAAGGTCATAGTATAGTATGTTGTCAAAAATCATGAAAAAAAGTCATAGTATAGTATGTCGTCAAAAATCATGAAAAAAAGTCAAAGTATAGTATGTCTTCAAAAATCATGAAAAAAAGTCAAAGTATAGTATGTCTTCAAAAATCATGAAAAAAGGTCATAGTATAGTATGTTGTCAAAAATCATGAAAAAAAGTCATAGTATAGTATGTCGTCAAAAATCATGAAAAAAAGTCATCGTATAGTATTTCGTCAAAGATCATGAAAAAAAGTCATAGTATAGTATATTGTCAAAAATCATGAAAAAAAGTCATAGTATAGTATGTCTTCAAAAATCATGAAAAAATGTCATAGTATAGTATTTCTTCAAAAAACATGAAAAAAAGTCATAGTATAGTATGTCGTCAAAAATCATGAAAAAATGTCATAGTATAGTATGTCGTCAAAAATCATGAAAAAATATCATAGTATAGTATGTTGTCAAAAATCATCAAAAAAGTCATAGTATAGTATGTTGTCTAAAATCATGAAAAAAAGTCATAGTATAGTATGTTGTCAAAAATCATCAAAAAAGTCATAGTATAGTATGTTGTCAAAAATCATCAAAAAAGTCATATTATAGTATGTTGTCTAAAATCATGAAAAAAATTTCAGTGTAATATGTCATAAAAAAATCATGAAAAAAAGTCATAGTATAGTATGTCGTCAAGAATCATGAAAAAAAGTCATGGTATAGTATGTCGTCTAAAATCATGAAAAAATATCATAGTATAGTATGTTGTCAAAAATCATCAAAAAAGTCATAGTATAGTATGTTGTCTAAAATCATGAAAAAAAGTCATAGTATAGTATGTCTTCAAAAACATGAAAAAAAGTCATAGTATAGTATGTCTTCAAAAATCATGAAAAAAAGTCATAGTATAGTATGTTGTCTAAAATCATGAAAAAAAGTCATAGTATAGGATGTTGTCTAAAATCATAAAAAAATGTCGTGGTATAGTATGTCTTCAAAAATCATGAAAAAAAGTCATAGTATAGTATGTTGTCTAAAATCATGAAAAAAAGTCATAGTATAGTGCGTTGTCTAGAATCATAAAAAAGAAGTCATAGTATAGAATGTCATCAAAAATCATGAAAAAAAGTCATAGTATAGTATGTTGTCTAAAATCATGAAAAAAAGTCATAGTATAGTATGTCTTCAAAAAACCTTGAAAAAATTTCATAGTATAGTATGTCGTCAAAAATCATGAAAAAAGTCATAGTATAGTATGTTGTCAAAAATCATGAAAAAAGGTCATAGTAAAGTATGTTGTCTAAAATCATGAAAAAAGTCATAGTATAGTATGTTGTCTAAAATCATGAAAAAAGTCATAGTATAGTATGTCGTCAAAAATCATGAAAAAAGTCATAGTATAGTATGTCGTCAAAAATCATGAAAAAAGTCATAGTATAGTATGTCGTCTAAAATCATGAAAAAAAGTCATAGTATAGTATGTCGTCAAAAATCATGAAAAAAAGTCATAGTATAGTATGTCGTCAAAAATCATGAAAAAATGTCATAGTATAGTATGTCGTCAAAAATCATGAAAAAAAGTCATATTATAGTATGTTGTCTAAAATCATGAAAAAAATTTCAGTGTAATATGTCATAAAAAAATCATGAAAAAAAGTCATGGTATAGTATGTCTTCAAAAATCATGAAAAAAAGTCATAGTATAGTATGTCGTCAAGAATCATGAAAAAAAGTCATGGTATAGTATGTCGTCTAAAATCATGAAAAAATATCATAGTATAGTATGTTGTCAAAAATCATCAAAAAAGTCATAGTATAGTATGTTGTCTAAAATCATGAAAAAAAGTCATAGTATAGTATGTCCTCAAGAATCATGAAAAAAAGTCATAGTATAGTATGTCGTCTAAAATCATGAAAAAATATCATAGTATAGTATGTCGTCTAAAATCATGAAAAAAAATCATAGTATAGTATGTCTTCAAGAATCATGAAAAAAAGTCATAGTATAGTATGTTGTCTAAAATCATGAAAAAAAGTCATGGTATAGTATGTCTTCAACGATCATGAAAAAAAGTCATAGTATAGTATGTTGTCAAAAATCATGAAAAAAAGCTATAGTATAGTATCTTTTCAAAAATCATGAAAAAAGGTCATAGTATAGTATGTTGTCTAAAATCATAAAAAAAATGTAGTATAGTATGTTGTCAAAAATCATGAAAAAAATGTCATAGTATAGTATGTTTTCAAAAAACCTTGAAAAAATTTCATAGTATAGTATGTCTTCAAAAACATGAAAAAAAGTCATAGTATAGTATGTCGTCAAGAATCATGAAAAAAAGTCATAGTATAGTATGTCGTCTAAAATCATGAAAAAATATCATAGTATAGTATGTTGTCAAAAATCATCAAAAAAGTCATAGTATAGTATGTCGTCTAAAATCATGAAAAAAAATCATAGTATAGTATGTCTTCAAGAATCATGAAAAAAAGTCATAGTATAGTATGTTGTCTAAAATCATGAAAAAAAGTCATGGTATAGTATGTCTTCAACGATCATGAAAAAAAGTCATAGTATAGTATGTTGTCAAAAATCATGAAAAAATGCTATAGTATAGTATGTCTTCAAAAATCATGAAAAAAAGTCATAGTATAGTATGTTGTCTAAAATCATGAAAAAAAGTCATAGTATAGTATGTTGTCAAAAATCATGAAAAAAATGTCATAGTATAGTATGTTTTCAAAAAACCTTGAAAAAATTTCATAGTATAGTATGTCTTCAAAAACATGAAAAAAAGTCATAGTATAGTATGTTGTCTAAAATCATGAAAAAAAGTCATAGTATAGTATGTTGTCTAAAATCATGAAAAAAAGTCATAGTATAGGATGTTGTCTAAAATCATAAAAAAATGTCGTGGTATAGTATGTCTTCAAAAATCATGAAAAAAAGTCATAGTATAGTATGTTGTCTAAAATCATGAAAAAAAGTCATAGTATAGTGCGTTGTGTAGAATCATAAAAAAGAAGTCATAGTATAGTATGTCTTCAAAAATCAGGAAAAAATTTCATAGTATAGTATGTCTTCAAAAATCATGAAAAAAGGTGATAGTATAGTATTTTGTCAAAAATCATGAAAAAAGTTTATAGTATAGTATGTCATCAAAAATCGTGAAAAAAAGTCATAGTATAGTATGTTGTCTAAAATCATGAAAAAAAGTCATAGTATAGTATGTCTTCAAAAAACCTTGAAAAAATTTCATAGTATAGTATGTCGTCAAAAATCATGAAAAAATTCATAGTATAGTATGTTGTCAAAAATCATGAAAAAAGGTCATAGTAAAGTATGTTGTCTAAAATCATGAAAAAAGTCATAGTATAGTATGTTGTCTAAAATCATGAAAAAAGTCATAGTATAGTATGTCGTCAAAAATCATGAAAATAAGTGATAGTATAGTATGTCGTCAAAAATCATGAAAAAAGTCATAGTATAGTATGTCGTCAAAAATCATGAAAAAAGTCATAGTATAGTATGTCGTCAAAAATCATGAAAAAAAGTCATAGTATAGTATGTCGTCTAAGATCATGAAAAAAAGTCATAGTATAGTATGTCATCAAAAATCATGAAAAAAAGTCACAGTATAGTATGTCGTCAAAAATAATAAAAAAAAGTCATAGTATAGTATGTCGTCAAAATCATGAAAAAAAGTCATAGTATAGTATGTCGTCAAAAATCATGAAGAAAAGTCATAGTATAGGATGTCGTCAAAAATCATGAAAAAAGTCATAGTATAGTATGTCGTCAAAAATCATGAACAAAAGTCATAGTATAGGATGTCGTCAAAAATCATGAAAAAAGTCATAGTATAGTGTGTTGTCTAAAATCATGAAAAAAAAAGTCACGATATAGTATGTCTTCAAAAATCATGAAAAAAGTTCACAGTATAGTATGTTGTCAAAAATCAGGAAAAATGTCATAGTATAGTATGTCGTCAAAAATCATGAAAAATATCATAGTATAGTATGTCGTCAAAAATAATAAAAAAAAGAAATAGTATAGTAGGTCGTCAACAATCATAAAAAAATATCACAGTATAGTATGTCGTCTAAAATCATGAAAAAAAGTCATAGTATAGTAGGTCGTCAAAAATAATAAAAAAAAGTCATAGTATAGTATGTCGTCTAAAATCATGAAAAAAAGTCATAGTATAGTATGTCGTCAAAAATAATAAAAAAAAGTCATAGTATAGTATGTCGTCAAAAATCATGAAAAAAAGTCATAGTATAGGATATCGTCAAAAATCATGAAAAATGTCATAGTATAGTATGTTGTCTAAAATCATGAAAAAAGGTGATGGTATAGTATGTCGTCAAAAATCATGAAAAAATATCATAGTATAGTATGTCGTCTAAAATCATGAAAAAAGTCATAGTATAGTATGTCGTCAAAAATCATGAAAAAAAGTCATAGTATAGTATGTCTTCAAAAATCATGAAAAAAGGTCATAGTATATTATGTTGTCTAAAATCATGGAAAAAAGTCATAGTATAGTATGTCGTCAAAAATCGCGAAAAAAGTCATAGTATAGTATGTCTTCAAAAATCATGAAAAAAGGTGATAGTATAGTATGTTGTCAAAAATCATGAAAAAAGTCATAGTATAGTATGTCGTCAAAAATCATGAAAAAATATCATAGTATAGTATGTCGTCTAAAATCATGAAAAAAAGTCATAGTATAGTATGTCGTCAAAAATCATGAAAAAAAGTCATAGTATAGTATGTCGTCAAAAATCATGAAAAAAAGTCATAGTATAGTATGTCGTCAAAAATCATGTAAAGATATCATAGTATAGTATATCGTCTAAAATCATAAAAAAAAGTCATAGTATAGGATGTCGTCAAAAATCATGAAAAATGTCATAGTATAGTATGTCGTCAAAAATCATGAAAAAATATCATAGTATACTATGTCTTCAAAAATCATGAAAAATGTCATAGTATAGTATGTCGTCAAAAATCATGAAAAAAAGTCATAGTATAGTATGTCGTCTAAAATCATGAAAAAAAGTAATAGTGTAGGATGTCGTCAAAAATCATGAAAAATGTCACAGTATAGTATGTCTTCAAAAATCATGAAAAAATATCATAGTATAGTATGTCTTCAAAAATCATGAAAAAAAGTCATAGTATAGTATGTCGTCTAAAATCATGAAAAAATATCATAGTATAGTATGTCGTCAAAAATCAGGAAAAAAAGTCATAGTATAGTATGTCTTCAAAAATCATGAAAAAAGGTCATAGTATATTATGTTGTCTAAAATCATGAAAAAAAGTCATAGTATAGTATGTCGTCAAAAATCGCGAAAAAAGTCATAGTATAGTATGTCTTCAAAAATCATGAAAAAAGGTGATAGTATAGTATGTTGTCAAAAATCATGAAAAAAGTCATAGTATAGTATGTCGTCAAAAATCATGAAAAAATATCATAGTATAGTATGTCGTCTAAAATCATGAAAAAAAGTCATAGTATAATATGTCGTCAAAAATCATGAAAAAAAGTCATAGTATAGTATGTCGTCAAAAATCATGAAAAAAAGTCATAGTATAGTATGTCGTCAAAAATCATGTAAAGATATCATAGTATAGTATATCGTCTAAAATCATAAAAAAAAGTCATAGTATAGGATGTCGTCAAAAATCATGAAAAATGTCATAGTATAGTATGTCGTCAAAAATCATGTAAAAATATCATAGTATACTATGTCGTCAAAAATCATGAAAAATGTCATAGTATAGTATGTCGTCAAAAATCATGAAAAAAAGTCATAGTATAGTATGTCGTCTAAAATCATGAAAAAAAGTAATAGTATAGGATGTCGTCAAAAATCATGAAAAATGTCACAGTATAGTATGTCTTCAAAAATCATGAAAAAATATCATAGTATAGTATGTCTTCAAAAATCATGAAAAAAAGTCATAGTATCGTATGTCGTCTAAAATCATGAAAAAATATCATAGTATAGTATGTCGTCAAAAATCATGAAAAAGTATCATAGTATAGTATGTCGTCTAAAATCATGAAATAAAGTCATAGTATAGTATGTCGTCAAAAATCATGAAAAAAAGTCATAGAATAGGATGTCGTCAAAAATCATGAAAAAAGTCACGGTATAGTATGTCTTCAAAAATCATGAAAAAAGGTCACAGTATAGTATGTTGTCAAAAATCATGAAAAAAGTCATAGTATAGTATGTTGTCTAAAATCATGAAAAAAAGTCATAGTATAGTATGTCTTCAAAAATCATGAAAAAAGGTCATAGTATAGTATGTCTTCCAAAATCATGAAAAAAGGTCATAGTATAGCATGTCTTCAAAAATCACGAAAAAAGTCATAGTATAGTATGTCTTCAAAAATCACGAAAAAAGTCATAGCATAGTATGTCTTCAAAAATCATGAAAAAAGGTGATAGCATAGTATGTTGTCAAAAATCATGAAAAAAAATTATAGTATAGTATGTCGTCTAAAATCATGAAAAAAAGTCATAGTATAGTATGTCGTCAAAAATCATGAAAAAAAGTCATAGTATAGTATGTCGTCAAAAATCATGAAAAAATATTATAGTATAGTATGTCGTCAAAAATCATGAAAAATGTCATAGTATAGTGTGTTGTCTAAAATCATGAAAAAAAGTCACGGTATAGTATGTCTTCAAAAATCACGAAAAAAGTCATAGTGTCGTATGTCTTCAAAAATCATGAAAAAAAGTCATAGTATAGTATGTCTTCCAAAATCATGAAAAAAGGTCATAGTATAGCATGTCTTCAAAAATCACGAAAAAAGTCATAGTATAGTATGTCTTCAAAAATCATGAAAAAAGGTGATAGTATATTATGTTGTCTAAAATCATGAAAAAAAGTCATAGTATAGTATGTCGTCAAAAATCGCGAAAAAAGTCATAGTATAGTATGTCTTCAAAAATCATGAAAAAAGGTGATAGTATAGTATGTTGTCAAAAATCATGAAAAAAGTCATAGTATAGTATGTCGTCAAAAATCATGAAAAAAGTCATAGTATAGTATGTCTTCAAAAATCATGAAAAAAGGTGATAGTATAGTATGTTGTCAAAAATCATGAAAAAAGTCATAGTATAATATGTCGTCAAAAATCATGAAAAAAGTCATAGTATAGTATGTCGTCAAAAATCATGAAAAAAGGTCATAGTATAGTATGTCGTCAAAAATCATGAAAAAATATCATAGTATAGTATGTCGTCTAAAATCATGAAAAAACTCATAGTATAGTATGTCGTCAAAAATCATGAAAAAAAGTCATAGTATAGTATGTCGTCAAAAATCATGAAAAAATATCATAGTATAGTATGTCGTCTAAAATCATGAAAAAAAGTCATAGTATAGGATGTCGTCAAAAATCATGAAAAATGTCATAGTATAGTTTGTCTTCAAAAATCATGAAAAAATATCTTAGTATAGTATGTCTTCAAAAATCATGAAAAAAAGTCATAGTATAGTATGTCGTCAAAAATCATGAAAAAATGTCATAGTATAGCATGTTGTCTAAAATCATGAAAAAATGTCATAGTATAGCATGTTGTCTAAAATCATGAAAAAATGTCATAGTATAGTATGTCTTCAAAAATCATGAAAAAATGTCATAGTATAGAATGTCTTCAAAAATCATGAAAAACAGTCATAGTATAATATGTCATAAAAAAAATCATGAAAAAAAAGTCATAGTATAGTATGTTGTCAAAAATCATGAAAAAAGGTCATAGTATAGTATGTCTTCAAAAATCATGAAAGAAGGTCATAGTTTAGTATGTTGTCAAAAATCATGAAAAAAAGACAGTATAGTATGTCGTGAAAAATCATGAAAAAATGTCATAGTATAGTATGTCTTCAAAAATCATGAAATAAGGTCATAGTATAGTATGTCTTCAAAAATCATGAAAAAACGTCATAGTATAGTATGTCTTCAAAAATCATGAAAAAAAGTCAAAGTATAGTATGTCTTCAAAAATCATGAAAAAAAGTCATAGTATAGTATGTTGTCAAAAATCATGAAAAAAAGTCATAGTATAGAATGTCGTCAAAAATCATGAAAAAAAGTCATCGTATAGTATTTCGTCAAAGATCATGAAAAAAAGTCATAGTATAGTATGTCTTCAAAAATCATGAAAAAATGTCATAGTATAGTATTTCTTCAAAAAACATGAAAAAAAGTCATAGTATAGTATGTCGTCAAAAATCATGAAAAAATGTCATAGTATAGTATGTCGTCAAAAATCATGAAAAAAAGTCATATTATAGTATGTTGTCTAAAATCATGAAAAAAATTTCAGTGTAATATGTCATAAAAAAATCATGAAAAAAAGTCATAGTATAGTATGTCGTCAAGAATCATGAAAAAAGTCATGGTATAGTATGTCGTCTAAAATCAAGAAAAAATATCATAGTATAGTATGTTGTCAAAAATCATCAAAAAAGTCATAGTATAGTATGTTGTCAAAAATCATGAAAAAAAGTCATAGTATAGTATGTCTTCAAAAACATGAAAAAAAGTCATAGTATAGTATGTCTTCAAAAATCATGAAAAAAAGTCATAGCATAGGATGTTGTCCAAAATCATAAAAAAATGTCGTGGTATAGTATGTCTTCAAAAATCATGAAAAAAAGTCATAGTATAGTATGTTGTCTAAAATCATGAAAAAAAGTCATAGTATAGTGCGTTGTCTAGAATCATAAAAAAGAAGTCATAGTATAGTATGTCTTAAAAAATCAGGAAAAAATTTCATAGTATAGTATGTCTTCAAAAATCATGAAAAAAAGTCATAGTATAGTATGTTGTCTAAAATCATGAAAAAAAGTCATAGTATAGTGCGTTGTCTAGAATCATAAAAAAGAAGTCATAGTATAGTATGTCTTAAAAAATCAGGAAAAAATTTCATAGTATAGTATGTCTTCAAAAATCATGAAAAAAGTTTATAGTATAGTATGTTGTCAAAAATCATGAAAAAAGTCATAGTATAGTACGTCGTCAAAAATCATGAAAAAAAGTCATAGTATAGTATGTCATCAAAAATCATGAAAAAAAGTCATAGTATAGTATGTTGTCTAAAATCATGAAAAAAAGTCATAGTATAGTATGTCTTCAAAAATCATGAAAAAAGTCATAGTATAGTATGTTGTCAAAAATCATGAAATAAGGTCATAGTAAAGTATGTTGTCTAAAATGATGAAAAAAGTCATAGTATAGTATGTTGTCTAAAATCATGAAAAAAGTCATAGTATAGTATGTCGTCAAAAATCATGAAAATAAGTCATAGTATAGTATGTCGTCAAAAATCATGAAAAAAGTCATAGTATAGCATGTCGTCTAAAATCATGAAAAAAAGTCATAGTATAGTATGTCGTCTAAAATCATGAAAAAAAGTCATAGTATAGTATGTCGTCAAAAATCATGAAAAACAGTCATAGTATAGTATGTCGTCAAAAATCATGAAAAAAAGTCATATTATAGTATGTTGTCTAAAATCATGAAAAAAATTTCAGTGTAATATGTCATAAAAAAATCATGAAAAAAAGTCATGGTATAGTATGTCTTCAAAAATCATGAAAAAAAGTCATAGTATAGTATGTCGTCAAGAATCATGAAAAAAAGTCATGGTATAGTATGTCGTCTAAAATCATGAAAAAATATCATAGTATAGTATGTTGTCAAAAATCATCAAAAAAGTCATAGTATAGTATGTTGTCTAAAATCATGAAAAAAAGTCATAGTATAGTATGTCGTCAAAAATCATGAAAAAAAGTCATAGTATAGTATGTCGTCTAAAATCATGAAAAAATATCATAGTATAGTATGTTGTCAAAAATCATCAAAAAAGTCATAGTATAGTATGTCGTCTAAAATCATGAAAAAAAATCATAGTATAGTATGTCTTCAAGAATCATGAAAAAAAGTCATAGTATAGTATGTTGTCTAAAATCATGAAAAAAAGTCATGGTATAGTATGTCTTCAACGATCATGAAAAAAAGTCTTAGTATAGTATGTTGTCAAAAATCATGAAAAAAAGCTATAGTATAGTATCTTTTCAAAAATCATGAAAAAAGGTCATAGTATAGTATGTTGTCTAAAATCATAAAAAAAATGTAGTATAGTATGTCTTCAAAAATCATGAAAAAAAGTCATAGTATAGTATGTTGTCTAAAATCATGAAAAAAAGTCATAGTATAGTATGTTGTCAAAAATCATGAAAAAAATGTCATAGTATAGTATGTTTTCAAAAAACCTTGAAAAAATTTCATAGTATAGTATGTCTTCAAAAACATGAAAAAAAGTCATAGTATAGTATGTCTTCAAAAATCATGAAAAAAAGTCATAGTATAGTATGTTGTCTAAAATCATGAAAAAAAGTCATAGTATAGGATGTTGTCTAAAATCATAAAAAAATGTCGTGGTATAGTATGTCTTCAAAAATCATGAAAAAAAGTCATAGTATAGTATGTTGTCTAAAATCATGAAAAAAAGTCATAGTATAGTGCGTTGTCTAGAATCATAAAAAAGAAGTCATAGTATAGTATGTCTTCAAAAATCAGGAAAAAATTTCATAGTATAGTATGTCGTCTAAAATCATGAAAAAAGTTTATAGTATAGTATGTTGTCAAAAATCATGAAAAAAGTCATAGTATAGTACGTCGTCAAAAATCATGAAAAAAAGTGATAGTATAGTATGTCATCAAAAATCATGAAAAAAAGTCATAGTATAGTATGTTGTCTAAAATCATGAAAAAAAGTCATAGTATAGTATGTCTTCAAAAAACCTTGAAAAAATTTCATGGTATAGTATGTCGTCAAAAATCATGAAAAAATTCATAGTATAGTATGTTGTCAAAAATCATGAAAAAAGGTCATAGTAAAGTATGTTGTCTAAAATCATGAAAAAAGTCATAGTATAGTATGTTGTCTAAAATCATGAAAAAAGTCATAGTATAGTATGTCGTCAAAAATCATGAAAAAAGTCATAGTATAGTATGTCGTCAAAAATCATGAAAAAAGTCATAGTATAGTATGTCGTCTAAAATCATGAAAAAAAGTCATAGTATAGTATGTCGTCTAAAATCATGAAAAAAAGTCATAGTATAGTATGTGATCAAAAATCATGAAAAAAAGTCACAGTATAGTATGTCGTCAAAAATAATAAAAAAAAGTCATTGTATAGTATGTCGTCAAAATCATGAAAAAAAGTCATAGTATAGTATGTCGTCAAAAATCATGAAGAAAAGTCATAGTATAGTATGTCGTCAAAAATAATAAAAAAAAGTCATAGTATAGTATGTCGTCAAAAATCATGAACAAAAGTCATAGTATAGGATGTCGTCAAAAATCATGAAAAAAGTCATAGTATAGTGTGTTGTCTAAAATCATGAAAAAAAAAGTCACGATATAGTATGTCTTCAAAAATCATGAAAAAAGGTCACAGTATAGTATGTTGTCAAAAATCAGGAAAAATGTCATAGTATAGTATGTCTTCAAAAATCATGAAAAATGTCATAGTATAGTATGTCGTCAAAAATAATAATAAAAAGAAATAGTATAGTAGGTCGTCAACAATCATAAAAAAATATCACAGTATAGTATGTCGTCTAAAATCATGAAAAAAAGTCATAGTATAGTAGGTCGTCAAAAATAATAAAAAAAAGTCATAGTATAGTATGTCGTCTAAAATCATGAAAAAAAGTCATAGTATAGTATGTCGTCAAAAATAATAAAAAAAAGTCATAGTATAGTATGTCGTCAAAAATCATGAAAAAAAGTCATAGTATAGGATATCGTCAAAAATCATGAAAAATGTCATAGTATAGTGTGTTGTCTAAAATCATGAAAAAAGGTGATACTATAGTATGTCGTCAAAAATCATGAAAAAATATCATAGTATAGTATGTCGTCTAAAATCATGAAAAAAGTCATAGTATAGTATGTCGTCAAAAATCATGAAAAAAAGTCATAGTATAGTATGTCGTCAAAAATCATGAAAAAATATCATAGTATAGTATGTCGTCTAAAATCACGAAAAAAGTCATAGTGTCGTATGTCTTCAAAAATCATGAAAAAAAGTCATAGTATAGTATGTCTTCAAAAATCATGAAAAAAGGTCATAGTATATTATGTTGTCTAAAATCATGAAAAAAAGTCATAGTATAGTATGTCGTCAAAAATCGCGAAAAAAGTCATAGTATAGTATGTCTTCAAAAATCATGAAAAAAGGTGATAGTATAGTATGTTGTCAAAAATCATGAAAAAAGTCATAGTATAGTATGTCGTCAAAAATCATGAAAAAATATCATAGTATAGTATGTCGTCTAAAATCTTGAAAAAAAGTCATAGTATAGTATGTCGTCAAAAATCATGAAAAAAAGTCATAGTATAGTATGTCGTCAAAAATCATGAAAAAAAGTCATAGTATAGTATGTCGTCAAAAATCATGTAAAGATATCATAGTATAGTATATCGTCTAAAATCATAAAAAAAAGTCATAGTATAGGATGTCGTCAAAAATCATGAAAAATGTCATAGTATAGTATCTCGTCAAAAATCATGAAAAAATATCATAGTATACTATGTCGTCAAAAATCATGAAAAATGTCATAGTATAGTATGTCGTCAAAAATCATGAAAAAAAGTCATAGTATAGTATGTCGTCAAAAATCATGAAAAAAAGTAATAGTATAGGATGTCGTCAAAAATCATGAAAAATGTCACAGTATAGTATGTCTTCAAAAATCATGAAAAAATATCATAGTATAGTATGTCTTCAAAAATCATGAAAAAAAGTCATAGTATAGTATGTAGTCAAAAATCATGAAAAAATATCATAGTATAGTATGTCGTCTAAAATCATGAAAAAATATCATAGTATAGTATGTCGTCAAAAATCATGAAAAAGTATCATAGTATAGTATGTCGTCTAAAATCATGAAATAAAGTCATAGTATAGTATGTCGTCAAAAATCATGAAAAAAAGTCATAGTATAGTATGTCGTCAAAAATCATGAAAAAAAGTCATAGAATAGGATGTCGTCAAAAATCATGAAAAAAGTCACGGTATAGTATGTCTTCAAAAATCATGAAAAAAGGTCACAGTATAGTATGTTGTCAAAAATCATGAAAAAAGTCATAGTATAGTATGTTGTCTAAAATCATGAAAAAAAGTCATAGTATAGTATGTCTTCAAAAATCATGAAAAAAGGTCATAGTATAGTATGTCATTAAAAATCACGCAAAAAGTCATAGTGTCGTATGTCTTCAAAAATCATGAAAAAAAGTCATAGTATAGTATGTCTTCCAAAATCATGAAAAAAGGTCATAGTATAGCATGTCTTCAAAAATCACGAAAAAAGTCATAGTATAGTATGTCTTCAAAAATCACGAAAAAAGTCATAGCATAGTATGTCTTCAAAAATCATGAAAAAAGGTGATAGTATAGTATGTTGTCAAAAATCATGAAAAAATATCATAGTATAGTATGTCGTCTAAAATCATGAAAAAAAGTCATAGTATAGTATGTCGTCAAAAATCATGAAAAAAAGTCATAGTATAGTATGTCGTCAAAAATCATGAAAAAATATTATAGTATAGTATGTCGTCAAAAATCATGAAAAATGTCATAGTATAGTGTGTTGTCTAAAATCATGAAAAAAAGTCACGGTATAGTATGTCTTCAAAAATCACGAAAAAAGTCATAGTGTCGTATGTCTTCAAAAATCATGAAAAAAGTCATAGTATATTATGTCTTCAAAAATCATGAAAAAAGGTCATAGTATATTATGTTGTCTAAAATCATGAAAAAAAGTCATAGTATAGTATGTCGTCAAAAATCGCGAAAAAAGTCATAGTATAGTATGTCTTCAAAAATCATGAAAAAAGGTGATAGTATAGTATGTTGTCAAAAATCATGAAAAAAGTCATAGTATAGTATGTCGTCAAAAATCATGAAAAAAGTCATAGTATAGTATGTCTTCAAAAATCATGAAAAAAGGTGATAGTATAGTATGTTGTCAAAAATCATGAAAAAAGTCATAGTATAGTATGTCGTCAAAAATCATGAAAAAAGTCATAGTATAGTATGTCGTCAAAAATCATGAAAAAAGGTCATAGTATAGTATGTCGTCAAAAATCATGAAAAAATATCATAGTATAGTATGTCGTCTAAAATCATGAAAAAAGTCATAGTATAGTATGTCGTCAAAAATCATGAAAAAAAGTCATAGTATAGTATGTCGTCAAAAATCATGAAAAAATATCATAGTATAGTATGTCGTCTAAAATCATGAAAAAAAGTCATAGTATAGGATGTCGTCAAAAATCATGAAAAATGTCATAGTATAGTTTGTCTTCAAAAATCATGAAAAAATATCATAGTATAGTATGTCTTCAAAAATCATGAAAAAAAGTCATATTATAGTATGTCGTCAAAAATCATGAAAAAAGTCATAGTATAGTATGTCGTCAAAAATCATGAAAAAAAGTCATAGTAGAGGATGTCGTCAAAAATCATGAAAAATGTCATAGTATAGTATGTCTTCAAAAATCATGAAAAAAAGTCATAGTATAGTATGAGGTCTAAAATCATGAAAAAATGTCATAGTATAGTATGTCAAAAAAATCATGAAAATTGTCATAGTATAGTATGTCGTCCAAAATCATGAAAAAATGTCATAGTATAGTATGTTGTCTAAAATCATGAAAAAAAGTCATAGTATAGTATGTCGTCAAAAATAATAAAAAAAAGTCATAGTATAGTACGTCGTCAAAAATCATGAAAAAATATCATAGTATAGTATGTCGTCTAAAATCATGAAAAAAAGTCATAGTATAGTATGTCGTCAAAAATCATGAAAAAAAGTCATAGTATAGTATGTCTTCAAAAATAATTAAAAAAAAGTCATAGTATAGTATGTCGTCAAAAATCATGAAAAATGTCATAGTATAGTGTGTTGTCTAAAATCATGAAAAAAAGTCACGGTATAGTATGTCTTCAAAAATCATGAAAAAAGGTCACAGTATAGTATGTTGTCAAAAATCATGAAAAAAGGTCACAGTATAGTATGTTGTCAAAAATCATGAAAAATGTCATAGTATAGTATGTCGTCAAAAATCACGAAAAAAGTCATAGTGTCGTATGTCTTCAAAAATCATGAAAAAAAGTCACAGTATATTATGTCTTCAAAAATCATGAAAAAAGGTCATAGTATATTATGTTGTCTAAAATCATGAAAAAAAGTCATAGTATAGTATGTCTTCAAAAATCATGAAAAAAGGTGATATTATAGTATGTTGTCAAAAATCATGAAAAAAGTCATAGTATAGTATGTCGTCAAAAATCATGAAAAAAGTCATAGTATAGTATGTCGTCAAAAATCATGAAAAAAGGTCATAGTATAGTATGTCGTCAAAAATCATGAAAAAATATCATAGTATAGTATGTCTTCAAAAATCATGAAAAAATATCATAGTATAGTATGTCTTCAAAAATCATGAAAAAAAGTCATAGTATAATATGTCGTCAAAAATCACGAAAAAAATATCATAGTATAGTATGTTGTCAAAAATCATGAAAAAAAGTCATAGTATAGTATGTCGTCTAAAATCATGAAAAAAAGTCATAGTATAGTATGTCGTCTAAAATCATGAAAAAATATCATAGTATAGTATGTCGTCAAAAATCATGAAAAAAAGTCATAGTATAGTATGTCGTCTAAAATCATGAAAAAAAGTCATAGTATAGGATGTCGTCAAAAATCATGAAAAATGTCATAGTATAGTATGTCTTCAAAAATAATAAAAAAAAGTCATAGTATAGTATGTCGTCAAAAATCATGAAAAAAAGTCATAGTATAGGATATCGTCAAAAATCATGAAAAATGTCATAGTATAGTGTGTTGTCTAAAATCATGAAAAAAGGTGATAGTATAGTATGTCGTCAAAAATCATGAAAAAATATCATAGTATAGTATGTCGTCTAAAATCATGAAAAAAGTCATAGTATAGTATGTCGTCAAAAATCATGAAAAAAAGTCATAGTATAGTATGTCGTCTAAAATCATGAAAAAAAGTCATAGTATAGTATGTCTTCAAAAATCATGAAAAAAAGTCATAGTATAGTATGTCTTCAAATATCATGAAAAAAGTCACGGTATAGTATGTCTTCAAAAATCATGAAAAAAGGTCATAGTATAGTATGTCGTCCAAAATCATGAAAAAGGGTCATAGTATAGCATGTCTTCAAAAATCATGAAAAAAGGTCATAGTATAGTATGTCTTCCAAAATCATGAAAAAGGGTCATAGTATAGCATGTCTTCAAAAATCATGAAAAAAGGTCATAGTATAGTATGTCTTCCAAAATCATGAAAAAGGGTCATAGTATAGCATGTCTTCAAAAATCATGAAAAAAGGTCATAGTATAGTATGTCTTCCAAAATCATGAAAAAGGGTCATAGTATAGCATGTCTTCAAAAATCACGCAAAAAGTCATAGTGTCGTATGTTGTCAAAAATCATGAAAAAAAGTCATAGTATAGTATGTCGTCCAAAATCATGAAAAAGGGTCATAGTATAGCATGTCTTCAAAAATCACGAAAAAAGTCATAGTATAGTATGTCTTCAAAAATCACGAAAAAAGTCATAGTATAGTATGTCGTCAAAAATCATGAAAAAAAGTCATAGTATAGTATGTCGTCTAAAATCATGAAAAAAAGTCATAGTATAGGATGTCGTCAAAAATCATGAAAAATGTCATAGTATAGTATGTCTTCAAAAATCATGAAAAAAAGTCATAGTATAGGATGTCGTCAAAAATCATGAAAAAAAGTCATAGTATAGTATGTCGTCAAAAATCATGAAAAAAAGTCATAGTATAGTATGTCGTCAAAAATCACGAAAAACGTCATAGTGTCGTATGTCTTCAAAAATCATGAAAAAAGGTCGTAGTATAGTATGTCGTCAAAAATCACGAAAAAAGTCATAGTGTCGTATGTCTTCAAAAATCATGAAAAAAAGTCATAGTATAGTATGTCTTCAAAAATCATGAAAAAAGGTCATAGTATAGTATGTCGTCAAAAATCATGAAAAAAAGTCATAGTATAGTATGTCTTCAAAAATCATGAAAAAAGGTTATAGTATAGTATGTCGTCAAAAATCATGAAAAAAAATTCATAGTATAGTATGTCGTCAAAAATCATGAAAAAAAGTCATAGTATAGTATGTCTTCAAAAATCATGAAAAAAAGTCATAGTATAGTATGTCGTCAAAAATCACGAAAAAAGGTCATAGTATAGTATGTCGTCAAAAATCATGAAAAAAAGTCATAGTATAGTATGTCGTCAAAAATCATGAAAAAAAGTCATAGTATAGTATGTCGTCAAAAATCATGAAAAATGTCATAGTATAGTTTGTTGTCTAAAATCATGAAAAAAGTCACGGTATAGTATGTCTTCAAAAATGATGAAAAAAGGTCACAGTATAGTATGTTGTCAAAAATCATGAAAAAAGTCATAGTATAGTATCTTGTCTAAAATCATGAAAAAAAGTCATAGTATAGTATGTCTTCAAAAATCATGAAAAAAGGTCATAGTATAGTATGTCTTCAAAAATCATGAAAAAAGGTCATAGTATAGTATGTTGTCTAAAATCATGAAAAAAAGTCATAGTATAGTATGTCGTCAAAAATCACGAAAAAAGTCATAGTATAGTATGTCGTCAAAAATCATGAAAAACATTCATAGTATAGTATGTCGTCATAAATCGTGAAAAAAAGTCATAGTATAGTATGTTGTCTAAAATTATGAAAAAAAGTCATAGTATAGTATGTTGTCTAAAATTATGAAAAAAAGTCATAGTATAGTATGTCGTCATAAATCATGAAAAAAAGTCATAGTATAGTATGTTGTCTAAAATTATGAAAAAATGTCATAGTATAGTATGTCGTCAAAAATCATGAAAAACATTCATAGTATAGTATGTCTTCAAAAATCATGAAAAAAGTCATAGTACAGTATGTCGTCAAAAATCATGAAAATTGTCATAGTATAGTATGTCGTCCAAAATCATGAAAAAATGTCATAGTATAGTATGAGGTCTAAAATCATGAAAAAATGTCATAGTATAGTATGTCGTCAAAAATCATGAAAAAATGTCATAGTATAGTATGTCAAAAAAATGCACGAAAAAAAAAATTGGAGGACCTAGCATAGTATATCATTAAAAGTCCTGAACAAAAGTTATAGTATAGTATGTCGTCAAAAATCGAGAAAATCATCATAGTATAGTGTGTCGTCTAAAATCATGAAAAAAGGTCATAGTATAGTATGTCGTCAAAAATCATGAAAAAAAGTCATAGTATAGTATGTCTTCAAAAATCATGAAAAAAAGTCATAGTATAGTATGTCGTCAAAAATCATGAAAAAAAGTCATAGTATAGTATGTCGTCAAAAATCATGAAAAAAAGTCATAGTATAGTATGTCGTCAAAAATCATGAAAAAAAGTCATAGTATAGTATGTCGTCAAAAATCATGAAAAATTTCATAGTATAGTTTGTTGTCTAAAATCATGAAAAAAGTCATAGTATAGTATGTTGTCAAAAATCATGAAAAAAGTCATAGTATAGTATGTTGTCTAAAATCATGAAAAAAAGTCATAGTATAGTATGTCTTCAAAAATCATGAAAAAAGGTCATAGTATAGTATGTCTTCAAAAATCATGAAAAAAGGTCATAGTATAGTATGTTGTCTAAAATCATGAAAAAAAGTCATAGTATAGTATGTCGTCAAAAATCAAGAAAAAAGTCATAGTATAGTATGTCTTCAAAAATCATACAAAAAGGTCATACTATAGTATGTTGTCTAAAATTATGAAAAAAAGTCATAGTATAGTATGTCGTCAAAAATCATGAAAAACATTCATAGTATAGTATGTCGTCATAAATCGTGAAAAAAAGTCATAGTATAGTATGTTGTCTAAAATTATGAAAAAAAGTCACAGTATAGTATGTCTTCAAAAATCATGAAAAAAGTCACGGTATAGTATGTCTTCAAAAATCATGAAAAAAGGTCACTGTATAGTATGTTGTCAAAAATCATGAAAAAAGGTCATAGTATAGTATGTCATCAAAAATCACGCAAAAAGTCATAGTGTCGTATGTCTTCAAAAATCATGAAAAAAAGTCATAGTATAGTATGTCGTCCAAAATCATGAAAAAGAGTCATAGTATAGCATTTCTTCAAAAATCACGAAAAAAGTCATAGTATAGTATGTCTTCAAAAATCACGAAAAAAGTCATAGTATAGTATGTCTTCAAAAATCATGAAAAAAGGTGATAGTATAGTATGTTGTCAAAAATCATGAAAAAAGTCATAGTATAGTATGTCGTCTAAAATCATGAAAAAATATCATAGTATAGTATGTCGTCTAAAATCATGAAAAAAAGTCATAGTATAGTATGTCGTCAAAAATCATGAAAAAAAGTCATAGTATAGTATGTCGTCAAAAATCATGAAAAAATGTCATAGTATAGTATGTCGTCTAAAATCATGAAAAAAAGTCATAGTATAGGATGTCTTCAAAAATCATGAAAAATGTCATAGTATAGTATGTCTTCAAAAATCATGAAAAAATATCATAGTATAGTATGTCTTCAAAAATCATGAAAAAAAGTCATAGTATAGGATGTCGTCAAAAATCATGAAAAATGTCATAGTATAGTGTGTTGTCTAAAATCATGAAAAATGTCACGGTATAGTATGTCTTCAAAAATCATGAAAAAAGGTCACAGTATAGTATGTTGTCAAAAATCATGAAAGAAGTCATAGTATAGTATGTCGTCAAAAATCATGAAAAAAAGTCATAGTATAGGATGTCGTCAAAAATCATGAAAAATGTCATAGTATAGTATGTCTTCAAAAATCATGAAAAAAAGTCATATTATAGTATGTCGTCAAAAATCATGAAAAAAGTCATAGTATAGTATGTCGTCAAAAATCATGAAAAAAAGTCATAGTATAGGATGTCGTCAAAAATCATGAAAAATGTCATAGTATAGTATGTCTTCAAAAATCATGAAAAAAAGTCATAGTATAGTATGAGGTCTAAAATCATGAAAAAATGTCATAGTATAGTATGTCAAAAAAATCATGAAAATTGTCATAGTATAGTATGTCGTCCAAAATCATGAAAAAATGTCATAGTATAGTATGTTGTCTAAAATCATGAAAAAAAGTCATAGTATAGTATGTCGTCAAAAATAATAAAAAAAAGTCATAGTATAGTACGTCGTCAAAAATCATGAAAAAATATCATAGTATAGTATGTCGTCTAAAATCATGAAAAAAAGTCATAGTATAGTATGTCGTCAAAAATCATGAAAAAAAGTCATAGTATAGTATGTCGTCAAAAATAATTAAAAAAAAGTCATAGTATAGTATGTCGTCAAAAATCATGAAAAATGTCATAGTATAGTGTGTTGTCTAAAATCATGAAAAAAAGTCACGGTATAGTATGTCTTCAAAAATCATGAAAAAAGGTCACAGTATAGTATGTTGTCAAAAATCATGAAAAAAGGTCACAGTATAGTATGTTGTCAAAAATCATGAAAAATGTCATAGTATAGTATGTCGTCAAAAATCACGAAAAAAGTCATAGTGTCGTATGTCTTCAAAAATCATGAAAAAAAGTCACAGTATATTATGTCTTCAAAAATCATGAAAAAAGGTCATAGTATATTATGTTGTCTAAAATCATGAAAAAAAGTCATAGTATAGTATGTCGTCAAAAATCGCGAAAAAAGTCATAGTATAGTATGTCTTCAAAAATCATGAAAAAAGGTGATATTATAGTATGTTGTCAAAAATCATGAAAAAAGTCATAGTATAGTATGTCGTCAAAAATCATGAAAAAAGTCATAGTATAGTATGTCGTCAAAAATCATGAAAAAAGGTCATAGTATAGTATGTCGTCAAAAATCATGAAAAAATATCATAGTATAGTATGTCTTCAAAAATCATGAAAAAATATCATAGTATAGTATGTCTTCAAAAATCATGAAAAAAAGTCATAGTATAATATGTCGTCAAAAATCACGAAAAAAATATCATAGTATAGTATGTTGTCAAAAATCATGAAAAAAAGTCATAGTATAGTATGTCGTCTAAAATCATGAAAAAAAGTCATAGTATAGTATGTCGTCTAAAATCATGAAAAAATATCATAGTATAGTATGTCGTCAAAAATCATGAAAAAAAGTCATAGTATAGTATGTCGTCTAAAATCATGAAAAAAAGTCATAGTATAGGATGTCGTCAAAAATCATGAAAAATGTCATAGTATAGTATGTCTTCAAAAATAATAAAAAAAAGTCATAGTATAGTATGTCGTCAAAAATCATGAAAAAAAGTCATAGTATAGGATATCGTCAAAAATCATGAAAAATGTCATAGTATAGTGTGTTGTCTAAAATCATGAAAAAAGGTGATAGTATAGTATGTCGTCAAAAATCATGAAAAAATATCATAGTATAGTATGTCGTCTAAAATCATGAAAAAAGTCATAGTATAGTATGTCGTCAAAAATCATGAAAAAAAGTCATAGTATAGTATGTCGTCTAAAATCATGAAAAAAAGTCATAGTATAGTATGTCTTCAAAAATCATGAAAAAAAGTCATAGTATAGTATGTCTTCAAATATCATGAAAAAAGTCACGGTATAGTATGTCTTCAAAAATCATGAAAAAAGGTCACAGTATAGTATGTTGTCAAAAATCATGAAAAAAGGTCATAGTATAGTATGTCGTCCAAAATCATGAAAAAGGGTCATAGTATAGCATGTCTTCAAAAATCATGAAAAAAGGTCATAGTATAGTAAGTCGTCCAAAATCATGAAAAAGGGTCATAGTATAGCATGTCTTCAAAAATCACGCAAAAAGTCATAGTGTCGTATGTTGTCAAAAATCATGAAAAAAAGTCATAGTATAGTATGTCGTCCAAAATCATGAAAAAGGGTCATAGTATAGCATGTCTTCAAAAATCACGAAAAAAGTCATAGTATAGTATGTCTTCAAAAATCACGAAAAAAGTCATAGTATAGTATGTCGTCAAAAATCATGAAAAAAAGTCATAGTATAGTATGTCGTCTAAAATCATGAAAAAAAGTCATAGTATAGGATGTCGTCAAAAATCATGAAAAATGTCATAGTATAGTATGTCTTCAAAAATCATGAAAAAAAGTCATAGTATAGGATGTCGTCAAAAATCATGAAAAAAAGTCATAGTATAGTATGTCGTCTAAAATCATGAAAAAAAGTCAAAGTATAGGATGTCGTCAAAAATCATGAAAAATGTCATAGTATAGTATGTCTTCAAAAATCATGAAAAAAAGTCACAGTATAGTATGTCTTCAAAAATCATGAAAAAAGTCACGGTATAGTATGTCTTCAAAAATCATGAAAAAAGGTCACAGTATAGTATGTCTTCAAAAATCATGAAAAAAGGTCATAGTATAGTATGTCATCAAAAATCACGCAAAAAGTCATAGTGTCGTATGTCTTCAAAAATCATGAAAAAAAGTCATAGTATAGTTTGTCGTCCAAAATCATGAAAAAGAGTCATAGTATAGCATGACTTCAAAAATCACGAAAAAAGTCATAGTATAGTATGTCTTCAAAAATCACGAAAAAAGTCATAGTATAGTATGTCTTCAAAAATCATGAAAAAAGGTGATAGTATAGTATGTTGTCAAAAATCATGAAAAAAGTCATAGTATAGTATGTCGTCAAAAATCATGAAAAAATATCATAGTATAGTATGTCGTCTAAAATCATGAAAAAAAGTCATAGTATAGTATGTCGTCAAAAATCATGAAAAAAAGTCATAGTATAGTATGTCGTCAAAAATCATGAAAAAATGTCATAGTATAGTATGTCGTCTAAAATCATGAAAAAAAGTCATAGTATAGTATGTCTTCAAAAATCATGAAAAAAGGTGATAGTATAGTATGTTGTCAAAAATCATGAAAAAAGTCATAGTATAGTATGTCGTCAAAAATCATGAAAAAATATCATAGTATAGTATGTCGTCTAAAATCATGAAAAAAAGTCATAGTATAGTATGTCGTCAAAAATCATGAAAAAAAGTCATAGTATAGTATGTCGTCAAAAATCATGAAAAAATGTCATAGTATAGTATGTCGTCTAAAATCATGAAAAAAAGTCATAGTATAGGATGTCGTCAAAAATCATGAAAAATGTCATAGTATAGTGTGTTGTCTAAAATCATGAAAAATGTCACGGTATAGTATGTCTTCAAAAATCATGAAAAAAGGTCACAGTATAGTATGTTGTCAAAAATCATGAAAGAAGTCATAATATAGTATGTTGTCTAAAATCATGAAAAAAAGTCATAGTATAGTATGTCTTCAAAAATCATGAAAAGAGGTCATAGTATAGTATGTCGTCAAAAATCACGAAAAAAGTCATAGTATGGTATGTCGTCAAAAATCATGAAAAAAGGTCATAGTATAGTATGTCGTCAAAAATCATGAAAAAAAGTCATAGTATAGTATGTCGTCAAAAATCACGAAAAACGTCATAGTGTCGTATGTCTTCAAAAATCATGAAAAAAGGTCGTAGTATAGTATGTCGTCAAAAATCACGAAAAAAGTCATAGTGTCGTATGTCTTCAAAAATCATGAAAAAAAGTCATAGTATAGTATGTCTTCAAAAATCATGAAAAAAGGTCATAGTATAGTATGTCGTCAAAAATCATGAAAAAAAGTCATAGTATAGTATGTCTTCAAAAATCATGAAAAAAGGTCATAGTATAGTATGTCGTCAAAAATCATGAAAAAAAGTCATAGTATAGTATGTCGTCAAAAATCATGAAAAAAAGTCATAGTATAGTATGTCTTCAAAAATCATGAAAAAAAGTCATAGTATAGTATGTCGTCAAAAATCACGAAAAAAGGTCATAGTATAGTATGTCGTCAAAAATCATGAAAAAAAGTCATAGTATAGTATGTCGTCAAAAATCATGAAAAAAAGTCATAGTATAGTATGTCGTCAAAAATCATGAAAAATGTCATAGTATAGTTTGTTGTCTAAAATCATGAAAAAAGTCACGGTATAGTATGTCTTCAAAAATGATGAAAAAAGGTCACAGTATAGTATGTTGTCAAAAATCATGAAAAAAGTCATAGTATAGTATCTTGTCTAAAATCATGAAAAAAAGTCATAGTATAGTATGTCTTCAAAAATCATGAAAAAAGGTCATAGTATAGTATGTCTTCAAAAATCATGAAAAAAGGTCATAGTATAGTATGTCGTCAAAAATCATGAAAAAAAGTCATAGTATAGTATGTCTTCAAAAATCATGAAAAAAGGTCATAGTATAGTATGTCGTCAAAAATCATGAAAAAAAGTCATAGTATAGTATGTCGTCAAAAATCATGAAAAAAAGTCATAGTATAGTATGTCTTCAAAAATCATGAAAAAAAGTCATAGTATAGTATGTCGTCAAAAATCACGAAAAAAGGTCATAGTATAGTATGTCGTCAAAAATCATGAAAAAAAGTCATAGTATAGTATGTCGTCAAAAATCATGAAAAAAAGTCATAGTATAGTATGTCGTCAAATCATGAAAAAAAGTCATAGTATAGTATGTCGTCAAAAATCATGAAAAATGTCATAGTATAGTTTGTTGTCTAAAATCATGAAAAAAGTCACGGTATAGTATGTCTTCAAAAATGATGAAAAAATGTCACAGTATAGTATGTTGTCAAAAATCATGAAAAAAGTCATAGTATAGTATGTCTTCAAAAATCATGAAAAAAGGTCATAGTATAGTATGTCTTCAAAAATCATGAAAAAAGGTCATAGTATAGTATGTTGTCTAAAATTATGAAAAAAAGTCATAGTATAGTATGTTGTCTAAAATTATGAAAAAATGTCATAGTATAGTATGTCGTCAAAAATCATGAAAAACATTCATAGTATAGTATGTCGTCATAAATCATGAAAAAAAGTCATAGTATAGTATGTTGTCTAAAATTATGAAAAAAAGTCATAGTATAGTATGTTGTCTAAAATTATGAAAAAATGTCATAGTATAGTATGTCGTCAAAAATCATGAAAAACATTCATAGTATAGTATGTCTTCAAAAATCATGAAAAAAGTCATAGTACAGTATGTCGTCAAAAATCATGAAAATTGTCATAGTATAGTATGTCGTCCAAAATCATGAAAAAATGTCATAGTATAGTATGAGGTCTAAAATCATGAAAAAATGTCATAGTATAGTATGTCAAAAAAATCATGAAAATTGTCATAGTATAGTATGTCGTCCAAAATCATGAAAACATGTCATAGTATAGTATGTTGTCTAAAATCATGAAAAAAAGTCATAGTATAGTATGTCGTCAAAAATCATGAAAAAATGTCATAGTATAGTATGTCAAAAAAATGCAGGAAAAAAAAATTGGAGGACCTAGCATAGTATATCATTAAAAGTCCTGAACAAAAGTTATAGTATAGTATGTCGTCAAAAATCGAGAAAATCATCATAGTATAGTGTGTCGTCTAAAATCATGAAAAAAGGTCATAGTATAGTATGTCGTCAAAAATCATGAAAAAAAGTCATAGTATAGTATGTCGTCAAAAATCATGAAAAAAAGTCATAGTATAGTATGTCGTCAAAAATCATGAAAAAAAGTCATAGTATAGTATGTCGTCAAAAATCATGAAAAAAAGTCATAGTATAGTATGTCTTCAAAAATCATGAAAAAAAGTCATAGTATAGTATGTCGTCAAAAATCACGAAAAAAGGTCATAGTATAGTATGTCGTCAAAAATCACGAAAAAAGGTCATAGTATAGTATGTCGTCAAAAATCACGAAAAAAAGTCATAGTATAGTATGTCGTCAAAAATCATGAAAAAAAGTCATAGTATAGTATGTCGTCAAAAATCATGAAAAAAAGTCATAGTATAGTATGTCGTCAAAAATCATGAAAAATGTCATCGTATAGTTTGTTGTCTAAAATCATGAAAAAAGTCACGGTATAGTATGTCTTCAAAAATCATGAAAAAAGGTCACAGTATAGTATGTTGTCAAAAATCATGAAAAAAGTCATAGTATAGTATGTTGTCTAAAATCATGAAAAAAAGTCATAGTATAGTATGTCTTCAAAAATCATGAAAAAAGGTCATAGTATAGTATGTCTTCAAAAATCATGAAAAAAGGTCATAGTATAGTATGTTGTCTAAAATCATGAAAAAAAGTCATAGTATAGTATGTCGTCAAAAATCACGAAAAAAGTCATAGTATAGTATGTCTTCAAAAATCATACAAAAAGGTCATACTATAGTATGTTGTCTAAAATTATGAAAAAAAGTCATAGTATAGTATGTCGTCAAAAATCATGAAAAACATTCATAGTATAGTATGTCGTCATAAATCGTGAAAAAAAGTCATAGTATAGTATGTTGTCTAAAATTATGAAAAAAAGTCATAGTATAGTATGTTGTCTAAAATTATGAAAAAAAGTCATAGTATAGTATGTCGTCAAAAATCATGAAAAACATTCATAGTATAGTATGTCGTCATAAATCATGAAAAAAAGTCATAGTATAGTATGTTGTCTAAAATTATGAAAAAAAGTCATAGTATAGTATGTTGTCTAAAATTATGAAAAAATGTCATAGTATAGTATGTCGTCAAAAATCATGAAAAACATTCATAGTATAGTATGTCGTCCAAAATCATGAAAAAATGTCATAGTATAGTATGAGGTCTAAAATCATGAAAAAAGGTCATAGTATAGTATGTCTTCAAAAATCATGAAAAAAGGTCATAGTATAGTATGTTGTCTAAAATCATGAAAAAAAGTCATAGTATAGTATGTCGTCAAAAATCACGAAAAAAGTCATAGTATAGTATGTCTTCAAAAATCATACAAAAAGGTCATACTATAGTATGTTGTCTAAAATTATGAAAAAAAGTCATAGTATAGTATGTTGTCAAAAATCATGAAAAACATTCATAGTATAGTATGTCGTCATAAATCGTGAAAAAAAGTCATAGTATAGTATGTTGTCTAAAATTATGAAAAAAAGTCATAGTATAGTATGTTGTCTAAAATTATGAAAAAAAGTCATAGTATAGTATGTTGTCTAAAATTATGAAAAAATGTCATAGTATAGTATGTCGTCAAAAATCATGAAAAACATTCATAGTATAGTATGTCTTCAAAAATCATGAAAAAAAGTCATAGTATAGTATGTTGTCTAAAATTATGAAAAAAAGTCATAGTATAGTATGTTGTCTAAAATTATGAAAAAATGTCATAGTATAGTATGTCGTCAAAAATCATGAAAAACATTCATAGTACAGTATGTCGTCAAAAATCATGAAAATTGTCATAGTATAGTATGTCGTCCAAAATCATGAAAAAATGTCATAGTATAGTATGAGGTCTAAAATCATGAAAAAATGTCATAGTATAGTATGTCAAAAAAATCATGAAAATTGTCATAGTATAGTATGTCGTCCAAAATCATGAAAAAATGTCATAGTATAGTATGTCGTCAAAAATCATGAAAAAATGTCATAGTATAGTATGTCAAAAAAATGCACGAAAAAAAAAATTGGAGGACCTAGCATAGTATATCATTAAAAGTCCTGAACAAAAGTTATAGTATAGTATGTCGTCAAAAATCGAGAAAATCATCATAGTATAGTGTGTCGTCTAAAATCATGAAAAAAGGTCATAGTATAGTATGTCGTCTAAAATCATGAAAAAAAGTCATAGTATAGTATGTCGTCAAAAATCACGAAAAAAGTCATAGTATAGTATGTCTTCAAAAATCATACAAAAAGGTCATACTATAGTATGTTGTCTAAAATTATGAAAAAAAGTCATAGTATAGTATGTCGTCAAAAATCATGAAAAACATTCATAGTATAGTATGTCTTCAAAAATCATGAAAAAAATCATAGTACAGTATGTCGTCAAAAATCATGAAAATTGTCATCGTATAGTATGAGGTCTAAAATCATGAAAAAATGTCATAGTATAGTATGTCGTCAAAAATCATGAAAAAATGTCATAGTATAGTATGTCAAAAAAATGCACGAAAAAAAAAATTGGAGGACCTAGCATAGTATATCATTAAAAGTCCTGAACAAAAGTTATAGTATAGTATGTCGTCAAAAATCGAGAAAATCATCATAGTATAGTGTGTCGTCTAAAATCATGAAAAAAAAGTCATAGTATAGTATGTCATGAAAATGTGATGAAAAAAATTATAATGTAGTATGTCATATAAAGTGTCATAAAAAAGTCATTAGTATATCATGTTGTCAAAAAAATGATGAAAAAAGTCATTGTCTAGTATGTAGTAAAAAATTTGATAAAATAAGTCATTTTATAGTTTGTTGTAATTATGTCATGAAAAAAGTCATAATATAGTACATCATCATATGTGATTAAAAAAAAACAAAAATCGTATGTCATCAAATGTATAGTACGTTGTGAAAAGGGAGGAATGCCCCTGGACCCCCCTGGAGGGTTGGGTCACAAGAGTGTGTCGATGCAGGAGGAGAAAGCAGGAGCAACTTAATATCATCAAAATAATTGAACAGTCCAAGGAAATGCACAGACACATAAGGCATGTTGAATTTATTTCCCCTGGACCTACAAGTGAAAAATGCAGACAAATACACAAAAATGATACTACAATACAAACATAGCATCCTGTCTTCCCAAACCTGTGTGTGAAACAGACACTCAAAATTACAGACGCAGTGCAAGGGACACGTTTTTCCAAGAGCAAAGCCTGAAAACATTTCCTCTGATCAATCTGGAACAAGGTTATTGTTTTATGAGGAAAGTTGTTGTTTTCACTGAGGCCTGCAAAACTTCCAACACTGCTACTTCATAACAACAGGCTGTTTTGCAGATGACATAGCCTAAAGACTATGCTTGACATTATGAGCTACACTATGAGACAAATGTGCCAGATTAGATGGACAAAATATTGTTTCTATGCCTTTTAAGAGAGCCTCCCGACAGCTACAGAGACAATATTAATATAGAGAAGCAGAGGGAGAACGCACAGGGAGCGTCCAGTCAGACATGCACAACATGCAGCTGTTGTGTGCATGCAGGACAACTAGGTTCATCATATCAGCAATACAGAAAACTAATTTTGATTATTCAAATGCTACATTTTTTTTCACCTTCAAAATACATCTTTTTTTACTTTTGATTTTTTGAATAAAGTTATACAGATTTCTCGCAATACAAGGGATGCAAAACTAGAATTCAACATAAAAGCAAGAGACAAATAAAAAAAGAAATCAATATTCACAGCATAACAATTCAAAGTATTTCTTCATCAACCATGTGATATGTATGGAGTCACTATATACAAACGTGAATACAGTATCTGATGAAATAAGTAGCATGGTAAATAACGATCATACTGTCACTCAAGCGAAGCTACATCTCAGAGAGTGCAAAAACTGTCCCAGCCTACATCCAAGAGTTACACACTGGGACCTGACTACACACGTCAGTATCTGACAATTTGTAAAAGCCAAACAAATCAAACTGCACACGAACGCTGCAAAAGCTTTGGGTCAGTAGAGGTTATAACAATGTTTAAACACTAGAGGGAGATATTTGCTGCGATGACTTTACTGTGTTCACACTAACATGCTACTGTTAAGTCTACATGACCTATTATCTGAAAAAAGAAGTTGAATGAGTGAAACTACAGTCCAATTCTTTTAAAGGAATCTTAAGATTTCTAAGCAGGATTTGTATAAAACTTTACTCTTGTAAATTGGCAATTTTGGGGGAAATTGACTCGTGGAAGGCACTCATAAAGTTTTTAATTTTGTATCATTCATGCGGACATTTTTTTTTAGAAAGAGCTTTCCATTCTCATGGGACGTCTTTAGGCAAAGACTAAATACATAATTCAGTTTTTATCAATGTAAAAATCAGCCACTTCATCAAAATATACCAAATTTCCTTTTTAAATGATCTTTATTTTAGTATCTTTCTACATTATGTTTGAAGGCTTAAAGGCGTATTTGCCGTACCCAGCCCACTGAGGATGCATAGTGGCTTAGAGAGTCACCCCGGGAAGAGTGAAGCATGCTAAGCTGAGGGTCAGGGGTCAGGTTGAAGGCCATTTAGACAGTTACATCCCAAGCTGAAATCATGCAAG
The DNA here is from genome assembly GCA_019142605.1 of Cephalopholis sonnerati. Lineage (NCBI taxonomy): Eukaryota > Metazoa > Chordata > Actinopteri > Perciformes > Serranidae > Cephalopholis > Cephalopholis sonnerati. The sequence continues at coordinate 29,633,732 of JAGQAX010000007.1, forward strand.
TTTTATGCAGTGACCATCATGACAGAAAGCGGTTTTTGGGGCTCTTTGCTCCAGGACATGGCACGGAAATGCACAGGCAACAGAACACAGACAACAGCACAGAGACACGAGCTCAGACATCTCTCTCTGTCACACTATCTGTATATGCTACATCTCTGTTACATCCACTGTATCTCGCTCCATGCTCTCAGCCTTTCCTGAACTCTCGGGCTGTCTGAGGAAGTGTGATGTCATGTGCACCACACTCTCGACCGAGGAATGATGAGCGCAAACAGCGACATGTCATTTCCTCAAAACCCGATGCAACCAAAACCCTCTCCTCTTGTTCTCCTTGAAGACAATCAGTCCAACACCTTCTCAACCTGTCCTCTTCTCATGCTCTCTGAGTCTCTTGCAAAAAGCTTGTTCAACTGTCCTCATACTTGACTCTAAAGACATCTCTCACTTCAGTCAGCATCGCTCTCAGATTCATTTCCATGTCGCTCTCAAAACTTCCCGATTTCCTCTTGATTGATGAGATTACGTGGGCGTGTTGCCCTTGGGGGTCCAGGTTTGGCAGGCTCCCACTGGCCACAAACAGCTGGAACTCAGGCAGGAAGCCTGGGCTCGATCTTCAGCGAGAGATCATAGAGTGTCTCTTCATCCATGATGAGAGTCTTGTCCAGAAGGTACTGGGTCACCTGGACAGAAGATATAAAAAGAGGGGAGAGGTACTGTTAGTTCAGCACCAGGGACGGGACAGTTTTATTGTGGATTGAGGTTAAACAAAAAAAAAAACACTCAAATGAGTTAAAAATGGTGAATTTCCAATATTTTGATAATCTTGTATATGTCCAGCAGCACCCAAAGACACTGCTTGGCCTATAAAAATAAAAGAAACTCTCCAAAAACACACTGCATATGCACCAACTTAAACAACACAAGCATTAGCATATTTCATATTTTTTTAAAAAGCCATTTCAAAAAGTTAAAAAAAAAAACCTGGCTCAGAAAAATTGTTAGATTATTTGTTTTTCACTAAAAAGGGCGTGTCCTATCTGTGATGACAGCAAAAATATTTGTTTTTTAGTAAAATATAAAGTAAAGAGATTTCAGTATATTTTAGTGCTATTTGACGTTTTAAGCATATTTTGATAATTACTGGGATAATATCATGAATTGCAGTTATTTTGGCAGGAATAATCTGACACGAAATTTTCGTATCATCCAAATTTCGGACCAGCAACGCAAATTTACAGCTACGACTTCATTTTGTTGTTGTTGTTTTTGTTACCTCTGGATGTTAGAATGGTGAGCTCTCTGTATTTTTAAACGTAAATTAAAGACCTACCTTTTTAATCTGGCTTTCAATGTGGAGTTACATTACAGTCTTGATTTTTAAGTTTTAACCATTGGTTTTTTTACCCTCTTTTATCTCTCCTGTTCATTTTTATTCTATTTTATTTATTTATCTACTCTCTTTTTACTCTATGGAGTTTTAATCCTCTTTTTTGTTAGCTTGTTCTGTTTTGGTTGTTTTGCTTTTTTAATATTTTATTGTTTGTGTCTGTGTCATTCCAGTTTTGCCACATGAAGCACTTTTGGCTGTATGTTTGTATTCAAGGTGCTATATAAATAAAGTTGAGTTGAGTTTTCGGTTAAGTGATGAAATGTTTAACATATAAGCAACTAGATGACTAAGTGGTCTCAATGGCTAAAGACGGTTTAAACCAAAATGACTTTGAAACTGTGCTGCTTAATTCAAATTAAATTTAGATTTCATTGTTGTCTTTATCTAAACTGCTCTCCACTGATGTCTGACTGGTTCAGCGAATAGCTACAAGGGTTAATACTCAGTGGATGTTTGAAAGATGGATATGTTGTAGCAGAAACTGAGGATTGGAGATTTAAGATGGCTTCTACAGGGCCAAGTCTTCAGCTCTCAGAAATATATTACAAATATACATTTCCAAAAGCCTACCATATATCAAAGGGATTTTCAATAATCCTTTCACAACAGCAGCCAGGAGCACAGCTCCCATGATGGATTTGTGTTTTTAAACATTGTGTAACATTTTTCTAAATTTCTTTTTTACAAACACACTTCTGCATACAGTACTAGCGTCAAAATCAGTCTTTGACGTTTTATATCATAATTTATTTTGTGATCAGGACATTGAAATACACTGATCATTTGGGAGGATACTTTAACTTGTATTGATTTTAACTTATGTAAGTTTAAAAGTTTCCTGTACAACATAAAAATGAATGGAAAGCCTAGAAGGATGAAGAAGTCAAAATATGTGAGACACTGTGGAAATTGGTTGTCAGTAATGTAATGTACACATATATTACCAACGCATTCTCACTCCAACCTCATCACATATTGACGTTTTGATCGTGGACTTTCCACGTCCACATACGACGTGAAAGGTACCCTGGGAGCGTTGGCTGTTGACGTTCTGGGACACCGTGTCAAGTTCTACCTGTTACATGCATTGTCTTCTTTCAAGATACACTACTGTTTTCACAGGAAATTTACCGTTTATATACAGTCTCTCTCAAAATAAACACACTATGTCGGTACACCACGGCGAATTGACGTTTTTTTCCTTCAACAGTAAACACGTGGTTAGGTTTAGAAAGAAAGAACAGGGTTTAGCTTTAGAATCTTACAGGATGTGAACACCGATCTCTCGGGTGAAAGTCGTGGTTTGTTGCACCCATCCACCACCAATCCCACTCTGACTTTCGTCACCTTAACTTTCGTCCTGTCCTTTTGCATTCCCCCTGATGCCACCAGGTGCCATTAAACTATAATGGCAACCAGCTGCGTATCATGCCGACATTAAAGGCCGCCTTTTTCCGTTGGTTTCTGACGCTGCATGTCACTGCCCAACCGCTGGATTTCAATGAGTGTGACCGGATTATGTTCAACCCAGCATTTTTAAGAGTACAGTGTTACATAAATGAATTTTACTACAGATAATTCTTTAAATGTTCTGTACATTTAATGATGTCCAGTGGTGCTTTGGTGATGGTCTTGAGGAATAAAAGTCACTCCTACTGTATTAGGGAAAACATATCTAATGTGTTTTCAGAAACATACCTTGGCTTGATGCTCTATTCTGTACGGAGTCTGCTGGAACTGTCGGATCTCTCTGATGATGTGGGAAATCTAAAGAAAATGTGGAATTGAAGTTGACACTAAAGTAACACACATGACATATAGACCTGCATTATTTTTTGTGTGCATGTTTGCACCTACCATCCTCATTTTGGAGAAGTTAACAAGACCTTCCTCGGTAAAATTGGGCGTTCCCTCCTCAATAAAGGCCAGATCTGTTAGATACATTCCCAGGTATGGCACACATGGAGGGTTGCAGCTGGAGGAAGAACGTGTGAAGAAATAATGTGTAAATTGTCTCAAAGTCAATGAAAGCACATTTCTATTTTCTTATTTGTGATATTGATATAGTCTCACTTTTTCAGAGTCTCCCTCAGATTTTTAAAGCGTCCCTCAGAGGACACAATCTTCTGCAGTTTGTCCATCAGGGCTTTAGTCTGACCAGACAAATAAACACATAAAGTCATTTACAAAGGCTATTATGAGCAACACAGGACAAAACAAGACAGCTGCATTAACCCAAGATCCACTTACTCTTCATAAAACATGATGATAATAAAATGACAAAATCGAATTTGCCTCGGCCCTGAATAGGCAGCACGGCTTGCTGGAGAGACAGACTGTCTGGTGATTGGATGATTATGGCTTTCATCGATTTAGTGTTCATAAGAATTGAGCAAAGAGCAGATACTTAACATTACAGATAAATGCCTCACTGCGTTGTCTCCCCCTTCCCTCTCTCTAAGGAAAACATTTCATATGCATTTGAAGAACATTACAGAGACCAAAGAACTTTCTTCTACACTTGTTTTTAAGTACACAGAGAGGATTGATGCGGAATTTCTCCACCTGTTTGCTGACTTTAGCCCAGGTCTTCTTCAAACGGTAGATGGCACTGCGATTGAGCGCAGATATGATCTCCAGTACTCCGTTGTAGTTGTTGAGACAGCGGCAGATGTCAGCCACAGCAACCCACTTCTCTATGGAGTTGGCCCTCGAGCCAACGTCAGTGTGGGTCATAATCTGTGATGCCACCAGGTTACTCATCTTCAAAAGGAAAAAGGAAGAGAATATAAATAAACGTGTTGGATATTTACAGAAGTGTCAGAAAAATATATTACAGATACTGAAAGAGCTTACATCATTGAAGTGTTGAGTAGTTTTCATGATGTATGGTGTCCTCTCTGTTTTATCAACCTTCATCCAGCCCTGCCCCAGGAACTCTCTGAGGGAGGGGGGGTCAGAGACATGTGATGAGCCCAAATGAGATCACACACACTAAAATACAGCACAGTAATCTCACAAGATGTTAGTTGCATTAGCTAAAGCCTGTGATTTAAAGATATTATCATATCCTCAGCAGGAGCTGATAAGGATTTCTTAAACTATTTAAACAGCACAAGTAAAGACAGATGGCTCGTGAAGAGCTGAGCTAGGTGTGCATGACAAAACTGTTGGACGAAAATCTTGTATTGCCATCTAGCCAAAAACAAGTTTTGAGAAACAACCAAACACATTTTGTCCTAGTTTTAATTATTTAAAAGTGAGCTGTGTTTCCTTATTGTTTTCACTGGTTTTTAATTTCACAAACCAAAGAGTCGGATCATTTTTCTGAGGTCACTGATTTCTGAGAGAGGTCGACACAGTGAGTATAAATTAGATGGAGATGCACTGAGGCTTTTGACCTGTTTTACTCTGCTGTATGAAACGTAATGGCACTGATAAATATGTGCCACATAGAAAAAATACAGAAATAATTTACACCTTAAAAAAAAAAACATTGTGTAGAGTTTACACCGATCAGCCAAAACATTAAAACCACTGATAGGTGACGTGAATGACATTGATCATCTTGCTACAATGCATACCTTTGATACCTTTGGTCCAAGCATTCAATTGGATACCACTTGACACACTCTACCGACCCAAACACTAACGCAGACCAAGCACCCCATAATGGCACTCCCTGATGGGGAGCAGGACAATGTACCCTGCCACACAGTTGATTGAGGGGTACCTCTGAAGTACCAGCATATCCTACGAATGCTCGACTGAATTGGAATCTGTGGAATTGTGAAGCCAGTTTTTGTAGTGTGGCACGGTGCATTGTCCTGCTGCGGGGGGCCAATGCAGTCAGGGAGTGCCATTGCCATGAGGAGGATACCTCATCTGCAATGGTGCTCAGGTGGGTGGAGCACACCAAGTAGCATCTACATGAATGCCAGGACCAAAGGTTTCCCAGCAGAACACTGCATTGTAACAAGATGATCAATGTTTTTCACTTCAACCACCAGTGGTTTTGATGTTTCGGCTGTTCGCTGTAAATACTGTGACTTTTAATTTCTCTTCATCTGCCACCCATTTTCCCTTATCAGTAGTAGAGGGTCAGACAGTGAATGGGTCAAACAAGTACAGGACTTTCACCCAGGGGACCAGTGTTTGTAGCCAGAAGTCAATGTTGACTTCTTTTGTTAACAACATAGCATAGCATGCTGGTATGTGTACCGTACAACTCTAGTGAAGTATTTGAAGTGATGTGTGTGACATCTTTAACGTGACTTATGTGACATCACATTAGTAACTTATTTAAGCCAAACCTTGTGTTTTTTCGCGACCTAACTATTTTTGTTGCCTGAACATGAAGTTCTAAAGCATAATGGCGATTGTTTCATAACCTTAAGGTTGTGTTTAAATCTGCAAACGTTAGGACAGTAATATATGTTGTTTTGGATGTCAGTGGAAATTGACTTTATCTTTCGTTTAGGTATGAAAGAGTTTTGCAAATTAAAAATGCATAATGGAAAGACGGTTTCCAGAGCGAATTATCAAAGAATGAAATTATAAAAATCACAGTGCAGAAAATCTAAAATTTATTGGCAGGTGTTGCAGATGGTTTGCAAAGCTGACCTGAGGGAGGAACCTTCACCATAGCAGCGATTTCCTAGATAGTGATATCAGTGTCTTTTAGGTCAATTTAAATTCAGTATTAAGCTAAACTGAATTTAAAATTCAATGCCCTCAGTTTTCCTCGCTGCCCTCTAGAAGCATACTTTTACATGGACTGCTAAGAGTCTTATTATGAGCAGTATTCATAAAGGTGATTTAATTTTGTTTGGCTTGATGCAGATCACAGCGTGAGAGTTTTACGAGAGGACTGACTCATAAGGAATGCTCCTGAAGACGATGTGATCCAGAAGAGTGATCTGCTCGGCCAGCTCCATCGCTGAGAGAGACTCGAAACACTCTGCCTTTGGACAGTCCGCCTAAACACACACAAAAAACATACATACACAAACAAACAGAGTCATAAACAAACAAAAATTCATGCCATAACACAGATGACAAGGAGATATAAATATCTAATAAAGAGACAGGCTATGATGGATATGTTTTATGACAGCTGACAGTTCCCTGGAGACCATCACAGTCAGGAGAGGGTGTATTTACTCCTGCTGTCTGCAGGAGAGGACAGCATGTGCTGACAGAGGCTTCTCATATCTTACACACACAATGTATGTGTGTTTGCGATTCCCAGTCATTATTAATCCAAGATAATTAAATAGGCACACTCATGACTCCTGATTATTTTCATCTCTGGGAACTGGTAATGTATTTTGGGGGAGGTGTTTATTAACATGTAAGTACTTCAGGGGCCCTGGCTTCATAGAACAAGGCCATCCCATAGCGGACCACATTAATGTCCCGATTCAAATTAAAAACTGCATAACTAAGCCAGCAGGCAATAAAAACAGTTCAGGTTATGCAGAAAAAGGGGAGGATTTTTCTTCTCTGCAGTTAATTGTCGCTTCATTAATCCAACAGAATAACATCTAGTATATCATAAAAATCAAAACAACATGTTTGCAATGAGTCATCGTGCTGCATTTTTCTCACCATCTGTAAGATGTCCTCGATCCTCAGCTGGGCATCGTCCTGCTCGTCTTGAGAAAGGGCACTAGGAGACAGAGTAGAATAGAACAAACTAAAACAGAATAACATAAAAAACAACATGGTACGATAAAACACAAACGAACAGAGCAGAACGGAATAGAGCAGATTAGAACAGAATTAAGTAAAATAAAACAAACAGCAGAGATGCAAACACAAAAGAGAACAGGATAAAGTAGAACAGAACAGAATATATGTAACATAATAGGTGAGAACATCATAAAATCGAATATATCAGAACAAAATAGAACAAAACAGAATAAAGACCAGCATATCCTCCTGAGACCCGAACTTTTGTTTGGTATGCATTTTTAATTTCTCCTAGCTATTTGGGATCAGTAGGACCTGATACGTATATATAACGAAACATTGTCAACAATAATTAAGTCCCAGTGTCCTAGAACAAGATGACAATAAAGTCCTAATGTCTTCAAACGAGTACTTCCTATTTAACAGCGTCTTTGCTTGTTACTGTTGCTAAAATTGGTCAAATTTGTTGTCATATCAAACTACAAACATCATTCTACTCTACAAATAAACAAGCTGCAACCATAAAATTTGATCAGATTTTGTCCACTTTTGTGTCAGGATCGGCTGCAGACTGACTTGACGACAATGGCTGCCATCTTGTTTTCACATGGATTAGTGTATTGTGCTCTTACTACCACTAGATGGCACAAAAAAGTGTCCATGAACGAGGACAACGGGTCTGAGTGAAGTAGAATGAAGTATAAGGTCAAGTAAAACCAAAATGTGGTGTCCTCATATGAGGACACAGGGTCTCAGGAGGATAGAATAGAACAGAATAGAAACAACAGCACAGAATAAAATACAGTAGAACATAACACAATAGAATAAAATAGGGATGTGTGTTACCTTAATATGTTGGCAGTAGCTTTTCTCTCCTGTGGCAGGAGGTCTGGATCTCTGAGCACCTCCTCCAGGAGACAGATCACCGCCATCTTCAGCTCCCCGTTCATCTCAAAGTCCTGAACACAAACACAGATGAATTACTTTAAAGAACCCTTGTAGACATATGTAATCAATTCTCCAGCACCTACACTACATGTTAGTACCCTAATATTTACCTAGACCTAATTCTCACTGGACTCTGAAACCAGAAGCAAAGGTTAACCAAAATGTGCTTTTTCTTACTTTCTAGGTCTTCTCTAAAACTCTCATTGTGAGTTAAAAATACCTTACGTTTTCAGAGGATATGTACAGTTTACATACAGTCTCTTTCAAAATAAAGACACCACGTCAGTACAACGCCACAAATTGACGTTTTTTTCATTCAACAACGAACGCATGTAGTTACACTTCCCCAACACACATATGTGGTTGGATTTAGGCAACAAAAGCACATAGTTGGGTTTAGGAAAAAACAACAGGGTTAGGCTTTACAATCTTATGAGAAGTTGACGCCAGCCTCCCAGGTGAAAATTGGTGGCTCTTGGACCCATACGCTACCCCTCCCACCCGCCCTACTTGGACTTCTACCACCTTAACTTTTGTTGTTGTCTCGCCTATTTCCACCTGACGCCAGTGGGCACTGTTAAATAATAACAGCGACCAGCTGCATGTCATGCCGACCTGAAAAGACAACTGTTTTTGTCAGTGTCTGACGTCAGAAGTCACTGAACAAGCACCAAATTTCAACGACTTTGGAGCGAGACCTGGTTGAAGTTGAGGATTTAAAACAGGAGTTTACAAACCAAAATGGGTGATGTCCATTAATTTTACAGATAACGATTCCAACTGACATTTAACCTCGGGCTAGCAGAGGTGCAGTGTGAGTCGTAGCCCTGGGCTTTGGTTAACCCAGGGTTAACAATGTGTTGGTGAAAAGGAGCTGCTAGGAGAAGTCAGCCAGGGTCAACTCTTGGCTGCTTAGCTGCTAAGAGAATGCAGCGTGACAAGACTTTTTACCGTCAGAGTTCTGCTGTCCAGCTGTTATTGTGGTCATTAAAGCAGACCACACTGCAAAAGCTGTCCCCTGTACTTTTACTTTACCAACATCTCAAACGTAACAGCATTACATTCTGGAAAACCAACTGAGAATGTGATTATGGATAAAATAACCAAAAAGAAGTGTCTGTTTTAAGCTAATCCAGCAAACTGATCGATCAATGACTGATCAATTAAAAGGTGCCATGATGCAAAAATCACATACAAATCCAATATATCCACTATAAATCTGTCCTCATCTTTGATTTGCAACATGGTCCTAACACACTCAGATATTAAAGAGGCAGCTGCCACAACAGTATAAACAGCACTGTGAATTATCTGATGGTTGACATATTTATATAGTGTCACTGTATATATCATACGGCTTTCTCTAGTCTCCACACACTAGTCTGATCCATCATCAATCACTGCTGTGTAATCCTTACTGTCTTCTGACTGCTCACTCCTCCTCCTGAGCCTCCTCAGTCCTTCCAGCCTTTACACCTTCTTTTCCTGCTCGTTTTTCCTTTCACTTCCACCCCAATTTAACTCTTGTTCAAAGGTCAGTTTTAACAAGCTCTTTGTTCTTTGGCCTACCAAAGAAAAATGTGAGTGGGTGTACATATGTGTGTGTGTTTGTTCTTTTGCCTCTGCGTTAATAAGCCGACTAAAGCTGGCCTGTCATCACAGCATTTTGTGTTATTGAACAAAAATACATAAAACAGATCGATGCAGTTAGACCTCTAAGCGGGGAGTCAGACAATTACCATGATATTCACTTCATTAGAGGCAACACTGGCTGTTTAGCAGAGGAGTAGGTGGACTGAGGCGAGTTGAGCTGGTCGTCCAGTTGACACGGCAACAATATTCAGTGTGTGTTTGTGTGCATGTGGCTGTTTACACGCTCAAGCGAGAGCAGCGGAGCAGAGAGAGAACGCATCAGACGGATGTTTTAATGAGACCACAGACTTGATCACCCCAGCAAAAACAGGGGACCCCCCACACACACACCTACACAAACACACACACAGACAGTGGTGGGTGCAGACAGACCTGTGAGTGTTTGGAAACCCAGTGCCGCAGCACGTTGAGGACTCTGTTAGTTGCAGCTCGGCGGATGATGAACTCTTTATCACAAGTTCTTTCAGAGTTAGTAAACACTGGAGGAAAAATTAAAAACCAAAAAGAAAAAGAGAGACAAAGAGAAAATGGTATTATTGTGTGATGATATTACACTTTCAGTAATGAGCTGAGGATTACGTAAGTGTATTACCAACAAACAAAATCTCTTAGTGGTTAAAAAGTATTGAAATCAAAAAGTATAAAAGTAAAAAAAAAAGATTTAAAGTATTTTACAGTTAATAAAATAAAAACATGTTCTGACAGTGTTTGAGTTTTAGTATGTCAAAGCACCATGTAATCAGCATTTTAAAAGATCAATTCACCCACACTGAGGTCCAGCTAATCCACAGACCTCACTGTCAACCATTTTCATAGTTTTTACCAAAAGAAATTTAAACAGAAACTGTTTACAGTTTGTTGTATGGCTTATGGATTATGGATTATTAATTGTATTTGTTGTGGTCAAAGCCTCAATAAATAAATAAATACATATACATACATATTTTTCATCAGTTATTTATTTCTTATTTTTATTTTATTTTATTTTATTTTATTTTTAGTTAGTTATTTTTCAAGGCATCCACAAATACAATTCATCATTGTATTGACGTATCTGCAGAAATGTTGGAAATCTAAAGCCTGTTCAGATCTTTTCGTAATTTGGGTAAATCCATCCATATGCTTTGCATGTAAATACTAATATTCACAGTAAAAACCACTGCTTAAAGATGAATTAACAAAGGAAAAATGTCATATTTCCTTTTGATATTCTGAACCTTTTGAGGTCTGTAGACTTTAAATATTACTGATTTAGTATCAGATAAAAAACATTACAACTATTGTAAAGTGAAACAAGAAGCAGAACCTCCTATATCGTATTTAAACACATCTTTTCCCTATTTGCAGTTTTACAGTATTTTTAATCATTGTGTGTGTGTGTGTGTGTGTGTGTGTGTGTGTGTGTGTGTGTGTGTACCTGGTGGCGAACCATGTCCTGCTGCTGCTGTGGCAATAGCGAAGGCTGAAGCAGGAGAGACTGAGCAGCGTGAGTTCTCCCCTGACTGGACTGCACACACACAAACACATAATTATCATCAACGGCAACAATGCTGATTGGTCACAAATCAAAATAACTGTTTTTGTATTATGTCTTTTTTTAACCTACTGTAAATGTCAAATTGCCTGTTATATTAATTGAAATGCTACAAACGACCGTTTTCCTGTGTCAACGTAATTAATAACCACATAGGTGACAGTTGCTTGGTAACCCTCTGATGAGAGATACACACGAGTATGCACATGGCAAACAATTCAAAGTTTGTCTTACTATTCATGTAAATGATCTATAGAAGCAAATATTGAAGTCACAATCTGTACATTACAGGCTATGAGTTAATAAGCACTACAGCAAATTTAAATGCTATGAATAAAACCAACTTTTAAAACAAGCACTGGTTCTGGTTGGTATTTGGTATATAATAGAAACTATAGATGCTAAATACAAATCTGAAAATTCACCTATTCGAGTCTTTATCATCATATATTAAAATTCCAAATCACCTATATTGTTATTCTTATTACATGCACATTGCAGATGCTTTACCTTCTCACCGTATCTTCCAGACCAGTTGCCAAAAGAAAACATTAGCATTGTATGTTTCTGTAAACCACAGATATGTTAAATTTGTACAATTTATACGTATCGTAGCAACGTTTCTACGGTGACATGTAAATGAGCTGACTTTGTCATTGGTGGCTGCTGATGTCTTGCTAAGAAACAACTGATTCTGTTGTTTGTTGATCCTGAACAGCGGTCTGCAGCTCGGGAGCTGCCGAGTGGACAGACACTTTATCTCCTTAACGCTTCATGCTAGGAGGCTGAAACTCATAGAGCAGCCTTGTTGTGCCTCCAAGAAGCTGCTCTGTCTATTTCAGCCCCCTAGCTCGAAGCACTGAGGAGATAGAGCATCTGTCCATTTACCCCACCCTGAGCCTAATGGTAAGGTATTGTAACTGAAATGCTCCGTCCAGTTCCAATATCTTAAAATTATGCCAAAGGTATGGCAAATGGACAGAGCTATATCTCTGGAACCACTTGCGATGAAATTTGGGGCCTGAAATTTGGTACCTGTCGCCCCCTCGTCCCAAGCATTCCGCCCTGTGAAAACAACGCCAATTGGTGGAGGTTGAATTTTGACCAGTTTTTCAATTTTGGGCCGGGAATTCAGCCATCTCCAATTAGCCCCGAACTTGGCACACCAAAAGCTCTCCCTTAAGTGGATGTGCACCTCAAAATTTCAGCTCCCTAGGCCAAAGCACTTGGGAGATATAGTCCTGACCATTTGCCCTACCTCTGACATAATGTTAAGGTACTGGAAGCAGAGAGAGTGTGTCCAATTCCAATACCTTAGCATTGGGCCCAGGGGAGGGCTAGTGGACTGACACTCTATCTCCTTAACGCCTCAAGCTAGGGGGCTGAAAATTGTACGGGGGCCTCGTCACAGCTCCCCCTCTGTCGATTTCAGGCCCCTAGCTCGAAGCGCTGACACCATTGTAATTGTGTCTATATAACCTTTAGCAAGACATCAGCAGCATTCCAGTAGTGACTGTGCTGCCAAATCCAGGTATTTTAAGCCAAAAGTTGATTTTTCCAAATCATAATCAAGTAGATTTTGTGTCTAAACATAACCACACATTACTCACAAAAGTCTAAACATAAGGAAATGTAAAGTTTCAGCAAATCGCTACATAACAACATACAAATGTTAAATATCCGTGATTTGGAGAAATGTATAATTCCAACATTTATTCTGGCGATTGGGTTTCATTTCAAGCAGCCACACAAAAATCCTCACTGTGATCATATCAAGGAAAACAAACCCAAGACTTTTTAAGTCATCCTCAGTCAGACACACAGGACCATTTATGCCATGGTCTGGCTGTATTTGAGCTTTATATTATGCTGCTGCACTAAAGATGTCGGCCTCCAGGGTCAGGGATGTTTGCCTGGCTCTGCCGAGTGGCCTGTCAGTGGGCACAGCACTGCCCACTGTGAGGGCCTTTAGCTATGGCACTGTGGTCTAGTTATGAGTCATAAAACCACAGAAGCACAGACACACACGCACACTCAGTGTTACCTCCAGGCTGTCTGTAGCGGAGGTGTCGAGGTGTGGAAGGAGAGCGACTTGGAGACATGTCTCCTGCTTCACTGCTCTGAGGAGACTCTGGGATAATTTTCTCCAGTGACACAGACTCCAGCACGGCTAGACATGAGGAGAGGGACAAGAATAACAATGATGATGATGATGATTATGATGATGGTTATGGTCATGGTGGTGGCCATTCTGCTCTACACTTAAGTTCGCAGCCATGCAGAGATCACTCACTATAACCAGTCGATAACATCAACACTTTTATTTGTTCCCTGCATGTTTTGTGTATGTGTGAGCATGTGTCCAAGTAAGTGTTCATTTACATGTACCGCAGGTGCGCAATTGGGTTGATATCTGAGGATTTTGAGGAACATTTCTACCCTCATATATTCAGTTTTTTCTTTTAATTTGAGCACTCTTGACGAAGGTCCAGGAGGACTGAAATGGTAGTTTTTTCTAATAAATTGTGAAGCTGAGCAAGAGCAGTGTGCGTGATTTTTTGTTCAAGGACTCCTTTAATTTGTCACCCACCTGTATGCAGCCTTTAAGAAGTATTTCACTGCTGTAAGATGGTGTTTTCATAAAACCAGGCTGTCTGTGCAGTGGAAAACAGCCATGGCATTCTCTTTTGCTCAAGAGGTAGAAAATCTACAACTACCAGAATGCACTGTGCCACACTGAACCAATAAACGCACCTGCTGGCGGGTGACTTAATGCAAACGTAGCCTTTTTGACAGAGGAAACAATATAGTAGCTGGCTGGTAACAAATGACCTCAAATTACAGTTAAATAGTAAGACTGCATATGTTTCTGAGAACGTTTTAGGCAGGAAATAGGCAATACAGTAACAGAGTTGTGGTTTATATTTGATCAGTGCTGCCTAGTTTTAATGTTTGATTGGAGTTTGGTCTGATGTTGGGAGATAAAGAGAAAGAGAGGGGGGTGTGTCTCTTTCTTGATCCACTTCTACACTTCAGTCAGGACCACTTTAGTCAAAGAAAACTTTATGTCAATTTGCAGTATTATATTTGGCGGTACAGCTCTGTTCTGGGGCCTCTCTGCCTTTCCTCAGGCCTGCACAGAGAGCCTCTTCCATGCACCTATGTAGAGAGCATAAGGCAGAGAGAGCACACCTCTCTGCCCTTCCACGTGCAAACGAGGAAAGCCAGAGAGAACAAACCTCTCTGCCCTTCCATGCGCCTACATGGAAAGCCTAAGGCAGGGAGAGCAGCAGCGAAGACTTCCCAGGAACAGAACAGAGCAGCATCAATGACAAACAGAAATGACATTGATAAGTCAGACACAGCATGAAAAGGAGGAGCTGGGCTGGAGGCGGGTTGTAAAGCGGCTTGCAGAGGAAGTAGTAACAGTAGGCAGGCCAGAGCAGTTTAAATAGAGCACCCTGAATGAGATTCGCCAATTGGTTGCATAGAAAGGAATCGTGATCAATCAGCTGCTCCATCAGTTGATTGGGCTGTTTGAGATCAGCTGATGTAGCTGGGATGTGAGCTGAGCTTGACATTGTGCCCTGCCTGAACTGACGCTGTGCTCATTTTTTTATGTCCATGGTGGCAGGCATACAAAAATGCAATTTGTAGTTAGAGCAACAGCCCTGGAGCCAGTGAAACACAACATCTGGCAGATTTGAGCTGGGAGATAACCAGGTAAATCTGGGCACTGGTGAGATGGAGGGAATTTTACCACAGTTCATTTACTCACAATACCAATGTTGTTATGGTACAAGGCTGGTTGAAAATCCTGCAAAGTGTCCTTTTAAGTACAATAAACACCACACGGAACCAGGAGCTTTACACTGTAGATGCTCTTGTTACTACTTAATGCATCCTGTTGTTCTGCCTCATAAACACTTGTTGTTTAATTCCAACTAATTTCACTTGGATGTAACTTGACAGACACAGATTGCCTGTTTCACCTGATGACTCTTCAATGTATATGCAGAATGTCACACCAGTAATTTGTCAGTGACAAAGAAAGGCCAAGAGAAAGGGCACGATCAACAGATAAATAGGAAGCTATGCAAATAGCTACATGTTCATGGATACATATAAACACATAAACATCTGATTACAAGCTAAAGACACTGCAAGACACTATGCAGAGGAGGTGAAAGTGGTTTGATGGTACGAGTGCTAATGGCTCTTGTCTCCTAGTAAGCAGTAAGCAGCTGCCACTGACAAACACACACATATACTTTACGTGTGTGCACATGCTAATGAGGGCCTTACTGCAGCTTGTCCTTGCTGTGCTGCTTCAGATGCCCTGACACTATCTCTCTCCAGTCTGAGAGGGCTGTTTAACACCACTATTAGAAGATCTGAGTGTGTGTGGTGGGAAGACTCAAGCACACAAATGTAAGCAGATAATGATGTCCCACCAGGCGCCTGTTCTGCTCTAAAAGGGAACACTTCACACTGTGCCATTTGACGAGTGACCTCCAGCTCTTCATGAGCATTTCAGCACGCCAGTAAGACTCTATATGTCGATGTTCAGTCATAGAGAATATCTTAATGAGCTAAGTGCAGTGTAGAAGCACAGGAAGAGACTATGAATCATCTGCAGATGCTTCACAATTCTGCTGTTAAATTCCCCTGTAAAATAATTGCAATCATTAAGTTATTGTTTAATTTAACCTTCTTGATATGCCCACAGAATTTCGAATCACGTATTTATCTTGTTGCTTTCATAAATATAATGTGATTTTTTTTTTTTAAATCATCTTTCGACTGAATTTCTAGAAGCAGGTCACCATTAAAGCCTTTCAAGATGTGCTATTTAGTGAGACTGGCTATACCCATATTATCGATAAAGTGTTTACGTACAGTAGGACTGGGTATTGATCCTCAATACTTTTTTGGTACAGACCATAATGCGTCTGTGGCACTTAAAATGGAAAACTGTCAATACTGAGAGCTGGCATTATATGACTTTTAATCTGGTGTACGAGTAATTTGACACCTCCTGAACCCCTTACCTTCTTATCCTGCTACAGTGATGTAGAAGTGTACTCCAGGAGGTGTCAGTAAACGATGACATCACTGTTGGGTATGGCTAAAGGTGAAAAAAAAGCTCACCTCTAACCATAACTAAGCACGATTCTGAAGCAGGATTCATACTTGTGCGTCAGCTCTATGCAGAGCCTACACCATAGCCTACACATGTGCCTATGCTGTTGTGAGCATTTATACTTGTGTGGTGGTGTGTTTGTGTCACTCTGCAATAAGACCTCAAAAAAACTAGCCGGCAGTGTGGTTTCTGTGAAGTGCTGTTAAGTTTAGTGGATTCAAAACACACCCAAAACACACTTTAAACATGGCTTAATAGTGACAATTTCAAACACAAGTACACAAATCGGCTCCATTATAACTTGCGGCATTCAGAGATAAATCACTTGTCTTTTGCTGGACACGTTTTCCAAACAATTACAACATGCTAATGTTTTTAGCACAAGCCTATGGCATTTTACATTGTATAAATTAGCCTAGCAGCTAGCGGACTTTTCATCTGCTCATTTGAAGCCAGGGACAACAGCTACATTTAACAAATATGATGTCACAAAATTTGGCTCCATTACAGCTCACAAAGTTTACCAACAAAGCAACTGTCTTCCACTAAACACGTTTTCCAAACAAATACACAATGCTAACATTATTAGCACAAGCCTATTGTATTTTACATTGTAGAAATGCAGTTTCGGCTGACAATAATAGACAGGCTATGGTGAAGGGTACAGCACAGGTTCTAAATCGTTGCAGAGCCTACGCCGTAGGCACAGCATCGATTTGACGCAGACGTATAAATCTTGCACGAGTGTGGTCAGAGGTGAAACAGACTTTTAACTTTCAACCTCAGAGTGCAGCGAAACATTGCTTTTGCATTGGCACTAATATATAGTTACATTTTAGACAAACCTAGTCTTAATGCTCTGCACAGCATGAAGGTTTTTGGACTGTATTGAAGTGGAAACTAAAGCATACCTCTGCGGATGCTCCGTCTCAGTTTGCCACAGAAGGGGTCGATCTTGGGCACCTCTTCCCCCTCTGCAGATGAGCAGGGACTCTGGTCTGGAGATGAAGGGATGGGAGGAACTTGCTCCTGCAGTGGCTTATTGTTGTTGGGTGGGGGAGAGGTGGATGAGGGAGGAGGAGGAGAGGTGGTAGTCGGAGTCGGGGTCTGAGGTGTTGGAGTTTGGGGGGTGTGGGCAGATGTGGGGCTACTGGCTGCAGACTGGGAAGTGTTATGGTTGATGCTGGAGTTGGACAAAGGACTGGTGAGGTCGAGGCCTCCGACCCTGGCAGTGATGGGGGAGTGGAGGGAAAGCTTTCGTGTTTGGACAGGGGAGGAGGTACGGGACGGGATGGACAGAGGAGGTGGAGAGGAGAACTTGCGGCAGAGACGAGGAGATTTGTCGTTTATGTGCTCGCCACCTCTGTTGTTCTGGTTGGTGGCAAAGAACAGCTCCAAGGACCTGGAAAGAGAAAAAAAATTGTTAGCAAAATAAGAAGATATATAAAAAGGATGGAAAGAAAACGTGGAATTGCAGCAGCTCACAATAAGAGCTTGTTTGTCCGTGTGCCTTAAAGAGTAAAAGTTCCACTAGCAAAATAATTCTGTCAGATATTTTTCCTGTCTTAGAGACATATATGTGGTTTAGGGTCAAAATATTGTGTATTTAGAATTCATAAAGAAGTAGAGAAGAGTTTCTCATGGAAAAAATTCTAATTTCACAGTACACTGGAGACCTCAAGGCATTCAGCGCTACATTTGGGGCATTTAGCTAATCCACAGTGGCTTATAATGAGTGGGCACAAACAGTGCAGTCAGAAAATATTAGAACAGTGACACAATTTGTTTGGTGTTGTGTCTGTGCTTCAGCAGACTTGGTTGGAAACAGAACAATGTCTTTGAGGTTTTCATGTATCTTTCAGCTTTAGTTTTAGGGTGTTTACATGCACATCAGATGAACAGTAGGAATTTTAGAGCTTTGTATATATGGTTGCCAATTTTAATGAACAGAAAGTAGTAGGACAAGTCAACATAAAGTTAAAGCTGCTCTTATTGGTATCTATTGATTCAAAGGATGAAACTACTACATGTAATGTGAAAGAGGTCTCACAAATAAACCCTTAGACAACAGACGGTCCTTGTTAGGCAGCGACCCTTTAGACATAGCAATTATGACGGGAGCAAAGGAGAGCGCCAGTGACATAGTTTAAATGTAATAAGGTCCGCGTAGGGAGGAGGCCTTGTGGGATGGACTGGGCACACAAAAAGCTCTGATAAACCCACTGTACGCTACCTGGAGCAGCGCCAAACAGCAGATGGGCAACTAGGCAACATAGCTGAATATTTTGCAGCTAAAGAGCTAGGAATTTTCCCTCAGTTGGCGGTGACCAAAACCGAGCTAAAAAGAGAGTGAACACTGGACGTACATTCGTCAAATGAACATAACACAACTCAAAACTAATGAAAATGTTCGTCTGTGTCTACTAGGTGTGTCGAAAGCAACCATGTGTTAGCATGTTTGCCCTACTTTTTCCACCAGTGAGCAAGTTAAGCATTATGCTCGGTTTAGTTGGCATCAGGTGACTCGAGGTTTCTGTTTCTTAAAAGAAGGTTTTCCATGCCACTGTTGCACGATGTGCTTGCACTTGGTGGGACTTTGTTTGAATTGTTGAGTCTCTGTAAAGAGTATAATCAGGGCCTGCTCTGTATGAAAAGTGTCCTGAGATAACTTTTGTTATGAATAAAAATGGACTTGACTTAACTGTCTTGACCAGTGGAGAAAACTTTGCTATTTTTGGATGTATTTAGGAATATTGTTCTGCTGCACTGACCTAAACTCTTGGGTCAATGTATAAAAAGGGTCCAACTAGCCTAAAACTGTTCAGCAAATGTGTATGTGAACCCCCTCAAAACCCTTAAAGCTGAGAGTTTCCATTATTTTAGTACCTGATTATGTGCCTAAAACAGGAAGATCATAGTCAACAAAGAGTATCCACTTCACAGATAAGAATAAAAAAAAAAAAACATCAATCTTTTATTGCAGACTACATTTGCAACATTTAAACGCCTTATTTACCAGGCAATGAAAGTGCAAAAGCTTTAATCAACAAGCATTTTGTGATGACATTAACATTGCTCAGAGAGTCATGTGTACAGAGCTACATCAACGGAGTAATCATGTAATCATGCATTGATAAACACATCCATCATTTATTCACACAAGCCAGTTATCTAGCAGGAAATAGAGGAACAAATTGCATCCCAGACTGAAAGAGGAGAGGGAGACATGAAAGGCAGATAGAGGAAGGAAAGATACGTGAAAGGCCGAGAGTAGGGGATGCTGAAAAACTTTGAAGCAAGCAGCGGAAGATGCTTAAGAGAAGGACATAAAGCAGACTGAAGAGGAATGACAAAAAGGGATCAATATGAATACAGAGAAATAAAACAGCCTTGAGGAAGTGATGCTCCAGTGAGAGAACATGCTACAGACCGGCTGCAGATTGAAGAAACTATTTCCCGTCTCTCATTCCTGTCTACATATCATCGCCCTTAAATGTTTCAAACGGGTGAAACTACAACTACTGGGAGTTGTTACATTCATAGAAGGAGACAGAGATAGCAGGTTGATTAAAAAGGGAAAGTCATGCATCAATGAAGTGTCAGATCAAGACCAGAGGAGAGGAAGAACAGGCAGGAAAAGTCGGAAAGAGACAGTAAGAAAGAGGACAGAGAGAGAAGAGTCGGTTACTTGGGCTGATCCATGGCTATCTTCTTGATCTTCAGACTGTAGTCGGGACAGATGGATGAGATGGACAGACGATCAAATGAGTGGTACCGCGCCCTGTAGTTAGAGGGGACATGAAGAGACAGGGGGATGGATGACACAGAAAAATGGTTAAATGGATGAGGGTGATGGTTTGATTGAGACATGAAAATGCAGAAGACGAGACAGAAGATAAAGGATTGCTTGAGGAGAGATGATGAAACGATGATAGGTGAATCTCTTGGAAGAGGAAAGGTGTGTTTGAGGAGGAGAGGAGGCAGCATGTGAGTGAGAGAACAGCTGCACGTGTTCATCTCCTAGATATCAACATGTGAATGCATGGGAGGAAAATCCAGTGTAAAACGGTTGCACAGAGAGTGCTGTGTTAAAGTCTGTGTACCTCTGTGTTTATACATTTATGAGGCCATGTGTGTGTCTGTAACAGTGGTATGCAGAGAGTCTCTAATAGAAAGGGGCAAAAATTAAATGAGGGCACCTCTTTGATTAAGAAAAATAAAATAAAAAACCAAGGAGTGAGCCAGCAAAAGGGGGAATTTGGGAATTTCCTGGGATCCTCGAACTGAAATGCCTCCCAAAGTTCAACCTACTCATTTATAAAGGAGTGGAAACCTCAACAGACTTGTGCACAGGTCTGATTTTCAACAGCCACGCATATGACCAATTGGTTCCGCAACCCAACCCGCCAATACAAGATCCATGGCCTGACCTGAAACCACAAGTCCTATAATAACCATGCGATGTTCAAACAATTCAGTAAGGCAGCAGGTTTGAAGAGATCATTTAGGGACATTTTATACATGTGTAAATGAGACGATACATTTTTAAACAACGGTAATTCACGAAATACAATTTTAACTTATTTTTTTGCTTATTCTCATTATATTGACAAGCACATCTTCACAGTTACTGTGCCTGTTAGTAATGCACCTAATAGAAGCAGCTCTCATATTCCAGCTGGTGCAGAGGACAGCCAAGACCCAAAGCAGTCAGAGGATTCAAACAATTACACATTAAATAAATGATTAATATTTTCATTTTATTTTATTATATTTATCATCCAACACCTGTGATCAAACCTGCATGTTCTTTGTTTAACCAAGAACTGAACCTGAGAATATAATTAAGACAAAATACCACCTGTGAATCCCCTTTTTTGCAGGTCACCCACCGGGTACCTGCAGGTACCCAACCCCATGCAGGACTCAGAGCTCCAACACATGCTCATTAAAAGACACAAAAAATAATAAATGCAAGACAGAATATGCAAGATATAATATTCAGGATTCTAAAAGAGCCGTGAAATGTAAACACACAAGGTCAAAACAAGACTAAGAGACTACAGCCATGTTAGTTGCTCTGTGGGGCTGCACTTACAGCAGTGCTTTAAGCTAAATGCTAACATCAGTGAGCTAACATGTTGATGTGTAGCAGATATAGTGTTTTAGGTAGGTCTTGGTTTGTAACAGGCATGTCCAAAGTACCGCCGAATTTAAACGGTCCATTGCTTGTCTTTCAAAATATACTATAATATATAAAATCTATTCCTCACTCACTGCCGTAATTTTTATTTTTCTGAACTAATCAGCTCTTGAGTTATCAGTAAGATCCAACAGGAAAACTTCTTCCAAATTTCTAATCCAAATTTGTCTCAGGGATCAAATTCAAGTCTTAACTCTGTGTATTTTATCGGCTCTCATAATTTAGTAATCTCCAAATAAGAAGCTGATTTAGAGAGGCTGATGAGACAAATAAAAGACTATTATGAGCAGCAAACATTTCCTCTGGGACCGCGCACTATTTGTTAATTGAGCAAGATCACATTGCATTTTTTCTGTTCACCTCACCATAGCAGGACTATCATACAGTTTGTATGGTTGGTTGCTGCTATCTTGGGTGCAACTATGAGACGCTGGCCCAAGTCAGCACGCATTTCCCAGTTTCTGGCTCCATGTAGCAGGCTTGAATCAGAAGGCAAGAGGCTTGCTATTTGTTTTTCTCCCTTCCGTCTGAACAATGCAGGCTGTTGGAACTTATCCTGGGGTTTGAGAAGCATGGTGTTGATGGTTACCTTCTTGGTCTCAAGCTCAGCTGCCAAGCACTTTACTACCTGCTTGTGCTGCCAGGTGTATCTTCCCTGTGTTAGGCTGGTCTTGCATCCTACCAGGATATGCTTAAGTGATGCTGGCACCGAGCACAATGGACAAGCAAGATCTTCTCCCAGCCAGAGATTTGGGTTGGCAGGAGAGGGTCAGAAGACTAGACTCCTTGCTCCATTTGACTTTCCTTCTCTCTACTGCTTCCCATCCCATACCCTTCCCAGGTATATGGTCATCAACCAAAGTATTGGGCAAATCAAAGGTACTGACCTGCTGACAGCAATAGATGAAAAGTCAAAAGATCATCAAAGTCATGAGAATTCATCCTCTGGGGACCATGAATGCCTGTACACATTTTCATGGTAATCCGTCCAATAGTTGAGATATTTCAGTCTGGACTAAAGAGCTGAACCAACTGACCAACGTGGAGTCAACATGGCTAAAAAGCACTTTTAAAAACAAGAAATCATGCTCCTTTTAAACTTTGTGTTGTACTGACTCTCTGGTGGATGAAGGAGAGAAAATAAAGTTAAAAAATGGAAGGTTTGACTAAAAGGATATTTGAGTTGCTCATGTGCCCAACTCAAATGGCATTAGGGGAAAAATGAAGCATGTCCTGTTTAAATACAGGCCTTAAGAACAGGGACTTGCCCCTGACAACCCCACTGCCCTTCCTGCACACCTCTGGTCTCTGGATGAGTCCACCCTGTTCTCTTCCAGCAAAGGCAGCCACAGGCCACGCTGAGTTAGGCTTTACATACAAACCTGCCCTGGAGCAGAGGAAAAGACAGAGCTTTTCCAGTTGAAAAGCTAAGTTAAGTAAAGTTGAGGAAGAAATATAAACACACAAATATGATGCAGCCAGAGACCTAATAAGAGAAGAGAGCATGAATAAAGCAGAGAGAGAAACTGACATCTGACACAGTATATTCCTATGGCT
Organism: Cephalopholis sonnerati; assembly: GCA_019142605.1. Taxonomy (NCBI): domain Eukaryota; kingdom Metazoa; phylum Chordata; class Actinopteri; order Perciformes; family Serranidae; genus Cephalopholis; species Cephalopholis sonnerati. The sequence goes on from JAGQAX010000007.1 coordinate 29,656,854, forward strand.
GTGCCAGGAACCATGTTGAAGCATCTGTTCTGCTGGCCTCCACACAGGCTGGTATGTATTTCAGCCAGTGTGCAGTCAACCTTGTGGACAGAGAGTCCTAAACACTGACCTACATGTGACTACATCATTCGCAGAATTCAACAAAGAGAGAAGGTAAAGAACGCTCTTTTCATTCACTCATTTATACAGACACATAAAACCAAGCACTTGTGTTTGAGTCAACACCTTTTCTGTGTGTGAGAATGCATGTTCGTGTGTTTGCATTGTATGACCTGATAGGTATGGAGGAGAAGGGCTTCTTGTAGATGTCGGCCAGTTTATCCATGACCACCGTTGCCGTGGTGAAAATCCTGTACGTGTGCAGGAAGGTGTTGAGGAAGTCTATGGAGAGGAAGCGCAGGTCGGTCAGCCTCTCCAGCAGCCGCTCCACGCTGGCATAGCGGATCTGGGGGACCTTGCAGGAGTTGAGCGTCTTGCTGAAGCAAATGTCAACATCATCTTTATGGAGACGCACATCGGATCTGATGGATATACACGCACACACATACACACACACACACAACCGAGCATGGGTGACTGCTGGGCTGCTTAGCAAGGAAAAGGTTATGAAGTAGCTGAGCAAAAACAGCCAAGTACGAAAGAGATAAATGAATAAAGTAAATCCATATATTCCAAAGAAATAAGAGTGGACACCAAAAAATATTTCTGAGCAGAAATAAACATTTAAAAAAGCATAAAACATACAGCCTAACAATTTATAGTACATCAACACAACTGTAACATTTTCACCCAGGTATGCTTTATCATGTTGTTGCAAAACTGGCATGAAGAGATGGGTGTTCCTCTTCACACACACATTCATACTTACTTGATCATATGAGGCACAGTGACTTTAGAGTTCTCCTCAAATACACTGGTCATCAAGCCATTACAGCGGATATTATCTATACACTACAGAGAGAGAGATAAAATGAAAGAATGACAGCATGAGTGGGGAAAAGTGAAAATGTGCACTAATTACTTTTATTTTAAAGGAGCAGTGTGTAGGATTTAGTGGCATCTAGTGGGGAGAATTGCAGATTACAACAGTCTGTAACTTCTCCTGTGTGCCATGCATGAACCCCCAGTTAGGATTCCTTCAGTGTTTACTGTTTACTGAGAGCCGAATCACCTGCAGAGGTCTTTTAGTCTCCGAAACAAATGGACCGGGTGATTTAAACCGGTAAAATCACTAAATAAAGCCATTTCTCTTTATAAATCAGTGATTCGCCGATGCTGTTTGGCATGTCAGACACTGATGGCAGGCCCTCCACATGCTTATGTGTGCTCACCTTTTTTCTCTGTTAATCTAAGATCTAGACATTCAGGAGGTTTTTAATCAGTGGCCAAATTATCCACAGAGGTCTCATCTTCTCAAAAGAAATGGACTGGGTGATTTAACCCAGTAAAACACAGTATAAAGCAGGCTTTGAAGGATGAGATAGTAGTGTGCTCCAGGACTTTTATCATATGATGCTCTTGAAGAAAACGGTCGCACCAAAAGACGCCTTAAAGATAGACTTCCAGAACATAAATGCCCGATTAGGACGCAGAATGAGGACTACCTCATGGCTAAACACTTCAAAGAAGTACATAATAGTAATGATTCCTTATTGAGAATAGAAGGCTTAGAATCAATACAGACGTCCATAAGAGGGGGAGATCATTTACGCACCTTTCTCCAGAGAGAAACTTTTTGGATTTTTAAACTCGATGCAGTGATATATTCTGGTTTAAATGAGGAAATTGATTATACACTCTACCTTTAATTGAGAAATATCATTATATGACAAGTAAGTTGTTTTTGCTATTGTTGCTGATGTTGTCTTGATATTATTCTGAGCTTTTTATTATTTATTATCATTATTATTATTTTTTTTAGTCACTGAATATCATAGGACAGAAACACTACACTCTAGTTTATGTTTTCTGTACAGATACAATTTAAGAAATCTTTCCTTCCCTTTTTTTATGTATGCTTTTTGATGTTTGTTACAGTAATTTTTCAGTTTTTCTTTTTTCCTTTTTTACATGTATATTTTTGACCTTTGGTTAGTAAAGATTGGGTCACACCCCCTACTGAGCTTACAAAATGTTTGCTTAACTCCTGTCCACCCTTTTGCACCCTGACAAAGACCTTAGGTTCAAAACCGGTTGGTGTTTTAATGTAAGCAGCCATGTTTTAAAATAAAGGCTTTTAAACTTTCGAATGCATTCAATTCAAATGCATCTGTTCCTGCACCACATGAGTTCTTTTTTTTCCTCCGACAGAATAAAGCAGTTTAATGTTAAAAATCTGTGTTTTTCCAATTGGTGTTTGACTCATCGTGGAGGGGCTGCTAACTGCAGTGTCTGACATGAAAACGTGACTGGGCCTATCTAGAGCCAGTGTTTGGTTCACCTGTTCTTGGCTACTGTAGAAAGAAGGACTTCATAGATGAGGTCCCGCTCCCTATGTAGATGTAAATGGCAAATTCTATCTTTTTTCAGGTGATTATACAATGTAAAAAATATATATATATTATATTAGATTTCATTTTTGCCAATATATCCTCCTGAATCTTGCACTAGATTTTTAAAGCAGAAAAAATACTGTAGATTTCCTTTGAAATAATCTTGTCAGTACTCATTTATTTATCTGTGCGCTCCCATTAAATTATATTAAAAGCTAAAACTTGTCAAAATATTTCAAAAGTATTGTTGATAAAAAAAAGTGAGGAAAAAAAGAATCTATTTAAAGCTGTCAATGTTTTTTTTTATAAGAATTAATCCAGTCTGACATGCTTGTATGGTGCTACTCTGTTTGTGAAGTACTGAGGCAGTGAGCTGAACTCACCCCTGGGGAGCTGCACCCGTGTCTGTGTTTACTTATCACTAAGCCCTCTCAATGCCCAGCGGAGACACGCTCTCGCTATTTGGAGGTTCTTGTTATTTTGTGTTTGTCTGGGTGTGTGTTTGTGTGACTTTGTGTATTACCTGGCTAATATCACTGGTCCATGCCGCCTTCTCCTGCCGCGATGGTGCCAGTAACACCACAGTGAATGAAGGTGTGTCTGCCGGCTCCACTACCAGCTTAAAGTCCAGCTGCCCAAACACCTGACCGCCAGCTTTAGCTGTGTGATAGAGGAAAAAGATGATGCTTTTTACTGTCCTCTCAATTACGATGGTAGTAAAGATTTAATGCTTGCACACATACACACACATAAATACACACACACACACGCACACACACACAGGGTTAATTAAGCGTACCTGCTATCTCCATTCTACGCACCCCTGAGGCGTAAGTGTAAAGGTGTGTGTTGAAGTGTGCACATGCACGTGATTGTGTGTGTGTGTGTGTGTTTAGATGTTTCATCAATCTCCCTATTCGCAAAATAAATCCTCAGGGAAAAAAATAAAATTGGACAAAGATCATCAATGTCAACAGATCAAACCCTGACATTTAAAGGGGTAAGCATCTGGTATTTAAAGGGAAGTAATTTCTAGACACTTATCATCTGACATCTAATTAACCTCCATGAGTGGTGAAGGGCCTAAATGAGCCAATAAGAGCTGTCTGTGTGCGTCGACCAAAGCAGACACACAGCATCACGGATGTGGTAAACTTACACTCGTCGTCGCTGGCATCTGGTTCCTCTATGAGTGTGCAGTCAATCAGGGACAAAACTCCACCTTGCTGCAAGAGTTTTCACACCAAAGATTATCAACAGTATATTGGAATTAGGCTTAAAAGTAAATTAAAAAGTTAATTTCCACTTAAGGATCTACTTGAACTTACTGAGGTTAAGGTGTTCTCACCTTGAGGAGGTGCAGTTTTCCTCCAGAGCTGCGCGTGCAGACGAGAAAGTGTTTGGTGAAGAGGAAGCACTGCCGCTCCCCTTCCTTTTTTAGAGAGAGCGAGCCCAGCCGGACCTTACTCAGCTTCCCCCGCTCCACCGATGGCAGCTGGATCAGAGAGCCTGACGAGCAGGAGGGGCACAGGATTACATTGCATTTCATTAAGCTGACACTAAGCTGAGGGCTGCGTTTGTTAAGCATCCACAGTGGCACACACAGACGTGTGTAAAAAGCAACATTTCTGAACTACTCATTTCTGCACACGTGTATTTTGTGTGTGAACCTGAGATGTAAGGAGAAATTATGAGGAAGGATATCATTAAAACAGGCAGTTCAGTGGCATGAACTTTATCTCTGCTTGCGGCGGTACAAACAGACAGGAAGTTTGGATCAAGAGTCAAAACTGGTGTGACCTCAACAAAACAAGAGATCAGACATGGTAGCTCATTAAGGTTTGCAAACTTAGGGTGTCTGTTGATTAAAAGATAGAGCCAGTCATCACTTAATCACAACGGTAATGGTTTGATCCCCGGCTTCTTCTGTCTGCATGTAGAAGTGTCACTGGGCAAGACACTGCGCACCAAACGCTCCCAATGAACAGGCCAGTGCCTTGCATAGTGGCTCTGCCACCATTGGAGGATGAATGTGTGTGTAAATGGATGAATAGGAGACAAATCAAAAAGTGCTTTTTCCGCTTAGGTAGAAAGGCAATTTACCATTCATTGTAGCAATTAGCAACTTTTAATAAACACTGGCACAGGTATGGATTTGGTGCCTTTCTCAGGAGCATATCAACAGTATAAATCTTTTGCAGGTCTTGGACCAGTGCCTTTATTGGTTTGTCTCTCTAGCTACTGGTTGCTGGAAGCAATTGATGAAGACTACATTTACTGTAGTGACTAGCCCTATACTTTAGCCGCTACCGGTCGCTAATTGACTGAATTGTTTGGACTTGTACTCAGAAAATTACTCCCAGTCTTTACCAATGCTGTATATCATCACTTATTTTCTCACCATTGTCCACAATGTCCATATAACCTCCAATAAATTCAGCAAAAACATCCAATAAATACAGGCGTATGTGAGCGCAGTTGAAAACTGTTTGCTTCCTAACATCAGCAACACCTGTGCTGACAGGCATGAAGTTAAATACCATGGCCTCCCTCAGCCATGGCTCAAACATATGGCTCCAACATTTACAGTAGAACAGTTTTTGTGATACATTCGAGATTAATGTGATCAAGAATTATTTATTTTGTTGGGCTAAGCAGGCTGTTAGTTCTGGCACAATGACTCCAGGCTAAGGCTTTAACATACAGGAGTGATCGCAGGCAATCCGTTTATCTCCGCAGCAAGAGAATGAAAACTTAAAGTGGCTTTATAATTACAATTTTACATTATATTACATTAATTTGGCATGCCCTTTTGCCTAAAGCAATTTATAATAAGTGCACTAAAAGTGAAGGCAGTACAAGTGCTGAGAGGTTTTACAGGGGAATTGGTTTAATCTGACAGTTTCATGTAGGAAAGGGCAACACTGTACAAGAAATGAGATTAAACAAATTAAGTCCAACATTCTGTTTTGAAGTGCTTGGGAATAATTCATTAGGACGTTATTCTTACTTTAAATTATGCTTGTTGTTACTGTTAAACAGAATAATGTGTTTGGGAAGCACCAAAGCCAATTTGTAGAGCGGCATTTTCAGTCATCAAGGTGACAGAGAGACAAATCTCCAGCTGCAGAAAGTGTTACAGACGCTAATGTCATGATTCAGTGACTGAGCATTACCGAGGAATTGTTTCTGTGCTCTCAGGCTGACAGGCAAGAGGGTCTCACTGTCGGGAAAACCTCCAGAGCTTTGCTGTCTGGTGAGCAATGCTGTGACCTGATGAAGACTTACCCTGTCTGACAAAGGTCTGGCTGGTGTCCAGCAGGATGTCACAGCCCTCCACTATCATCCTCTCTATGGCCAGGTTCTTCCGGATGTTCTCCGTGTCACTCACCTCGTCATGCATTACTCTGGCCACACACAAATACACCAGTTACTTCATTGTTCAATATCAAGATGGGTCAAAGTTGATAGTTCTGACAACCAGACACATACCTGGACAACTCCTCTAATTTGGACTTGGCGAATTCAAGACTCTTGCGCTCCACGTGCTCATGAGGCGTGTGTGCCAATAACTCATGCAAGGTGATGATGTAGCGAGGAATCTTATAACAGAGAAAAAAGGTATCAAAAGATGAATGAATAACATAAAAACATAGGGATTTGTATTTGTGCTACAATGTGGTTGTGAAAACAAGGGTGATCTGGTGCCCATGATCTACCTGGAACATGGGGTATGTGAGGAAGGTCTCAAGCATCCTTCCCTCACAGGCGGCATTAGACTCGTACTGTTTCAGCAACTTGTCGAAGTCTCTGTTCTGCTTACAGTTGGCCAGAACCTGCAGGCTGTACTGATGGTTACGCACAAACTCCTGATAGATGTTCAGCATGGGCAGCAGGATGTCAAACAGGTCAGCTAGAAACAAAAACACACGCACATATAGGGTGTTTATACATATTTATATATATATATATATATATATATATATATATAGTGTGTACGTCACATGACTGAATGCATTTCACAAGTATTTGCCACTAGCAGTTGGTTTCAGTCATTTTGTTGCTATAGCAACCACTGCTGGCACAGCTCTGCAGTTTTGTCAGATCTGTGACCAAGCAAATATTGACAGACATATTTTATCTACTCCATAAATGCCCTTGTTGTGCCATTATCTGCTGGCAGTGTTTTTATTATAGCTGTTCTGTGATTGTTCATTTGTGATTGCTCGATGGCACTCGTGGTGCTCAAAGCGTCAAAAAATTACATTTGAAAAACTCAGCATCAATGTCTCTTTCCAGAAATCATGACCTAGTTACTTGAGATAATCCACAGGCCTTGTTGTGAGCAGCTTCATGATGCAACTATTTTCTTTCCTCTAAACTACACCAGCCAATTGTATCACCACGCAGAGGTAAACGTGCATCTACTGCTACCTCACCTAACGTTACAGCTCAGCCAAAGAGGACGTCACTAATGTTTGCGCCTCGCACTGTCACAGGCACAAACCTCTCATTCTTGACTATATGCATGCTTCCTTCTGCGCTGTAGTTTAATAGAGAGAAAATAGTTCCTACATGAAACTGCTCACGACAAGACCTGTGGATTATCTTGAGTAACCAGGGCATGGTCTCTGAAAAAGACAGTGAATCTTTTTTGCACCACAAGCGTGTCATCTAGCTTCATTATATTCAAGAGAAGGCAGACATCTCTATGACCAATATCTCCAACACTCTCACGTCAGAACAATATCGATTGATTGATAGCACTACAGAAAAGAGGACATTTGCATTTTGGATTTTGAGGTGAATTGTCCCTTTAAGTGGCGGCACAGTTCCTGGTTTGAACCCAGGGTGGGGGTTTCGAACTTGTGTAGGGGGAGCCCTTCTGTGTGGAGTTTGCATGTTCTCCCCGTGTCAGCGTGGCTTTTCTCCAGGTACTCCAGCTTCCTCCCACAGTCCAAAGACATGCAGGTTAATTGGTGACTCTAAATTGTCCGTAGGTGTGAATGTGAGTGTGAATGGTTGTCTGTCTCTATGTGTCAGCCCTGTGATAGTCCAGAGTGTACCCCAGCTCTTGCCCAATGTCAGCTGGGATAGGCTCCAGCCCCCCTGCGACCCCAGCAGGATAAGCGGTTAAGTATTTTACTCTCCTCACTATTACTCTTATGCACTCTTTGTGTGTGTTTTCTAAATTAAATACTGTCTTGTACTTCCTGTAGGGGCTTTTAGTTGTGACAGCATAACTAGTTTGGCAGCTATTGTTAGCCTAGTCTTCATTTTTATAATCTCTCTGGTCTAATTCTCATTGTTTCTCATTGTCTTATACTGTTTTCACAGTTTGACAGTTACTTCCAATAAAAACCTCAAAGACCAACTGATGTCTTTTACCTTTATTTTAGGTGTGCTTAGCTCACTGCATGGCTGTGCGCCTACACTCACAGTGAGGGCAGAAGGCCAAGGTGGAGAATTAACGGTCAAATAAAGAAAGTACAATTTCATTTACTGGTATAAATTCATTCAAGTCAGCCTCATAATGGTGAGGGAAGTTACAAGAGGTGGAAGGCACGTGGTAAAGGTAATGTTAGAGAGAAACTGGGAGGGATATTTCAAACTAATGTAAGTTTTTCAGATGGGTAGCTGTGAACAGACTCCTGAAAACCAAATTCAGTTAACACTGTTTTGATACTTTTATTTCATCTTTATTTAACAGCAAGCAATTTGTTTAAAAGCCATCATAATAGTGTCAAGTCAAGTCTTCTTAAAGAACGAATATAATTTATGGGACCCTCTGAAACAGCAGTGGATGAAGTAGATGTTATTTCATGATTCACTGCAAAGGAACAAATGACTAGATTCTCTGTTTCTCTACTTAAAAGGATAAAAGAATCAAAATGTGCAAGAAAAGGCAAACACAGCTTTAGAGAGCCTTCATTCTCTCAGTCACAGATGGATGTATTTATTCATTTGAACACAGTCTGTGTGGAGTCAAAAGCATGCTGTATTAGAGGCTAAATGTTTGAATAATATTTTTAACAATATTAAGAGGGGAAACAATCTTTCCTGAAAATTCTTCGGAGATAGATTTGATCACAAATCTCCATTCAGCATCAGCCTGAGGCAGAGCGTCAGATAAGGCTGTTTAATCAGTCGACCCTTTTCTTTTTGAATTTGTCACAAGCAATTTGCTGCCGTGTCTTTCAGCAGTCTGTTTCCTAGGTGATGCTTATCTGTCGAGGGGGGCTTCTGTTTTAGGAGGTGAATTTGTGGGATGCCTTCTGGTCTGGGTGGTCATTGTCTGTCAAGACAATGAGTGTGCCTGTTGCTGACTGAGATAGGGAAATGAGCTTTTGTGTGTGTATGTGTGTGAAGGGGCAGTAAGACGTCAGGGCTGATGTTTGAATGAGACAAACTGGACCACTGAAAACCTGACCTTGACGTCACTGAATGGCTGCATACAGCGTGTAAGTGTGTGTTGTGTGAGTAACAGCTTACCCAGCACCAGAGTTGGCCAGTTGGCTATCCTCGCCTTCAAGCCTTGGTGGAAAATCTCATGTAGGAACATGATGGTCTCACTGAAGACACAGTGTAAACGCAGTGTGACAAGAAAAGGATATAATTATTTTATTGTTTGTTTAAGTTCCTCAGTATCTGTCCCTGCTGCATTATTAATACTTCAGTGATTCAGATAAAAGCAAGCGGAAACCTCTGGGGCTGCAAAACAAAACACTGAAGTGCCAAAAACTGCAGTTCTCATATGTCATCTACAAAACACACCCTCCCAATTTGGCGGTCTATTTAGGCTGCAAAATCTTCCCTGCTCTTCCTTGTCCATGCGGCTGTTGTCCTGCATCAGTACTGCTGCTTGCTCTTTTAGCCCCACCCCCAACCTAGCATCCACCTGCAGGCTCCAGGAGGGGGGAATCTGCAGGGTGCGATGAGGCCGGGTTTAGACGTTCTAACTGTGTTCTGCTGTTGAAATAAACTTTTAAAACGTGACTTGTCTGCCTGAAGTACATTTTGTTTTAATGGTTTTAAGCATGTTTCTCACAATTGAAAATTAGCATTTACATTAGCATTAGCACAGTTAACCAACTCCCTCCGCTCATCCAATAAGGTCACTTCTGGCTCCAAAAATCAAACATGGTGAAGGACAAGATGCCAAACTTGAGGCTTGAGGTCCAGAAACCAATGGGTGACATCACCATTATTTTATACAGTCCATGGTTAAAAGCAAAGACGGATAAAACATCTACTCACCTGTTGAGGAAGATGCTGCTGACATCGTCGTGGCTAATGGGGGGTTTCTTGGAGCTGGCAGCCATCCTCAGAGGTCTGAGGAAACAGTTGACCAGGATGTAGAGCTGGTGGACGTACCTGTCATCACACACACATGGACAAACAGAAAAACATATGTATCACCTAATAATGTCTGGTTTAGACTTCAAAACACACACACAGTATATGAGCCAATATGTTTAATGAATACATTGTTGATATTTTTAATAGTTGTGTTTTGTAATATTGGTAGGTACAGGCTACATTAAAATGTTGTCCTAGTTGGATAATAAAAATTTGCTGATTTTCGAGGGTGAAAATATCTTTTGCGATTTGCAACTTAAGGTAATTTTAACAAGCCTCACACACACTAGTAATTCATGCATGAGAATGGGAGAGGCCTGCAGGGCAGAAAAAATGACCTGCAATTCATCAATATTGTGTGAAACGTCAAGCAACCGTCATCCACAATCTGCATGCTCGCAAAGTGCATTCATCCCAGTTTCGTCTCCCAGTCAGGGTCTGATAATCTGACTGTGATTCAGTTCAGTTTATTAAATCCTCTGTCTCAGTGCACTTAGTTTTATATCAACCATCAATCTATCGTGATATAGTTAGTCTGCTGAAAATTCTATTGAGCACTGACGATTTAAGTGTGAATTACAGCTTGGGAATGTCTGTTATGGTCATGTACTGCAAAGTATTAGCATACTCTGTCTCTGCCTCCACCATGTTGAAGACGATCTGGTTCCTCTTCCTCATGCTCTCAGCGTGAGGAGAGCAGATGTAGTCCTGGACAATGATCTTCCACTTCCTTCTACAGAGCCAGCCCCTCATGAAACTCTGCACCTAAAGGAAGTACAAACAAGGTAGACTCAGTCATACACATGGAGGGTGCATACAACATGCTTGCATGCACAGTATGTAACACTTGCAAGGAATCCCAGGTAAAGGAATACTTCACCCAAAAAAACGACCATTTATAAATCAGTGAGTCATGCTGTGTTACCTTGAATTTGTGCCTCTACAGGAAACAGCAAACGTATTAATTCATTGGTTGATTGGGGACCAGATTTAACAACAGCAAACTTGTGCAGTATAATCCAAGTGTCATTTATCCAGTCATATACTTCCAAAACACATTTTCACTATAAAAATTAAACAACTGTGAGACTCTATTAGGAGTTGCGCCTTGTCAAAATAAATCAAAACCTACATGACTGGACCATGTGGGAATTTAATTTGAAAGGACAGACACAGGAAGTGGCCACACTCAGCAGTTAGACAGGAGTCACGTTACAAACCAGTCACAGCCGACAGATATCTTTCCCTTCTTTTGTAAATATTCAGTCTGATAAATACAGAAAAGTTGATCATGTTAGTGCAGGGCTACCCAGAGACACGCCATGTGTACGACCCCTAATTTCCAGGGCTGGTACCTGCGGTTATTCCACAGGCTAGTTAATAACATGTCAGCCAGGAAATCCAAAGTGTGGGATCATTCTGAGAAGGTGAAGGACCAACCCAAGGTGATATGTAAACTCATCTTCATTGGTCGACTACAAACATGACGTATCATCTGAAACATGGAAGTAGCTACATGCCCATTAGCCCACAGCGTCATTAACAGGCGGCTCGCTCAGTGTGTGACGTGCACTTGTAGATAAAATATAGGCCTATATTAATGAAGGTTCATTAGTACGGTTTTGTATTTCTCTGTAATGTAGCACAGTGTTAACAATGTTACTGATACTGTTCTTTCTCACACCTTCAACTCAAACTATTGTGTTGCCACACCCAAAATATATCATTTAATAATTAAATTAGTATTGTAAACACGCGGGCGACTAGTTGACTAATGGCCCTAAATGATGACTATTGGTCTAAGAAAATTCTTATTTGGGGGCAGCCCTAATTTTCACCAAAACATTACAATCTAAAACTGAGAGTGAAATTTCACTAGTGAAAAAATGCATGTGTGTGGGAAGTACTGAGTATATGACTGGATAACTGAGACTTGGATTATATTGTATGAGTTGTGTTGGATTTGTAAACAGATGTTTTGATATACTTTTGATGTTGTTAAACATGGTCACTAATCAATCAAAGAATCAATATGTTCGCTGTTTCCTGTGGAGACACACAAGAAAAGGTTTTTTTCATGAATTCAATGTTAAAACAAAATGACTGATTAAAAAATGGTCATTTAGAGGGTGAAGTATTCCTTAAGAAACTATGAAAGACAGTTACAGAAGAGAAAACACCCGAAAACATAAAAATATTTACTTACCTTTTTGATCTTTTTGATATCCGGGTCCTCATTTTCATGGTTGACATGGTAAGGCCGCATTCGCTCCTTAGTTTTGTTCAGAGCTATAATCTTTTAAGAGAAATTCAGTCAGAAACAATATGAGCATAATGTGGGTGACTAAATGTCAGCACAAAAGAGACATTAAATCACAGTAAAATCACATTAAATAGAAACTGTGGTATTCTTAGGTGTAGTAGGAAGGTAGTAGGTAGTAGATTTAATCCATGAGGTTGTTATATTTCTAAAGGGATTAAGAGTAATTTGCTTGAATATGGCGTGCAGTGTGTGTTCAGTTGATAGACATCAGACTTCCTTATCTGAGACAATCTGGTTCCTTTATTCAGAAAGAGAAAATGACAGAGAAGGGCTGCTATCAGCTGGTGACAGTAAGCAAATTAAGGCTTATATGTGCCTGATCACCTGTGGTGCATTCATGGCGCAGCAGTATAATCCCCATATAAGTATAATCCTCTGCAGGGGAATCTATTTTCAGCACAAACCAATCTATGGAAACCATAATATGGATGCCTTTTAAAGGCCTAATCTATCTAATTATGACAGCTCTTGAGTTTTCAGCCATGTAATTCTCCGACTCTTCACACAGCAGAGTCAGATTAGCCTTTAGACATGTGACATTTACTCGCTGCAGGTGAGAAAAGCCAGCTGTCTACCACAAAGTTAATGTCATCTTCCAGGTTTAAAAGCAGAGGCATACACCAGACACATCACAAAGGGAATACGCCAGGCAGACCAAACTCATATTGTTGCTAAGCTGTGGGAAAAAAAATCTCATTTCACATAGTAAACCTAATAATAGATAGCACAACTTCTCTTTAAATAACAGTGATGACTAACTTCAAACATAGTTGGTAAAAGGTTTTTCTTGGCAACGCTATCTTCAGTGAAGAAATGAACCCGGCAGAGGTTACGACTGGCTCTAGTACTATATTACTTCCATCTATTTATTTTTACTTTCAGGCCCCTTGACAACATCAGTTTATCACAGATGGAGAAAAGCATGAAAGACGAAACCAAAGCCTTTTCCAGCCACACACTTTCATCTTCATTTTCTTATTCACTAGCGCTATCATGCAAATGGCAGGAGTGAGGAGCCAGTCTGCCAACTGTTGACAGTTACAGTGGCTAGTTGGTTTAATTATTCATAAACACGGATCAACACACACATAAACAAATAAACAAGAGTATGTTTTAATGAGATGGATCACCAACTGCACACTGGCTCTCAAAGTCTAATCCTTTTTTCATGAGCAGGCCAATTACACAGGCAGATGTTTCCTAATATAAAATGTCTGTCGTTAGCATTTTCATTATCAGCAGGACTCACTGTGTCCTGCCAAAGAGATATAATCACAGCATGTAGCAGGGAGAAGCTTTCATACTTGTTGCTCTCAGGGAGAATTACAACTAAAAGCAGCCTAACAGGCTCATCCATTAGTGTTATTTCTTCCTGAAGACAGAAATAGCCTGTACAAAGAATATATAAAATATATCAGCCATTATTGACACAGATGAGCCGAGACTGAACTGGAAATGGCGGCGGAGCTGTGATTTGTGGAGATGTTAGCAGCTGGCCAGGCAGGCAAACGTCTTCCTTTGGGGCAAACTGCTGAATTCAATTTCAATCAAGCACCTGTACATTAAGAGTCACTCTGCAGCCCAGTCGCCTGAAGAAAACATTGGCATTGTACATTTCTGCAAACCACAAATAAGCCTATGTATGTTTCATATGTATATCAACGTTTTAAAATGATGCAGGAAATGAGCTGACTTTTGACTTTGCCTGCCAACCTGCAGACCGCTGCAGACCACTGCTCAAGACCAACACATGAACAAAACCGGTTGTGTTTTAGCAACTTGTCACTATTTTTCCGGCACCTTTGGGGGTGTTTTTTAGGGGACCCACTTCTGTTTTTCCACTGGGGGTAGTGCCACAAACATGGTTGTCTTTTACCAAGACATCACTGCATTTCCGGCTGAGATAGTGCTACGAAAAGCATGTAATTAAAGCCAAAACATGATTTCTTCCTCACCATAACCAAGTGGTTGTTGTGCCTAAACATAACCACACTTTAACCACAGTCTTGTTGAAATGTAAAGCAAGTTAAAATTTCAAAGTATCCACGACATCACTGGGTCCAGATTTCCCCTTCTCCGGGATTTATACTTGTGCGTCAGCTCTAAGCACAGCCTACGCCGTAGCCTACACACATGGTCTACGCCGTTGTGAGCATTTATACTTGTGCAGTGGTGTGTCTGCTGCAGTTACACCTCCAAAACACTAGTTGGTGGCAAGATTTCTGTGAAGTGCTGTAAAATTTAGTTGAATCAAAACACACTTTAAACATGGCTTAATAGAGACAATTTCAAACACAAGTACACAAATCAGCTTCACTATAACTCGCAGCATTCACAGACAAACACATGCTAATGTTTTTAGCTCAAGCCTATGGTATTTTACATTGTATAAATTAGCCAGGCGGCTAGTGAACTTTTCCCCATACTCATATGAAGCCAGGGACAACAGCAACATTTAACAAAGGTGATGTTACAAAATTCAGCTCCATTACAACTCACAAGGTTCACTGACAAAACAACTGTCTTATACTAAACATGTTTTCCAAACAAATACAACATGCTAACATTATTAGCACAAGCCTATGGCATTTCACATTGTATAAATTAGCCTCGCAACTAGCAGAGATTTCTTCTGCTCATATGAAGCCAGGATAAATCACACACAAGACTTGTAATACTATTTTTGTGGAGGCTTTATTGTCTCCACAATTTATTGTTTCTTATCTGTGAAACTAAACTAAATAAAAGCTTTGTTTCCACTGAGGGAAATGGTTTCAGTTTGCAAAAATAGACAGGAGGTCTGCATTGCCACAAAGTGTAGTTACATTTCTGAGGAGGTGCACGTCAGGCTACGGCGTAGGGTACAGCGTAGGCTTGACGCAGAGTCAACACCGTAGGTACAGCATGCATTTGACGCAGAAGTATAAATCCTGCATTATTCATTAGTTAATAAAACAGTTTAATACATTGAGCCTTATATTTGAGTTCGGCCATGTAGTTGAGCGAGGATCACTGTTACAAATTACTTCATCTGGGGGTCAGTTCACAAACTCACTGATTAGCAATATTGTTGAGACCATGTTACAATATTAATAAAATAAAATGTGATACCGAGATATATACATCCTAACGTGGCAAATTAATGCAAAACCATATATCTAGTTTTAAAACTGGTATCTAATGGAGCAAACTGTGTCCCACTGTTTTTCATGACAAGAAACTGTTTGTAAATGTGTGAAACAAAAGTACCAAATAACTGACAGTGATGTCAGTCAGTAGGCTCACTTATTGTTTACTTGAAAAACGATTACAGCTTTTGATCTAATTACCATAAACCAATAATTACCTGCTGTCACTTGCGTGTGTGAAGGAGAGTTGTAATTAGTTCTGATTAACAATGTTGCAGAGGTCAGTTGTGTTTTGTGTGCCAGCGTGCACATCTGATTTACCGTGCTGTGACAGCAGAGTAGAAACGTGTTGTGTTCGATAAGCGTAATGGTTTGGCAGCTGTTTGCAAGGAAGCTGATGGACTGTCTTTATTGAGCGGTGGGCTTCTCCACCTACGCCTAGTGGTGAATGAGGACCGTTCAGATCCTCCACCTCCACTGTCATAAACACAGCTGTGAGAAGACACACACACTGCATGCCCATAGGGATACGTGTGTGTGTGTGTGTGTGTGTGTGTGTGTGTGTGTGTGTGTGTGTGTGTGTGTGTGTGTTCCCTTTCCTTCCTGTGCAGCATTTTTTTTATTAGTGGGTGCCTGATTTATTTCTATCATTTACATGCAGAAGGACAAACATGCAAATACAATGCATTCCTCCACCGGCTTCATGTTATTCCACTGATCAACAATGGTCGGCTGTAATGCCCACAGAAATGCAGTAACGTGCTGACGATAGCAAGGAAGAAGACGGCTGCAAGCAGCTTAACATAGATGTAAACAATGCATGATTTCAGACATTCAAGACATGAGCTTTGTAAGTGTTTCATAAGGAAGGACATGCATTTGTTAGACTTCAAGGAGACACACAATGTGTTTCACGTCCACTAAATTGTTGACAAGGAAACTCCAGGTACCTTTGACTTAGAATATGGATCAATATCCCAACAAGACAAAATAACACTAAATCTAGGTCAAAAATTACACCTTTTGTTTTTAATGATGAGCCAATATGATTAAAAATAACATTACATGGGACAAAAGTAGCCATGTTTGTTAGTTTAATTTATGACTCAACAGAAATATACTTCAGTCAGGAACACTTTTGTTTAAGAAAACTTTATTTCTATTTGCAGTATTATATTTGGCGGTATGGATCTGTTCTGGGGCCTCTCTGCCTTTCCACAGGCCTACACAGAAAGCCTATTCTATGCACCTACATGGAAATCCTAAGGTGGAGAGAGCACACCTATCAGCCCTTCCACACACCTGCGTGGAAAGCAAACCTCTCTGGCCTTCCATGCGCCTACATGAAAAGCCTAAGGCAGAGAGAGCAGCAGCAAAGACTTCCCGGGAACAGAACAGAGCAGCATCAATGACAAACAGAAATGACACTGATAAGTCAGACACAGCATAAAAAGGAGGAGCTGTAGTGGAGGCAGGTTTCCTAGCAGCAGCAACAGTAGGCAGGCTAGTGAGCTGAGCTTCACATCGTGTCCTGCCTGAACTGACGTTGTGCTCAATATGTGGCACCGTTACTGGGTCAAAATAACCATATATTGGTATGGCTGAAAAACCAGTGAAATAATATAAATAACAGTAAAACGAGGTTGGTGCTACATTGACACAGCACTGGGTTTACCACTATCGACCCAAATTAAGTTAAAACTAATCATGGTAAACCCAGTGCTGGGTCAGTGTAGCGACAACCCAGTTTAGTGTTATTTATATTATTCCATTGGGTTTTCAGCCATACCAATATATGCTTATTTTGAAGTAGTATTCTGGTTTCTGTTTGTAGTTCCAGTAGTATTGACCAGTCCCATTAGAATGGGGGGTAAACAGTCCTTGTAGAGAGGCAGAACACATTGGCTGAAATACAATCCCGAACCCATCGGCTACGTCTGATGACTAGTTAGCTTTATATAAGCCTTTTTAAATTTTATTTGCAGATGTCTGTTTATATAGATTAGCTGAAATAACCGGCGCAAGAAAGAGAAAGTCTTGAATATCCGCTGGCTACACCAGATCAGCCTGAATGTTGGCCCTTGCCCCCAGAGGCTTCATCATCGTAGACCATCACCTTATTGTTATGGTAGCAACCAAGATCATTTCATATTTCCCTGTTTTAAATAGATACTGTACACATGCCATCTAAAGTCGTGATGGTTAGATTTCAGTCCTGTTTGATTTGGCAACACCTCTGGTTGCTTGTGTTTACAGCAAGCACACCTAAATAACAACAACCCCAGAGTTCCATTCAAAATGACACTTATCAGAAAAGCAACAGAAGAGGAGCAGCTCACGTATCTACAGCACAGCCAAAATAAACTGCAGCCTGAGAGGACTGTTTTCACAAAAAACACCAACAAAGACAGTCATCAACGGCGACTCTTGCCCATCCAAAGCTCAGCACTTGCTGTTGTCTTCTGTGTTACATGAAATTCACACATGCACTGCTGTTGGCTGTTAGATCCCACATAGAAGATGCAATGGACACCTAAATGAACACCTCCCAGGTGTGTGGGTGTGTGTTTGTGTGTGTACACATGCATGCTGTACCTCTGCTTTAAGCCTCTCGATTTCTGTATTCTGATCTTCCAGCTGGGTCCGCAGCTGATTGCCTGCCACCTTCTCAGTCTCCACTATCTGTCCAAGGTGGATGTACTTCTGCCGATACACCTCTCGTTCGATGATGATGTCAGAGTAACTGAAAATAAAGAGGAGTCACCAAATATAAACAGAGATATCAGTTATATGAAGCATAGAATAGAAGCGTTTGTCCCTAATTGTGTGCGTAAAACAAGGGAATAACAAAAATACTGGATGTTTATTTTATTGAAATGGATGCAAGGGGATGATTTAAACGATCCATCCTCTGTGAAGCTTTAAAATCTTGAAAGCCCTGCAAACCTTTTTTCTCAACTAGCTCATCACTTTGAGCAATAGAGTCCTTATTGAGCACAATATTTTCTGCCAAACTCAAAATGGTTTGGTTATTTCCCCAGATATGTCACTACTTTTGCCCTCACTGTTCTCACTGGTTTGAAGTGGGCAGAGCTCCACTGGAAAACGTGATGTGTCATATTTTAGTGCACCCATCTGTACTGAGCAATGTTCGAATTAAAATCTGATGCCAGTTGTGGGATTGTTTTGTTATGTTGCCAGCACTGTAAATCAAATCGGATCAAGCTGCAAACACACATTCCTGATGAGACAGATTGGCTCAGAGTGTTAAAGTCTTAATAATAATGACTAAACCTTGGAATGTTTTCTGAACTTTACTTTTTGCTGAATCAGACTGATGCTTTATAGTCAAGAGAGAAGGACCGTACTGATGGCTTTTGCATTGTTTCGCCTGTTCACAATAACTGTGCAGTCTTTCACCCCTTTCCAACAGTCAGGGGCTGGCTTGGCTTGGCTTGGCTTGGCTTGGCTTGGCTTGGTTTGGGCCATCAGCCCAGCACAACAGGGATTTGCATTTCCATTACAGCTCCATGTGTTTTTCCACAGCAGGGCAGGTAAAAGAAGTTTACCTGTTGGAGGTTAGCTGTTTGCAGAGGTGCAGTAAGAGCCTTCATCAACATCTCAGTGTGGCTGTTTCTGCTTTCACTTTCCTACCTGAAGTATTATTAGACTTACATTTATTGAAGAGAGGCTGCCAACAAAGTTCTGCTAATTCAGTGACAAACACATTTCTTTTCCTATAGATTCTTCACAATAAAATTCCCCCGTTATTTTATTATGTATAAACTTTTATTGTGAAGCAGCAAAACAAGGAAATGACGAGTTTTTGAGCAGAAACTTCACACAACTTCTAATACGGCTGATAGCGCACATGAAAAACTAAAATAAAGCAGATATCTAAAGTAAAAACAGGACGCAGAGTCTCACAACACACACGCTTGTTTGGGGGAACAAGGGTTTGTAGAGGGGAGGTCGTCAGGGGTTTGCTGCAGTCGGCGAGATGCCACCGCCGGGTGGCCCAGCTTTTGGGCGTACTGTACTCTTGAGAAGGTCCATCTCCCACGCAGATCTGCGTGGCACGGTGCATCTACACTGACAATGGAAACACAAATCGGTGCAGCATGGCTTTACTCTGCGCAGCCAAGAGTGACAATGGAAAAGGGGCATTTATCTACTGACAGTATTCTGGGGGTTGTCAAATATTTTTCAAATTTCCTCTATGGGCTGCCACTAAAGACACTGGCAGATGTACAAAGGAAACACCTGTGCATCCTTTCTCATAGCTCCTCCAGGAAGACTCCTACCCTTGAGATTCTTTTTAGGAATCCTTCAAGGTGGAGACTGACCTCTGGGTCACAGGCAGAAGGATGGAGGAGAGAGGAGATGAGGAGGCACAAATTAGAAAATTGATAAGAGCCCACTGTCTCACAGTCCAGAGATTAGGTTTAATCAGGCACAAGTGTGTGGCATCTTTTAATGTAAGGGATTAGGGAAGTGGTTCCCAACTGGTCAAGCCCCAGGGTCCAGATTTCTCCTTAGTCGTTAGTTCAAGGTTCACACAGTTTAATACATTAAGTGTTACACTTGCACTTTGAACACACACAAAGAAGATCTTATAAAAGTTGCTGCAGCTCATGCCACAATAATGTCAGGCTGACAAAAAAAATAAGATGAATTACTGCATATATAAATCAGATTTTCCAATCTTTCATACCAACTTAATAACTTAAACCGAAGAGAGAGGTAGAAGGTTGGAAACAAAGTAGAAGTATGCTTTGGAACACAAAGCTTCAGCTTCATACATGATTGACGTCTAATGGGCTATACGATGTAAAACCACCAGTTTGGCTGTGTTAATGCTCTCTAAGCTTAATGTTCTGTCACATCACATCAAACTGTGGTCGTGCTGTGTGATGTCATATTTTGTGCTGTACAAAACAGAAATGGGAAGGCACACAAATTCACTTTTTGGAATACGATGTATGTACCTCGCCTGCTGGATGGCCTCCACCCATTCATCGCAGTCACCCTCCTCCTCTGTCCGCAGCTCCAGAGGCTTCTGTCCATCGTGACCAAACATGATGAGGAAGTAGTGCTGGAGAGATAAAGAAAGAAAAGCTGTTTATATTTGTGACCCTGACACTTAACACATCCACAGCTCCTCGGCTGTGCCAACAGTCTCACTTTACAGCTTGGGATGTTTTGGTTGCTCCTTTGAGATGCGAGCCACAGCTAATAAGACATATGGCGCACACATATGGAAACATGGCTTTCGACTACATTTGCTTTTCACGCTGTTTTCTTGCCCAGATTCATCCCATATAAAGTTCCACGGGCCGTATATGAAGCAGGCAGAGCACACAGACAGAGAGTGAGACAGGACTGGGAGAGTGGGTGGCTTAACACACACGACGGAGATAACTGCTCATTGAAATAAAGCATCAAGTTTTGCCTGTGTCTCCCCTCTTCACCACCCTATTATCATCATCATCATCATCATCATCAATTAGCCTGGTCCCTATCTTTCTATCTCACTCTCATTTCCTGTCTGTCTCTCTTATTATTCTGATGAATTTCCCTGAGTATCTGCCCTCAACATACTTCCACACACAGACACATGCAAACACACACCTACAGTAGAGCACACACCGAGCGTTATGTGAAGTGATAGAGGCTTTTATTCAAATGGTTATGTCCTGGGGCACTGGGTTAGCAGAAGAGCTGCTATTCTTAGTCAGGGAAGACAGAGAAGACTGAGCTCTGCGTGGACTTTCTCTCTTCTCCTCCTCCTCTTCTCTTCTCATCATCCAACCACCTCTTTCCTCCTCCTCCTCTCTCTCTCTCTCTCTTTGCACTTCACCTATCATCCCACTCCGCCTCCTCTGCCCCGCTCAACCAGCATCCTCACTTCTCTTGTTGTCGAAACCCACTCCTCCTCCTCCTCCATCCCCACATCCCTTCATACTCTCTTTGTGTCTCTCTCAGTAAGGATTCACTGAACCAAACCGAGTCCAGAGGAGAGACGTTTACCCTGCAGGAGGATAGACGGGCTTCAGCCCCTGCAGTGGGAATGGGCTGGGGACACAGTCGCCAAGGTTATTGGAACACACACACACACACATTCAGAGACCCTCCTCCATCTCCATCTCCACCCCCCTGTCCCTGCTTTTTATGTATCTGTCATTTCGATTCACTGGCTGGCTGGATTTTATTACATCAACAATAATCTGTGCTCTAACAGTCTTTGACAGGGAGAAAGAGAGACAGAGAAGGGTCGAGAGAGGGAGCGGTTACATAATATTTCTTAACCGAGTACATATTTCTGAATTGTGTCATCACCTAACAAGATAACATTTCCATGGCAACGCAATATCTGACGCTTCCGCCGTGTTTTTTGCACTTCCATTTTCCACTTTTCAGCGCAGCCTCTATTCATTTAAAGCTTTTATTGATCCATCCTGCAATTTTAGACGTGAGAAGGAAGCAGTGTCAAGTGGAAAATAAAACAACTTTGCTAATGCAGATTTTAGAGATCTAGATGGATACTCTGAGCCTTTGTTATCTGCACATTAAAGATAACACAGTGCATTGATGGGGTTAATGGTTATTGATTTTTGCCGTGCATAGCAAATGTCAGGGTTTATAATACATCTGCCTTTTATAGCCTTATTAAAGTGAATACACACAAATATTTTCACACCATGTTGGTATTGATCCACATGGTTGCTTTGATCAAACAGATCTCCCTGTTGTTATTATTACATATACAACTCTGGGGAGAGAAGAAAAGGAGCTCTTTATCCAGATGGTCTGTGAGTGTTTGGTGGTTCCCTGTGTTAACAGTTTATTTAGAAAAAAAATGTATTGTTTTGTTTATCATTTTAGTTTCATTCAATGTGTGTCTTCCTTTAGTAACCTGTTTTTTTTATGTCTGTCTACTACTGTATGATTATTTTGTTTATTTGCTACTTACATGTCCGAAATAAACTGCTGCTAACTAACTTGATAGCCACTGTAGTGTTTTCATGTTGAATGATTAAAGAAATAATCAGATATTTTACTTAAAGGGTTAATGTTTAGAGTTTAGGGACATCTAGCAGTGATGATGTGGATATAAACAACTTATTCTAGGCACATTATGAACTAATGAAAACATAGTTATGAATACTATATACCATTTCTGCCAATAAATGCCCCTAAATCCAAAAACCGGACCTTTAAGTGAAAGAAGCAACACCACCCTGCAGCAATAAATATCCTTAATTTAAAATGTTACTTAAGTAAGGGAAGTATTATCTGCTTAATGTACTGAAAAAGAACAAAATTAAAAGTATTCTTTATTTTAATGTTATACTTAACAAATGAGAGATCACAGTAGTTTAGTCTATGATAATGCAAATATGTATCCTCCTGAGACCTTCTCCCAGCTATTTGGGATCAGTAGGACCTGATAGGTATAAAAAAACTGAACCTTGTCAACATTAATAAATTCCCAATATCTTCAAACAAGACAATAACAAAGTCCAAATGTCCTCAAAGCAGCTGATGATAAATTTACGATATCTTCAAACGAGTACTTTCTAATAAACAGCGTCTTAGCTTGTTACCATTGCTGAAATTGGTCAAACTGCACATCAATGGCATATCAAACATTATAAATCGTAAATAAACACGTTTCAACCATTAAATGTGATCAGGTTCTGGACCTTGTCCACTTTTGTGTCACAATCACTCCAGACTGACTTGGCAGAGATGGCTGCCATCTTGTTTTTACACAGATTAGCGTACTCTGCTTTTGCTACCTCTAGATGGCACAGAAAAAGTGTCCACGAAGGAGGACAACAGGTCAAAGTTAAGCAGAAGAAGAAGGTCTGGTAAACCCACAATGTAATGTCCTCATATGAGGACACAGGGTCTCAGGAGGATTTACTGTGATCATGTGTGTCGTATGTCAGATCTTAGTCTATAAAGTATCTGATATTAAGTCAAATGTAGGCCCAGTGGAGTGTAAAAGTATAATATTTCAATCTGCAATATAGTGGAGTGGAAATACAAGCAGCTTGAAATGGAAATATTCAAGTAAAGTACCTCAAAATGGTACTTAAAGGTATCCTGTGGAGAACTAGTGCAATCTTTTTTACAAGTGTGTCCCTGTTTTGTTTGTGTCATTCATGCACACAAGGAAGCAAAAGAGCGTGGCAGTGTGTCCATAAAGGCAGTGAAGAAGAAGAAAGCAAGCTAGCAAACATGGATTTAAACAATGGGCAATTTAAAATATTCAGAAGAGTCTGAATGCATTTCCTCCCTCATGAAACATTTGCAAAGTGTCTGTTTGGCCCGCAGGATGTGAACTGTGTTTTGGTGAGAAACACTGATGGTAAACTTTGTCTTTGAATCAGGGGTGTCAAACATATGGCCTGCAAGCCAGAACTGGCCCATCAGAGGGTCCACTCTGACCAACTGGGTGACTCTGCACAGCTAATATTGATGCAGTTGTGAAGGCTAAGAAATGCGAGGTTTCAGGAGCAAAATAAACAGTGAATGGATACTTCATGTAAAATGCTGCTTCAGAGGCTTTTCCACCCTGACCAGAATACGGATTTCTGAAAAAACAATTGTGGTCATATTTAAAGAGATGATTTATGAGGCCCCAATCATACAGAAAGTGTTTTAGTAGCTGGAGGCCCCTTTTTTGTAATTGTTTTTACTGAGATTGAAGCTTTTTGTTTGAGTTTTTTTTTTGTTGCAACGCGCCTTGCGTTTTTGCTGGAGCACTCTGAACTCCTTGAGTTGAAAAAACTTCAACTCAAAGTAGAAAAGTGCCCCATGTCATCTCTTTTTTCTTCATCTTTTTTCCCATTGTCCAATGGGATGATTCGAGAGGTGGGCTTTCTGTGGTGGTCACGACAAAAAGTTTACAGTTGGTAAACAATGGAGGAGAAACTGGTGGTAGCAGTTGCTGGATACCCAGAGCTATACGGCCCAACGATAAACAGCAGGGTGTCAAACTGCCCCTGAGTCATCCTAAAATATACCTGTAAACAGCCATCATCGAGGTAAAGCTCCTGGACCAACTGATGGTACTCCCCATGATCCACCCTCTTTTTCAGGGTCTCATGTGCCCACACAGATCTCCATTTCCCTGTGCCCAAAAAACTTTTGCTCACTTTCAACCAGAGCTACATTAAGTACCCTCTACCTCAACATTTTTGGAACTAGCTACTAATTACTATCAAATAACTAAAATAAATAAATAAATGGCAGATTGATGACACAGGAAGGTTAGAATAAGGAGGTGAGTCCGTGGTTGCCTTGCAACAATAAAAAAGGTGCAGCAAGCTTTTTTTTTCACTCGTGGCATTCAATTAAAAAAAAAAAAAAAGGCAGTGCGGCACGCTTCGCATTTTGCAACCTGCAAAACATTTTCTGTGCAATCGTTGCCTAAGGCTAGAGAAAACCTGCTTCCTCAATAGCTTCCACTTTAGTTTGGATGGGGAATTGTATGGGAAAATGCACATGTAATTAGTGGAGTAGTACTTCTAGGTTATTATGCAGTGTTTTTGCTGGTATGCCCCACTTGAGATCAGATTGAGATGTATGCGGCCCATGAATTAAAATGAGTTTGACACCCCTGCTCAAAGAAATCTCCACAGAACACCTCTAAGTAAAGTACTTAAGTAAATGTAGCTGGTTTTAATCCACCACAGTTTATACTGCATACAGCATACACTGGTAAGCCTATTATCCGTGTTCACATAATCTCCCTTTCCAGGAAGATCTTTTCCACTGAATTCCTTTTTTAATGCACAGTCCATTTTTCCATTCACACTTCTACTTAACTTTAAAGTTCTCAGTTCGTACAGTAAGTAAGTCAAATCTGTTGTGTACATATATATGTGTTCTTTATCCTGCTTTCATGTTTATATTCTCTTTTAACCCTGCTATATACTCCTATGTGCCGCAGCAGCGACCCACTTGCCCCCAGGCAATCATTAAAGTTTAATGGTATCACATCCTTTACAGAAGATTTTTGCATCACGCTGGACCTCATGGCATTGAAAACATTAACAATGCAGTGCAATGAATTACACTGTAACACTGTACTGTGTCCTCATTAGCCAGAGAGGAACATGTAAAAGCAGTAAGAGGTCCGACTCTGTCTCAGCTGTGAACACGCAGCTTCCCAACTCTACAGTACCATTCAGGACGACCGGCTCGCTCTCCCTTCAGATCAGCTCAAGTGTGCCCTCCTTCCCTCAGGGCCTTCACTGTACTGTAAGAGATTTCATTTAAACAAATAAAGACAGAGAGGAAAAGCAAAAAGAAACAAAGAGACAGAGACTCTTTTCCACTCTTGCACTCTTTATGTCACCAACGTCCAATTTACCACTCACCTTTTTCGCCTAATCTGAGGAACAGCTATTATGCAAAATGAGACTGTGAAACTGACAGCGTGACACAAAAGAGTGTGTTTTACCACCGCTGAGCAAGATACAGGCGCAGTGAAGGGAAATTTTATTATTCAGAAGCAATTGCGGGTCAGTCATTTTAAAAGTGCTTGCTGCAAGAACAGAGGTGAGGACTGAGACTAGGTTTCACTGTCCAACAGAGACTGAACGTTAGAAATTAAATCCTATCACACACAAACACACACACGCACCCTATGAGGTTCATGGTGGTGCTGTGATGTAATACTTCTTTCTTTATTAAAGATTAAAGAGTCAAAGATGAAACTGGACTTGTTGGTAATAGATTCATTAGGCAAACGATGGCTGGGGGATCCAGAAATACTCATGTGTTATAAATATTTAAAAGCAGAGATGACAGAATGTTGTTGGGATCCACTGATGATTAGGGGACTGGAATAGCAACTAATGATGCAACGCTGCTGTCTGCTTTGGTATCTGCACTGATGAGAGGCCAAATTGTGTTGTACAGTACCACAGATGGACCTCGTGTTTTTTTTTTTTTTTTTTCTCGGCTCTCACTCTCAGCCTTTCAGAGCGACTGGCATTTTACTGCTTTGATGTTGTTTACTTCAATGGGCAGAAAGAGGCATGAATGCTGAAAGTGTTAAAGGCTTAATCCCCACCAGGACTAAATGTGTATACACTGAGCGTACTGGAATAACAAAGGAATTGCACAGTCACATAGAGCAGTTATAGTACATATATATAGTTTAAGAATGGGCTACAGAAGAACAGAACAACTAGGAAATGTAGTTTTTCTGCCATGACGGTTCCTCTGCTGGATTTACAGTTTTTCCTTTGCTGGATTTTAAAAGACCAGGTACATTGGAAAAAACCTACAAGTTTTTTTTTTTTTAAAAGTTCACATTTAGAAACGTATTTTTTCACGAGTTGATGCTGATAAATAGAGATGAGACATCTCCGCTGTTCAGGGTCAAATTGACCCATTCACTTAAGCCAAATAACTCATTTTTTTCTATGAACCCAGTCTAACTCCAAAGTCGTCAAAATCCCGTGCTTGGGCAGTGACTTGCAGCATGAATGGGTCCAACAAACACCAACTTTCAAGATTATAAAGCCAAACCCTGTTCTTTTCTCCTAAACCTAACCATGTGCGTTGGTTGTTGGAGGAAAGAAAAACATAAATTCGTGGTGTTGTACCGACGTAGTCCTTTTATTTTGAAAGAGACTATATGTAAATGGTAAATTTCCTGTGAAAACAGAGGTGTATTTTGAAAGAAGACAATGCATGTAACAGGCAGGACCTGACATGACGTCCCAGAACGTCAACAACCAACACACCCAGGGTACCTTCCACCATGTATCTGGACATGGAAAGTCCATGACCAAACGTCCTTATGTGACGAGGTTGGAGTGAGAGTGTGTTGACTCTCTTCAACTATTGTGACATCGCCCATTTGTTTGTGGACTCCTGTTATGAAGCTTCAAGTCCAGCACTTCAGCTAACACCATCTTGGCTTTTGGAGGCTCCTTCAGAGGCTGGAGCTGTGGAGGAGCGAGGGGTGGATCTGGCTAAGAAGCCAAAGACACTATCCACAGACAAGCTGTCACTCAAAGCGATCCGCCCTTAATTATGCGTAACTTTAAGACTTCATAAAACATAAACAGGTAAGTTATATAAAAAGTTATATAAAAATTCTACCTGCATACAAAGGAAACTAGCTACAGAGACCAAAATGTTTTTGTACCAGGCTGTAAATATGTTTATTTCTGTTGTAAAGATGGGCATTTTAACATGGGGGTCCGTGGGGATGTACTAGTTTCTGGAGCCAGCCTCAAGTGGCCAGTAGAGGAACTGCAGTTTTTGGCACCTCCGTGTTGGTTTCATTCTCCAGCCATGGAGGTTGCTGCTTGGACCAGCTAAAAGCAGACTTGTCTCTGACATAAGTCACGACCATCCTGGTGGGCCAGGGACTGTCTTTACAGTATTTTCTGTGGACAGCAGCTGTAGCCGCATCAACATATATTGGGGCACGAGGACTACTGTATTTCACCAGTTTTTGACATGAATGTGTTGGATGGAGCAAGAGGTAGCAGTTTCCTCATGTAATCAGGATCATCATAATCAGAACTGATCTCTAGATGGTCGTCATCTTCGGACACATCTTCCTCTATTTCACTGTTGTGATCAAAAGTGTGTTTGAGAACCTCCATGACTGCAGTCCTTTTGCTTCTGTTGCTCATTTTGTGAAGTTCTGACAGTGATGTAGCTGCAGAGTCTAATGTTGGTAGGACTCCCATGCAGAGACCCTTTTGTATGTTTCGCACTGAGTGTGGGCAGGGTTTGGCAGTGAGAAAAAAAAGGTTGCTGTCAAAGTCAGAATAATATCTGCACTTTCACTTTCTGGGTGGCAAAATGTGTGTGTGTGTTCTGGCATCTTAACTATAAATCATCTGCACTTTTGAGCGCACATTATACACTTACGAATCTTTGGATGTATTTTTTATGCTGTTCCAATTAGCCATTTGTTTCCACATAGTATGGAAACCAGTGAGTGATCTCAGTGAAGCACCCTCATAAAGGTGTTTTTAATTGGCTGGTTAAAGATGAGCCAGGTCTGCGCAGAATTGATTGCCACCAATCACCATACAATGCATGCTGGTTAGATTTGTGTCCAACTTGATACCAGTTTGCTCTGACATCAGTACAAAAAACTGTCCGATTTCTAAAACTCTGCAGTTTGCAAATGGTTAACTGAGTTCTCTGTGACCTGCAAATATTTTGTGGTTCAAATGTGCTAAAGCACACAAAACCACTGGCACCGTTATTTAACATAAGCCTGAAATAAGGCCGACTACTGGTTCTGAGAAACGTTTAATATAAATAACCTACTGCTAAGTTGTGCTGGTGGAACTAGCAGTCAGGTAGGTCAGAAAAATGGATCATTGCCCTACTGCCTTGTCTCACCTCCATATACAGTATGATGTGTTTTTGTGGTTGTGTGTTTCACAAGAATACCAAGGCCAAACTGCTGAGGTTGGCCTCACTTCGTTTGAACTTGATTTGCATGAAAGCAAGTATTTAGAAAAGACACTGCCACCACTGAGCAAAGAATACTGCAAGCAAGTGTGCAACAGTACAAGCATCTATGAATAAGTGAAATAACACTTTCTGTTAAATCTAATCCAGTGCTGCAGGGAAAACAGGTTGGCTGATGATACGTCCTTTGTTGTGTGTGTTAACATCTGACAAGTTTCACAGGTTTTTGTCTCATCCTGTTCCGTGGATCCATATGTGCTGATTACAAAGTAGAGAGGAAGCAAAAAATCATTAGGAAGCAGTTTTAACACAGTGTGCTCCACTGGATGTTGATGTTTAATGCGTCACCACCTTTGCACTGTTGCGGCGAGGCAGAGACTGCTGAGTGATCCTGCGTCCCACAGGGTGATAATTACCATTACAGAGAAAGACATAAGAGAGGAGACCAGATTCATGTGTGTGTATGTGAGACGATAGAAGCAACTGATATAATCCATACACTGGATTTCTTCTATATGAACGTGTGGGAGTATATACACCATGCGGTGTTTCCCTTTTTGAAGAAGAGAAGACAACAGATACTAAAAAAGGACGGCATGTAGTGATTGTGAGTGATTATTAAAACAGAGCTAATCTCAAACCACCTGTTGTTGGCATTGTCATGGGGGAACAAAATGCCCCAAACATATCAGCAAGAGATTATTTTTTATATTTACAACAAATATCAGTTATTTTGGTTTGAAAAGACCACACAATGACCATGAAAATATTCTACTAAAACACAAGTATCTCGGGGTCTTGTTGACGAGTGAGGGTAGAATAGAGCGTGAGATGGATCGACGGTTTGGTGCGGCTTCTGCAGTGATGCTAGCACTGCACTGCACTGTCATGGCAAAGAGGGAGTTGAGCCAGAAGGCAAAGCTTTCGATTTACTGGTCCATCTACGTCCCAACCCTCACCTATGATCATGAGCTCTGGCTAGTGACTGAAAAAACGAGATTGTGAAATGAGTTTCCTCTGTGGGGTGGCTGGGCTCAGCCTTAGAGATAGGTTAAGGAGCTCGGACATCTGGAGGGAGCCCGGAGTAGAGCCACTGCTCCTTCGCTTCGAAAGAAGGTTCGGGCATCTTATCAGGATGCCTCCTGGGCGCCTCCCGCTGGAGGTGTTTTAGGCACGTCCCACTGGTAGGAGGCGCCAGGGCAGACCCAGAACACACTGGAGGGATTACATATCTCATCTGGCCTGGGAACACCTTGGGATCCCCCAGGAGGAGCTGGAAAGCGTTGCTGGGGAGAGGGATGTCTGGGGTGCTTTGATTGGCCTGCTGTCCCCACGACCCGGCCGCAGATAAGTGGATGAAAATGGATGGATGGATGGATGGATGGATGGATGGATAAAATACAAGAGAGGAAACCAGATTATTCTGAAATAAAAAATTAGGCACAAAAATCCAGTACGACTAATTAAATGAACATAATATTCTAACACTGTGGGTATTTTTTTAAACTGCATCTTTGTGGCTCTTTGAAGGCCTATAACATGCACAGAATAGGCCTTAAAATATGTTATTGGCCATTATTAGGGTTAAATCAGTCACTGAAACAATAGAAGTCGTCTGTGAGAAGAAGCTTTAGAGAGATAATAGGATAGAAGGGGTGTGGGTTCACTTGTTCCACCCACCAGTCTTCTGGATCAGACTCACAATCTGCTTCTCTCCTTTTTATATTCCTCTCATTTCTCAGCTCCTGTCGTCCTCCCACAGGGGCAATAATGTACTTTTTGTGCCGAATGTAGCTTCATAAAATGCTCCAAGGACAAGCACAAAGAGACAAACTGCTATTGTCATGAAAACCGTCTGAATTCAATAATATAAATTTGCCCTTATTTACTGTACAGCAGGCTGCAATACCTGCACACCCATGCATCTTTGTCAATAGGTGGCCAGGTGTCGTCCATCATATTTGCCATAATAAATGAATTAGTAGAAAATACGCTTATTTGCATTCTTGCTCAGATTCAGATGAGATCGATGCACAAATCTGAGTGTTAAGTAAAAGCCAATTAGCTTAGCTTAGCATAAAGACTGGGGAAAGGGTGAGCAGGTTGAGTGGCTCAGTCCAAAGGTGACAAAATCTGTCTACCAGCGTCTTTAAGGTTTACTAGTTAACAAATTATATCTTGTTTGTTTAATCTGTTCACTAACCAAAGTGTAACAACAACCATTTTTGGTTTCATGAGGCCCTCCTGGAGTCTCCTCTGGTTGCCAGGCCTCTCAGTGCTGACAAGACTCCAGAAGGGCTTTGGCACTTTTGGTTGTGCCAAGTGTTACCATGCCGTATTGATTTACGCCTACACTAGTTGTGCCGAGTTGCACCCTAGATGGACCATCTCCAGGGTCAGGCCAAAGTGCGGTTAACCACTTCCAAGCAAGATGCCGTAAATCAGATGGACTTTTCATTATTATTCACCTCGGCATCAGCATTCAGTGACAATTCAGCGACGTGCTTAGACATCCTCTGCTGCTATTGCCAGACATAGCAGACACTTTATCAGTTTCAACTGTTTCTCAGAAAGAGCAAAAAGAAAAGAGGATGACGATTGCTTGTTCTGCAGATGACACAAAAGCCCCACTTGATGGTTGGAGCGAGAAAACTGTGCAGGCTGGAGATGAGAATTCGGTATATGTTCATTTAGCTCCAAAAACTCTGACAAAAGTACAAAGAAACTGTTGACCACCATTACACCAGCAGGGTGGACATAAAATTGTTCTGTTGGTTCACAAGCACACACGAGTTGTCAATTAAGACACACCCTCAAGCAGGTATCCCTGTTGTATTCAGATTAGGGCTGCATGATATGCAGGAAAAAGTCATATTGTGATTATTTTTGATGGATATTGCGACTGCAATATGTGTTACAATTTTAGTAGTAATATTAATTTTTGCCTTTCATTTTCACTGTAAAATAAAAACAAATTGTTTTGCTGCTGCCAAGTGCTGTCAAGCAGTGCTCTGCAATCAATGAGAAGTAATAACAACAATTGCAAGCAGTATAGACAAGATAGACACTGCTATCAAGGCTGTTCCTAATTGACATGTTTTCTAAATATTACCTGACATTGTAGTTTGTTTTTACTTCACTCTGCTCCACTCTTAAAAGACCGGAAATACAGGTCTATTGGCACAGCTATGAAACAGCATGGAGTTTAAGGGTGCTGTCAGACCTAGAGTTGTCTTGCTTTGGTCCGAATCAGGGACTTATTTTGTTTCAAAGTTGCATAACTGCCTAGAGTTGGTTCGTGTTCTCACGGCAGCATTTACAAGCGGACCAGATCAAATGCCTCGCTCAAGAAAGCTGCTCTTGATTGGTCAGAATTTCCATGCTGGAAAAATCCAGGAAGTAAACAAAACGTTGAAGAAGAGTACACTTGCAAGATAAATGTGACACTTTCTAATGTCACAATGGAGGGACAACTACGCAGGTTGATTTTAGCGCTGCTCATCGTGGACTATATTGCTGTCATTGTTCATTTGAGTCAAAGCATACAGTTTGAAAACGAGGCGCGGCTCCAACTAGAAAACAATGTTTTGATGCATTGGATGTGCTGAATGTGCATATTAAGGCAGTACAGGAGGAGGCGCACATTAATAATCCTCCAGGACTGTAACATGCTCATGTTTAACCCAAACAATGTGTCATGAGACTGCAGTTGGTTCAGATCGATGTCGGAACATGTTCTCACCACAAACAAACCGCACCAGATGTTATGTAACCGGACCAAGACCACCTCTTCAAGAAGGTCTCAGTCCGGTTGTTTTGGTGCGCACCTCAGTGCGATTGCTGTGTTCACACCTGCCCAAATGAACTGTACTTAGAGGGCAAACAAACTTGAGTTAGACTGAACTGAACCAAACAGGACAGGTGTGAAAGCATCCTAAGTGATGTTAGTTTCAGGTGGATTCATTGTCCTCCAGTGACTGGTGAGGCAAAATCAAACCCCCTCCCCAGTAGAAATCAGTTGAAGTGGACACAGTGTCAGACTGAAGATGGAAACGCATTGAGCTGACAGCTCTGTCTGATATCAGGCAACTTCTCAATTTGTGTTTAAAAGGTCCTCATTGTATATTTCTATCAGACCATATTGTAATTCCAGCTTTATTTCACTTTAAAAAACAAGAACAGATTTTTAATTTCCTAGTTTTGTCATTGTGAAGAGATACAAAACATTAATCCGACAGCGGCAGCAGCAGTACTTTATGTAACCACTGAATTCAACTAATGATGTACCAGCTAATGTGACAATCACTGAATCAACATCCCACATCCTGCTGTTTCTTCATTGCCCTCCATGCTGTTCACTTCCTCCAAAGAAGTTCTTTAACAAAGTATGGGGCCTTCTCTCACACACACAAACACACAAACAGACACACACAGATACACAACTCACACACATACACACACTGTATATAAGTATCCTAATAACTGTAGTGCCTGCCTCAGAACACTTTGATCAGGGATTACCTGTCTGTTTATCTGGAGATTAAACAGATAGCTCCCCTCCTCCACCGTTTATTTTCACCGCTGTCCTGCTACTCTTCATAAATCAAAAACAAACACATATAATACATAGCTATCATCGAGCTTTTTCCTCCATCTTAGACATGTGTTGTTGTTTTACAGTTGCTCTGTCAATCCATCGCCAGGAAGAATTGTTGGGAAACATCCTGACGCTTTAATGCAATAGATGCTGGATTGGAGAGTTTGCTCTACGACTCCCTCAGGAGTGGGAGGTGTCTAAACACACCATAAATCTGTTTTACTATATTCTTGAGAATTGCCAGTGCGCCTAACCTGATCCTGTAAAATACACTGCTCATAAAGTGCACAGCAAACAACAACAAACACACATGAAACTACTTGACAATCCTATTACCTGACACTAAAGTTTTTTTTATACACTCCTCATGGGATGTGTCTCCTTTTCTCCGTGCTACCACTCCACATCAGCACCTGTAGCTGGTGACAGGAGGAGCATGTATAATAGATGGGAGCAGCTCCAGCAATAACAATAACACCACTGAAGAGTACAGAGGCTCGATGCCCCGAGAGCTTTTATCACCCAGGGCGTCCCTGTGAACGGCCCAGCACCAGTTCAGGAGGAGATGTGATGAAATATGAACTTATACCTGCTGGATGTTAGTATTATGTATTACTCTCACCTCTCCTCTGCCTAACCTGAGGCGCTGTGGTGATTGACAAGTCCTATAAACAATTTCAGACCTGCCACATTCATCTGCCCCAAGAGGCTGATCAACACAGTGCAACACATTCATATTATGGTGCCATTTTGTGTACAAACAATCAACAAATTTGGAGCTGAGCAGGAATTGGATTTTTAGAGTGTTTTCCTGAACATGGCACTAAAGAGAGCAGTGGGAGAGATGCAAAAGAGTCAAGTTGTGAGCTGTAAAACCAAAACCAAACAATGAGCTGAAAGATGCTAAACAGCTCTGCTGAGCTGAGGGGAACTGTGGAGTCGGATGGTAATTCTCTGTTGGTAGCACGCCCTTTCACATTACACGTAACCCTCTGATCCATTTTTAATATGGCGTAATTGATAGGAGCAGCATTAAAGGAATTATTTAATATCATGCATAATACGCTTATTTGTTTTTGGGAGTCAGTTGAGAAGGTCGGTAACATGCATGTGTGTTAAAGGGATACTCACTACAATGTGAGTAGTATGTGTAATTATGTAATAAACTGAACTTCCCTCGATCTCACCAGCACCAATATATCCTTGCTCAACCTTTAGCGCTCAGCTCTGGAGTTGTCAAACCACAAATTGTACTTCAGTATTCCGTATGCCCACTACTACGGACACAAACAGTATAGAAGTGGATCCCTCAAACTCAGCAAAAAACTCAGATCGCCTATTGCCTATTTAGTGACTAAAATGTCCTCAGAAACATATTTTAGTGCACTGTTTGGCTGTAATATGAGAACTTGTGAACAGAAGGTAGGCACCATACTGTTTTCTGTATTGTATTGTTAAGCTAAAACAGTAAAACTAGGCAGCACTAATCAAATATGAATGAAGATTCTGTTACTGCGTTGCCTATTTCTCACTTCAGATGTTTTCAGAAACATATTTTAGCTTACTGTTTAACCGTAATTAAATATTTTTTGTTACCAGCCAGCCACCATATTGTTTCCGAAGTCAAAACGGCCAAGCTCGCATTACGTTATGCACCAGTGGGAGCGTTTATTGGTCCAGTGTGGCGCTGTGCATTCTGGTAGTTGTAGGTTTTTCACCTCTTCAGAAAAATCTAATGCTACAGCCCTTTTCCTCTGTTTTCAGTGGTCATGTAGCACCTATTTCAAATGTATTTGCGTCTTTCTACTGCACAGACAGCCCGGTTTTATGAGCAGATCATCTTTCCAGCAGTGAAATACTTCTTCAAGTGTGGAGCTACAGTCGGAGGTGATTAGCATAGCCTAGCATAGATACTGGAAGCAGGGGGAAACAACGAGGCTGGCTCTCTTCAAAGTCAAAGAAATTCCCACCAGTAGGCTACCTTTAAGGCTTAATAGTTTATCCATCTGCTCAGCGCTTCTGTGCAACTGGTTGCCTGGTAACCCCACGGTGATGACAAGACTCTGGGAAGTCACTGCTCCCAGCTTCTGCTCAAAAAGGGATATTTACAGCATGTAACTCGCCCTGTTTTTGACATTTGGATAGAGCCTTAGCTTTATGCTAAGCTAAGCTAATCATCTCCTGGCTGGAGCTCCACTCTTTTTACACAAACATGAGACTGGCATCAATCTTTTCATCTACCCCTCTGGCAAACAAGCGTATTTCCCACAATGTTGAACTACTTCTTTGAAAAGGAGCTGCTCATGAACATCTGACAATCTGAGGACAGTGATTATAATGGGAAAGAGAGTGTGTTAGATACAAAAATGATGTTGTACCAGGAGTGTTTTCTTGAAAGTACAAACCACCCTCATTGTCGTCCATACTTTGATTAGTGCAGTATTTCAAACACAAGAGACAGATTTTCAGACACATGGCAGCTGTAAATTCTTATCTGACACTAATGAGGTCCATAATGGCTCAAACACTTGGCAGAGGACTTAAGAGGAAAATGAAAAGCAGCCTGCGGAGGAAAGCAGATCAGACTCCAGTAATATGGGAAGCATTGATTCCTCGATGCAGACGATTAGTGCGAGCAACAGCGAAAAATGCCAGGCTCTGAGAGGGCCGTTTAGGGCTTGACGAGCTTTCTAATGAGAAATAATTACACACACACACACAAGCACATACACACATGCATAAGGAAGTCAGCACTGACACTTGAGCTCTAAAGTGTCACCCCACTTTTTCTTCCATCAAGTTTAATGAGGAAGGGGACCGTTGAAAAGAACCCCAATGTGCCTATAACTCAACAAAAACACACTTCATTAAAGCCAATGTGGTCAGATCAGACAGGGCTGAATTAACCTACGATATCTCTTCATGCTGTAACTCTCCACTGAATTTCACTGCACCACAGCCAGGTGATTTAAGCAGGGATGGAGGGGAGGTCACAGATTTGATCCCCTAACCAGCTAATTTTTTCATCCCTTTTGAAACATCCTTGAAGATGATACTGAGCCTTAATTTCTGCAAACGTTTTACTTGAACATAATATGCATACATGCCTTGGAGGAGGAATATTCCTAATTCATATTTACACTGACGTCTATTAAGTCTAATGTCCGTGGCCCTGAGATGCAAAACGCAGCAAAACCAATGAAACATGGCATTGTAGAAAACATTTTAGAAAACACAAGGCTACAACACAACATATTATCTATTATCTTCATAAACGAGCAGGGCTGGTTTTGATTATTTTACACATGTAATGCCTTCATACATGGCTCAAAGGTTTGGCAGTGAATGAAACTTTTTGCTGCA
Source organism: Cephalopholis sonnerati (assembly GCA_019142605.1). Taxonomy (NCBI): domain Eukaryota; kingdom Metazoa; phylum Chordata; class Actinopteri; order Perciformes; family Serranidae; genus Cephalopholis; species Cephalopholis sonnerati. The sequence continues at coordinate 29,693,586 of JAGQAX010000007.1, forward strand.
GTATACACAACACTCTGGCTACACTCAGTTTTGGACAGAAACACTGAAGTTAATAAAATGGCATTTCCTTATGAATAAGGCTGCTGAAGGCACTGTTGGGAAAACAGACAAGTTCATGTCTCATCTTCTCTTTTTCCAAAACCACAAAAAACAGTGCATAATGTTGCAAAAAAAATGCTGAGAGCAAATGGAGCCATGTGACAGACTGTAAATGTAGCACCTGCACAAGACAAACACACAAAAAATTGTCACAGTTATAAATCATAAAAAAGCACAAAATGTTTTAAAGAAAGAGACACAAAATGACCTCAAAGAGACACAAAGTGACCTCAAAGAGATGCAAAGTGACCGCAAAGAGATGCAAAGGAACTGCAAATAGACACAAAATGACCTCAAAGAGACACAAAATGACCTCAACGAGAATAGAAATGTCCATAAAAAACAAGGTTACCTCAAAGAGACGCAAAGTGACAACAAAGAAATGACCACAAAGAGATACAAAATGACCTAAAGGAGACACAAAATGGCCTCAAAGAGATGCAAAGGAACTACAAAGAGACACAAAATGACCTCAAAGAGACACAAAATGACCTCAAAGAGATGCAGAGGAACTGCAAAGAGACACAAAATGACCTCAAAGAGACACAAAATGACCACAAAGAGATACAAAATGACAACAAAGAGATGCAAAGGAACTACAAAGAGACACAAAATGACCACAGAGAGACACAAAATGACCACAAAGAGACACAAAATGACAACAAAGAGATGCAAAAGAACTGCAAAGAGACACAATATGACCACAGAGAGACAAAAAAAGATCTCAAAGAGAATAGAAATGCCTGTAAAGAGATGCAAGATGACCACTACGAGACATGAAATGACCTCAAAGAGCCACAAAATGACAACAAAGAGATGCAGAGGAACTGCGAAGAGACACAAAATGACTGCATTTTTGTTTTCAGAAATATGTTGGTGCTGTTTTGTTGGGTTTTTTTTTAATTTATTTATTTTCAGAAATGTTACCACTTGCACCTCGGGGCCTCCACTAAGCCTGACTGTGCTTTCATTTCATTACCAGTACATTATTCATGTATCTTTCTCATGTACAGTATTGCTGTATTAGCAGCAGGTGCAGTTCACTTTGCAAGACATTTCAACGGGGGCAACCACTAACCACTTACTCTGCAATTTGACCTGCTCTACCTGCCAAACCACAGCCACCCCTAACATGTCAAGCTATGCCTATTTATTACTTGATTTTTGCTGTGCACTCCAAGCGCAGTAGTTGTAAGCCAAGCCCTATCAGATTTTTGTGTTTTAAATTCAGTCTAGGAAATCAACACATCGACTCCTTTCCTTACCAGAGGGGCTAACTGATATCCAAGAAAAAACACTGATAAAACTTTTTCCTAAACCTGCGAGGAGCCTAAGAAATGAAATAAATCTCCCTTTGAAGAAACCTTTTGATGCATAACTCTGATTTTGGAGCTGTAATTTCTGTTGGACAATTACAAACAGCCTCTGTAGCTGCATTGATTTCATCCGTGCTTTGTCTCTGTATTTATTTGGATCCCGGCTTTGAATCAGATGACACTCCCAAACTACAAACCAACAAAGTCCTGCAAAGATCAAATGATGAATGATCGACTTGTTTGTTTCTACAACACGATCATTCAATAAAGCAACCCTAGGCCTTTGAATCGCTCAGTACAATTTGACATATGGGTGGCCATCTGGAAACAGCCTACACTGTACTGTATGTAATAGTCATCTCCCCTGCTTCATGGCCTCTGATGAACTGTGCTTCTCTCCGGGATCAATAACCAACCCCACGCTTGACGATGGGGGGAGGGATGGTTTGACAATTATACACAGCTTAATCGGCTGGCCTTTTACACACACACACAAACACACGTGTTCACATCGCCGATGCAGGTCCATGGTAGTCACTGTGGAAACCATTCAGACCAGTGTTACTGCTCTCCAAATGATTTGAAGGGTTTGTGTCTATGTGAGAGTACAACAGAGAGTGAGAGAGAGGGAGAGACGCAGTGGCTGTGTGATATTTGTGTGGTTGCATTGTGGCTCACTGTGGGGGTGTGATACTGCAGGTTGCTGGCAGACTCACTCCACTGCACAGAAACACAGTGAAGAGCAAGAGCAACTGATGGGAAGATAGAAGGCCTTCTCTTACTGTATCCTACCAAACCCTCGCACAAGGAATAAAACCCAGGATCAGACTGAACTCTGAGACTCTCCTTGATCGAAACTCATCTTAAACACACACACACACATAGCCTCATAAGCCAAGGAAAGTGTCAGCATTATTTGGTGCCTCCTGTGTGCACGGCCATGTAGTTAAACTGTTATATTGCAGCACATGAGGTTTCATCTGAGGGCAGATTGAAAATAACCCTAATTAAACACCACAGCTGTAGTGTGAGAGTGAGACAGATGGGGAGAGACAGCGAGACAGTCAGTGTGAGTGAGGATAAAATGAGACATCATAATTGCCAAGCTCTGTAACATCAGATGAGACAGGTTTTGGGCTTACATCACATTAGCGGTTGGAACCACATGTAATTTTGCCCTCAAATAAGAGAGATTTGTTCTCCTTTCATCATCATTAATAACAACTCAATTACAGAAATAAAGACATGCGCCTCTCGCTTTATGTATGACTTGATTAAAACCACACTCTACCATCTCCTGGCTCTCCTGAAGCCTTTTCTCCATTTGCATACATCTGGAAAGAATTGTCTTAACACAAACTGTACATTTAAAGAGACAGACATCTACTGTATAAGAAGGTGGGAGTCAGTCATTTTCTGGCGATGCTGATCAAGTGACGATGATTGGTGGCTATTTCGGACCACTCCACACCTCTCATATGATTAATTGTGCATCCGCTTACTGTCTCCTTAATACTTGCTCAAACTGTAAAAAAGTCAATGCTCCCCAGTGTATCGCTCCCCCTACATTTTAATGGGCATGATGCCTGTGCGCACACACACACACACACACACACATGCACACAGTCCCTGAGGCCAGCTGAAAACTGGGATCAGAAACAGAAATCATTTTGTTTTCTCTGAATACTCTAATGAAGGAGTGTTTGCACAACATTGTTTATTTTTTTTTTTTACTATGAGATAGATTTACTCTCTGATTGATATAACCCTGGGATTCATGACCACTGCATGCGTGTTCCATTTTTTCTCAATGAAATGCATGTGCAAATGGTAATTCAAATGTTTCCTAGCAACAAGATCTACCTAACTGTTGGAGCAACAATGCTGAGGCAACTTCCAGGAGCACAGTCACTGACAGATTTGCCCAAAGATATTTCCCTGCTTTAAAGTCATGAACCTCTAACCTTTCTCAGCACTGCCAGATGCAGCTGCGGATCTACAAACATGCATTAGAGGTTCACTTAAAATTGTAGCTCAGATCACAAGCTCTCTAAAGACATTAAATGTGCCACGCTGCAGTGTGTGTAGCTAAATGATGTAATGTTAGAGTCATAAAAACATGGCATCCTGGGAATGAATATTTTATTAAATGTAAAGATGATGTAGATTTATTGAAGCGGTGGATCAAGAAAATATAAAATATGCATGCAGTGCAGAATGAAAAGGTCTTCTCTTACTTTATAGCGTTCATGAGGTTAAATACAAGAACCTGTTGCTGCATCAGACTCTAAATTAATTTGACTTTGGGCTACGGACATCTAAACCTTGTCCGGCTAGTCCACACAAGGTGGTGTTCAGAATAACTTCACTGCATTTATGGTGCAAATGTGACAGACTACTGGCTTCACACTCAACAGGTTACAAATTAAGTACATTTTGTGACTGCAGTTGGCAAATTTCACGACCTCAGAGAGATAAAACTAGAGAGGAATACGTTAATGTGAAAAGGAAGAGGTTTTTTGTGTTTGGTTTGAATTGGAAAAAACATGCTGTGGGAAATCTAACTCTCCCACCAGCCTGCTCCCATTTGCACATCTGAGTCTTTGGGGGATGATCACCTGCTTGGGGATGATGCACTTGGAGCACTTGACACTGCAGGGCTTGCTGAAACTGTAGAGAGCAGAGATGCTGAGCTGCTGCAGCCACTTCAGTCGAATGCTTCATGAGAGACTTGCTCTTTTTACATGGGCGTCAGTTTAAGGGCCGTGAAACAATTTGAACTTGTAGTTGTCATTATTTTGATTTTTAAAAAGTTTAACAAACAAGCAATTATCAATTTAAATGTCTCTATGGGTTATATGAAAACACAACATATTAGCTTCCAGGTGTTTATCTCTTTGGAGTGTCTGTGAGTTATTTGGTGTATTACAGTGAGTGACTGCACCGTGATGACATCAGTGGGCTTGAGTAGATTTTGGGAAGTTAGATAAGATAAGAAAAATGTGGGAACTTTGATTCACAGCAGGGTTTAGTGGATTGACATCCCTCTGCTCTTTTAAAACTCTCACCTGTTTCTCCAGCGCTTCCTTCCCAGTAGTGGACATCTTGGGCGCCGGCGCGCGCTCGCAGGTGCATCTTTCCAACAGGTAAATCCCGGCAGGTCTCGTGCTCTGCTCGTTCTCGAAGTAGAACAGTATATTCTGGTAGAGGGCAAAGAACTTCTCGTGCCATCGGCTGCTCTCCGCGGTCTTCTTGCTCAGGTAGCCGCGCTTAGTCCCCTCTTTACGCGCGTACTCCGACAGATAGAGCGCGTGCCCTTCGTTGTAGCGGAAGCTCTTCTGCATTTTTGTCGTACGGTTTGGAAGAGAAGAAGAAAGTGGGACAAGCGAAGCTTTCACCGCGAGCTCTCACAGCCCATGTTCGCCGGGGGTTGCGTGTGAACTCTCCCACCCAGAGATGCGCGGCTCAGCGGCGCCGTGGCGCACCAAAAAGTTGCCCCGCTGACTGGAGCGCTTCTGCAGAGGAACTCATAGTAAAGAAGTCCGAGTCCCACAAACACTAGAATAAATCCATGCTGCTCGTAAAAAAGCACGCTTTTATATTAAAAAACAAGCAGGAAGAAGCGAGAGGCGTGTCGTTCACAAGGGGAGAACCCTCAAGTGGACACAGTGACAGAATCACAGACCCGATGGAGAGTAATCGGCTTTGACAGTGGTTAACTCTCTGTCTCTCTATCGCATGCACACAAACACTCACTCACACTATCTCTCTTTCTCTCTCTGGTGATGCGCGCCGATCTTGGAGTTGGCGGAATGAAAGGCGGAGCGTGAGTTGTGTGTGTGTGTGTGTGTGTGTGTGTGTGTGTGTGTGTGTAACTGTGAGTGTGTGTGAGAGAGAGATGTAATGCTGATTTCCTCAGTGGCAAATGTTGTGATTTGTTTCTGCATTATTAATAGCGCTGCATCAAAGAGCACACACTAATGAATACATTAATGGATAAAGAAAAAAGATCAATAGTCCTACAACATTTAACCTTGACTTCCTTCAGGCTTTTTTGCCCGACAAGAAGAAATGTTGTAGTTCATATTGAAAGAGAGCTCCACTTATATTTAGGGAGGGTGCAATTACATGTGTAAAAAAGTATTTTGTGGCTCCAGAAGGAGCTGCACTAAAGCACAAAGTCTGATAAACCAACACATTCTCACTCTGACCTCGTCACATATTGATGCTTGGTTTCCACGTCCCCTGACGCCCCTAGGGACCGTTAAACTACAACGGCAACTGGCAGCGTATCATGCCGACGTTTAAGGATGCCTTTTTTCGTTGGTTTCTGACGCCGCAAGTCACTGCCCAAGCACCGGATTACAACGACTTCGGAGAGAGGCCGGTCTTGATAAACTGCCTTTAGGTGATGCCACAAGATTACAAGTTTGATAGTATGAAGAAACCTGGAGTTTTGGAGTTGGAAAGACATGAGGTTATCAGACCTCTCTAGCCCATTTTTCCATCTAATAATAACAATAATAATATTAATGTATTTTAATCATAGGTGCCTTTCAAAGCACTCAAGGACACTTTACAAGACACAATTAAAAAAAGAAAAAGCAGCAATGTATCCACAGGTCTTAAAAAACAAACAATCCCGTAATATACAATAAAAGTTAATAAAATGACCAGACAAAAATCGTGATTATAATTTTATAGGGATGACATCATCATCATCTTAAAGTCATCATCAGTGCAGGTCAAAATAAGTGTGTCACCATTAAATCAGACAGAATATGCCAGCTTGAAAAGGTTTTCAGACGGAATCTGAAAGTGGAAAGGGAGTCAATATTGCGAATGTCATGGGGGAGTGGGTTCCAGAGGCAGGGAGCAGAACGGCTGAAGGCTGTAGAACCCATGGTAGTCAGATGGTGATGTTAGTTGGATTGCAGAAGAGGATCTAAGAGTACAGGAGAGTGTGTAGATATGAAGGAGTTCAGACAGGTAGGAAGGGGCTTGATTATGAGGGGCCATAAAGGTGAGAAGCAGAATCCTGAAATCCATGCGATATTGAACAGGAAGTCAGTGAAGCTGCTGGAGAACAGGAGTGATATGACCTATGGAGGGGGTTCTGGTAATGATACTAGCAGCTGAATTCTGGACCAACTGGAGTTTATGAAGACACTTGAGAGGGAGACCAAACAGGAAAGAATTGCAATAATAAATACAGGATGTAACCAAACAATGACAAGTATAGCAGCGCTCTGAGGTGATGATTAATATTTTGTATAAAAGTATACAGACTGTGTAACATTGTTGATGTGAACCTCAAAGGACAGTGTACTGTCCAGGATGACACAGAGACTCTTAACCTGAGGGGATGGACAGACTTTGGAGTTGTCAATGGCTGGAGGGAAACTGTGCGGTTTAGCCAAAATAGATTTTGTACCCACAAGGAGAACCTCGGTTTTATCACTGTTAAGTGTGAAGAAGTTGCATGAAAGGCAAGACTTAATATCCAATGAGCAGTCAGAAAGGGAATGAGGGGAGGAGTGGAAGTAGGCCCAGTGGACAGATAGAGCTGGGTGTCATCAGCGTAGCGGTGGAATTGAATGCCAAATTTTCTGAAGATATGGCCAAGAGGTAGAAGGTAGATAATAAATGAAAGGGGACCTAGGCAGAGCCCTGAGGAACACCACTAGTAACTGTAAAAGAGTTGGATTTGAAATTTTTGATTTGAACAAAGAGAGTGCGGCTACAGAGATAAAATTTAAACCAGTCGAGAGCGGTGCCAGTGATACCAATGGTATCAAAGGCTGCACTTAGATCAAGAAGAAGGAGAACAGTTAAAAGCCCAGAGTCAACTGCCATTAAGAGATCATTAGTGATTTTTACCAAAGCTGTCTCAGTACTGTGAAAGGACAGAGTGTTGTGACTAAGGTGAGTTGAGCTGCAACTAACTTTTCAAGTATTTTAGAGAGGAATGGTAAATTTGAAATTGGTCGGACATTGGTTAAGTTGTTCGTATCTGCACCAGGTTTCTTTAGTATTGCAGAGTTATGACAAGACCAGAGGTAAAGGAGGAATGTATAATCTCAGTTATTACGGAGAAGAGGGAAGGAAGACAGATTCATTATCTGTGCTTGTGGCCAGGGGCTCAAGGCCACATTAGACACTAATAGCATAACTTTAACACACGGGTATCTCCAACCAAATGTAGGCAGGTAATGTAGGTGCCACATACTGACAAAGGAGAAAATGCATGGAGTAAAACATGTCTGGTTCTGCTGCATCGATTTTGATCTTTTTTTAAACAGTTCCTCAAGACTCTGTGAATGTTACAGTTGTGTTATGCTAAATCGGTGACCTTCTCTCTGAAGGTCAAAGAACGGCAAGTGTGACAAGTTTGTCTTTTCTTTCTTCATTTAATCACGATCACCAAACACATGAATGTGACATCTAGTCTCGTAGGTAAAATCTTGATCAGCGGGTATTAATTGATGGTACAATGATTAGCTTACAGTACAGGTGATGGTGCTAACCAGAACCTGAGATGGTTAAAATCCTTTTCACACACACAGATAACAACAGCAACCACTACTCCATCAGTTCTGAGTCCTTTCTGTATCAAGTTTTTACTTCTGTACTTCCTTGTATAGGCTTCTTTGAGCATAACTGGGATCTCTCTTCTTCATTAGTGTTCCGGCGTTGTTGAGTACCGTCGTAGCACTGTCAAGAGTTTGACTGCAACCACTCCATGAGGGACGATCTGTCCGTAATGCTCAAAAGATCTGTGAGAATTTTCTTATCCTTCCTAGAGAGATAAAGACAAAGACAGAGAAACAAAACATTGTATATAAACCTGTTGTATATCCTCACATAGCACCTTACTCTCACACACAGCTGTGTGACAGTACAATGAGAGTACAATAAAATCCCTGTTCTTAACCTCCGACCGGTAGCTCATCTCCTGCGTACGATTATTGTGTACTCAGCATGGCTTCACTCCAACAAAGGACAAACATTTCATATAGGGAGGATTACATTGACAGAGAAGTATGGCTCTGTGTGTGTGTGTGTGTGTGTGTGTACGTGCTGACTGATATTTCATATGGTGAGGATTACTTAGGAAGAGGCTAAGCAGCACTCAACTCCCAGCAGGCTGTCTGTTACAGAGCGAGGAGATGCCGTGTACAAATTTACTGAGATAGAAAAGTGTATTTGGAAAAAGTGCAAAATGCTGACGCTTTGACAGTGAAAGAGTTTGTCTTATTCCCACTTCCTAACTCAATCGTAAGCGGAACATCTGTACCTGGCAGCGTGTGGTTCATCCAAATAGAAAAACTTGTCTACATTGGATATTCTCTTCCTTCCACTATTAGTATGCACTTGTGCAATCCTCTAAAGACCTGGAAAAGTAAATTAGCCAAATAAGATTAGGACCCCTGGGAGAGAGGTATGACAATAGTTTGACAAAACTGACTCCATTTGGTTTTAATGAGCAATTCCGGAAAATTTATATGAATTAACTTTGGGTTAAAACAGATCAGGAACATTAATTTCAAATCAGACCTTTAAACAAGGAACAATTGAAAAAGCAATCCTGTTTCTGCTGAAGGAAAATTGCACCACAGTCACCGCTAAATAAAAGTGGATATTGACAACCCACACAACATCTGAGCCTTTTTTTTTAAAGCTGTTTGGTGGTGAACTGACGGTCTAGAGGTCACACTGTCTGCATCCCTTTAAGACATCATGGGAGTCTCTTAAAAACATTGAAATAAAAGTTGACAGCAACATGGTTTTGCATGTCTCAGGATCAAAGGGGCCAAAGTCTGGCAGCGGTAGATGAATTCCATCCCGAGAAACGTCCTGTCATAAACCTGCCTGTAGGTCTTTCTCTTCTCTGTCTCTCCTAAATCTGAGTACCAGGAGGACTGGTACATTTTCTGTTTCAGACGCAGCACAAGAATGAAATTAAGTTCATTTGTTCATTTCAGTGTTGGTGGAGCTGCTTGGAGTTTTATTTCCTAATGACACACGTTTGACTCCTTTCAGCTGTCAAGCTTCATTAGTATTGAACAGTGTTCAAGAAACTCTCCAAAAGTTCTGGAACAAAATGTTTTTGATTGATGAGAAGGTTTAAAGGGATATTACTCCAGCATTTTAGCATTAACCTTCCAGGATGTTGGAGGACTTGTAAGAGGCAGGTTCAAAAAGTAATATAAAAGTAAAAATCAAAGCATTAGAGGCTGAAATATCCTGACTTTTGTCCTTAATATGGGTCAAGCCCCAAAAGCACTATATCCTATGTTTCCCATAATTCAACTTGATAGTGTTTATCTGGCAAGTTGCATTCAGACCCGCACTGGCAGCAGGCGTGCCAACACAGGGAACACTATAAATGTAAATATGGACATCAGTATGAAGCGTGAACTCTTTCATGGCCAGTGTAGAAACATCCTGGCTGTGCATCTCACTGTGGTCATTGTGGTGTGGCGCGTGCCCTGTACACGCTTTTAAAAAAATCTGTTTATGGGAAATGCGTAGCTCATACAAATTCTACACAGTGTCCTAGCAGCAACGAGCGTCGCTCTCTGTCCACATTAAATCCATTAAATATGCACTTCTGTTACATCAAATAAACAAACCTATCAACTGTGCCCTTGACTTGAGATGTAACAACTTAAAAGATAGGTGAGCACTTCGTATTTAGCTACGTTTGTGTTTATTTAAACAGAAATAAACATTTTATATGGTGATATTTACGAGAAATGACACATAGCCAACAGCAAGTGGGCTGTTATCATCGTTGGTCATTTAACACAGTGGTTCCCAACTGTTGGGTCGTGGTCCAAAGGTGGGTCATGGGTCAATTCTTGATAAACGGCAAGCAGTGTTAATTTCATTGACAAATATTACAACAAAAATTTTTTGTCAACAACCTTTTTTCCCTGACGAAAGACAAGACAAAATCTATGTGTCACTTTCGTTGACGAGACATGACCAAAATGTTAGTTGCGGACTATCAGACATTAAAAGCCAAGAACGGCCGTGCCTGCAATTATCCTCAAACGCCACACGAGCGACGGGCTGGAAACTCCAGTAAATAGTCCACGCCAGGATGTTTCGTTAGCCAGCAAAGACACTCACTCCGGAGCAGCATCAACTGCTGATGCTGAAGAAATGCAATTTGTAAGTGTGTAGAAATTATTCGTAGTTGTAGAAAAGAAAATTTTAAATGAAATTTTTATACAACCTGTCACCTTGATTCTAATTTCTGATGCCTGAATTACCCTAACATGATTATTTCATTCCTAACATTATTATAAACATAAAAAAAACTACAATAAACCTACTTCACTAAAATACCATGAATTTTTGTCGACTAAAACTCTGAAGGATAAAAATGACTAAAATGTGACTAAAATATGACTAAAACTAAGACTAATAGGCATTTTCATCTCAAGACTAAGACTAAATCTAAAATAGCTGTCAAAATTAACACTGACCGCAATTGACATGTCAAGTTTGTAGAAAACACACTTAATCTTGAAGTACAGTGAATTTCCAGCACAATGCTTTTATGCTGAAGCGCCGCTTCCTGCTGTCAAGCGAGTGACTAACGAACAGCTATTTGACAGAGACAGCAAACTGACTTGACGCCAAGACCAAACACAAGTATGACGCTGAATGTATCAAATTGTGTGGACCTTAAACTAATGACTAAGGAGAAATCTGGACCCTGTGACTGAACCAACTGGCATCCACTGATTTCGTAGAAACATTCGGCTCCCTGGTGATCTCCCTCCAATCAGCTGCAACTTCATTTTATTTTTTGTAGTTAAATGAGGAGGTGTTATGCAGGTAACTCCTCCTCATTCTTTGTCAGTTACAGAGCTTTCAAAGCAAGCTATAGGAATAAATAGAAACAGGGCGTCCGACAAAATGGCAGCGCTGCGTGTCCCTTGTGGCCAGTTTAAACATTCAAATAGAAAATAATTAAATCAAACTGACGCTCACTCACGTCACATTCAGTTAGGACATTATGTTAGAGAAAAAATGTATTAATAATTGCCTTAGTAATAACTTTCCAGAGTTGTTGTGTGTCAGAGTTTTACAAATCTTTGTACAGTGTTCACTGATCTACAGTACTTCCTGGATTTCACTGCCCCCTTATGTTGTTTTAACACAGTGCTGTTTTCAGTCTGAGTGCCCACTTTGACCCACCCTGCCAGGTAAACACCCACATCTTTGAAACTTCACACCTCCAGTTTGTGATGCATGCTCTCTAATTCTTAGTCTCGAAAAGCCCAAACAGAGATAACCTTGTTACCGTCATCTGCAATATTTTCCCAGACTTTAAAAAGCTCCTCCAGAGCCACAAAATATATTACTCAAATCTTTTCACAGTTTTTTTCCCTGTCACTAGTAAACTGATCTTTTGGTGTGAAATTCCTTTAAGAAATGGCCAGGGTGAATACACGTGTTCGCTGTACCTCCTGGCGTTGACCATGCTTTCCAACTCTCGGGCTTTGCGTGCAGCTGAGTGAAGTATAGGATCTGGGATGTCAGCCAATCGGGCCACATTCAGGCCGTAGCTCCGCCCTGCAGCTCCTTCAGTTAACTGGTAGAGGAAAGTGATGAACTCTGGCTGAACCTCTCCATCTGTCAGCATTCACACACACACATATACATTAAAATCTCAACAAAGAGCCAACTGATAATGATTTAGAAAAAGTATGACTGCTCTCAATTTACCTGCAAGGCAACAGTCAAACCAGGAGTTCCCACCGTAAAAAGATCAAAATCATTTTCATATGCACACAAAAATGCACACACACATACCGTCAGTGTCAGTGTCGACGTCAGGTTCATTGAGAAGGAAAGCCATGTGGTAGTTGGACACATGTTGAGGATAAACCCGCTCCAGCTCACACAGAGGAGGGTAGTGGGTCACAAACAGGGTGAGGGATTTCACCTAAGAAAAGGAAGGAGAGAGTGAAGTGTTAACATTCTGATGCCAGGTCTAAAAGGCTGAGCAGCTTCCAGGGACCCTGTGTACCAGACTTTTCGGCATGTTGAGGATCTGGAAAACTGTATAAACAGGGTCAGCCAGATGTAAATGCAATCTGTACATCGAGGGGCAGATTCACAAAAGGACTGCACAGCTTTTGCAGCTAAAGCTGCACAAATAAACAAAAGGAAACTGTGTAATTCTCAATGCACTCGCTCACTGCACTGCCAAGCAAATGCATACGTTTAGTGCAACACTGGCTCCTTTCTATGCAAATGAGCCTTGTTGCAAAACCAGTCTAATTCACACTGATCAGTGCTGCATGCAGTCACAGAGAAATTATTAATATCTTCAGAGGGTTGGTGGTAACTGAAGTGCACTTATAAAGGGTGCCATTCCGAGATGTTCCAGACTGCTTTAAATTTTGTGGATTGTCTCTGCACCTCGTCGATCAGGACCTGTAGCTCACAGTCTGAAAATTCAGTAGTTTTTCTCTGTTGCATTTTTCTGCCCATTTTTCTGTGTTCCTGATGCAAAGGCGACATTTATACTTTTCAACATGGATAACTGACCCTCAACAACAACACAGCTGTGCTCCATTGACTCTCATGCAATTGTTTCAGATTTCCTTCATGGTTTTGTGGATTTCAATGTTAATATGTGTAAAAAGTCTGACAGACTGTCGAGGAGGACGGTGCACTTTTTAAAAATACCGTACATAAGCAAAATATATACGGTATGATAATCAATTTTCATACCACGGCATGCAATTTAATGGTATACCGCTGCAACCCTAGTTCACGTATGTAAGAGAATATCCAGCAGAGAGGTAGACAAAAGCACAGCCACAGGAAGAAATGTCTCCACTGCAGTCGCTGCTTGTGCCGGCCTGCCAGAGAAGCTTGTCATTTCTGTTGTTTCCGACAGTTGAAGACATCTGTGGTAGGTAAAAGTAAGAAAAGTAAGTACAGGCTGTACAGTAACGTCACTTGAGGTGACCCCCCACCTGCTATGTTTGGTTTTACTGACAATAGAACTACCACCTTCCCACCTACTCACCAGCTTTGCAGAGTGCTTGTGAAAACTGAGATCTATCACTGTGTGCACAGAATGCAGACAAGAAAATCATAGGAAAACTGAAGTTAAATGTTGAGATACTGCAGTTGTATTTGTCACGGTCTATTAAACATATCCGGATGTAGATCAAGCTTTAATACCAGGTGGTCATGGTGACTGAATAATTATCACATATTAAAAAAAATCAATGAGCCAAATTTTCATAAAGCACAGTAAAGGAACAGAAACATCCTCATAAACAAGGTGAGGCCATGATGGACCTTTTTCACTGCAGACATTTTGACATGTCATAGTGAGAAAATCACAGGTGAAACTGGTATCATTAACGATTGCTCAGTTCCATTAAGTGTCCCAGTAAGCTATTCCAGTGAGCCAGTATGCTCAATGCCAGACCTCCTGTAAGTGGAATGCAGCCACAGTTAATGTTATTAAATACACCTTTGCTTTCCCCTCTATGACAAGTCAAAATGTCTGCCGTGAAAAGGTCTATCACACAATAAACAAGACTAACAGTCCATGAGCTAGAGGCTCTGTGAGGCTCATATATGTCACTAGTTTAATATTTATTTTTTTTGTCTTTCTTTTGACCTGATGACGACTCCTGATGAGTTAAGGCATCACTAAAGTTATCACAGTTAATCCTGAGGGGGACATGAAGGTCTCCATTACAGGTCATGGTAAGTCATCCACTGGCTGTCAGGACAGCTCATCGTAAACGGCACTAAACATAAAAGTTAGGGGATCACCAATGTCAGTATGGACCATGAATGACTATACCAGGGGTCTGCAACCTTTACTATCAAAAGAGCCATTTTTGGCCAAAACAAAAAGAAAAAAAAAATTCGAAACATTTAAAAGTAACAAAATAGAGACCGTACAGTGTTTGATATTGATTGTACCCACAGCAGTTGAGCAACAGATTCTGCTGGGGTACAGCACGGGATTAACAGTAGACGTGGATTCATATCAACTTTGGAAACCACTATGAATCTTGTGGTTTCTGGTGACACTGGAGGAAAGTCACTAAACATGTTACGATACATCCCCTGGGCACCATGACTGTCTAAACTTCACGGCAGTCCCTCAAAAAGTTGTTGAGATATTTCAGTGATGCACCAACCAACAAATGGACACTCTAACAGACTAATCTACAAAGCAACGTCATCTGCAGCGCACACTGTTTATCAGCCCTTCAGATATAAAAAGGTGTTGTAAGCCCTTACAGATAATATGCATCTTTACTCTTTCTACAAGCACATGATTAATATGCCTAGTAAACACTGGAATCTCAGTTCTATTCTGCTAAATATCTTTCTTTGTCTTTTGACCTCAGTGAATATTAATCATTAATTTTTTTACTATTTCTTCAGAAAGAAAAGAGAAAAGTAGGTGGAAAAAAGAACAAAAAGACAAGAGACAAAGGAAAGAGATAAAGTGATACATAAACCAAATGGTAGGCATTATAACAAATGCTGCATTATGTAACAGCGTTTGTGTTACCACAACTAAGCAAAAGTTGTAGCTGAAAAGCAAAAAGCAGAGCATCTCCATCTACCGTACTTTGGCACAGAGTTACTTAACCGCCTCTGTACCCTGCAGTGTGCTGAGCTAATACATGAGTACATGCTTTCTGAATATTACCACCAGTATAAACACATACATACAGTATTGTGTCACTCTTTCCCCCCATCAGTCTTTTGTTTTTTCTTTCTCTTCAGGATGTCTGCAGTCAATCACTCCGTTTTCCTGCCTTTCACTGTAAACACCACTCCTCGCTTTTCAGGCTCTGGAGAGGGATCGAGCAAAGTGAAGGCACTTCACCTCGTCCCGCTATACTTTAATCCCTGTCAGGCCTGGGAGCCACCCAAAGGCTACATGATTGAACTCTGGCATTAAGGTTAAGACGTGAAAATCACAAAAAGCGGGTGGGGCATGTACTCACTCACTCAGCCTCTCTCTCAAATGCATGCACAAACATTTTTTCCTCTCTCAGGACAGCTGCTGAGAGCTCTTCACTAAAACAAATGCATTTCCTTTTCCTGCTTACTTTAACAGCCACAATCACGTGAACAATAGCAGGGAGGACGCGCTAACACAAAACACTGTGACAATATCTGCTGCATACTAAAAACAGACCTGACAATGTGACCAAGTGTTGAAACATAAAAACTAATGCTGGACTAGTGTTAGTATCAATAATCATTAGGTCTGATGGTGACAGTAATGAAAACAAATAGTGGTGAATCACGGTGAAGCAGGCCTGAGTCTTACATCATCGCAGCAGACAGGCGGCTGCAGGACTCGGCTGGCTCCGGGATCGTCCCGCTAACAGCTCGGTCTAAGAAAGGTCACACGTCACTAGCAATACCTTCCTCTGAAAGAGACGTGCATGGTGACTCCCACATGCTTTAAACAAAGACACACAGACCTGCACACTCATATGGAGACACACACACACACACACACACACACACACACACACACACACACACACACACACACACACACACACACACACAAGCTACTTCAATCATTCCTGTCCACCTACACTGAAAAAGGTAAAAACAAACGGAGCATGGCAGAGGAAGGCTGCAGCCTGGATAATGGTCTGATTAGGTGCTAATAGCAGCTCATTACCAGACCACCCCTGGGTGAACTGACAGCCGTGTTCTGCAGAGCCGGACGATGTGATGAAATTAGTGCTGAAACAATTACACAATTAATCGATTAGTCGGTAACCAGAAAATTAATCACGGGCAATTGCGATGATCAAATAATTGTTTAAATCAAGTTTAAAAAAATCCAAACACTCATTCTCAGCATGTCAAATACAGCAGCTTGGCCAGTGGCCCTACGCATTACACTACGGCACCTTGGCTTCCTCTGTCATGTCAGGTTCGGATGCTCAGCGACATCATGTCAATTTCCTAGTTGTTACATGATACACTGCCCTTTGAAAATTAACTTTTGAGTTCACAGAAAATGTAGGTTTCATCACCAAAACTACTTGGTCAGGTTTAAAAACAAAATGGTTCTGGTTGCAGTATCTACATCTGTTATGTGACATCACTTATGTCAGTATGTTCAGAAGTAAGTCATGTGATGTTTGTGATGGTAACTACGCTACGTAGCTGGTTCCCATGGGACACAAACAGCGGTCTCCTGACCTCCTGAGTGAAAGTCCTACGTTTGTTTGAACCGTCCACCAACCCTCCCTGCTGCCCTACACAAACTTTCTCTCATTTTATTCTACGTCATTGCCATGGATGTGTTTACACTGGAGTTAGTTTAAAGCCCGATGCATGTTGCATAGACTCTAAAAGGGTGCATTGTACGTCGGTATCAGACACAGAGTAGAACTGCACGATGTGCAAGAAAAATCTTATATAATCATATCATATATTGACATTGTCTGGGGTTCCACTTTCACACATGAAGCACACAACAGGAGATTTCCAATGTCAGAAGCGTTCTCACCTACTGGAAATACTGTTTGGTTTAGGTGAGGAGTAGCACCTGGGTAAAGCGTGCAGTAAGCAGGACATGAAACGGATGACACTGCAGTCACGTAGCCAGTTTGTAATTTAGTCATAAACAACAGAGTCTCTTGTTGTTCCTTGAATCTATCTAATGATTTCAGCTTCGGCCCTTACTGACTGAAGTTCCTGAATCTCGTTGTCTTCTCCACTTAGACATTTTTGTTGCTGTCCTTGTTCAATGACGACTTTCTTGGCAAATGCCACAGAAGAATTTAACCTCAAGCGACACAATACAAATGCCCCCGGCCGTCCCTCTTAATCATGGCCCCAGTTCAGAGACAAAAACCCACAAAACAGAACCGTAGTCCTATTCCATTATTCCTAGCTGCTGTATTCAGGCGACCAGGCCTGCTTTGAACACAGCTGGGACAGATGGTAGCTCGACTCCCAGCAGACTGTCAGCTCGATCCCGAGATCCAGCTACGAGCTTTTTAAACAAACCTTCTTCTTCACCCTCAGATTTTCTTCCGGTCTCATGTAGACTCATGATAGAAACATCAACATGCCCCATTAGCTGTTCTAGTCACACATGGGCTCAATGGGACATTACATGGACTTTGTACTAGTGAGCTGGCACGGCAAAGTCCACTGAAAGTCAGATCCAACAGTATCACTATCAGATAATGTCTAGATAATTTCAGGTTTGCAGTGCATGTGTGAAAGGTGCTAATATGTTCATTTGAAGATGTGTTCCTTTCTAGTAATCACTCTTCTTTTAGCTTTATGTCTGATAAAACGTCCGACTCTTTAGTTGCTAAATGCTCTACTGTGTTCACAAGGTAGTCAATTACTGTGTCTGTCTGCTGTTTGGTGCTTAAAGTAGTGTACAGTTGAGTTACCAAAACATTTGCAACATGAAGGAATACTGATAAGTGGTGAGACTGAGCCAAAAAAAACAAAACAACGAGCTAAAAGACACTAAAACTCTCCGCAGACTGGTGAGAAACTGCAGAGTCATTTGATAATTCTCTGCTGGTTTAGGAGTTTCTTGGCCTCTCTGCTACTTGAAATAGAGGAACATCTACAAATATCCACTCTTAATGTAAGCTAGAAGTTGCTGTGTGTTTATAAACAGATAGAGGAATGCTTGGAGCGCTCAAACATTAAGGCGACCGGGCCCAGATGGGACGGGCTGTGTGTTCGGCTGATTTGACACAGAGGGTTAAAATAAAACAGCCTCTCTGACAGACTGCTGATCCGCCACATGCCACAGATAACACTTTCTTTGTCACCTTGTCCACCTCTTCTTCTCCTGTGTTACGTCGTTGATGGGTTCTGAGCTCCAAATTGGTGTCTGTTTCACTGTACACCTGTAGAGATATGAGTGTGTGTGCGCACCCATTGCTTCCACTCGGAAATCTGATCCTGAGGATAAAGCTGAAGGTGTCAACACTGCTGTTGCTGTCTCTCTGCCTTGTTACTTCTCTCTATCCAATTAGACATAAATCTAATTCTGACTCAAGTCAGCACCCTTAGTGTTCTCACCTCACAACTAACAAGGCTTTTGCTGAGGTGCTCTGTGTGTGTGTGTGTGTGTGTGTGTGTGTGTGTGTGTGTGTGTGTGTGTGTGTGTGTGTGTGTGTGTGTGTGTGAGAGAGAGATGAAGGGATTTGGTGTAAATGATGCGTGCGTGTGTGTGACTGACCTCTGACTTTGGCTTCGAGTCAATCTTGTTCTCTCATTGGCCTTAATTATACGAGTTAGGGTCACTGACAGGTTCAGAGGTGATGACCTTTCTTTTAGATCTAATTGTGTATTTTGTTTAAACAGATCGGTGTATCAGTGCTTGTGGCTTTTTTTTCTAACAGCCAGGGTGCAAGAAGGACTGACTGTTTAAGATGCTGATGTGGAGCAGTGCTTCAGGGAGCTTTCAAACCTGTAATTTGTAGGGACGCACCGATTGATCGACTGTACATCAGTATGGGCCGATAGTCACCTTGTTGACTGCCTTGTTGATTTCACAATCGCTACATTGCTAGTAGTTTGGTTCATTTGGTCTGGATCAAAGGAAAAATTCTACACTAGCTTTTTACAAATGAATGCCACTTTACCAATTAGCTACGTTCCCTAAAAAAAGCTGCTGGTCTTGGTGCAGTATTTGTGCTTTTTCTGACCAGTAATGGTGGATGAGAAACATTAATTTTGCATTCCTGTAGGTGTGTATGTCTCTTAAGGTGAACTTTACAAATATTACACATTTTATATATTTAAGTCTGTTTCAGGTCTCTGGAGGTACGACTACAAATGTGAAAAAGAAAGTGCATAAAAAGTTGTGGCTCCAGAGGTGGCTGTGCTAAACCTGATAAACTGCCTCAAGTGATGTCACTTGAGTCGGAGTCAGGTAGTACTTCACATGTAAAAAAAAAAAAAATGGGGTGAGAGAAAACTTGTTTTTCTTGCATCATCTTGCAATCTTTCAGATTTTTATCCTGAGACCATTAACAAGGTCTTTTTTGATTCTCTGTTTGTTTATTTTGGCTGATAACATGACTTCTGTATTTGCATATAACGCTTACTGAGGTGAGATTTCTTCTATAAGCCTCACGTTTTTTTTAATTAACCTGCACAACTTGCTTCTTCTTTTGTTGCTGTATTTCTGCCATTTTGTTTTTTTTGTGCAGAAAAGTCAAAACCAAATCAAACCCACATGTTAGGAACCACTGCTCTAAACAATGTATGGCATGCAATGAAGCTTCCAACAATGTTCTTACAATCTAACGTACAACAGCTAGTATTTTGGGGATTGCAATCACAGCGAGTTGAGAGAAAAACTGACTGGCATCTTCATCCTCCATGTGCTGTATATGAGTACAGTGAGCAGTGCAGTGTGCAGTGGAGCACATGTGGGTCTCCGTAGGAGCTTTGTGCATCAGCGTGAGCACATCAGACCATTTACGCCCACATGGAGCGATACATTCTACTGAAAATCTATCCATCAGCATGCAGCCAAAAGTGAGTTTTAGTGAGTTCTAGTTCTCCTGTGAGTCCAAGTGTGAAGCTGGGTCTGATTCTGTCTGCTCTTACAGTGCAGTCACATGCAAGCCTGAGTCATGGTACAAGTGGAGAGCGATGTGCAGTGATGAGCTTAGTGTGAAGCTAATAACAGGACCTGCTGCTGGCGTGAATAAAAGTGAGAGTCCAAGTGAGTCTGAGAGTGTGTGATGGCTGAAGAAGAGGACAGTATGAGGTGTACATCACAGCCAGAGCGAAGCGTGCACTAAACCAACCATATGCTGATCGAGATTTCACCATGAAACCCAGCAACTTCCTGCAGAAGTGACTCCTAGTTTTAGTGATCCTCTCTCCTCTGATTCTCTTTCTCTCTTTCTGCGTCAAGGCTGTCTCTTTTATTGAGTGGTGTTATGAAACCCATCTACATTCTTAACTACCTCTCAGGTGAGTGCTGGGGGACAGGGAAAGGTGTGTTACTATAACAACCGAGTCAAAGGAGGAGTAGTCTGACTTTTGACGTGAACAGTAGAGTCTGGTGAGGAGGAGGAAGAGGAGGACGGGGCACAAGAGGAGGAGGGCGAGTAGGAGGAAGAGGAGTGAGCATGAAAGACTCTGCAGGTCTGCCTGTACTGAGGAGGCCTTTCGCTGTACAGCATAACTTCTTTTGTTTGTCTTTCCTTTAATAGCGAGGCTTTTCTAACAAATCAATGCTGTTATACAACAGGTAGTTAGAGAGCTCCCTCCTCCTGCCAGCAGCAGCTGCCTGCTGCATTAGCTGCTACTTACACATTTTCATTCTACGTTTTCCAGCAGGATTACATAACCCCAAGATTCTGTCCAAAGATTGATGTGGAACTGGCAAAACATGAAAACTGGAAGGAGTTTTTTCAAAGATAAATGTTTATTCATCTATATTTGAACAGGGGTAAATCAGGGCAATTTGGAGCTTTTTGACTGAGGCCTTGGAAAACAGAAAATAAACAAATACCAAAATACCAGCTTCATAGATTGGATACAGCTTGTAAGATTACCCAAAAGGCAGCAGAAGGGTAAGTATACTTTAATGGTAAAACTCCAAAAAATCCATCAATGTGGACTGAAGTGGGAGCTGCACCCCGGGACTCATCCTCTTACAACCACCAGGAGGCCCCAAATTCAGAATCAGTGCTTTGTGTGGCTCATTGGCTGACAGTGAAACAGCTGGTGGTGTGCTTATACACGACAGCCAGAAAAAAAGTTCCTCAAGTGCGAGATTAAATACGTGTTCCCTAAGGTCAGCATGGACCATCTGAGTTGATAAATCCTTTCTCCCCAGCGGAGCTTCAGTCTGGAGGGCGCTAATACCACTCACACACACCACCCAACTGTTCAAACCTCTGTACCACTCCAGCTAAAAAGTGTTAGTTAGTGAGTTGTAGTTTTTGTCTTTTTTAGTGTTCCTTATGAGTCTTGCAGACTAAAAACCAAAGTTGAACTTATCCCTGATACATCGGAATCTGCATCCATTTTGGCAGATATGCAAATAGAAACTCTTATTTTCTTAATTAACTTTTAAGCCACAGTAATTCATTTTTTGGCCACTTGAGGGCATCAGAACAAGCTGACATCACCTAATAACGTTAGGGCCGTACCGACTCAGAATTCTACCAGTCGAATCGGATTTGGCTGTTTAATACAAATATTCAACAAACCCGAAATGTGTAACAGCATTTTTTTGCCAACTCCAGATATAAAACAACAGCCACAGACTGTATTGTGTTTGGTTGCTATGAGCTGTAAATTCACCACTTCTAAACAGAAGGCAGAAGAAAACCTTATCTCAGAGCCTCACGGTGCAAAGTCTCTCTTCCTGCGGGTAGCTGCTTGTACCAAAGAGCAACGTGAAAGGGAGGAGCACTTACTCTGCAGCAAAATCTGGGGACCAAAATGTTCCCAGAGGCAAACTGCACACTGACTGACACAAAAACAAAAACTAAAAAAACCCGACTGCTCGACTTGAAGGAAATACAGTCGACTGAGGGGTCTGATGATTCAAACTTCTGACTTTCAGGGGGCAGCCTTTGATATTTACTGTCCTTTTATACAAGGATACACCAGTCCGACGTCTACTGTCCTGATACTGACACCTGTGCTTTTGGCATTGGCCGATACCGAGTACCAATCTGATACCAGTGTTTAATTAATGAGCTGTTTGCCTCACTGTGACTGGGTCATTCTGTTATGTGTAAGGCAACATCACGCTTGACCTAAAAATTGCTTTCCTCATGTTGTAAAACAAAATAAAACAAACAAATACATGAATATAAACGTGCGAAAATGTTATTTGTGGTTAAAATAATAAATTGTGGTGGAAAACCATTAGATTTAACAGGAATTAACAATTCAAGTGTAAACTTTTAAATGCAACGACAAAATGGTTAAAAGTTAACATAAGTTAAAGTTCCAGTATAAAAATGTAACTGCGGTATCAGTATGCTGCTGATGCGTGACGTCCATGTATGCCTAATCAGACGTAGAAATGGAATTGGGTTGAGTAGATTGGCCCCCTTGTCACTGGTACCCATTTTCGCGAATCAGCTCGATATCCAAAATCAGTACAGGTGAATCCCTACTTTTACAGCTCTGTTTTGGTCTTCATAAACTCTTCAGAAGAATGAAAACACCTTCTTGTTGCTGCTGGAAAAGAATAAGAGCAGAGTTTGTGGGCCTAAAAACCAAAACTAAGACCCAAAGTAGACCAAAAGGCTTCAGAGAGCTGGGGGGGACTGTAGGGTCAACTAATGAAGCTCAGCGCAAGTTCCATCAGGAGGACTATATCCTCTCACAATTCTCTCTCTATCCCACTTCCACTGCTTCCACCAATCAGCTGACTATGGGTGTTCCCCCTCCTGGTTAGCCAGTCAAACTTTGCCACGATCTCCTTCAGCCATTCATGTTGCTGCTGTTAAATCTGTTCTCCTCTCTGCTCCTGTCAGCTGTCATTTTAGGTGAATACGTCGCGCCCTCCTCCACCCCATTCACCTCCAGTCACCTTATCCAGAGCCCACGACAAGCTCATCAAAAGCCCATTCCTCTTCACATCCAGATCCTCAGCTCCCTCTTCATCTCATTTCATCATCACCATTATCACCACCAGCGTCTAGACTCCACAGGGGGGATCCCTAATCTACTACGTCTTCACCACCCTCCTGGAATAGATGACATCATGATGAGCTCTAATCACCAAAGACTTCTCACATTTCTCATACTTATGTAAATAAATATTATTTTCTTTCAGAACGAGTCTCTCCCAATTGAACTGCAAGCGATTCCTATGACACTGCAAATGTAATTTGATCCATTAAAAAACATTGATTAGTGCAGCTTAAAATACATTTGTTGAATTTCATCTTCACCGAATAATTTTTTAGTGATTTAATTTCAAGTGTAGTTTGTTTTAAGATTTACTGTCATCTTATATTTACTGTCACTGTCATCTTTGATAGTTAAGTTAATTGCTCAACTGTATATAACAACACAGTCAACATGTTTGTCAATGTCACATGTAAAATGAACTGTTCCTACAGTAATTAATGTGTGTTCACACTATTAGACACGTTCAACGTCATTTCTAACAGCAGGTGCGACTCCAAAGCCACATGGTTTTATTTTAATTAGAATAATTAATACAAGAATGAACAGACACCTCGTGCTTTATTCAGTTTATGTAACACAGGTTAAATATTCTGTGTGTAAACAGCTGTGACGCTGAAGGACGCAGCCCATGTCAAAGTGTTGTGAGTTTTTCTGTGCTTACAGTATCGATCCGTTTGTTTAACACATATTGCTACAAACACGTACTGTAGGTTCTCCACAGGGGAACAGTTATTGACTTGCCAATGTTGGTATTGATAACCCCCTTTACTAACACACACACAGACCCTCGCTCGTTCTCTCGGGGTACCACTCATCTGTTCTGTCAAAATGTAGATACGCAATACTGTGCAACACCCAAAGGGCTCTTGACTGTGCACATAATCCCAGCAGAAAACACTCACACACACACACACACAGTCTCTCTCGTAGGAATACTGATTCCACGTACTCAAAGTACTCAGAGTTAAAAAGCCCTGCACATCTCCGGCTCCGTCAAACCACTGCACCAGCTCCTCTCTTCCCTTTGGTCCCTTGGTTGCCAGCTAAAATTGGACCTTTCCGCCTTCCGTACACATCATTAAATGACAGCTGACAAGAATAAGCAGCAATCATATAATCAAGAAAAGTCAGCGACGCATATAGACACATATGATCTCCTGGTGTGCAAAGGTGGACGTTGGACAACCTGTCATCAGCCTTGATTATGTGGGTGTTACAGGAAGATGAAATGAGGCATGCTGCAGTACAACATACATCCCCTGAACGAGTAGGTAGCTAGGGATCACTCCTTCTCTCTCCTTTTCCATTGCAGCTTGCTCTCTAACAGAATATTAACATTATAGATCAAGCTTCTGTAGCATCTCTGGAGCCTCGTCTCTCTCTCTCTCTGCAAAACAAACAATCACTGCAGTCTGCAGCGCACACAACACATACGATAAAACACTTGCATAGACACATATGCACACACACACACCTCTTGAGGCCATTAGCTCGATGGTTAACTGGGCTCAAGATCCAACAATGCTAGTGGTTTTAGCAACAGGATGAATCTGTGTGGTTGACAACAGGGTGTATTTCAAATTATTTGGTATTTCAGCAGCTTTGCTAACTGTTACCCAAATGTCCCATCAGTGCCTTCTCTCTCATTTCTCATATTTTTTTATTTCCCTCTTTAAATATTTAAATCTGTCTTATTCCCATGTCATCAGTACAGAGTGTCGATTCAGAAACACACACACACTTACATCTCTGATGAAGTACTCCAGGGTGGCATAGGCGATGGCAATCCCATCGTGGGTGCTTGTGCCCCGTCCCAGTTCATCAAGGATGACCAACGAACGTTCGGTGGCGCGGGAAATGATCTCTGAGGCTTCGGTCAGCTCTTCCATGAACGTGCTGCGCCCTTTGTAGATGTTGTCAGAAGCTCCCATCCTGAAAACCAATCGGACAAGGAACAACAGGAGAGGTCAGAGGTCAAAAGTAAAAGGGTGACAGAGAGTTATGCTGAGATCAGGTTGCTAAATATTTTGTACTTTTTTGAGATGGTGACTGTCCGACTGATTGTGCCGTCTGTTTTCAAGGTTAAATTGAAAGTTAAATTGAAACTCCTTCATGAAATATAATATTCCAGTTTTTGTTAATTTTTAATCACCTTATAGCTCCATTTAAGCTCCTTTAATGTAAAAAATACATATTTACTGATAGCCTTCATGTGTGCAATCAAGTTAAAAAAGGTTAATTCTGTCTGTTTAAAGTTTTAGGAAGCTATCTAACAGTAGTGCAGTGAGAGCTGGCATTAGAGGGGTGGCTCTGGGACGCCAGAGATCACGGTCTAGCCTCCTCAAAGTGTTGTGGGACCAACTAGACGAAACACCGATAAAAGGAGGTTCCCACCTGATGACCCCAAAGACATGTTAGTTATCACTGCTCACTGGTCTACACAGGTAAGCTGTGCTAAAGGCTATATTCACTGGGTGCTGATCCCTTTTCTGGAGCACAAGTTTCTTGTGTTTATTTCAAACTAACTTTTTGATCAACTCACCAATGTAAATAATGCAGGGTGGATCACATACATTTTAAAGCAACAGTACAAGCTATATGCAACAATTTAGAAAATAAATCATTAATGCAAAGGTGCCATTTTTAGATAAGCTACAAGTTGGCGTCATGAAGCAAAAAAACATTATAGTAAATACTTAAACGCTTATCTGTAAGAAAAAAATATCTACTAAAAAGCCAGATTCTCAATTCTCATTTTGATTTTGAAATAATTTCTTAGGTGGAGATTTCAGAATTCATGTCCATACATCGATTATAAAATGTCGTATCAAGTTTGAACACCTATACGTCTATAAACTGTTTGTTCTAAAAGTTGAAGCCACTGAGATCATTCTGGTGTTCTTCCAGAAACCAAAAAAAAAAAAAAACACCCACAGACGGACAAATGGAGAGTTTTGCAATCGGTGAACCTGCTTCTCTTCTTCTTCCAGAACTCTGAGATGGAGAAGAAGGGGTGCGAGAAAAGTGCGAGACAGTAACTATAACACCCTGCGGCTCTTTTTAAACTGAACAGAGGAAAAAGAAGGAAGTCGAACTACAGCAGCAGTCTGTGGGTGACAGTGTGGAGGAGCTAAAATGGATCAAGTCTCATTCTCACCCCTTGTCATGTGTCACACATGTCCCAGTTTGAACTCTAGGTCTCAACATTGCACTCTTTTGAAGAGGCCATTTTCAGTTCTTAAAGCTGCAAACAGCGATGAATGGGCCCTCGCACCTCTGCGCAACTCGGGGGTGCTGGCAGAACATCGGCTGACACGGCAGTTCATTTCTGGATGTCCTAGCTCCTCACCCTATCTCTAAGGCTGAGCCCAGCCAATGATATTGAGGTATTTTGTCAAAAATATATTTGATTTTCTTCATATCGCCCAGCGCTTATCAATTATTTATTCACACTGCATCTATTTCCAATCAATAATTGCAGATCTAACAAAGCAAAACCTTCATGTTTGGCCAGTTTTTGCTTTAATTTTGAACCACAATAAAGGCAGCTACACTATGTTCCCTAAAGAATGTAGACACCCGAACACAACACCCACATGTGATTGTTGAGCATTTCTTTCAAAAACCATGGACATTGATCCGCTGATAAAACATCCTAAGCAAGAGCAGACAATGTTCCTGCATGAGGCCCGATGTGTAATGAGAAACAACACTCTAAACACATTTACTGGACAGCCTAGAACGCATGTAATGAACTTATTGACAAACACATTCAGTATAATTGTGGTTGATGATGTTGCACTGTGCTCAAATCTGAGGCCAGTGACAGAGAATCAAAGACCCCAACAGCGGAACAAATATAGTTCAACACCGATGTCACCACCTGTTGAGCCCATGTCAGTAGGAACTGACTGATTACAGAAATAGAATAACAACATGTTCAGCTCTTCACAAGCCTCAAATCCAGTTTGAGAGCTCCTCTGATGCACTGATACAGACTGACAGACACAGCAGTGACTCCAGCTGGATCACAGATGCCACATCTACCCGCCAGTCAGATTTTCTCACCTCTAAATCTGTCTTTTCCTGTCCTGGTTGTCCTTCAACATAGTACCACAGTATCAATGAACCACCGACAGGAGACTCCAGCACACGAGTTACCATGGTTACACCACACGCCACATAGGAGAGGGGTGTGGCAGACATGCTGCTGCATTTCATTAGCCAATTTATAGTGTGTGTGTGCATGTATGCTAAGGCTCAGGGGAAATTATGACAATCGGATCTATACTGCTTGGTGGGAAGGACAGACAGAATCAGATGAAAAGGAAGCGCGCTGTTCACACACTCTGTCCGTCCACTGATGAGCGGATGTACGGCAAAAACACAGACGCGCTTCACCAGCTGGGCGTCCTGCTGCTCTGCATTAAGTCCCTCCTTTTCCGCCAAATAAAGTGATTCTGAAAATAGAGTCCATTTATCATCACCTCTCCATAAAAAAAATGTAAATCACGTTTCAAGTGTTCCTCTGACTCCTTTGGTTCCCTTGTTGCTCTCAGATTGCCCACTTGTTTTATTTTCTTAATACCTTGTGACATCACTCTTCACTAACCAATCAAAACAAACAAAATAAAACAGCTCTACCACAACACCAAACACCAAACGTAATTTTCAAAGTCACTTATTGATTGGATTGAGTTTTTGATGACAACAATGACATCGTAAAAGCACTGTAGCTCCGCAGCTGGAGCAATAAAAGATAGCAATAAACCGACTGACTGTCATCACTTGGCAGCATGTGACCGGAGCACATGTATTTAAAGATGGTGTCTTAATACATACAGCTAAATCTACAGAAGAGCATTAGCTCAAAACGTCACTTAACTTGCACTTAAAGGAGCCACAGTGTGTGGACCCTCTTTGTGTTGTTTACTGCTAAAATGTTTTAAGAAAAGTAAATCCACTCACTGACACAGCTACGCTTTGCGTCGCCCATCTGTGATCTGCGTCTGTGAAACTTCGTCAGTGTGACTGCTGCATGTTGCAAAAATAGAGTCTACAAAGAAACTGTTGCTGTTTGATACGTATCTTTACCACTGCTGCTTTTTAAACCTTATTCAAAATTCACTGTAGCGGAGCAGGATGTACAACCATTGTGTAATAACCTGGGCCCCAAAGTCACAGGAACACCAAAACCTGTTTTATAACACTGTGTGAGTTCATCTTTTCAGCTTGACTTTAGACTTTTCTTTTTAATGTTTTATTAACAGTGTGTTTTTGCTGTTTGCTGTGTGTATTGAGGTTTTTTGATTTGCAAATGTCACTTATTTTTTGATGTACATGTTTATGTTTCTTCTGCCTTTTGAAGCTGTAGCTGGTAACTTTTATAAATAAATAACTTTATTTGCTGAAAATGTTTCTAAATTCACACAGCTGAGGAGTCTACAACGCAGCTGTCAATCATGTCAATCGCTCCATGAACTGCGGTCAGACTGTCAAACAGGCAGCGCTAATGAAATATGAATCAAGTTTCTGTTACTGCAGTGCCTATTTCTCGCCTCAAATGCTTTCAGAAACATTTTAGTTTACTGCTGAGCTGTAAAATGAGAGAACTGGTCTGGCAGGTGGGCAACGCTTGGTTTTTTCAGTTGACTGTTTCCAACATGGCAGACGAGTCATAAGCTTTCTCATTTTACAGCTAAACAGTGCACTAAAATATGCCTCTGAAAACACAATATGCCTCTGAAAACAACATGCCTAGTCTGACATGTTGACCGCAGTTCACAAGCAGTGACTGACATGATTGACCACCTATTATGTAGCAGATACATTACAACTTTACGTTTGTTTACATCTTAACAAGGCTGTGGTTAATGTGTGGTTAGGTTCAGGCACAAAAACCACCTGGTTATGGTTAGGAAAATATCATGTCTGGGCTTAAATACCAGGGGCCGTATTCACAATGTTTACTAGTGCTCCTAGTAACGAAATTCTAAGAAAATTCTTAGAATTATGACATTTTCTTTCCCCTTAAAGTTAAGATTAAGTCCTTGTAAAGATAAAAGTTATTAACAGAGCATCTTAGACCTTAAAGAGCTCCTAAGATGGAAAACTGTTAGAAGCAGGGAGGAGGAGTTTTAAGAGGCTTAAGAGTTTCTTAATCAGAGGAGAAAATGGTGGAAACACAAAGAGGTCGGAGAAATATTCCCCAAAAACTCCATGACAGTGAGTAAATGAAATGCCACAGATTAGATTGTGCAGGGATAATATTTGTGGTTGATGTCATTAGGGACACACACAAATTTCCCACCTAAAGCTATAACGCCAGAAACAAAGTTATCAACACTAAGATATTTCGTAATCTGGAAAAATGCATCAGTGCATTAGTGATGACTTGAGTCTGTCTCAACCTCCCATCAGCAGAGTGATCACACTAACAGTGACAACACTTTCACAGTCAGCAGTTCATTTCATTTCCACTGGGTGTCCACACCTTACACATTCACAGAAGGATGTGTCTCTGACAACCAATCATCGCTCTGAGAACTTTATTAAATCACTCCTAAACTGGGACTCCTTACTAAAACTTTTTAGTCTAAGTTAGGAGCTCTCTGAGAGGATTCTCAGGATGTTTGTGAATACAGCCCCTGGATTAGGCGCCACAATCACAGCTGGATATGCCATTTTTGTTGTTTGTTGGTCTCAGCTCATATGTGTGTTAATAAGATAATATGACCATTGTACACTGCTGCAAACCATAAATACATTACATTTGCACATTCTATAAGTATCATAACTTTTCTAAAGTGACGCAAGAGTGATGGAAGGTGGATGGCATGTCACCTTGTCGTGACATAGGCGTGACCTTGGTGTGCCGACTGCCAAGTTGCAGACCACTGTTTGAGACCAACAACTAAACCTGTTGTGATTCAGCCAGTCATCACTGAGTTTACAGTGTCTTTTTAGACGCCAGTGTTAGAAACCCATCACTGTCTTTCCAGCAGGAGTAGTGCCACAAAAAGCGATTGTTATTTACACAGACATCACTGCTTTTCCAGCCCAGATTGTGCCCCTAAACTGGGTATTTTAAGCCAAACCATGATTTTTTCCCGACCATAACCAATAAGTTTTTGTGCCTAACCACAGAGTTGTTGTTATGTAAAGTTTCAACACATCTGCTACACAATAAGGACAGTAAAATGTGAATATTTTCCTCTGGCGACTGGGCCGAGCAACCACTTTGTTAATGCTAATGGAAATTAAAAAAAAAAAAAAAAAAGAATTAAGCCACACAAGAAAAAATCTCCTTATCTAGATCTGCACAGAAAAAAGGTCAAAGTGAGCACATTACCACAAGGCATATGTAAATGATTTAGTCAATCATTTAGATTTGTCCAACCAGTTCATTTCTGCAGAGTTAACTCTGTCCCACAGAACACTAAAGGCCTCAGCAGCTCTGTATGCCGCCTACAAGATGGCACAGGCACTGACTCTGCAGCACTATAAAAACTCCGAGGAACGAATGAGTCGATTTAGGATGCAACATTTTTCCACATGCTCAACATGTTTCACATCGCTGTACAACACCCACCAAGGTGATGATGTTACACCGAGACCCGCTGGCACCAAAACACTCAGCACTGTTTGTGAGGTCTTTCTGGATATTAGCAACGTTTCTGGGCCCCTAAAAAAAAGAAAAAAAAAACTGCATTTTCTGACGGGAGGGGAGCTCGTGAAAGACTTTAGTAAAACATGGTATAATCACTGCTACGAGTCCATGGTCGATTAAAGGTCCTTTTCAATACACGGTTTTACATTCTGCTTCCTTTTGCTGTTTCCATAACAACCATGAAGGGATGGAAGAATGTGCTCTATAACCTTCAGGACTCAATACCCACAATAAAACACACACACACACACACACGCACAGCAGCTGCATACCTGCACATACACATATGCATCCGTCAGCCGCCAGGAAACACACACACACACACACACACACACACACACACACACACAGAAGCACCAGGCTTACTATGCTAAAGTCTGTAAAAGACTCGCACACACTGAATTATGCTCAAACCACTGGGAGGCATATTTGTAAAAATGCTGTAGCACAGTGGAGTGGGCAGAAAAATATAACCAAGACTCTGTGAGGCGGCACGCTGCTTTAAACCGATCTCCAGATTATTCACTTTATCCTCATTGATAATCAATCATCTGGATCAGTTCAGACAGGATATCCCATTAGACACCTACGCACCATCTCATTACCCCCAGCCCACAAAGTCTGCTTATTCCACTCACAAGCTCTCACTCCACGTCTGTCTCTGCTCTCGCTCATAAACACACAGCACCTCTCACACACACACAAGATGAAGCAAATCCCACCGCTGCGTCTATTACGCTTGACACAGCAGTGGGAATTGATTGAGCGCTTATTATCAAAACAGATTCTCCTCAGGATCCCAGCGATAGAGAGATGGCAAACAGTCCAATTAGAAACAGATAGGACGGCGGAGGTAACAGCAGAGGTGAAGAGAGAACAGCGGATACCGTGTGGGTGTGTGCGTTTTCTCTGTGGACATTAATTAGATCTTTAAGCTGCTTTTTTACAGAAAGAAAGAGAATATTAACTTCGGTAGACCTTCACTGACTGAAGTGCATTCACTCTGTAACCTGACACCACACCCTGACCTAAAGCTGACACTATTTACTCCATAATTTAAACCTCTAAACAAGCGTTAACTGTAATCCAAACATTACATTAAAACTCAGGGTTTTATTAACCAACATTTCCCAAGAATTATCCAGATTTTTAGTGAATCAGATTAGTGGGGGTACACTGGTGACACAGGGCTTTAAGGCACCATGAACCGAAACGTCCTCGCTTCAAATCCAGCTGGGGACCTATGCTGCACGTCACTCCACAGCTCCTTCTTCTCTCATTTCTTGTCATCTCTACACGACCAACTCACTAATATAAAGGCTTAAAACGCTCCAAAGAAGCAAATCAATTCAAAGCGATTTTATGTCCCTGTGCTCTCCTAAAAGTTGTCGTTTCCTGCTGGAAGAAGACATCAATTACCTTAGTTTGCAAAGTAAAAAAATCATTTTTTTGATGAGCACAACTCAGAAAAAAAACATGAAGGCGGGGAGACACCACTGAACGTCTCATCACCTGATTATGTCCTTCAGATTTATTAAAAAAAAAAAAAAAAAAATCTTTTTAAAAATCTGATTCTGATTTTGGTGGTATTCACCTTCTAAAAGCATTTTTAACTCCTTTTTATTTAAAGTAAACAGTGAAACGTATAGGAAAAAATACAACTTATTAGCTAAAGGGGACCTATTAGGCCCCGATCGCACGGAAAGCGTTTTGCAGGTTGCAAAACACAAGGCGCGCCACACTGCCTTTTTTTTTTATTTTTATTAAATGCAGCTAGTGAAGAAAAATCACTTGCTGCGCCTTTTTATTGTTGCCAGGCAACTACGGACTCACCTACTTATTCAACCTTCAAATCAGTCTATCGTTTATGTATTTATTTCACAGTAATTAGTATCTAGTTCTGTTCACAGGCAAACTTTAGGATGACTCAGGGGCAGGTTAACAACTGGCTGTCTATCATCAGGCCGTAAAGCTCTGGGTATCCAGCAACCGCCATCACCAGCTTCTCCGCCATTGTTTACCAACTGTAAACTTGTTGTTGTGACCACCACAGAAGGCCCACCTCTCAAATCATCTGATTGGACGATGGGAAAAAGATGACGGAAAAAAGAGATGACATGGGGCATTTTTCTACTTCGAGCTGAGGTTCTTTCAACTCCAAGTAGAAAAACTGTGAGCAAAAACTCCAGGCTTCAGGCTGATCTGAATACTGTATCCAACAGTTTTTCCTGCTTTCATGACAACATGACATCAACATGACATCATCTGCTCCAGGTACGCTACTGCAAGTGTTTACATCACATAGTCCACACTGCTACATGAAGCTACATGCTAACATAAGGGAAACATGTAATCTTGGTGACTGATGTTGTTAATTTCTTCCTAGTTTTGGGTCATATTCCTGCTGGAACATGTCTGATTGTGTTTAGAAGCTTTAATTGGTGATGTTTCATGGTAAAAAAGTGCTGCTATTCTGTGTTACAGTCATTCCCCGGCTGCGATGACAGTGCAGAGACGCTGTGGTACAGAGGATCTGGAAAGGCGGACCAGTCAGAGCAGACTGGGCATTTTCGGGAGGGGGACTTAAAGAGACAGGCGCAAATATGGAGCATTTTAGACAGAGGGTGATTACAGGTGCTCCAGCAAAGACAGTATGAGAGGGAACTTGTCTTTTGACCATTTAAGTATGAAAACAAGTTCTAGAAGAAACCCAAAATACAAGTATGAAGCTGTAAATTATCATAATGGGTCCCCTTTGTAATAAAAATATATTTCTATTATAAAATTTCTATTAATAAATCCCATTGATTAATAAATTGAACTTTGCACAGCATTTAATTGTACTGTGGAAATGCTTTTGATTATTTTGGTTTAATTTAAATGTTTAAATCTTTCATTATCACTTTAGAGGATGACAAAATATATATTGAATACTGCAATTAATAAATCTCCATGTTTCATGATCAGGTCTTTACTTCTGTCCACTCAATCCAACCCATCATCCAAATATCCCTAAACTCAAGCCCTGACCATAGAGTAGACTCTTATACATGTGAGGAGCGGCCCACATCACCTCATTACACTAATAAGTAGTCTAAAACCGCCAACTGTTTCTCTGAAGGAGAGAAATCAGAACACACACACACACACACATACACTCTTGATGTGCTGACAGGTCTCTGGCACCCACTGGGTTAATACATAGGAACATGCTTAACCCACAAAAAAGACAATTACACACATCTGCAAGCCATTAGGTCTAATCACATGGTGCAGCAGAGGCAGAATAACAGAGACCATACCGTATATTGGCCTGCGCTCCACACTAATATGTAGTCAGGATAGGAAACTACATGCAGAGCTTACTGCTACTCTCATCATAATGAGAATAATCATCAGCGGTGGGAAAAGAGAGATCTTCTTCAACAAAGCCTTATTGTCTGAAGGTTCCTACGACACAGGGAGCTGCAACGTACAGAACCGTGACAGAACAATAGAGCCTGCCTTGTCACACAGGTCTTGTTCATCTTTTTTTCCCCACACACCTCATCTTGTGTGTGTAAGGAACACAATGGGATTATAAAGGATTAGTCTGGGGCTAAATCCACACTAAGGGCACGGTCACACATGCACAGAATTAACACAGGCAAATATTCGTCTCCTGTTCACTTCTAGGCAAAATATTAGCTTCCAGTGGCAAAGCAAATTCGCATCTTTGCATCATGTGGAATTCGACTTTGACCGAGGAAGTCACAGCCTCAACCAATACCAAAGAAATGTGTGTGTTTGATCCCACTTGACTGTCATTGGCTGTAGCTTTACAAATGAGCCAAGATGGAAGAGAAATTGATTGTTGCCGTGTCTAACCAGCCGACATTGTATGAAATAGGCCATGAAAAATACAATCTGCCCCACATGAGTGGCACTGCCTGGCTGGTAGGGAGTCAGGGGAGAGGCATGGAACCTAAGGAAATATAAAATGTGCCAATAACATCATAATTCGAGGTATTTATTAGCAAGCTAGCTAACAAATACAAAAGTTTGTTCTTCACAGATTGTTGCGAGTTTGCGAGTTTGTGTTTCAGATTGGTATTCTGAAGAAATTTAAGTTATTGTGAAGCATCCGTGGCTCAGAAGGTAGAGCAGGTCGTCCACTTATCGGAAGATCGACGGTATTGGACCCTAAATTGCTCCCGATGACTGTTTTTATTGGTGTGTGAGTGCGTTTAAAACGGAGTAGCAGGCACCTTGCATTGGCCACCAGTGTATGAATGTGTGTGTGAATGGATGAATGTAACTTTGAGTAGTCAAGAGACTGGAAAAGCGCTTTACAAGTGCAGTCCATTTACATCCAGCACTGCCCACATTTAGCACAAGTATCACCTTGCCTGCATTCGCACATGTGTGACCGAACATGTTTTCATTTTGAAACAGCATTTTAAAATGAAAACGATCTCCATACACACAAGCATTTTAGCACAGTTTCAGAAATAATCTCTGTCTATACTAACACGCCAGAAAACATATATCACATGACCGTTCAGGTACACTGGGTGTGCTGGTGTGAACAGGAAGCAGACTGTCTATTCTGCGGCTGGTTGCTTGGTTACCATGGATGTATTTTACGATGGAGGGAGAACAGCAGGGGCGAAAAGTAAGACTAAAGATTTCTTTGCATGGACCATGTTACTGAAAGTGTATGGTGGTCAAAGCAGCAGTTGTTCCAAAGCTAATACGGGGACATATTAGGGCAGCACCGGGAGTATTATCCATGGCTGGAGGAAGCTAAGGCAAGAAGGATGAAATCACAAAAGGTATGAAGGCCTTGCTATAATGTTTTGGTTTGCCATGTTGTGACCGATAAGACCCAGGAAATGAACGTGGGTGTCGGCGTCATCTCCAAAAGTCTCCACACATCCACTCTAAAACACAACCACAAACTGAACAGGGACAGCAACGTTTTCAAAGGAGTCTGTTTTAGGGGGGTTGAAACACCGGAGAAGTGTGGTTGCTACATGCAAATGAGCAGAAGTTGATCATTTTAAGACAAAAACATGTTAGTGTGGATGTGGACTGAGTGTAAAATCATCAATCCATCCATCCAGTCATCCATTTTCAACCACTTATCCTAAGTCGGGTCATGGGGGCAGCAGGCCTTGCAAAGCACCCCAGACGTCCCTCTCTCCAGCAACACTTTCCAGCTCCTCCAGGAGGACCCCAAAGCATTCCCAGACCAGATATGTAATCCCTCCAGCATGTTCTGGGTCTACCACAGGACCTCCTACCAGTGGGACGTGCCTGGAACACCTCCAACAGGAGGCGCCCAGGAGGCATCCTGATCAGATGCCTGAACCACCTCAACTGACCCCTTTCAATGTGAAGGAGCAGCAGCTCTACTCCGAGCCCCCTCCAGATGTCCGAGCTTCTTACCCTATCTCTAAGGCTTCGTTTTTATGTGTAATTGCACTGATAAGAAATAATCTGCTGAGGTGACGCTGTGCTCCGTCAGTACTGTCATGGTCACAATCTTTGTCTACCTGTTGACGGAGACGACGCTAGAAAAAGGCACTTAGATATCACCTCTCGAGCGTGTTTGTGTCTGTCCATCAGTAAAAAGAGAAAAACACCACAGCTTACAATGGCAATGTTGAGTCACTTTAACATTACAGACAAGGTAAAGATAAATGTTTGTATGCAGTTTTTTTAAAGTGTGAATGTGTCATTATTTATCGATGTGTCATCTTTAATATGCTTGCCAGGAAAATAAACATCTCCATGTTGGTGTTATCAAGAGACTACGAGCAAGCTGTGTTCATTTTTCTGTGCAGCTGCATCAAATGATTGCTTTAATTCGTCTCATGTTTCTGTAAAAATCCACACTGGTTCACAAGCCAATTCACAAGCTGGAGGATTCAGAGTGAAGTGTCAGTTCATGCAAATTACAAAAAAAACCAAAAAAACATATTTTTATAGTTAACTCTTGCAGCTTTCAACAGTTTTCTAAGGGAGCACTTTTTCAGTGTAAAGTAGTCCCAGTGAAAACTTGAATACTTGAATGTAAGTTAATGCAAAGAAGAAATAAAATAACTGCTGCAGAGGAAAACCTAGTGCAATCTCTATTATCTTTATTGAAATTATCAAACAAGATTAAAGGAATACTTCGTTCACAGAAAGATATTGGATTTTGGTTACTTAATAACACAACTTAAAACCAACAAAATATCAACGTCATCTGTCGTCAACATTCTACGTCCAACTGATGTTGGCATTAGATGTTGTCCTCACATTGCATTTCGGTCACCCAACGTCAAAACCTAAATTCAACCAAATATCCACGTTCAACGACACCGATGGCCAGCTGGGACAAACCAAGTAGGGTTGGGTGATATGGCCTAAAATAATATCATGATATTTGAGGGTATTTTTGCAATAATGATATTCTTGACGATATGACAAATTAGCAAAAAAATAAATATATATATTATCAATTTAAGAACATAGAATTGCAACAAAATAAGTGATAAAGTTTACATGTCATCTCTCATTTCTTTAGTTTGTGAACATCAACAGTAACTCAGAGTGAGATTCAGATTCTGTATACAATATTTATAGTTCAACAAAATAAAATCTACCACTAATTACACATTTAAACAGCTCCCAAATACAAAACATGTACCCTGGGATCTACATATATATAAATCAACAGGTGATTTCCTTCTTTTAGTAAAATCCTAAATGATTGAGTTGTTTTGTTTTCCACCTGGACCTTTATGCTCTGCCATTTCTCCTCTAATCATCACACTGTAACCTGTTATGATACCACAACTATCGCACATTCACATACATGTAGTTTTTTGTCGAGCCATGAGCGTCATGTAGGTTTACATTTCCAAAGGTTTATGATAAAATCACTTGATGACACCGACCCCCGCATGCGCACGGCGAGAGAGGAGAGGGAGAGACGCTGTGCTGCTGCCAGAGGAGCCGCTGAATGAGTTCCCTCTGAGCAGTAAGTCACTAAAAGAGTCTGAGAGGTCTGGGGCTGTTCATAAAACATTCAGGACGCCACAGTTTATTCCACACTACTGAAGCTGCTCCTCTTTCTGCAACCACTGCGGAGTTGCTTATAATGTTGCTTTCAGCCACGCTTGTTGTTGTACGTCGGAATATCGCGCGTATCACAATATGAATTTTTCATACGATATTATCGTGAACACGATGATATGGCACAGCCCTAAAACCAAGTCTCATTTATCCAGTTGCATGCTCAGTACTTCCCAACACATGCATTTTCGGTAAAAAAAAGGCGTATTAGAGTCTAGCTTAGAAGAGATGATGGAGAAGTTCCACTTTTAGTTCAGTTTTAAACACTGGGCATTTTTAAAATCCTCGACATGTTTTCAAGTCACTTCTTAAGAGAAAAGATGCCCACAAAAAGAATTTGCTCAACAATAATAGCGGTGTAATGGTATAATAATGGTATAATTATGACACACTAACATTTCTCTTTCATCCGGTAATACACAACGTATGACCGAGAATGTCCCCGTACAGTTTAGACTTCACTTGATTCAACACAGGAGTGAATTCTCACATCGAAACCATCATTAAGTCAATATGTACACATTAAATGATTTACAATATTTACATCACAAACCTCAGTGATATCACTTAGGTCAAATTCATGTCTGTTTGGAAGCATCTCTTCAGTGTGTGGGCACTTGTTTATCTGGAGATTGCACCTGACGTGTTGTTGACGGGATCTGTACACACTACCTTGAGCTTTAAGTTACAATATGGTGATTGTAGGTTTCCAGCAAGTCATCAAATGCAGTCTGTTATCATTTCTAAGATCTAGATTTCAATGTGCTTGTGTTCATACCTGGTGTAAATGCCGTCCAGTATGCCCAAGCAGGCCTCAGAGGCCGGGACGTAAGAGCCCATCTGAGCCATAACACAGATCAGAGCCACCTGGCGGATATAGGAGCTCTTACCCCCCATATTAGGACCAGTGATTATCATAGTTCTCCTGCCATCACCCTGTAGCAGAGGAGAGGAGAGGAGAGGAGAGGAGAGGAGAGGAGAGGAGAGGAGAGGAGAGGAGAGGAGAGGAGAGAATAATAACAGTGACATAGACAGAAGGCGAGGAGAGAGACAGAATAAGATATTTGCATGCTGTCCTGCACAGCTGAGGAGGTGGGTGGATTGAAAGCTTGGCTTCTCTTCCTATTGGCTTGTGCTACTGTTGCAAAATTAACCTACACCCACTCCAGCACTGAGCGAGGAAGTGTGTGTGGTGCCATGCAAGTCTGTAAGTGTGTGCATCATGTGTGTATTTATGTGTGTGTGTGTGCTGTTACAATTTTGTTTCAGAACTGTCTCAATGAGTTAGTGAGCAAACGTTTGTGTGTGTTTTGGCTCAACTTTGTTCAAAGCGCTCTGAATGAGCCTGTGTGTGTGTGCATGTGTGTGTGTGTGTGTGTGTGTGTACCTGTAGTTCGGTGTGGTTGGGCACATACTGGTTGTGCTCTCCCATCAGTAAGTCAATGGCAGGATGTCTGCCATCCCTGATCACTATCTGACACTGACCTTCACACAGCTCTGGCCTGAACACAGAGAACACACTCAGTAAGTTAAAGCAGGGTTTCCCACACATTTCTTTTTTTTCTGACAGCCTGCCACAATATCGGCATTCGCTGCCATGTATTGATCTTCTAACTTTGGAGCTGGATCGTTAAATCGGGGCGCTGTTGGAAGATATATACACCACTCAGTTATTTGGAGCTCCACACTCCCCAGGATAGACTAAGCAGCAAAATGCTACGAGCAGTCAAAGTGAAATTAACCATTTAATAATTCATATAGAAGTAGAACGCTTTATTTGTTCAAACAACAACGCTCTTATTTTAGTGTTCATCTTTTTCCAAACTACTTGAGATGAAACTGGCCGCGTTCCCATGGAAACTGCACACCCTGCACACCGAGGCTGGGTCTTAAAGTTTGCTTTCACTCGCCTCTGCAGCATCTGCTCCTCTAACCTAACACATCAGTCTGATCTGATCAGCTCTGATTGATCCGACCACAAAACTGATGGACTAATCAATTCTCCACCCTGCGAACTCAACAAACTGCTGCTGGGGGAAAAAAAACTCATGAGTTGTTCTGCCTGCGCTGCGTTAACAGACCCACAAAGACCTCAGAATTCAGAGAGGGGACACAGAATGATCATAAAAGGGCACAAACACAGGCTGAATGTGTCTTAGAGAAGAAAACAAGTCACCCAGATGTCTGCAGCAGTAAATCTTGTCATTTCTCTCAAATGAATTTGGACTTAAAATCTTCTTTTTTTCTCTTTTTTGAGTCCATTAAATCCGAATGTTGAGAGAATAGGAGTATATTTTGTGGCTCACATTCAGTCGTCTCATGTCTGAGGCAAAAATCAAGTATAAAAATAATAAAAATCGAATAAAAACGAATTCAACTAATAATCAATTTTTTGTATAAATACAAAAAATGAACATTTTATGATGAAAATATGTGTAAGAAAAGATATTTACTTCAGTTGAACACACTTTACTATCAAACACGACAGTAACAGTAAATAAAGCATTACATTTCATATATTTAACACCACTGAAATTTGAATCATTCAAATAAAAAATACAAAAAAAAAAAAAAAAAACTTGCACTGAGAAAATATTTAGGTTTTAAAT
This sequence comes from Cephalopholis sonnerati, assembly GCA_019142605.1. Classification (NCBI taxonomy): domain Eukaryota; kingdom Metazoa; phylum Chordata; class Actinopteri; order Perciformes; family Serranidae; genus Cephalopholis; species Cephalopholis sonnerati. The sequence goes on from JAGQAX010000007.1 coordinate 29,734,088, forward strand.
AAAACATTTACTGATGCTCTCCCAAAATCCAGAATACAGAAACTTTTCAGATCCATCAACTAGAAGTTTTAAAGGATCCTGGTCTCAATGAGGACATAGACTTCACATATTTTTTTTGTGATCTGTCATTATTCTCTACGAGTTTTCCCATTTTTCTCACAGCCTATGGTTTAAGATAGGTGTGTATCCACCTTATTCCCAGCCCTCATGATACCTTGCGTGAATTATGGGTGCAAATGTGATGTTTCCCGGCTAATCCTCCGCTCGTCTGCGTTAACCATGCAGTTCACACGTTTTTATAACCTCTGATTTATTAAAAACTGTTGTGAGTGAAACATGAAGCTGAATTTAGCAGCAGACTTCAGTAATAGTAATATAAAGTAGGAGGAAAAGACACAATATAACACAATATACACAATATAAAGGAAGTACGGTTTATTTTCTCATGTAGGTTGAGAATGAAGTCAGACGGGAAAGACAGGGATATCATGTACTGACGTTGAGTGACGGACCTGTCAGTCTACGTGTCATTCTCTTCTGCTAATTCTGATTTAATACTTTTTCTCGATGTCTGGTGAAACTCTTGTGGTTTTATTTCTCACATCACTGGTAACCATGGCAACAGGAACAATCCGTTATTGTTCTGGTCACATGTTCAACACACAGTTGCTGAAGACAAAAATGTAGCTCAGACTGGTTGTTAGTCGTTACAGACACGGACAGTGCAACAGGTACCAGAGCTCCGCAAAGACATTTTAGAAAATGCTAAGTTAACATTAGTTAAATATTTGTTAATAAATAAGTCGGTATTTGCTAAACTGAAGGCAAATTACTTTAGAAAAGAACCAGCGTTGGCAGTTGGGGACTAACTAGCTTAATGCTACTTCCTCTATCTCACAGGAAGTTATGCACACAATCATTTCTACAGTAGTGCCCTCAGGAATAAGGTGGATATATTCAAATCAATTTTTTCTGGGTGTCTTATCTCGTGTCACTTTGTGTTTTTACTGACTTGTTATCTTTTCATTTGTGTCTATTTGTTCCACCTGTCATGACATTATATGGGTCATGTGATGGCCTCTGATTGGTTCCTGTGATTACATAGGTGGGGCCATACCTGTGTTGTATGTTTTGGAAGCCCTGAAGAAGACCTGCAGTGTTCAAAACATGTTGGCTCTTTTAATGATTCAGCCACTACAATAAAGGTGTTCAATCCTGTTGTTTCCTGTTCTCCACGAGCACCCGACACAAGATTTTGATCTACGTTTGTATATGCAGAGCAACCAGTCGTCTTTCTCTTTTTACACAGTGATATAATTTATCTGTGATAACCTGATATTGGCTGATAATATTACCCTAATGATCTACTGGCCAGGCTCTACTAAAACATACCAAAATACACACACATAAACTTGGATGCCTGCTTGCATTAAAGGAACAGTTCAACATTTTGGGAAAGATGCTTATTGACTTTCTTGCTGAGAGTTAAATGAGAGGACTGGCGCAGTAACTTCCTTGCAAATACACTGCCAGGCAACCGGCAGAGACTCCAGGAAGTTTCTGCTCCCGGCCAAGAAATATCCCGGCACATACTGTAACCCCTCGTTAGACGACAACATGTTGTTTTTACACTTTACAGCCTTGGACGGAGCCAGGCTAACTGTTTCCCCCTGCTTCCAGTCTTTATGCTCAGCTAACCGGCTGCTGGCTTTAGCTCCGTATTTACCGTACAGACACAAGTGGTACTGATCTTCTCATCTAACTCTTGGCAAGAAAGCAAATACATGTTTTTTTTTTCACAAAATGTTGACTATTCCTTATAAAAAACATATTTACATGCAGGGAATGTGGAAAATTGAGTGACTGGCAAAACAGAAGACGATGATTTAAAGAGAAGCAGCGCGTAGGATGAATTAAATGTCCAAATACAGCACAAAAGAGGGACAGCATACGCAGACGAGGACGGATGTGAAGCTAAAGCACTAAAATTGGTAGAAATGGACAATTTAAAGGTGTGTGTAACTTTGTGTGTGTGTGTGTGTGTGTGTGTGTGTGTGTGTGTGTGTGTGTGTGTGTGTGTGTGTGTGTGTGTGTGTGTGTGTGTGTGTGTGTGTGTGTGTGAGTGAGTGGGAGAGATGTTGGCGTTTTGGCTGAGCACGCTGCTGAGCCCGGTGCACACTCCCACACACAGCCTGTCTGAGAATATAGGACACGACACAGGACGCCCACACACACACTATATCCCACACACAAGTACAAACTCACACACAACAAGCGCACACGCATACACCAATATTTACAGTCGTCATAAGAGGACATCACCTGCAATAGTCCCCTTGTTTAGCCACCTCAGCCAATGAAAAGAGACAGTCCATGGTTGCTAGGTGACTAATAGCCCTTTTCATGGTGTGATAGTGCTCCCCAAACTGGCTGCAGAGAGAGAGAGAGAGAGAGAGAGGGAGAGGAAAGAGATTTTCAAGTGTAAATTAAGGTAAGTGCATACTGTGCTCTGAGCAGACGGCACTGACGGCGTACTTGACCAAAACAGACTAATTCTGGCAGGCTGAGAGCTGTGCAGGCATCTCTCTCAACCAGAGACTGACATGTTTTCGCAGTTTTCCTTCGAGTTTAGGACCAGCTGTGTGTGTGTGTGTGTGTGTGTGTGTGTGTGTGTGTGTGTGTGTGTGTGTGTGTGTGTGTGTGTGTGTTTGTGTGTGTGTTATACTCTAGGAAATTGGTCCACTCTCTCTGGCAGTCCAGCAGCAGCTGCTCTCGGAGCTGCAGCAGCTTCTTGTAGCGCTCCACCAGGAACGGAGAGTGATACCTGCTGACTGCCTTGGTGCTGCAGAGGAGAGGGGGAGGTGGAGGAAAGAATGCATAACATGTCACATCAATCATTATTTTTTCATGACTTCAGTTTATTGAATTTAAAATGTTCAACAACACTAAACCACCTCAAAAGAAAAAAAAGGTAAGGATACAAAATAAAGGTAAGGAGTGAGTTACACTAACAGATAAAATAGAAGCTAATAAACCACAATGATAAAAACAATAAGCTGAGTTAAATCAATAATAATATCAGTATTAACATGACATGTAAAAAAAAACTCATCAGAGTGCAACCTAGGGGTGGGCGATATAATGACCATGTACGATATACCGATATATTTTCAAGCAAGATGTAAATTTAGACAACACTGTCTATACCGATATAGGGTCAAGTTGCGTTACATGACGCACACCAGTGTGCATCTCTCCTCTCACACACTCTTCGCACAGCTCCAAACCACTCACTCACTAACAAGTTCTCCAGCAACACCTTTAAGAGCCGTAGCCTGACGTGCACCTCCCCAGAAATGTAACTGCACATCACAGCGACACAGACCTCCTGTCTATTTCTGTAAGCTGAAACCATTTCCCTCAGTGGAAACAAAGCTTTTATTTACTTTAATTTCACAGATAAGAAACAATAAATTGTGAAGACAATAAAGCCTCCACAAAAATAGCATTTTAAGTCTTGTGTGTGATTTATCCTGGCCTCAGGATAGACAGAGGAAATCTCCGCTATTCGCTAGGCTAATTTATACAATGTAAAATGCCATAGGCTTGTGCTAATAATGTTAGCATGTTATATTTGTTTGGAAAACGTGTTTAGTACAAGACAGTTGTTTTGTCAGTGAACCTTGTGAGTTGTAATAGAGCCCAATTTTGTAACGTTACCTTTGTTAAATGTTGCTGTTGTCCCTGGCTTCATATAAGTAGAGGAAAAGTTTGCTAGCCACTAGGCTAATTTATACAATGTAAATGCCATAGGCTTGTGCTAATAACATTAGCATGTTGTATTTGTGGGGAAAATGTGTCCAGATAAAGACAAGTGTTTGTCTGTGAATGCTGCGAGTTATAGTGAAGCTGATTTGTGTACTTGTTTGACACTGTCTCTATAAAGCCATGTTTAATGTGTGTTTAATGTGTGTTTTAAATCAACTAAACTTTACAACACTTCTGCTGCTGACTAGTGTTTTGGAGGTGTAACTGTTGTGCATTTTCAAACAGGAGAATAAAATCCCTGTCTTTGCATTTTATTTTAATCACAGTCTGTTTCAAATGTGGCACCATCGCCACATCCACTCTCCTGCAATCCTACAATCCCAACAAGAGCTGAACGGACTACTGACAACATGTTTTTGTATATTTACAGCTACACATAACATTTTGTAACAAACCTATCATTATACACACACCATGTATGTTATGAGCCTGGTACTTTGCAAAATCAAAATCACACCCCCTATGCTCAGACAAGTGTGTTCACTGGCCCCCTGCAGTGAGTGGAAGCAAAGACACATTCCCATTTATTATTATATTTTTCTACCTCATTTATTAGGCTATAACATATTCTCTAAAGAGCTGCCACCTTGCACATTTCTGAGATCCACTCTTGAAATAATGGGCCTTCTACAGCTTTCCACTTTTTCTTTATCATCTCTTTATCAATCATAATACCTGTCTGAATCCAGTTTGCTGAGGGGTTTACAATGTGGTCAGTGGGTTGAGGATTTCCAAGTCGAGTCAACGGTGCTAACCACTGCATGTAAAGCATAATGCACCTTTTGTTCCTTACTCTGTTAATTAGTTATCTACCCCTCTAGTTCTCTCATATATATCGCATGCCAAGGCATGGAAGCACTCCCCGAGAGTACAGTGAAGGTTTATAATATGACAAAATTAATCCATGATGAAGTGAGACGATGATATAGTGGGGGCAGAAAACATCACAAGCAGTTAAGGGGGAGAGACGTCTCCCCTTCTGAGTCCACTATTTTCAATACCTCAAAGGGACCATTACACTTATATGCCTTCTCCACCACAATTAGCATGTGTATTTGTGTTTTTTTTTAAATGCGGGTAAATCCTGCTTTCCGTCAGCACAGCTCTGCAGCACACGAGTATGCCTGTCTGTCTTCTTTTTCTGGTGTGTCAACTTTGACATCACGGATGGGCCAGAAAACAGGTTAGTAAACAGAAAAAGCAGCATGGAGCCCAGTGGAAATGTTACTGTGATGACATCTCTTACTTATTAAGTCTCTATCAAATGTGCTGCCAACAAAATTTAGAATTTTTTGGGGGGTGCATCATTGTATCACGCTGGCAAAGGGGCTAAAATAAGGGCGTCCACCCTGCTGCCATTTTTCCATCACTGCTTATCGGAGTTAGAGCCGATTAGTACCTGTGACTACCGCATAGTCATCTGACCTGGGTGTGAATGCTGATTGTAGCCTTTCCCATTAAAAATACAAAAGCCAGATGTCAGTGGGTGTGTGTGGGAGCTGAATCTTATTAAAGTGTTGTTAATAATAAAATTCATTTCTTAACAACGGATATCTGACAGATGTCGAATTGGCACCACCTGTCCATCTTTCGCTGCTGGTTATCCCATCGTGTGGCTCAGAGTGGTTCACAGCTTCTCATAGAAAACTAACAGTTCCAGCTCACTGTGTTTTTCATCAGCAGCATTAACTGATTTTTTGGATACTTGAGGGCAGCTGAACAGGCTGAAACACAATACTGACATATGTTCACCTTATGACGTTGTTGCTGTGAAATAGGGCTGGGTATCTGTACTACATACCTTTAAGGCACTGGTTTCCAACCTGGGGGTCTCGACCCTCACTATGGGTCACCAAAATTTGATGGGGGTTGCATGCTTCCTTGATTTTAAAAGGCCTAAGATTTTTTTTAAATATACAGTAGGCCTATATCTCAAAATTGTATTCATTTCTGTAAAGAAAACTAAATATAATTGTTATTTTTGAAGTTTAGGACATTGTTCAATATTTAAAATTTCACAGGATAAGGACACAGTAAAGATCTAAACAAGCTTTTCTCACGGGGCCTTCACTCTCTGCTAATCAGCCTCATCCAATTAAAGCAACCACAGAGCTGACAGACGCATGAACAAGCATCAGGAAGAAGAAAACACAGTATTCGTCATAGAATAAGCCTATAAGTATGTACGACAACTGTGTAAAAAGTTCCTAAAAATATGAGGAAAAACTAAGGCAATACTCACAGACTTCCTGCAGTTATTGCCTTCACTATTTGGGTTAATCGTACACTTTATCAGTTGTCCTCTACTTGTACTGTTATGCATTAACTATGATATGAAATATCCAAAGAATATGTCACACAGTCAGAGGTCATCAGTTTACTCAATGACAGAAAAGCAGTCCCTGAAGGAAAAAGGTTGGGAACCACTGCTTTAAGGTATCTGCCAAGATAACCCAGTACCAAGTAGCATCGAAACTTGTCCAGTCAAACTACACCTGCATTTGATTCTGTCTTATGTTAATCGGCTAGTTAGCTAGGAGCTTTGTCTAACTCCTGTTCGGTAGTTAAGTCGGGACCTAAAACCAAAACAATGAACTGAAACACAGTGTTTTGATCCATTGTTGATATAAAATCTATTTCTAAGTGCGGCTTCAAACCATCATAGGATTAGTTAGACCAGATCACCTGGTAGTATAGTTTAAAACAAGTATTGTTGCTATGGTTACCTGCAGTTAAACACACTATAGCCTTTAGATCGTTTACATAGTGGTATATATAGATTGCTTTGACGTCTTGCTCCCTCTGTGTATATGTTTCGGGGTCTGCTGTTGTCATAGAAACGTACTGTATGTACTGTATAAAAGGTGGTGTCTCGACTTCATATAGAATTTTAACATACACCTGAACAACCAGTCAGAAACATGTATTGTCCATTATCTGTCATGATATATCATATATTGAGATAATTAGAAATGTAAAAATGTTTTCATTCTGGCTCCACATTAAACTATTCAATGAAAAAATAAATTTCCTCAGAATTATGCAGCTAAATCTCTGCTGACACTTCTACAAAAATAATTCAAATTCAGTTGGTTCAGAGGTGATTTTATCACCACGGAGCAAATTTTAGTCAGTGCCACTATTATATAATTTTAGAAAAACTGACTGTGTCTGTGTGTGTTCGTCTCTAGTGTATGTGTGTGTGTGTGGGCTGCAACTGTGAGCTCACCTGCTGATTTTGACCCAGTCAGGTGGAACACTGGATGACAGCGAGTTCTTCACCTCAATCAGAAACTGAGGGCAGAGGAGGAAGACGAGGAGGAAGACTTTGATAAATAAGACGGGAGCAGACGGACAAAACAATGTGTCACTCTTGATTAAAACTGACACACACACACACATACACACACTGATACAAAAACACACACGGACATCAGATCATCACTGTGACTCAGTCTTCCACCCGAATCAGGCCATCAATCTCCTCCCACCTGTCTTTCACTCTCAGCCTCAAACACACACAGTTTGTACCTCCTGTCCAGAGACGCTGGTGTAGTCCAGCGCTGGTGCCTTCAGCATCAGTCGGATTTCTTTGCGGTGGTCTTGAATCTCATCGAGGACGGTCTGGATCTGCTCCCTCCTTTCCTGCAGCACCGGGAAGCCAGACAGATCTGAGAACAGCTCTGTCTTATTTCCAGACCTCCACAAAGACAGAAACACAGTCCAAATGTGATGGCAGCTTACAGCAAATCATCGTACACATGGAAGCAGCTTGTTCAGGGGGACGGACACACAACATAGGAGAGTTGCTGAGACATAAACAGTCCACAGATTCAGGTGTAAAAACTGGAGGGGGGGGTCGCTAAAGTTCCTTGGAGCTCCTGTTGATCATTACATGTTCAGGCCTATTTTTGTGGTACTGTGGCCACTATGCACCGGTGTTTAGCACTCAAACCAAATGAAATAAGTGACTGACTCCAATGAAATGCATTGTAGAGAGGCACAATTTTTCCATCAACATTCACACATTTAGAGATTTATAAATCTTCATATGAAATATTAAAAACAAAGGTTTTTATATGCGTACGTATGTATATAGTGGCTCTAGGATATGTTCATGTAAAAGTATGTAAAATATAGTCTTGACAAATGCTGCTGCAAGCTCTCCTTTTCTTAATTTTGAGATAATGTTAATACAGTGCTATCACACGTCAAGTTAATTAGCGAGACAACCTTCCCCCAAACTAACTGTACTATTTTAAGTCCTCCACTGGTGCTGACAAAAATAGTTCTTTAATTAATCAACAAACCTTTATCAAGTCCTGATAATCGAGTCACTAATGAGCAAAAATGCCAAACACTGGCTGGTATCTGCTTTAAACATGTGACAACTGCTGCTTTTCTCTGTTTTACTTTGACTGTAAATAGAAAATCTTTGGGGTGTGGACTGTCTGAGACGCAGTGGGGGGCATTTAAAAAAAAAAAAAAAAAAAAAAATCAGTGGATTAATCCATAATGAAAGTAATCCTTAGTTGTACACACCTGCACACAAAAAAGCCATTTAAATGCTAAACTATTGACTTGATGAATGATGACCACTCAGACAAAATCTTAAGTCACATTCTGAGCAGAATGTCATTCATAAAGCTTTGTTCACACGCAATAAGAAATCTGCTTGAACATTTAATCACTACTGAATGAAAGTGTGTTTGGATATCTGTGCTACACTAACAACATTAATTGCAATACATAAACACAATTTAACTTGACCTCAGTTTTTGATTCAGACTTGCACAGTACCTCTACTTGTGCCACGTCATCTCTCCTGTATCCAAAATATTGCCAGACAAGCTCACATGCACATTTTCTTAGGCACCAGTTCCCCTCTGGCATCAGCACTTTATCCTGCACTCATCTTGTCACACTTGCCTTCTTTAAATATGCAGAGCAGTATCACAGCACTAGTCTAAAACCTCACTTGCACGCATGCAGATAGAGAGATAGATAGAGATAGAGAGTTAACAGCACAGCAAGTATCATGCAAAATACACCTACAGACAGAATGTCCAAGGATGGAGGGATATCGTATGTTGTAAAGTCCACTGAGGAGAATTGTGATTTATGATATTGAGCTACATAATAAAACAGAATTGATTTTAAAATTGAATATCACTATATTCAAACTGCAATATGGCAGCCTCTCACAGTGTGTTTATTGCTGTAATCAACATGCTATGACCATTAAAAAAACAAATATATCCACCTTATTCCTGAGGGAGCTACTGCAGAAATGATGATGGGTAAAACTTCCAGGGAGATAGTGGAAATAGCTGAATTGACTGTCTATGGTCAGTCTCAGTGGCTAATCTTGGTGGATAGCCACAAACGATGGTTCTTTTTGAAAGTTATTTGCCTTCAATTTAGCAAATACTGATTTCATTTAACAGGCATTTTCTTAAATGTCCCTGTGGAGCTCTAGTACCTGTTGTTCTGCCTACGTCTGTAACAACCAGACTAAGCTAAATTTGTTGCTTCAACAACAGTGTCAAACATGCAATGAGAACAAAAGGGATTGTTTCTACAATCAAAGGTCCAGTTTCCGTTGTCTACCAACAGAGGGAAATAGGTTGCCAAATGTACTGTACAACGTAAATACCGGATTATTTCATATAAAAAAATAAAACGCGCTGCTCCTTACTGAATCAATACAGGTCGTAATTTGTACTGTCGTTTATTGGAAATAGATGTTTACTGTAAGCAAAGTTGGGCTCTGTTAAATTTAACAATATGCAAACATAGCAAGGCAAGCTAATCGCTAACACACTTGTTTTAAAAGCAAAACAACCAGTGCTTTGAGATGGCTGTCAGAGATATCAGAGGTATGATCATGTTATCCTGTCTAAGGTGTAGCAGGTGGTGTGTTCCACGTGCTTTATTTCCAAATCCTTCCAAACCAGTTCCGGTCCGGCGCTGGAAGTCGCACCCATAATTCATGCAAGGTATCATGGGGGCTAGGAATAAGGTGGATAGAGCAGCCCTAATCGCTTTTCATGTAAAACACTCCTCTTTAACCTCCAGACACCTCCTCCTCGTGCTGCTGGATACTCACTTGGCAGCCTTTTCATTGAGCACCTTGAGGTGGCTGTGGGCTGGAGCCAGCAGGTCAGGAGTGTCCAACAAGAGGCCTCGGAGCAGCGCAGAGCTGATCTGTGACTGGATAGCTGGCAGCAAGGCCTGCAGTTCAAGCCCCAGGCGAGAGAGACTGCTGCTAATGAGGTAAAACTCCTGCGTGGAAGACTGGAACATACACAGAGAGAGATATGCAGAATATTGGTGAGCGTCAGCTGGTTATAGTGGTAAATGAAGCTGCAGTTAATCAGATGGTAACGGCTATTTATAAACCAGACATCACAAATACTGACTTTATCCTACGACAAAATGCAAATCATTTTTTAGTGTGTGAGTGTTAAGGCTGTCAAGTGTTGATACTTTGATACCACATGTTTAAAATGATACAATCTCCATTAAGGACACTTTAAATACTATCTAAGTACTGAGGCTTTAAATAAACAGATATACAATCATATTTGCAACACAAGGCTGCAGAGATGAAACAACAAGAAAGAAAATCAACTGGTGCTTAACCTGTGGCTGTTGCAACATTCCCTCCAGCAATTAACCCACCACGTCTTGTACTGAATGTCCTTTTCTGTACCAGCACTGTGTGCAGGTTGTTAATAGAAAAGTAAACAATTATCCTACTTTGTGGACTTTTTTTTTCTTTTTGCCATGGTATCCAAAGTTTTTTCTACTAATATGCATCACAGTTTAAAATTTTGGTATTGTGGCAACCCTAGTGTGTGTGCGTGTGTGTGTGAGTGTGTGTTACTGGGGGATTCTGTAAGCCAGCAAGATTAGAACACTAAATCTCATCAGCGCTGGGTATGGCAGCCAAGCTTAAAGAGCGACCATCTATTACAGCCAACACTGTGGTGAGAGACACCACTCATTAGCAGCAGCACAGTCTGCAAGTCTTTACAACATGGCAGCAAGAAAATAAAGCCCCCCAAAAACTAAACATCACAGCTGCTTGACTGTGTGACAAAACACAGATACAAGATGTATTCAGAACTTCAGTCGTTGTTTTCCTCCTTCACTGATGCCAAATACCGCCAAGACAAATGTGTGTACATGCATCATCACTTTAAACTAAGGTGACGATCAAAGGTTGCCGTTAATCCATTTCATTTTGTGTGGATTTCAGCTCTCAATCAATACAAGAAACACAGCTGTCTGTATTCTAAACAGAGCAGATAACGATTTATGTTTCCTCGACATCAATGCTGCAGCTATAAACAAAAAAGTTTTTTTGTTTATTAACATTTTTAAACATGAAACTTTCAAATTCAATAATAATAATTATAATAATAATAAATACATAAGTGGAAAAAAGTGAAAAAAGTGAAAAATGAAATAAAAGAGACAGCTGTACCGCCTCAGTCAAACAGTGGTCATTTAAAGGTCCAGTGTGTAGGATTTAGTGTCATCCAGAAATGAGGTTGCAGATTGGGTGTAAAACACTTTCGGTATGGTACCTTTGGAACCAAAAGTAACCCTTCAGACATGGTACCTAGACCCTAGCATTTCCACCGCAAACAGTACTCTTTCATGTGGGCGTGTCTGCGCCTCGTTTATCGTCCACAGAACGAGGCTGCACGCCAACATTTTCAGAACAAAATAGAACAGGCTGCAGTGACAGTCTCTCTCCATGGGATATTTAAAAATAGTGGGTTTGTGCATTTAGTCCTTCTCAGGCAAGCTCAGGAGTTCAGTGTTGCAGTAGCCCACAGGAATCATGGCCCACGACGCTTTTTGTTTCTCTGGATTAGAATATATGCAGTTCACATAACCTGGTCGAAATTAAGATTAACACTTAAATATCCACTCGTTAATAAAAGTGTATGTCATGTAAATACTAAAGTAATGGTCAAAGTTGTCACAGTGAAATTTAATGTTGGTTGACTGACTCATGCCATCAACTTGTACACTGAGTAACATTACAAGTTAAGGTTCAAGATCAAAAGTCGCTGGCAGTCGACTCAGTGAATTAAGTTGTGATTTTCGAAGACTCCAGCTGCTGTGAGATGCAGCAAAGCATCCTTTCATTTTATAGTTACAGTTTACTAATAAAACTCTCCACAGTATGAACAGTGGTTACATGAGCTTCAAACCAGCCACAACTCAGCCCTGAGCAGAGTGACCGTCCTCTATTGACCAATCAACAGACTGCAGTGTTCACAGCTCCACCTTTTAGTACCAGATCTGTGTGCTAGGTACCCCAACAGAGGGGGACCAAAAATGTGGATGGTACAGAACGCTTCCAGTGGTACCATCCACAACTTTTCACAGTGAAAACGGAAAAAAAAAGCGTACTGAACCGTACTGTACCATACTGCATGGTGGAAAGAGGGCTTAAGAGAACTACGGAAGCCAACTTGAAAATGAAAAAACGCAAATGGCCCTGTCTAAAACCAGTGTTTGATTTGTCCATTCTGGGCTACTGTAGAACAACATTGCGGACTCTGTGGAAGAGGACCAGCTCCATATGTAGATATACACGGCTCATTCTAAGATTACAAAAACACAATTATTTTTTATTACTATTATTATTATTTTTAAGTGGTAAATGAAAACCTAGTTATGAATATTATCCACAGTTTCTGCCTATAGACATCCCTGAATCCTACACACTAGACCTGTGAGATGAAATAAAGTTGATGATTAATTAATGCTCTGCATGGAAATACCTCAGAAGAGAGTCGATGTCATGGATTACATTGACTTCACATTCCCATTAGTGATGTCACAGAATAGTACCAAGTCATGAAAGGTTAATGAGAGCCACACTGACAATGGTTTATGGCATTAATCACATGCTGTAGCTTTAATGGTCCCCTGAGATGCTCTTTCATGAACCCAACCAGACAGTGACTGGAGACCATAAGTATGTCCTCCTTCCCATTATGTCAACAGAGCCATAGAGACACAGGCCATTACACACAGGCACATTTATCTACAGATGGGCAAAATGACAATTAAGGCCCCTGTGTGTGTGTGTCACGCATGTGTGTGCATATTTGTGTGTGTTCAGTGACATTTGATCGTTTTCTTTTAACAATATATGAAGGAGTCAGAAAGTTGATCATGAGCTCAGAGCAGAGTGCCTCTCTCATCTCTGTAAAACACACACACACATATACACACACAGGTGGGATGAAGCCTTCTGACATTTCAAAAATGGGTCCGATGGGAAATGAGATTGTGTCAGACAATCAGGTAAGTGGCACCGAGGCGACTGCTCCCTGTTGTTAATCACGAAGCACGTCATAAAAGAGAGAGACAGAAACAGGGGGAGCTGAAATTGTATTGGTTTTCATTTTGACACAAAGAGCAAGAAAAGGGAGATCTGCTTTTTTTTACTGCCTTTGTCAGAGTTTTGTAACTTTAATTTTTCTAGTAGCTTTTAGCTTTGTCACTACCCCCACAGATTTCAGCTTAACATAGCGAGTTAAATGTTATCATAACTGACAGGAATGATTACCAGTCCTACAAAAAAAGTCCAAGGTTGTGAAACAAAGATCATATCCAAGTGGCAAGAGGTGTGTCTGTGTGTGCGTCAGTTTCAATGCTTGTTCTTTTTACCTTTTTGTGGTATATGCTGCAGATGCCTCTCTCCAGGTCGGGCAAATGCGACAGCAGGGATTTGATGGAATTTAAAGTGGGTGAGTGCGACTCCAGGATCTCCTGCACAGCATCCTGCCTCCCTGAGATAGACCTGTGGGTTCGTAAAAGAAAAAGAAAGAAGGCAGGGAGAGAGGACAGACGGTAAATTCAGAAAGTAGAGAGTAATGAAGGAAGGCAAAGAGTCAAAGAAATTAGAATGTTCAATCTTAGTCGTCAGCAAAAAATAAGTTCTTCTTTGGAGAACTGAATTGGACTTGATTGAAACAACTGCCAAAAATTGCTACTGATTAGCTTCTTCATAGATTCTGTGATGTGCTGATGTTTGCCAGTAGCCTGAACAACTTAAGGGCACATTTCATCCCCAAAAAGACCATTTGTTTATCATTACATTTGTGAAGAACACTTTGATTTTTCTCACATGCCTCCACAGTGAACACAGAACCTAAAAACTGAGAAAATTCTTGATAATTTGAAGCTGGTGTTAAACAACATCAAAACTATATCAAACCATCTGTTAACAAACTCTCACACAATCCGACTTGTCCTGTCATGAGACTTATCGATGATCTCTTCAAAGACAGATTCTGTGGACACAAACAGTCATTTTACCTCAGAACACGGGAGCTGCTGGTCTACCACTGCCTCGATCGATTGTTTGTTTGTACGGAGCACCCCACACGTCCCTCTCTCCAGCAATGCTTTCCAGCTCCTCCTGGGGGACCCCAAGGCATTCCCAGGCCAGATGAGATATGTCCACTCCAGTGTGTTCTCGGTCTGCCCCGGGACCTCCTACTAGTGGGATGTGCCCAGGAGGCATCCTGATCAGATGCCCGAACCACCTCAACTGACCCCTTTGGACGTGAAGGAGCAGCGGCTCTACTCCGAGCTCCCTCTGGATGTCCGAGCTCCTTACCCTATCTCTAAGGCTGAGCCCAGCCACCCCTCGGAGGAAACTCATTTCGGCCGCTTGTATCCGTGACCTCTTTCTTTTGGTCACTACCCAGAACTCATGACCATAGGTGAGGGTTGGGACATACATAGACAAGTGAGTCAAACGTTCGCCTTTTGGCTCAGCTGCCTCTTCACCACGACGGTCCGACGCAGCGCCCGCATCACTGCAGAAGCTTTCAGCATCTCATCCACACCTGGCGCCTTGCCGCTGGGGAGCTTTTTGACTACCTCAGCAACCTCTGCCAGGGAAAAGGGCGAGGGTTCCCTGAGTCTTCATGCTCTGCTTCCTCCACGTTGGACGTGGGTTCAGGAGTTCCTCAAACTGCTCCTTCCACAGCTCAACAATATTCCCAGTTCGGGTCAGCAGTGCTCCTTCTCTGCTGAACCTCAGCTCCTACATTTTTTTTTTCCATGTTTGGATTCTTTGTTCACCGTGGTGGCACGCAAGAAAAACAGTTTTCTTCATAAATTCAGCGTAACACAGGGTGCGTGATACAAATGACCTTTTAGGGAGTGAAGTATTGCTTTGAAGTCAACCATCTATGAAGGAAGTGATTACAGTGTTTTCTATAATAAGTAAGATTTCCTCAGTTTGATATTTTTAATTAGTTTGCAGTACTTTTATAGTATCCTTTCTGATGACAGATTAGATGTGTATTATTGGAGTATTAAGATGTGTGTATCAGTTAAAAAAAAGTTTAAAAACACAAAGATCCACTGAGGCAGCATTTCCATACTTACTCCAATGTGGGCAGCTGAATCATGAAAGGTTAGTGTGAAGTGTTAAAAAAAAACTGAAAACCTGAGTCTAAATTACTCATAATATGGAAAACACATTCTATTAAAGAGTAGAAATGTGGGGAAAAAAAGCAGAAAAGTCAAGCTTAGTTATGTAATAAAATGGACATCAAACTCACACTCAATCATGCATGTATGTCGTGTGCGTGTGTGTGCATGTGCTTGAGTGTTTGTGTCGTGTGCTGCTGCACTGTGTGTCTTGGAATTAATGTGCCTGCGTGTAATCTGGGTTTTATTGATGTTGAAATTCTGTAGAGGAGCTGTCTGTATAATCTGAGCGCAGTGCCCAATCCACAGATATAATCCCTGCACTGTGGGAGGGAGAGGGCATCACACACACACACACACACACGCACAGAAAATACTCATGCAATCAATATATGGATAATAAAATTACACTGCGGAGAAGAGAACTGGAACAGTGCTGCGATAATATAACTGAGAGGCTGTTTGTGGCAGAAGTGCTGTGAGTCAGTTTCAGTGTTTGTATTCTAAGAGGTCGCCTCCAGAGCACTTTTTATGTGCGGCTTTACCCTGCAGTGTTTCTGAAGAGAAGAACAACTGCTCTGCTGGGGATAAAAATAAGTCAGTGTCCATATCATATGCACTGTCTTACATCCTCTCTAACAATTCTGTTTTATTGATGTGTGACTTTGGAGAATTTCAGTCAAAATATTAACTGAAACATGAGGGACAGAAATAATTTTATATGTGACTTTATCAAAATACAGTAATGGGGTGTGAGGATCCATCGAAATGATCAACAATCCAATATCATCGATGCAAAGTGAAAACATCTTTCCATTTTGTCAACTTTAGGATACTCTTTTATTTTGAAAGTCTCGAAAGCAGCTGGCAGACGGCAGGCAGTCAAGAGAAAGACGACGAGGATAACGTTATTTACTCTGGAATAAATCAGCAGTGTGGATATATTGTGGATTTCAGAGAAAAAGGGCTCGACAGACAGAGCACATGGTGTGCGTAAACAATGCTGTAACAAGATAAAACACAACGTAATGTTACCGGCCTGGACGGTCAGATAGACCTGAAGTTTCATGAAACAGATGATGGTTTGGGTTGAAATGAAAAGATTCCTTCCAGAAAGGCCTCTCTGACAGAAAGCCCTTAAGGTTAATATTTATGTGTTTTTTTATGGCCAAAAGCAGCAAAGAAAGGTGCGGCAGCTTCTTCTCTAACCGACTGTGTTAAATGGGCATTTAATATCGTCTCATATCGATCGCAGGCCCCTGAATCGCATCAAATCAAAATCGTATCTTGACTTTATTATATCGACAAATATTGTATCGTTGTCCAAGGAATCGATATAATATTGTATTATGATGGACCTATATGGTAATATTGCCTTCCTCTACTTGTTTGTATTATTTCTGGTATTTAATCATATATTTTAAATATTACATTGCAGTCACTGTGCACATGTACTTTTTGTCCCACTGAGACAATACAGTGAATGCAAAGCTGCGTGAACCTGTAAGTGTGTCCTAGTTTGCCCAGAGTTAGGCTTCAGGTCAAAGACACCGCTTTCCCTCAGGCTGTGTGCCTCTACTAGGGCTGACAAGCCAGAGGCTGTCTGGTCAGTTCAATTCAGATCTTTACAAACCCACTAAAGGAAAATCTATTTACAAGGCAGCTTGAAAAAATAACAAAAACACATCTTAATAATTACAAGACTATGTAATAAGTGGAGCTTTTTTGGGGGGAGGGTAAAAAGCCTTGGAATAATGCTGCATTCACGTCATAACAAAATGATTTTAATTACCATAATGATGACTGTTTTCCTCAAATGCTAATATATCTGACTTGGAGCTCAATAATGCACAAGTGCATGAAAAATCAAACACTGATGCCTCACGTCAGCCACAGTCTGTTGTTTAAGATAATTAAAAATGCTATTGTTAATGCACAGTATTTTTAATCTACACACGACTAACTTTGCAATCACACAACCATCTCCAGTCGTATGATGAGGTAAACACTTGAAACTGGAATTTTTCCCATTTCTACCAGTCATCCCAGATGACTTGAAACCAGCATTAGCTCTGCCTGTGAGTCCTAATTCAGGGTGAGAAAGTACACTCAACATGGTTCTGTGATCCAGATGGCCTCACAGAGCAGACAAACTCCTGATGTTCAGATTTACGATGTGAAACTGATGGCGAGACGAGAGAAAGAAGCTAAACCAGTTTAGCTCAACACTGACAGTCATGCTCTCTCAGAGGTCATAGGCTATTCTGTACTTACTGTGAGTCTGTGAGGGGCTGGCTCACCCACTTCCTCATCAGTCTCCTCCCAAACGGAGTGCGAGTGTGGTCCAACACCCACAACAGACTGCCCTTCACACCACCATCTGTCTGTCGTCGAAAGAACACACAAACAGAAAACACAATTTACACATGAATAATTTGAACGTGCCAAATTTCAGGAAAAAAAAATTGATTATGATGTGCTAAATTTAAGATGGGAGAAGAAGATGGAAGCCATGAGTTTAGGTTTGAACTGAGCTTGAACTTCACATGTGACACACATGCCACGGCAGCGGAGTCGTGCTGAACTTTTGAGCTCTCACCCACGCAAGCTTCACTAGTCACTGAATGACAATTTTACTCACCCATTAAATGCTGATGGTCCGCTGTACAACCACGACTGCAACCTGATTTCCACTACGTTGTGGGGATGTAATCTGGACTATCTTGACATATATTAAAAAAAGTACTAACGCTGGAAGGTGTCTGTCTACCTGTTTAGCTACGTGGCATTTCTAGCAGACCAGCTGTTGACACTTACCTGCTGAAAACCTGCATAAAAAGAAAACTCATTCTGTCTGTTCCCATGCTGTTTTTATTGAGGTGAATGTAACGAACATCATCAAGCGTCTTACACCTGTACAGGTAATTAATACTGACATGCACCTCTGCTCAACAGTGTCCTTTAGCGTTGCTCTAGCCAGAGCAGTAGATTGAGAGTTGAGTCAGACATAAGCCACAAAAATGAAGAATCAGGGCTTAACTTAAAGCTATCATCAATATTTTAACATAACAGTGGCTTCTCCTGTATCATCATATTACTGAGCCCCTCCTCCTGTACTGCACCACCTGCTCTTTCACCACCTCGCCGATAGAAAAGAGCTCCTGAAAATCACCCATATATCCTCTGAAATAATTGGCCTCCCCACCACCCCCAACCTGCCAGCCCTCATTGACACTGCCACCACTCGCAGAGCACTGACCAAAGCGCACAACCCCTGCCACCCCCTCAACCCATGCTTCGCCCTCCTCCCCTATGGCTGCAGATTCAGAAAACGACTCTGCAAGAAATCTCACTTTGGGAGTAGTTTTGTGCCCTCAGCCATTACTGCCTTGAAGAGCCTGGGGTCACTGTAAAACACCTGTGTGATGTTGCTGTGATGTTCTTGTTTGCTCCTGTATGTTACTTGTTTTGAGTGTTTGATTGTACAGATTGTGAAAGCTAATTTCCTTTGAAGAGGACAATTAAGAATGATGTCACTGACACTGCCGATATTTAGTCATAAACTAAAGTATTGGACACAGTGATATTACACACCAGTCCATCAACTTATTGAGGTAACTTACCCAAAACCACAACTGTCAGCTTCATGGTGGCGCTAGAGGAAGTCATCACATGAACCATTTTAACTTTTAAAAGACACTGAGACAATTTTACACGTCTTCATCTCTTCACGCCTCTTTTATTGCCTGAATCAAAAATCTATTAATCGACTCCAGACTGTACAGAATTCAGCTGCCAGGCTTTTAACCAGAACCAAGAGACATAATCACATCACTGGCTCCCAGTATGTTTATAATATATATGTATGTTTTAAGATATTACTGATTGCTTTTAAGGCTCTTCATGGTCTCTCTCCCAGCTATATCTCTGACCTCTTAGTGTCGTACACACCAGGACATACTTTGAGGTCCTCGGTCAGAGATCTTTTGTCTGTTCCAGAGGCCCGGCTGAAATTTTAAAGGGGACAGAGTGTTTGCTGTCAGGGCCCCGAGGCTCTGGAACAATGTGCCTGAGGAAATCAGGTCGGCCGAGTCAGTGATCTCTTTTAAGTCCCTTATTAAAACAGACCTTTATCGGAGAGCCTTTCCTGATTTTACTTTGATTTTAAGTCCATTTAAAGTGTATTTCAGTCAGGAACACTTTTGTCAAAGAAAACTTTATTTCCATTTGCAGTATTATATTTGGTGGTATGGCTCTGTTCTGGGGCCTCTGTGCCTCTCCTAAAGCCTATGCAGAAGACTCTTCCACGCGCCTACGTAGAGAGCACACCTCTCCGCCCTTCCACACGCCTGTGTGGAAAGCCATAAGGCAGAGAGAGCACACCTGTCTGCCCTTCCACGTGCAAATGAGGAAAGCCTGAGGCAGAGAGGCAAACCTCCCTGCCCTTCCATGCGCCTACATGGAAAGCCGGAAAAAAAGCAGGAAAGCAGCAGCACAGACCATCAATACAAAATTTGAGAGCGCAGGCTCCACAGATTGCCACACACAATTCCACAGCAAAGATTAGGAAGCCTATTTTTTAAAAGGACTTGGTTTCAGTTCTGTAAAACATGCTGTTAACACAGAAAAATGTTTAAAAGCTGTGTTCCTTTAACAGCCAGCATTTAGAGACTTTACAGACATGCAACTGCCTGGCAGTTTGCTCATGACCTCCCTTCAGACCCTTAAGACTCGACTTAAAAAGACAAAGTGCAGAAGGTTCTGTTTGGCAATGAGTATACACACGAGGATTATGCAGTATGGTGCAGTGTAAACCATTTATCATCCAGACAGACCCCACCCTGTCATTACGCTTGACCAGTTGCCATGACTGCCAGCTGAGACGTGCTGTTACCTGATTGTTGAGGATCTCCAGGTTCCTGAGGGTGGCGGCACTGAGGACCATACTCTCCGACTCACAGGACAGACGCCTGAATGAGCTGCGTGAAGAGATGATTAACGAATTAATGGGAAAGAGATGTAAAATGTGATGACTGGAATACAGAACATGTATTTCTATAAATCAGATCAAAGACAGAAAACTTGCTGGCTTGTAAATGTTGGCGTTCACCTCAAAAATGTTGTACATGGTGAACAGAGGGGGCTAACAGCTGCATCACAAGTGTGAAATAAATTATAAAACACATTGTGGTACATTCCTGTAAACTGTAAATACCATGTAATCCCAGGATTAGGGCTGCAACTATCGATTAATCGACTGATTATTGTTTTAGAAAAATCGATTAAGACTTTAGTCTGAGAGACAGAAACAAAATAAATGCTGCAAAATCTCTCATTTGAGAAGTGCAATGTTTGGCATTTTTTCACATTTTCTTCTTGGAATGATTCATCGATTATTAAAATGGAGGACAATTATTTTTCTGTCAATGAACCATCTGACTAAGTGACTCATCATTTCAGCTCAACCCTGGATGTCAGTGGCCAATAGAAACCCTGGATAATTGCACTTTCAGCTGTTGCAAAGTGTGTGTGCGTGTGCATGTGTGTGTGTGTACCTTTCACTCCTAAGAACTCTTTCTAGGTTGAATTCTTGGAGGTAGAGGATGAGCGGCCCCAGACAGCAGATCACTGGGCTCTCCAAGGATGCAACACTTGACAGAGAGCGAGAGCCTGGAGGGCACAGACACACAAACATGCCACATTTTACAGATAAAACACAGTCATGACTCACAGGCCTACTCCTCAGACACATCCAGTGCTTTACAGCTGAATGACTGTCTTAGTCTCAATGGGCCTCATTCACCATTAGTTTTCTCTTAAAATCATTCTTAAAAAAGGTCCTACGAAAAGTCTGTGTCAGATTTATGATGTGTTATTAAATGGCTGAATTGTTTACACCTGTGTTCTGATAATGATGAAGCCCACTGTCCTCTTAAATTGATAGCGCGTGTTGGTCCTAATTGGCGTGGGTAAACATCCTGCAAATAAAAGGCATGAGATTGTAGGGCCGTGTGAACACAGAAACTGAAGAAGAAGAATGCCCAAACTAAATGTGGAGCACCAAATCCCCCCCAAAAACTCTAATAGATACATGAGATGCTAAAAATTTGTGTTAATCAACCACTTGATCTGCAAAACAAAAACTATAGCAGCACAACTGTCAGGGCTGCGGACAGAGATGAGCAACACAGCACGCTCCAACGTGTACGTGTGTGTGTGTGTTAGAGAGTGACAGAGAGAAGGCGAGAAAATATGCAAATGCAATGCTTCTGTAAGTTATTAATAACTTGGATAGCTGCTTATCACTTTTTGTCCTGCACATCCAAACCGCCTGTGATATATTCTGGCGTAATTAATCACTAATTGTTAGATGGCATGTTTCCCGTTAACATAACTGATAAATTGAACTGAACTGAAGTGTTAGTGTAGTTTTTATTTTTAAAGACATATATGATTTTTGTAAAATAAAAATTACCATTAAAAAACATTATAGACACTTTTATTGTTAGTAAATAGTATGATGTTGCCTTGTTTTCAACAGTTGAGGAAGATACTGCGAGTGGTGCATTCTGAAATACTCCTCCTGAGTGCCGGAGCGCACTCTGGCACAAACTGGACCGTTTGTAAATTTGGAGCGTTGTTATCCAAAGTGCTGCACTCTTGGAGTGTCAGAGCACACTCTGGGCCGAGCGCAGTGAATGTGTGATTAACTTAAGCGTTCATTAATTTACATAGAAATATAACGCTCCATTTATTTGACCAACAGGGCTCTTATTTTAGTGTAAAGTGACTGAATTTATGATCGCACCATGTCAGGTCACTCACTCTCCAGGACCATGAGTGTTACTTGAAAACACTGTCGAACAGGACCAGACTGGCTGACCCGTATGCTCTCACTCAGTGGATGGATGATGTCACAGGAAGCTTTGTGGCTGATTACTATGTCAGTCTTACAAAGGAGGACGACACGTGAACGGTTTCCTCCAGTTTGTTTTGTTACTGAAGCTAACGTTAGCTAATGCGCTACAAAGTTAGCGTTACAGAGAAATCCAATCCCCAGTTTCTGATGAGGTGTACACGATAAGCCTTAATACACATAACGTTATTCATCCCTACAACAGGAAATACTTCTTCCCTAACCTGATATGAAGTGTGTGCTGCACATGTGAGCATTTTTGATGATCTCCTCCGTCCAGTCGTTTTGTCTTATCGCATTTACACATAGTTGTCTTTGTTTTCGTTGACGGGCAGTGGTGGCTGGTATGCAATAAATTAAAGTTTTGAGCCATGACTCCTTCTATTCTGGCTCCCAATACCACAACAAGACGACATATTAAGACTCCTATGTAACTACAGCCCTGTGGTGGAGAGTCGTGTTTTGCCTCCAGCTAACAAACTGACGTCATCTGCGTCATAAAAGGGGTCTATAAATTATAAAAAATATAATTGTAATTTAAATTCTATAATATTTTACATCTGTGGAATTGAAGAAAGCACAAAAACCACAAAATGTGCATACATGTGCTCTTGGGTGTATTTAGATTCTGTTCTTACCAAAGAACAAATCCCAAATAAGAAAACACTGGTGAACATCACAATCTTGGCAAAAACGCATAAGTGGGTTTTTAGAAGAATGGGCAGAGAATGAGGCTCGGTGAAAGTATGTGAGTAACTGAAGGGAGTATAGAGTAAAAGACTGAAATGAAACACCTTTCTCCTGGGTGTGGCAGTAGAATTCGGTGGCTGTGTTCATTGCAGAGGTGAACTCAAACTGAGCGCTGTCCCTCTTCTCAACTCTCACTCGGTCATCAGCCTGAGCGCTGGAGGGGAACGACATGACAGCATTGATTCAAGAGGTCAGTGGGGCTTGTGACTGCATGCACAGACAAATGAAGGAAGCACAACATCCGATATCTGATCATTTTCCTGTCTGTGAGGAAAAATTAGACGCAGTCGCACTGCATGTTCCAGAAACACACACACAAACACAGTTTCCCTGAATCTCCCTACTGCTCCATTCACTCGCTCGGCGTTTCTGCTTTCAAGGACTCGTTGCTTTGTCCGCTCTGTTGTTGCCAGGGCAACCAAGGCAAACACGTGGCTCTGGACGCAGTGCTGGAGCATTTTCTTTCTTCCGTTTCCTAATGCTTATACACACACACACACACACACACACACACACACACACACAGAAGAATCATCATCTCTCACCCCAGTCACTGGTCAGACTGGGAGCAAAGATTGTATAAAAGTGATCAATAGACCGTATATTGTGCCAGAGGTGCAACTACGACCATTAATCATTTAACCAGTCAATTCAGCCATATTATGAGGTTTACAAGAACAGCAACAATTGCTGGTATTGATCCAGGGACAGAGGGGTGCAGTGTAGCATTTCTGCAAAACCCTGACAAGATACAGCATTATGAATCTGGGTTTTTACTGCAGTCACAACAATGAAATAACGTTTAAACAGGAGTCGACAGTGACGTCAGCTGCTCTCCTTTTTTTGTAACATGGGTTTGGTTCGTCACTGCAGGTGCTTCACATTATGCAGAGTTTTATTAGCCTTTTTCAAATGCTCAGATAAATGTGACGCTGATAATCAATCAAAATGGGGGTTAAAGGTTAAGTCAGAGATGTTGTGACCCAGAGAGCAGAGGTCAATATGCACAACAGATTGAGGCACTCTATCAGTATCTATGGTCCTGTTTACACTGGGTGATAATGTGCCTCCTGGGTGATTGGATCGCAAGTGGCCACAAGCTTTTAGCAGTGTGTGCAGTAATTAGGGGTGGGCGATATGGCCCTAAAATAAAATCAAAATATTTCAGGGTAATTTTGCGATAATGATATTCTTGATGATATGACAAATTAGTAAAAAAAAATATTTATTTATTATTAATTTATTAATATTAATTTCTAATCATCACACTGTAACCTGTGACAGATGACAACTATCGCACATTCACATATATGTAGTTTTTGTCAAGCCGTAAGCAGCACGTACGTTTACATTACCAAAGGTTTAATCACTTGACTCCTGTGTGCACACAGTGAGAAAGGAGAAGGAGAGACGCTGTGCTGCTGCCGGAGGACTCACTGAAGGAGTTCCCTCTGCAGGGAGGGTAACTCTCGGTAGAAGTAAAACATGTTCATAAAACATTCAGGACGCCACAGTTTATTCCACACTACTGGAGCTGCTCCTCTTTTTGGAGCCACCGCAGAGTTGGTAATAATTTCACTTTCAGCCATGCTTGTTGTTGCCGTGGGTAACAGTATGACATCAATATGTCAACAAGTTGAAATATCATGAGTATCACAATATGAATTTTTCATGATATTAAAAATGATACCGGTGTTATCGTGAAGGAGATGATATGGCACACACCTAGAGCTACTGCTTTGAGGGACCGCCTACTCAGCTGACGTCCTTGCCACATAAGAAAATTTGTGGGTGCAGGTGTACAGACACAGAGGTTAAGGACCATCTCTGGAGCCACTCTACTCCCAGCAAACGGTCAGTTCAATGTGTGTCATGTTAGCACAAGCTAACACAGCAGCAGCTGTTTAAAAGTCCTAGCAAACTCACACCAACAGTGAAACTGCTGGAGTTATTCAACCCGTTAATAACTGTTAGGTTATATTGGCTGTGTGATGCTAACAGTTAGCCCTGTCACTGTGTGTATGCGGCCTGGCAGATTCTCACTAACTGTCCTCAGTATGGAGCTCACACTCATGCAGCAGTAATCTCCAACTGAGCTTGTCTCATGATAAACAAAGACAGAGAAGCCCCTTCTCCAACTGCACAAAAAACACACCAACACTTACTAACATCTGGCTTTCTTAGTGAGTGGGAACAGTTATAGCGACATTCACTCCTTAGGCAAATGACTCAGCAGTAGTCACAGGTATTTATCGGATTCAGCTCTGATTAGCTTCTATCAGCATTAAAAGGTGTCTACATTAACTAGTTTTGGTGGACAAGGGGTAACAGAGAGAGAGGCAAGGATGGGTTGCCAATCAATAGGCTGTGCACAACCCTTATATTTTACTCATTTCAAATAGTAAAGGCTGTGAGTGTGCATTTAGCATGACAAACCTCCCGCCGCTTACAAACAACAACTGGCTTTGCTCTTTGCAAACAAAAATAATGCAGGTGTTTATTTGCATTTAGAGCAGGGAAGTGAGATTTATTCACAAGTGGTCAGTCCAGACACACGTGGAGACGCAGCCTAATGTCAGGTGTGAATAGACAGACTCCGAGCTGTCCGCTTATTATCAGATCTAAGATGCATGATAATACCAGATAGAAACGCGCTCAATTGCTGTAGGATCAACACAAAGCTCTGAGAGTGGGTGTTTAAATCTACACACACACACACACGCAGATAAAATACATAAATTAAGTCTTTTGGTGTGTGTGTGTGGCTCTATCCTGACACATGACAACCGTCTTGTCATGTGCCCAGGACGTAAGAGTTCAAGAGTGTCAGGCATCGACTTAAAATCTTTGGAAAAGTGAGAACATTTGTGTTGACAGCGTCAGCCAGTGAGCTTTTCAGCCGCTGTAATCCCCGTCACTGCTCTGATCCTGACTCATGACTCCGGGCTGTGGATGAGTAAAGCAGCCAATACTGCACCTTGCTGCTCCCAACCTCCCAGGGACTCATTACCTGCCGCTCCATGGACACACATACCTCCCGTTGCCAAGGGGCTCGTCTCGTCAGCCCACCCCAGAGACACGGAGGCTGTCGAGCTAACGTCAGCGGCCACAAAAATCCTGTTTTAAATGCTCACCTGGGTGGGTCTTAATGTTAACAAGTGTCAGTGCTGATATCTTTCAAAACATCTATTCAGAATAATTTATGCACTCAAAGTGTCATCAGATAAATCATGATTGAGAAAAAAGAAACTAATTACCTAGAAAAATATCTTGGGAGGTCGCCAATGGCAGTGATCTGTGAAGGGCCGGTGTGAATATGAATGTTCTGTCTGAGCTGAACAGACAAAGCTGCCCTGTATTTGTATGATACAGGCTGTGAATCGAGAAGAGTCTTGTCTCTGATGAGCACAACGCTAGAGAGCAGTGCTGTTCAAACACAATAATTGGACTGGCCTTTACAGGTCCATCTCCGCTATAATCACTCAACACCGACGGCTGAAAAAAAAGGAGGAGGGGTAGCGAGAAAGAATACAAATGAACCAAATTTTCCTGAATGAAACTGAAACAGAGAGGGAAAAAATGAAAGAGGACAAAAAGTAGCCACTGGAATAAAAAGGGAGGTGAATAATGAGAAATGTGCCCCATCAAAGAGTCAAAGACAAAAAGTAGCAGCCATCCCCTCCATTTATCCAGCCATTCCTTTCTAATCTAATCCACTCCGCTCCCTCCCACTCCCTCGTTTCATTTTCACAGCATAATGCAATCATAGGCAGCCTCAAGAGGAACCCGTCCCCACTGGTGTGAACATGCTGGGTGCAGACTGTCGGCGAATGGTGGCACGTTGGGAGGCAACAGGTTTCTGGAAGACATCAGTTTAGCAGTCACTGTCGCTGACCATGTTAGTCAGCCGGCTAACGAAGGACAAACTGTTTGCTCTTTTTGATCTCGTGGTTCACACAGCAGCCTGCGTGCGTTAAATAGCAGTCTGCTTTTGCAGCAGAGTCTCGGCTGAAGCTTGTTAGTTCAACATAAAAGCTGATGACTCCCTGTTGTACCTCTTGTACCCATGTTGAGCTTATCACTGGGATTCAACTGCTGCCAAATGTCTGTGATTATCTGAACTGACGAGTTACAATTTTCAAGTCTATTAAAACAATATTGACCCATTAAAAGAGGCATTAAAAAAGATTCACTGTCTGTAGAAACTCTTCGTGTTCACACTGGCCATGAAAGGAATACTTAACCCCCTAAATGATAATTGGTACATCAATTAGTCAGTAATTACACCAGCTTCAGCTTCGTGTCACCTTCAGATAAAGTTTCTAGTAGGTCATAAGTGATGACTGAGTGTGATTACGTCTGTATTTTTCATTTTAAAGGAAAATCCTGCACAGTATACCTTTAAAAAAAGGATCTTTTACAGCCAAATATGAACAAGAGGAGTGATTACAGCAAGCAAATCTGTTCTAATGTCCATGACTGGGTGGCAGGCTTGAAAAATTTCAACCTTTAATTATCTAAACTTTTAAATGTTACACTTTAACTTGTATGGCGGTAGTTTTCTATGATGGTGTTGATATTAGTTGATATTATGTTAGAGCATCCACTGACTGTTATTTTGTCAACTGTAAATGTTATGTACACTGTAAAACTAGGATATGATTTTATACCCATGTTTATCTTTAGTTTTCTCCATCTGACCTCCCAGCAGCTGCAGTTTGGGAAAAAATAGCGATGGACTTTATTACTTTGGTTACTTCTTTGGCCCTGAGTGAAAACTTCTAAAGCCTCACAAATACATTTATCAACATTTGAGCCTGCTGGGGCCTTCAGGGCCAACTTTTATTAACTTTTATTAACTGTAACTTTTATTAACTTTTACTTTTTTTCAGCATTCATAACCACTTTACACGCTTGATGAATGAAACAAACTCGTGTTGATACGTCATTTACAAATATCTTTCTATGTAAAACAGGTATTAAAAAAAAACATCCACTTATTTCACTTTACCCTGGTTACAAACTGTTCAGCCCTGCGGCGGAGCCCAGCATGCTGACAGCCATTATCGCGCAACCCCTCAATGAGCCTGCATCGATTCCCTCATCCAGACTGAGCCCAGAGAG
Organism: Cephalopholis sonnerati; assembly: GCA_019142605.1. Taxonomy (NCBI): domain Eukaryota; kingdom Metazoa; phylum Chordata; class Actinopteri; order Perciformes; family Serranidae; genus Cephalopholis; species Cephalopholis sonnerati. The sequence continues at coordinate 29,762,187 of JAGQAX010000007.1, forward strand.
CTCCAGACAAAACAACCGTCTACCTGCCGCGGGGAAATCTAAACACAATCCCTCAGAATGACACAGACTAAACTCACAAACACACACACACACACACACACACACACACACACACACACAGTGAGAATAAACTGTCATAGTAAATGGGTACAGACCGCCCCCTAGCGCCCTGACAGCAGACTACCTTGCATTGGCGATGCTCTGCAGGAGTCTGCTGGTCTGTTCAGAGAGGTCAGAGGGCACCAGGATCTCCACAGGGTTGATCTTTAGGACACGACCCTCCAGCTCAGAGCGAGAGTGACCGTCAGGGAAACAGTCCAGTAACACGTCCCCTGTGCTGGGCTGAACCGCCTGCATGCATAAACAAACACATAAAAGTAATGCACACAGTGGTCTTTTTTTAACTGTTCTGTTTCTATGACATAATGTCTTCACATCGCTCATTTAATTGAGAATAAACGTAATTTTTTTAAGATAAAAGTTTAAATACATGTGGAGATGCTTTTCCTCTAAATCAGATTATGTCCAGCTTGTGCTCACTGTTTACCTTCTGGTAGCTGCACCATGAAGATAAATTTATTCAGTATGAAGGAAATAAGATTTCATAGCTTAACCTACTTTTAAAAATAGCACAAAGGTGAGAATGCATGTTAAGATGCAGTCATTTTGTTGCCTGAAACTAAAACAGATAATCATCCAGTCCTTCTACAAGTAGGCATAAGAAAACAGTGTTCATATGTATTGGCAAACAAACAAAAATGTATTTTGCTTTTAATTTCTAAATTGACTATAAATATCAATCCACTTCAAACTGAAAAATGTGAATGCATCCATAGTTTTAAAGAACTCATATCCATCAGACTCACCACCAGCCCCACAGTGAGCTGCTTCTTCAGTTTGTCCCAGTTCTCACTGATACACAGCAGGAAGCTGTCAGGAGGGTCCAACACCACGTCACCACAGCCTCCCTCCTCTAGATCCCCAAGTTTGCAGACAGGGTTCACATCTCAAAAAAATCTGTCAAGGAAACCGCTTTAGGCGTAAAGAGATGGTAAAAGCTGTTTTAAAGGGAAACTTTTCAACCTGGACCCTACTTTGTTTACACGTCTAAGTCACCAGTTTGAGCCTCGTTTTGGCTCCCTGGTAGAAAATCTGATTAATTACTTTTAAGGCTCCTCATGGCCTGGCTCCAGACTACATTTCAGACCTGTTAGTCCCTTACGAATCTCTATGTAGTTTGAGATCCTCAGGCAGACTCCAGACTGAAGACCAAAGGGGACAGAGCTTTTACCACCAGGGCCCCGAGGCTCTGGAATGACCTGCCCGAAGATATAAGGCTGTCTGAGTCACTGGCTTCCATTAAGTCTCCCCTAAAAACATACAGTACTTCTATCTGCAAGCATATCCTGACTTTATCTGAGCTGTCTGTCTGTTTTATTGCTATCTTTTCAAAATTATTTCCAATTTATTTTCTTGATTTTAGTTTTGGCCTTCTTTATTTTATCTTTTACTTAGATTACTTTTTATGACATTATTTGTTTTATTCTTCTTGTCTTTTAAATGTGTTTAGTTTTATTGTGCAGCACTTTGTAACTGCGTTTTGAAAGGTGCTACATAAATAAACTTTATTTATATTTTTTGTATTTTTATAAGTGTCTAATGGAGACAAAAACAATTTGAAATTGGTCCACTCAGCAATTTACTTCCACTACAAGTGCTTGTTTTTTGCCACTGACACTTAACCAGAAACTGCCCCAAAATCACCATTCCTGAACCCACCAGACTTTATTTAAAAAAAACGGTAATTTTATCATCATAAAACGCACTTGGTTCAAAGTCAACAAAAATAAAATAAAACTCATAATTCCCATCTTAGTTCATCTTTCCACTGTTCCAACAATCATCAACTCTGGTTTGGTCAAAATTAACCCTTAATTCACCCAGTTAGATGTAAACATATGCTGGCTCTGTACACGCTAAAATTACTGGTTATTTAAATGGAGTCTGGTGGACTTGCTGATGGTGATTTTGGCGCCGTTTCTGGATAAACAAAATGGATGTTAATCTTTAACAAGAAGGTCTATCTCTGTAGGGATTCTTTTCATAATGTTTTCAGATACCTAAAATAGTAGTCTGAGCCTGTCAGTGGCAAAAACATGCACTTTTAGTGGATGGAATTTGAAGGTGCGCATATGCTCCGACTGTATACACTGCAGGCTTTTTCGCTGCTACCAGCTGCAGCCCTCTCGCTCAAGACTGGACCAGTTTAAAAAATTGTTGTCACTTAGACACAAAACATGGAAAATAGGGTCCAAGTTGAAATGACAACAGTTACCCTTCAAGGACACCCACACACACATACACACAGATATTCACGTTGTATAAGGATACCCTCTCCCACCAAGGTGGACTTGGTGTACAGAGCACTCAGCTGTCGAGCGAACAGAGCATTCCTATTGGCCCCTGAGGCCTTGATCGCTGACGTCTCCGTCTGCTTAACCACACCAACCTAGAAATGAAAGACAATAATGTCAAGGTAAGAAACACCGTGATTCAAAACAGCTGCTAAATATGAGCAATCCACAAGACATATTCCATACCTTGTGTCCGTGGGACACCAGCCGTCTGACGTGAACAAACAAACGGTGTGTGGGGATGCTGCACGTCATGAAGTTATGATCCAGGTGACAGGTGATATTCAGCTCCTTTGCAGCAATCTGTCAACACACAAAAATGACGTTTGTGCTGCCTTAAAGGATAATTAAGGCCAATTTTGGGTACCTTTTTTTCTTTTTAGCTTATGTAAAGCATCAGCACCAGTAATCTAGTCTTTTTATGAGGTAGTTATTGACCTTTAGTATTGTATTCTACACTGTGCAGTGTGTACTTTTTATTTTTATTACATTACATAAGGCACCTGCACTGGTAACCTGCTCACATTACAAGGTAGCCTCTGTGTTTTTCATCCTGTGTTTTTGTACTGTGCAGTGTGTACATACTGCTTCTATTATGTTAGGCACGTGGATTTACTGCAGTGTGCATTGCACCTTGAATTTTATTTTATTTATTGTGCCTACTTGTTATCTGTAGGACTACAGATGGACATTAGCATTTGGCTGAATCTGGTACGACCATGTTTTCATTTCTTGTACATGATTAATGTCATTGCACACTGTCCTCTTATAATCAAATTAACTAAACTAGTATAACTGATAATTTTACCCTCTTCTTCTTTGAAGAGTTACGTAATAATACTGCATTCATTCTGTTAATGGAAGAAAGATGTGTGTAAAAGATAAGCATACAGTCTGCTCTGCAGGGAGGACACTGCAGTGCGCTGCTGTAGGAGACTGTGCAGTGTGAAAGCCTGAACTTTATTGCAACTAATATTATTACATTTATCTTGGTTAATTTGTAGAGATAAAAAGAAAACTATTTAAACAGCACATAAACATATATATAAAAATAATAAATTATGCCAAAAATGTCATGGTGGATATTCATAAACATACAGTGTTACTTCAAGGCTATATTTTTATTTTCGCAATTTTCTATGTCTTTATTATAAAATAAAGTAAATTAAACAATAAAAACTAAACTCTACTCATCTATTATTGTGAATAAATTTTTCCCAGATTGTAAAATGACAGAAAAATACGTTTTGAGACTATTTTTGTGAAGAGAGATGATGGAGTTGAACAGTGTGAGAAAGGCCCTGAAAAAGGCACTCAAGAGAGTCATGTGAAAATATAACCAGTGCTGTTGGTTTCCTCAGGGTCCCAGCTCCTTTGTAAAGTACTGCATCATAATCAAGGATGCACCGTGTGAGCGTACACAGCCAGAAACGGTACGTTACCTAGTGGCAACATGGTACCATAGAGGGTTAAATGATATTCATAACTTTCACACAGTAACATATTTGATAAATTTTGGACTGATTCTGTTAATTTCCATCCACAGATGCTTTCCAGTTCTCACCTCTGCATCCTCTCCAAAGAACCTGTACTTGTATCCACACTCCACAGCCAACAACGCATCTTTATGCTGCTGTTTCAGCTGGATGACCTGCTGCTCCAGGGGAGTGTACACACTCTTTGAGCGTCTGGAGGGGGCGCTAGACTCTGACAGGGGGCTCTGCTCTGCGCTCCTTCCTCCTCCTCCCCCTCCTGGCTTTGCAAACTGAGAAAAGCGGAACCCCTGTAACAGAAGCCAAAATGTAAACTGAGAGTAGACACCGAACTCAAAGTTCTCTATTCCCCTTTAACACAAAAGAAAAAACTAACTTGACTTCTGTGTGTGTGTGTGCCTGTTCAATACTTCATCTTCTAATTGATGTTGTCTATAGCCCAACAAGAAGTCATTTTAGAGATCCCTGAAGGGTGGGGTTCTTTTTCAACAGAATAGTGACCGCAGCATGTACAGACACTGTTTCTAAATTTCCTCAAACACTGTTGGCTTTCATAAAAAAGGAACTTATTGTTTATCTGCTGTAAGTTAATATCAGGCGATGTACTGGCCTGTCTCGCGTGTCAGTTTAGCTCCACTGTTGTGAAATGTGAATAAAAACAGACTGTACTCATTTTTCATGATTTCCTGTTCCACTTACATTCAATGAATAAAGCACAACATGATATTCAATGTTCAAACTGATAAACTTGATTGTTTTTTGTAAATATACACTCATTCTGAATTTGATGCCTGAAATGTGTTTCGCCGAGGCGAGGTTCACCGCTTGATAGAAAACTGCGTGCAGGGCAAATAGTCCAGTCCAGTCCAGAACAGGATGTGCCTTTCATATCCAAAAACGATACTATCACCTGTCACTAATTAATTTCTTTACCTGTGGAATGTTACAGGTGTTTGTGACATCTTTTCTCACCCCTGTCTCAACCTTTTTGAAACACATTTCAGGCATCAAATTCAGAATGAGTGTATATTTACAAAAAACAATCAAGTTTATCAGTTTGAACATTGAATATCATGTTGTGCTTTAGAGTGCAGGTGCTAAAGTGGCCTGTCTGCAGTCCAGATCTGTCTCCCACTGAAAATGTGTGGAGCATTAGAAAGCACAAAATACGACATCAGAGACCCCGGACTGTCGAGCAACTGAAGTCATTTATCAAGAAATAATGGGGACAAATTTCACTTTCATAACTTCCACAGTTAGAGTCCTCGAATCCAAACGCTTATTGAGTATTGTTAAAAGAAAAGGTGATGTCACACAGCGGTAAACAATACCCTACTCTAGCCCATCATTGATACTTCTCTCCAAAGGTCAGAGGTCAGCTCCTGTGGTGCAGCCATGCTCACAGACAGTCTACACCCTCTGATGACAGTGACATGATGGAGTCAACATTTACATATTGTGTACCTGTTTTGTAGCAGCCAGACCTGAACTCTCCTTTTCTTCACCCTCCTCCTCTTCATCCTCAGGCTCCTCCTCTGTCAGCTGAAGTCCTTTTTTATTGCTGTTTTGATCTTTAATGTCCCAAGACGACAAAACGCTGCTGGCTCTGTCGCTGATTTTACTGTTACCATTATCTGTCCCCTGCCCTCCCCTCTGAGCGTCACTGTGGCCGACGCTGGGCTCAGCTGAGCAGGTGAAGCCTTTCAGCTTCTCCAAGGTGGAGGCGCAGAGGGCGGCTGCTCCTCGGCTTGACGTTTGCGTCGTCTCTGGAGCGAGAGGAAATACAGATACAGTATGATTATAAATAATATGATATAAACCAATAAAAGAAAATCTGTTCTTCGTACACAACCTTCACCTGGGTGCACTCAGGGTGATTTCCTCCTGCATTTAATCACCAGTGTGTCAACGAGCACCCACAATGCATCATTACAACTCCATCTTATATCTCTCCTGCACTATAAACACTACTGCACATGCTGTTTGGAGAGTTTCTGGAGGATGTGTGTGACGTGTGTGAGGGCTGAGACTAAATGGATTGACTTCCTGTTTGAGGTGCACACAGTCACCTTTAGTGCTCTGGCAGGGTGCCGGCTCACAGTCCAAATCCTCCACCTGTTGGTGTTGCTCAGGAAGCCTGGCTCGTTTTGTTGGCAAACCAAAATCATCATCAGGGGAAAGTTTCTTCTGCAGGACAAAAGCAGCTGAGCTTCAGTAACCAGCAGGAAGTGTGTTTATAGTGTGTCTGTGTGCTGTCTACACTGAAGCAAACTCACCTTGCCTCTTGAAAGCTGGTGCTCAGCAGGGTTTGGGTCAATCCCACACTGAGAGTTGGAGGCACTGCTGCTGCTGCTGCTGCTGCTGCTGCTGCTGCTCAGCCCTCCGAAGTACCGGCTGATGGAGGTCTGGGTGGAGCAGGACTTCTTCAGAGACTTTGGCATGTTGTAGTTTGTCTTTACGTGTGATGCATGGTGAAATAAACGTGTAGAAATCAGTGCACATGCGAAGCTACACGGTGCAGAGAGAGGCTTTAGCTCCCCGGCTTTTCAAAACATAGCGGCGCATGTGCTGAGATCACCCGGGCGCGTAAATGACGCAACGAGCGTCAAGCCAATCAGAACGTGACAGGGTTTCCGGTTTTATGTTTCGAAATAAAACCATTTATTCAGACATGGTGGACACTTTTTGCTTCTTTTAGAGCACCTAGTCCGATTTGAGGTTTGATTTGATTTGAGGTAAAGTTTTTTTTATTTTCATTCTTTAGTTAATCCACTGTAGAAGAAAACCATGCCTGTAAAACAGAGGTGTCAAACTCCTTTTAGTCCGTGGGGCCATAATATCCTATAAATAAAATTTTCCTTTTTTTTTATTTCAAGTTTTTTTTAACCTTTATGTAACCAGGAAGTGTCATTTAGATTAAAAATGTATTTTACAAGAGAGACCTGGCCAAGGTAGCAGCCAATCAAAACACATTTAAAATGCAACAAATACAACATATAAAACAAAACTTCACAATAAAACAACAACTATTCAAACATGATGGCCTCTCAAGAAAAACAAGCACATGTCTCTGTCACCACATTATTTGTGATGCCCTTAAATTTAATATATAATTATATAATATAATTGTTTCTAATTTTAGATCTGATATGAAGGAAATTTTAAAAACGCTCATCCATTTACGAAACTTATGACAAACAGTTTGTGATTTCTTTATGAGAATAAATGAATCTGAGTTTTGCTACATTCAGTCAGTCTACTACTCACTGTCATTACATGTTAATATTTCTTTTTTTTTTTCCATAATTAAAATTTTTATAGATTTTGGCAAGGTTGGTACAAGACAGTTCTCAAATGAGTCAGTCAATCTTGACGAACAAAATAAAAATACAATACAAACAGGGTGATAGAGCTCTGTACAAGAAGGAGTACAGCACCAGTCGCAGTCCACCAAAAAATAAATAATAAAATAAATAAACACATTAAAATTAATTGTGATAATAAGTTGCTTTTTAAATGAATAAATACAAAAATAGGCAGGGCAAGACAAAACAAAAATCAAACTTCCAAGCCCTGGACAATGCAAAATAATTCTAAAAATCCCCCCAGATTGGTCTATGAGCACGGTTCATCATCCTAGTCTACATGTTTTTTTTCCACACATGTGTAATAATGCTGGCATCACCACACCACACTAAAGTGGAAGCTATAAAGGAAGCAGGTTAAGTTTTCTCCTGCCTTACAAACCGTTTACAAATGTGAAGTTTTGTCAGTGCCTCAGCAGCAGGTTTCCACAAATATTATTTTAAGATAGAAATCGAACACAGATTCTTTTGTACTGAAGCTGCTGGCTGACAATATTTAACACAATGTTCAATATCTTTAAAATATGACCACGTTAAATATGCATTGCTTCTCTAGTCAGAGTGGGAAAACCTCTGAGGCAGCATTTTACATGAAGTATCTACTCACTGTTTAACTTGCCTCTAAATCCTGACACCTCTTTGCCTTCACAATTGCATCACTATTACGTGTGCAAAGTCATCCATAGGGCCAGATTGGACCATTTGGTGGGCAGGTTCTGGGCCCAGGGCCGTATGTTTGACACCCCTGCTCTAAAACATACATTATCTTATCTTATATCTTATAAGTATAAGAGAACATAAAAGAAGATCAGAGAGTAAGTCACAACAAAGAGGGAGACAGACAATGCCAGGGGTTACACACTCATTGTGATACAAAAGATATGCAATAAAATTATACAAAAAAATAAATTAACACTATAACAGAATCTTAAACGTGGAGCACAAAGTCAGGGTTTCCACAGCTTCTGTATTGCTTGAGGTGCATAAAGTCCTGATGATTCTGCCTCCTTTTCGAACGTACAGAAAAGGGTTTGATTTTTAATACCTTACATTTATGGATATAAAACTTGGCCGGCAATATGATGAACTTACACAGAAAAAAAACTAATTTTCTAGTTCTTTCTTATAACTTGTAAACCCAGACAGTACACCTTTAAAGCAAAGTACAAAAGCATCATAGATATAGTCCAAAAGATTCCTTGCCACAGACTCCGAGTGTGTTCACAAGTCCAGCACAAATGGGAGAGTTTCTGGGTGCATGTTACAAAAAGTGCACACGGTGTCATTGTCCTTCTTGAACCTGACTAAAAATGACTTGACAGGGTAACAGCAATGAAACAGCTTAAAGGAAATCTCTTTGACTTTGTTAACCAGTCGATACATCTCAGGAAGAGACCATATTTTTTCCCAACTTAGGCCCTGAACAAGCTTATTCAGTGTTTCTATTACACATGGGACCAAGACACAGTTAGTTAGGAATAATGTGCAGATTTTGCTTTTGGCATGTCATTTCATCTAGTTACGTCATCTTGTTGTGCTTTTATTTTGAAACTCACTAAATTACTTCCTGTCTCATTATGTGAGAAACAGAGCCTCCTCTGCATCTGCGTTTCCAGACATAACAATGTGCCCTAATTACAGACAAAGAAACTATTATACCACAGTAAGTACCACTTGATAATGTCTCATATTGATATGACAAATAATCAAGAGCAGAGATGAATATAGAAATACAGCTTATTGAGCTTCAGAATGTTTTTGTTTATGGCCAGTGTTTGTTTATAAGATGCTGCATGCTTTAGCTTCACGACCCTTAAAACAATTTATTCCAACAGCTCATGGGAAAATGAGACAAACGTGATCATCAACAGGGGCAGAATAACAACAGTGGACTGTCCTCCCCACAAATGTTAGAGACTATTAATTTAAAACTAATGTTAAAAATGAATCAAAGACAGACAGTTGTGTTGTCATTAAATTCTGATGATGCCTCTCCTAACATTTAGGCTGCACCGGTCTGTCCTACAGGTGTGTGTGGCTATTTATTAATGTATTATACTGTTATATGTGCAGTATATCCACACCAGCATTGTGCTGCATCTGGTGCAATACAGATACACTCACCAGTCACATTATTAGGTACACCTTGCTAGTACCAGGTTGGACCCCTTTTGCCTTCAGAGCTGCCTTAATTCTTGGTGTCATAGATTCAACAAGGTGCTGGAAACATTCCTCAGAGGTTTTGGTCCATATCAACATGATAGCATCACACAGATTTGTCAGCTGCACATCCATGATGTGAATCTCCCATTCCACCACATCCCAAAGGTGCTCTATTGGACTGAGATCTGGTGACTGTGGAGGCCATTGGAGTACAGTGAACTCATTGTCATGCTCAAGAAACCAGTTTGAGATGATCTGAGCTTTGTGACATGGTGCATTATCCTGCTGGAAGTAGCCATCAGAAGATGGGTACACTGTGGTCATAAAGGGATGGACACGGTCAGCAACAATACTCAGGTAGGCTGTGGTGTTTAAACCATGCTCAGTTGGTACTAAGGGGCCCAAAGTGTGCCAAGAAAATATCCCCCACACCATTACACCACCACGACCAGCCTGAACCGTTGATACAAGGCAGGATGGATCCATGCTTTCATGTTGTTTACACCAAATTCTGAGCCTACCATCTGAATGTGGCAGCAGAAATCCAGACTCATCAGACCAGGCAACGTTTTTCCAATCTTCTATTGTCCAGTTTTGGTGAGCCTGTGTGAACTGTAGCCTCAGTTTCCTGTTGTTAGCTGACAGGAGTGGCACCTGGTGTGGTCTTCTGCTGCTGTAGCCCATCTGCTTCAAGGTTCAACATGTTGTTGGTTCAGAGATGGTCTTCTGCAGACCTTGGTTGGAACCAGTGGTTATTTGAGGCATCAACAAGGCATTTTCACCCAGAGAACTGCTGCTCACTGGATATTTCCTCTTTTTCTGACCATCCTCTGTAAACCCTAGAGATGGTTGTGTGTGAAAATCCCAGTAAATACTCAGACCAGCCTGTCTGGCACCAACAACAATGCCACGTTCAAAGTCACTTAAATCACCCTTCTTCCTCATTCTAATGCTCAGTTTGAACTCCAGCAGGTCGTCTTGACCATGTCTACATGACTAAATGCTTTGACTTGCTGCTATGTGATTGGCTGATAAGCTATTTGCATTAACGAGCAGGTGTACCTAATAAAGTGGCAGGTGAGTGTATTGTCCACTGTCCCTGTCTTAAATAAACCAGTGAATGAATGAAATAACGTGATTATGAAACATGGACAAATACATGTTCTCTTTGTGGATTAGTCAGGTTAGCAGCTTGTCATACAGAGCAGCCATTGTATTCACATACCCAAATGTACTGGATTAGATTAGAATTCATGTGATTACTATCTGGGCGTGTGTGTGCTTCAGGGGGGCAATTTACAGTACAACAGTCAGCAGGTAGAGCACTGGGATCTGTTCTGAACAAAGTTAAACAATGTGGCAATCTGAGATTTCATACTTATACACAACTGTATAATTCATGTGGCAGGTGGTTTGCATCAGCAGACCTAAGAGTGCGGGAGGGAGTGTGCCAGTGGAGGAGCTCAGACAGATAGAGGGGAGCCAGGTTGTGGAGAGCTTTGTAAGTGATGATGAGAAGTTAGAAGTGGATACGCTGGGGGATGGGGAGCCAGTGGAGGTTATGATGGATGGGGGTGATGTGGTCACAGGTGTGGGATTGTGTGAGTGGCTGAATTTCTTTGCCAGTCCTGCGATAGAAGGCAGAGTATTCTGTTTCTGGGTTATTAAATAACATGTACTTTGGATTGTTACATCAAAATCATGACACACAGAAGACACTGTTTTTAACTAACTATCTTTGATCCTCATCCTGACCACATTATTTGTCATGCCAAACTGATGACACTGTCTGGTAGACTGGTCAGAGGCTGACTAGTAGCTCAGCAGGTAGCCTGCTGTAGGGGCACTTTGTGTCAAAGCTTTCCATTTGACTTACACTTCTCTATTTCAATACCTCGTGTCCTCTCTCCCTGCTCATTATTTTTATCTGGAGCTTCATTTGTTCTCGTGATTTAGAGTTTTCTGCTGATTTGTGAAGGCTAATATATTTTAAGAACAACAAGGGGGAAGTGAATGTGCCCTCTCTGTATTTGTTGAGACAGGAAGTAAGGGAAGGGGTGAAAAATCTATACGGACTTTTATCATACAAATATTTTTTTTCTGCTGCTAAAGATGATCTCATAGTCTATCAAACAGCATTAAGTCTATGTAATCTTTTTCAAAAAGTGGATGTCTTTCTCAGGGACAATGAGGTCACTTTAGGGGTGACATTATTCAGGTCACTTGGGAGGAGTCTTTGTGAGGAAATGCAAATGTTCAAGTTCTGAAAGAAGACTGCGGCTAAGTTGGGCTGAAAGAGGAAGGCTTCTTTCCAGTTCTCCTCTCACTTGGCTGATTAACAATTTGTTTTTCTCTCTGTTCACGATGCAGCTTTATGGAGCTCTGATCCTGTTTATGACTCTGTCTACAGGTAAGAACCGCTTTCGAGTTTGGCCAGTGTGCTTTTACTAAACCTCGTGATTTAACTGTTAAACTTAAAGTTAGTTTAAATGTTAAAAGGTTATTGTAAAAGCTGAAAGGGAAGTGGCAGAAATGATCTGACATGTTGGGCAATATGCTAATCTATGAGAAGATTGAGCTGATTATCTTATCATTAAGAGTGGGAACAGAAATGACCACATTATGTCTTGTTTCCCAGTCCTTGTGTAAAAATGTGTCAGACTGTTTCTTGCTCTGAAGCAGTGACTTTCTGCGGTCTTATTGGTTAACCACATGGTGGTGAGAGATGCCAATTAAAAGAGGAAGCATATTGCCCAGTTAAAGCGCATTATGGTCTGTAGGTCACTAGGGCGCTATATGTCATACCAAGGTTTAGTCAGTGGCCTTCGACGTCTGATACTACCCCACCGAGACATCCTTTACAATCTGTATGAGACACACTGGGCTGAGTCATTAGACAGTCAGAGCAACTGATGTAGAAAAAGAGCCAGAAATGTCATGTTGAGAGGAGGTAGGGGCGCATGGATGGGTAAAACACAAGACAATCACCCAGGAGGTCACTGTTTGTGCCCCGTGTGAAACCAAAAGTCAACATCAACATCAAGTGTGAAATATGTTGCATGTTATGTTACGTCAGTAGCAACATACTTATTTTAATCAATGATCTTTTTTCTAAACCTATTAAAGTACTTTTGTTGCTGAAACCTAACAAAGTAAATCTAAAATCTATGCACTTGAAGTTAATTTTAAGGAGAGAGACACGCATTAAGTGTGCATGTACTGAGCGGAAACTGTACATCTGCTGTGAACACAGAAGTTTATTTTGAAAGTACACAATGTATGTGATGAGCGGAAACTGATATGCCATCCCCGACTGTCCAAACTGGTGCTGGTGCGTCAGCTAGAGCATCATGGTTTCCACCAGCCCCATTTCCACCAAACACTTTCGTTACAGTACCTTTGAAACCAAAATAAACCCTTCAGACACGGTACATCGTTTCCAACACAAACAGTACTCTTATACGTGGGCAGGTTGTTGTCACTCACTGCTCCATCCAGCACTCGCTGTCTTCCTTTCTTTATCAGTCTGCACCAGGGGCGACTGCTCTGAGACAACAAGGGAGGCTGAACTTCCCCTAAAATTTCATAGAAGAAATGGTCAAATATGCACTATTGAATTTACATTAAAATAATAATTTACATTGCATAAACGTGCACTAGAATGTGTTTAACATCATGACTATGATGTTCAAACATCAGCTGTTTATCACCAGTTTTCAAACGCGGCCTTCCTGTCATACATTCTCGTGTCAGGATGGTGGACGCAGAGCCTCCAAGCATTCCTATGAGACAGTGCTGAGCAGGTTTTTTTCATGCAGCAAAGTGAGACGGTCATTGGATAAATGCAACAAAATCGTCACTTTCAGGGAGGCTCAGCTTCCGTGGGACCTACTGGAGCGGTAGGCGGGAGAGAACGCTCGGTGTATGCGTGATGATTGGAGGAATTCGCAAACGTTTTGAGCTCAGTCCCATGCAGATATTTGTGAGTGGAGGTGTTTAAATCCATCTGAAAATCTCTGACGTGTGTTTTGCTGTGGTTCTATGGCATGAGTGTGGTTGGAAAACGACTTCAACTAAAAGTTCCTTTTATAAGTTACTGCCTCGCTACAATATGACAAATTTTATGATGTAACCTTAAAGTGAGCTTCCCCTGTTTGAAAGATCAGCAGCCGCCACTGGTCTGCACCTCATTTATCGTCCACAGAAGTGAGCGTGCAGTGAGTGTTTCTCTCTCAATCGGATATTTAAAAATGGCGGGTTTGTGCATTTAGTGCCTCTGAGGCAAGCTCGGGGGTTTAGTGTTGCTGGGGCCCACAGGAACGAAGCACTGCAACAGGTTTGTTTCTCAGAGTGAGGATTAGAATATATGCAGTTCACATAATCCAATCGCAATTAATATATATTTTTTAACGCTTGTAGATCCACTCATTACTAAAAGTGTATGTCAACAATACATACACAATACAAACTAATGGAATGGTCAAAGTTGTCACATTGAACAGATGGACTCACGTCGCCAACTGATATGTTGAGTAACGTTACAAGTAAAAGTTACCAGCAGTCAGGCCAGTGAATCATCAGACTGCAGCTGCTGCAAGAGGCAGCAAAACATCCTTTCATTTTGTAGTTACAGTTCACTAATATATGTAAAACTCTCCACAGTATGAACAGTGGTTACATGAGCCTCAAAACCAGCCACAACTCAGCCCTGAGCAGAGTGACCTTCCGCCATTGACCAATCAACAGACTGCAGTGTTCACAGCTCCACCTTTTAGTACCAGATCTGTGTGCTAGGTACCCCAACAGAGGGGGGACCAAAAATGTGGACGGTACAGAACGGTTTCATTGGTACCATCCACAACTTTTCACAGTGGAAACGGAAAAAAACACACTGAACTGAACTGTGCCGTACTGCTTGGTGGAAACGGGGCTTTTCCCATCTCCCTCCCCTTGTTTTCTGTCAGCTCTCTACATGACTGTTTCCTGCAAACTACAGTGATCAGCATCTTCTTACTAAACACCCACAGCTCACAGTTTCTCTCTAATGCTTAGGCACATTTTTCAGTTCACAGTTTACTTTTTCAAAACAGAATCAGAAATGACAAAAACAGGAGAGCAAAAACTTGTCACGCACAAACCAAACATTTCCATCAAAACACACAATTTGTGATCAGTTGAAAATGTGTGTTTTCTTAGAAAACAAAATTGAAACTACAGCTTTAAATACCAACCTCCGACACCATCACTTCTGCTTTTGTGCCGCCACCTCACACTGTTGTGACACTGTTTTACCACTGACAACCTTACAGTGCTTTGAGCTTTATACTGAGCACTCTTATTTAGACACCATACTGTCAGGAAATATTTAAAATCTCTGTAAAATATTTGTAGTTCTGTTTCTATATTTCTAAATCGAGCTGTAGGGGACAAAATGGCAACGATTCTCACTAAAATAATGAATTAATATATTTTCCACATTACATGTACACACTGTGAGAAATTAAAATGACAAGAGTTCACTGTACATTAAACTGTAATCTATTAACCTCTTTTATAGGTTGAGAAGCAGAGTTCAAACAGGTGCTGATGATATTTTAAATGTGTGAGAGCAGCCTCAGTAGGCAGCTGTTGAGTGTTTGCAGTTCTGTTTTATGTTAGTATGTTAACGGTTTTGAAAAGTATTAAAGCTCAAAGGGAAGTTTTTGAAAGCGAGAGGCGATAAAGTTCACCCATGATTCGCTAAATGTGTGTAAGTGAGAGAAAAGCTGTGACACAAACTGGTAATAAACTGAAGTGATGTGTGATATGTAGCGGATCTTGACCTGATGTGCTCTGTGTCTCTGTACAGCGTGTGGATTGCGATGCTACACATGCACAGCCACTGACCCGCACTCCTGCACAGACACAAAATCCTGTCCTGTCATCTTCAACCGTTGTTTCTCTCTCAGAATAGAAGGTACGTTTTTCTTTCTAGCTAATACTGCACACACCAAAATCACTCATCAAACTGCTGATTCAACATGCTGCTGTACCAAACACCTTGTGGATATTATGCATCTGACATGTTTTGCAAACTGGTATCTGAGAGTTTTTTTCCCCATCATCCTTTGCAGGTTATAACATGGTCACCAAGGGCTGCCAAACCAGCATAGCGTGTGGAGGTGCCATGGCTTGCTGTGAAGGAAACTTGTGTAACAGTGCCATACTTACTGGTCCCAGTGCCATCCTCCTGCTGGTATCTTCAGCCATCATCACACTCTTCCTCTGAGGCTCTGGGATTTTGTTGTTTCAATGCTGCACTTTTTTTCTGACCCAATTTGTACAACTGAAGGAGAATAAACAACTTCAATGTTAAGATGCTCTCACGTTAACATTTATATTTCAGTCTGAATCAAAGTGGTGGACCCACTGCTCAACATGGCCATGTGCTGAGCCACAGCACCGCTAGTCAGATGGTGAAATCCTCAGTGCACATGTATCCCGATTTGAAGACCAATATGCTGGTTAAAAACCTAGTTGGTCAAGGCTCCATACAGGTGTCCCCTGAGTAAAGTTGTGCTATATAGAAACAAGAACAGTCTTTTAAGAAATTCAATCTTGTTTTAAAGATCCAGTGTGTAGGATATAGGGGCGTCTATTCATAGAAACAGTCTATGATAGTCACAACTATGTTCTCATAAATGTACAATCACCTGAAAATAAGAATGAGCCCTTTATATCTACTGTACATACGGAGCGGGTCCTCCTTTGCAGAGTCCGTCATGTTGTTCTACAGTAGCCCAGGGCGGACAAATAAAACCCTGGCTGTAGATAGAGCCATTTGCACTTTCTTGTCTTCACACCGGCCACAGTAGTTCTCATCCCAACTCGTCAAATATCGCCATTTTGTCAGTGGACTTGGACGACTCCATATGATGCACTAAATATCCTCCAGTGTTTGCTGTTGACATTCATCGTGTCAATATATTCTTGGTCCACACATTGTGTCCTTTCAAGATATATTTTCGTTTTCACGGGACACGTACAGTTTCTGCGCGTTAGATGCATGCAGTCTTTTTTTCAATAAACATACAATGTTGGTTAAACACTGCCGTTTACGTCTATTCCCTTGCAACAAAAGCACGTGGTTAGGTTTAGAATCAAACATAATGTGAACCAACATTCACAACATTCAAACGTTTTATTAAGACTTGAAGTTACACATAAATAAGGGCGAGCTGCTTTGAGTAGCAGGCTGTCTGTTGATGGCGTCCTCAATCACAGTCAGATCCACCTCTCGCTCCTCCACAGCTCCAGCCACTCGTCTAAATATGCTCACCTCTGGCTCCAAAAACCAAGATGGTGACGGCTAAAATGCCGAACTCAAGGATTTAAAATGGGAGACCATAAACCAGTAGGTGACGTCATGGTAGCTACATCTATTATTTTTACAATCAGTGATAAAACCTTACTGCTAGATGCCACTAAACCCTACACACTGGAGCTTTAAGACTTCCAGAGTCGCTTGACTCCAAGAATTACACAGGTTTTTGTGCTTGTTTGTTTGACGTAACAAGAAAATTCTCTGACCTTTGAACCTTTAAAACCTTAAAGAGCGAAAAAAAAAAGAACAAATGCAAAATTTGAAAGCCAATCTCTCGTGTCTTTCTGACAGATCAGTGACACTAAGGCAAGAAAACAAGCTTCATCTATGTTTTATAATAATGTGTAGGTTGCAAAGTAAATGTCAGACATGGCTGCAGCAAGAAATTGAATTCTTTCAATTAAGTACTGTAACATTTAAGCCCTAAATTTGTATCACTCAAATGACATTTTATCTGTTACCAAACGTGATAACCATTTCAGTTTTAGTTCTTGTATTTATTTATTTACATGAGTGTAGTCGACTCGGCTGTCTCTGGGATGCAGCTCCCGTTGGGGCTGGCCTTGTTCAGGTAACTTGGGAGGAGGCTGTGTGAGCAAATGCAAGTCAAGTTCTGAAAGAAGACGGACGGGTTGGACCATACGAGGAAAAGCTTTGGAAGATTTGACACCGTCTCCAGTTCTCTGCTCACACGGCTGATTTAAAAACGTTTTTCTCTCCGTTCACGATGCAGTTTTACGGAGCTCTGATCCTCTCTATGACTCTGTCTGCAGGTAAACACATAAAAATATCTCTTTAAACTGACGGTGTGTTTTGTGTACATTTGTAAAACGATGAGCGTCAGATACGTGGTATCTTAAACCATGTGTGGCCGTATTCTGAAATTCTGTACAGCATGTGGATTACGATGCTACACATGCACAGCAACCGACCCCAACTCCTGCACAGCCTTCACAACTTGTCCCGCCATCTCTGACCGTTGCTTCTCTCTCAGAGAAAGCGGTGAGTTTTTCTTCTTCATAACAACTTTCTGTAGTTAATATTGAACACACCCAACTCAGTTGGCAAACTGTTGATGCAAAATGTTGCTGTACTGAATGCCTGGTGGATATTAGACATGTCATGACATGTTGTGTAAACTGGTTTCTGAAAGTTTTCTCATCGTCTTTTCCAGGTTATTTCAGGGTTACCAAGGGATGCCAAACCAGCTCAGCATGCGAAGGTGCCATGGTTTGCTGTGGAAGTGACTTGTGCAACGGAGACATGTTATTTTATCCCAGACCGGTACTACAAAGTGCCAGTGTCATACCCACTGGTCCCAGTGTCATCCTCCTGCTGGTATCTTCAGCCATCATCACACTTTTCCTCTGAGGCTCTTTTCTTATTTCTATGCACCACTGTTCCAGTCCCAAATTGTAGAAGAAGAATAAACAACTTCACATCTTCAGTCAGATTTGTTTTCAGCGTGGCTCTGATTATCTGGTGCAAGTCAATGTCAACTGCCTTCATTTTGTCTTATTTGGGGTTGTGTTGCGGTAGACGGGCGTATCTATTACAGGACCTTTGTTATGTTTTGACACTCTTTTACTTTGCTTTTACTTTGAAACTCTGAAGATTCAAGACAAACACTAATCATATTTCAGATCTTGTTAGTCTTTTGTCTTGCATGATGGTGTGATCTTAATTTTATGTTGGGAATAAAAACATCTAATTTCAAGTTTTGGATTTTTGTTCTCATTCATCTTTCTCAACCTGTCACACTCCATTGATGACAATTCTGCTTCAGATAGTTTACAAAATTAAATTTTGACCCGATGATGATGAACAAAGGAAACACTTCGCACATCTATTAAACAAGACAGGTGTGTTGGAGAGAGAAGACCAAGAAGTTGCAAAAGGACTCCCGCACACCGTCTAACTTGCAATATATAATTTATTTGCGACGTTTCCATACTAGACCTTCGTCAGGCAAACTGATGAAGGTCGGGAGTCCTTTTGCAACTTTTTGACCCAAGGATGATGCCAGAAGAGAAGTCAAAGGATAACCTAAGTCACTAAGATTCATTGTCTAAGGGACTATGAATATCTGTACCTAATTTGATTTAATCCATTTTATAGACGTCAGGATATTTCACGAGGTAAGTGAACACATTGATCAGCAGGTGGCACTAGAGAGAAACACCAGTCATTGGGATTCATCCTCCTACCATAAGCATCTGCACCAAATTTCACAGCAATCCATCATAAAGTTGGAGAAACACTCCACTCTTTGAGAGTCACTGAAGTCTTAAAGATCAACGCCTGATATCAGGCAGAATTTGAACTCATCAGTCCAGTAGAAGGAGTGGGCGGACTTAAAAGTCTGGACTCAGGCAAAAAAGGATCAATCTCATGGTGGCACTCGAGTTAAAGTCAGAGGGTCATCACAGTCAGTCACAGATATCGTCCAGGAAACATGAATTTCTGTACAAAATTTGATGGCAATCTAGTGTTGATGTGACATTTCCTTCTGGACCAAAGTGGTGGACCTGTAGATCAACATTGCAGGTAGGTTCAATCCAGTGGTGTAGTCTAGTTTTTTGTAGTGGGTATATTGTCTTTTCTCGTATTCACCCGTCCCAGAGCAACGCGTCTCAGAACAACAACCATCTTGGAACAACACCTCATAAGCTCCATCACCACCTTGTGTCTGATGCTGCCTCCTAACATGTTGATAACATAACCAGTCTTTCAGAATGCTCTCATGATGTATACTGTAGGCTGTGCATTAGTGAATGTGATTCAGATTCAGATGTTTTTTTATTCATGTACTAAGAAAACATCTGAATCTAAATCACATTAGTGAATTAACTCTCATTTATATAGTCACTGACATTATGAATATCAGTTGTTTAGATCCTCTTTGCATGTGCTGACATTTACCTAACTCTCTGTCCCTCCACTGTAACCAGGGATGCCTGGTCTTAAATTCCCTAGCCTGACTTTCACTCCACATCTGTCTCATCACCTGAAACAAGGAGATATAAACACTGTGTTTGGTTTATGACCACACACACACACACACACACACACAGTATCTAAGTTATCACTCTGTAGTTTTAGATATTGTATAACCGTACATAGTGCTGTGTTTTCCCTGATGTTCATGAACGTAGCATACTTAAGGGCTGAGCAGCCTGTCAGTCATTGTCGTTCCCATGACAATAGGTTGTTTGGCAAAGAGGTGTGTAGGAACTGTGTTGGCTCCAGCCCACAGTGGCCTGATTGTTCTTGAAAAAAGTATCGAGAGACCAGCTGATGGTGGTGGTTTGTGTACCGAGGGACGCTACAATATATTTAAATATACCAACAATCCCCCGCTATGCTAATGTCACTCACCGGGTGGCATTATGGTGGCCTCCTTCTGCGGGGTATTTAGAGCAGCCTCAGCTTCATCCTCATCTGGCTGTTATTGTGGTTACCTCTAACCTCATCTGCTGCAGCTGCAGAAGCGGCTGTGGGTTCAGTGGCACGAAAAAGTGTTGTCTGGCGTTATTTTCGCTTCATCTCTTGGTAATTCACTTGCTGACTTTCAGCTTTGTGCCCGCGAAAGAAATTTGTTGCTGTTGGATCGTGACAGGCGACAGAAGCCTCAGAGGTCCAAAAGTCATGTGAACACAGACTGGGTTAATTTAATGAATGAATCAACGTGTGAAAGCTGTCACTAAATGATGTTCTTATGTATCCTCGCATATCAAGTTGGTATATGGAAATCATAAACATTTTCTAGTGAGTATTGGGCATATACCAATCACTTGTTCAATCACTTGCTGCAAGGCTCTATGAAGGTGTTACCTGTTTAAGGTTCCCTGTGAACATTTTTCCATTGAAAAGATATTTAAAAAACAACTATGGTCACCAGTCAAAGGTTTGTGAAAGTTTTTCACCAGCTAGAGATTTTTCATCCCAGACAGTGTGTGAATAATAGTCTATCATCATTTGGGAGCCTAACTAAGAAATCACACCCAGATTTCTCAGGTGAAAGTCAATATTGCAAATCCTGGTGACATGTGGTCTAAATGTTTTTTTATTATTATTATTTAACCTTTATTTAACCAGGAAGTCCCATTGAGATTCAAAATCTCTTTTACGAGAGAGACCTGGCCAAGGTAGCAGCCAATCACAACATATTAAGATGCAACAAATACAACATATTAAACAGAAAAAAAAAAATCGAAAATTCCACAATAAAACAACAAGAATATGTAACCGTTCAATCAATGTCTTTAAATAGTCTGTGAAAAAAGTTTCACTTTTGAACCAATTCTGAACACTTTTTAAACCTCAAAATGCTCACTGTATTATAACACTGTAAATGTGGTTCTCACGTGAGGATGACAACTACAGCAGCATACACGTTACATACTTTGTCATATTTGACTGTGCTCTGAACCTCAAGTGAGATACATCACCAAAAATACATGATATTACCCGTGTGCAACCTCTTTTATCTACAGAAGACACCAAAATTTGCTCATGCTTTTATCTAGTAGACTCGACTACTGTAACGCCTTGTTCTCAGGCCTCTCTAAGAAATCTTTAAACAAACTACAGATGATCCAAAGTGCAGCAGCGCGTCTGCTCACCAAGACAAAACATCGAGAGCACTTGACTCTGGTTTTAAAGGCTCTTCACCAGCTTTCAGTTCATTTTTTAATTTTGCTTTTAGTTTTTAAATCTCTTAATGGTCTGGCTCCTGACTATTTATCTGATATGTTGGTCAAACACATTCTCTCCAGATCCCTAAGATCCTCCACCTCTAGTCTACTAAATGTCCCCCAGAGAAGAACTAAAAAGGACGGTGATGCTGCATGCGGTGTCATTGGCCCTCATCTGTGGAGCAGCCATCCAGAGGACGTCAGACTCTCTGATTCAGAAGACAGCTTCAAATGAAATATTAAAACCTCTTTTTAGACAGGCACTTTTGTAGCTTTTATTTACTTGATTGGAATCAAACCTAATTCGTATTTTAATGAATGTGTGTGTGTGAGTGTGTGAGCCTGTATTTCCTCACAGCCGGCCTCGATGAGGTCATTACGATTGCCCGGGTTACCTCTGTATGAGTCTATACTTTTCTTTTTTTTAATCCTGCATAGTTTGATATTGTTTTCAGACTTCTGGCAGCCAGACTGGATGACATATTTATATTATCAAGTGAAAAATGTTTTTACTTAAATTTGACAGGGTATTTTTGCAGTGTGTGATTTGAAAGCGCCTCCACACCTGCTGCAACTGCAGTGATTGGCCTCCTTTTCCTACACAGTTGCATGTATGATGTGACACATAGTGATAAAAGTTTATACTACAAGATATTTTTATGGCTGTGATTTTTTCAATTTAAGCAGATCTCCAAACCCTTCCATATGGATAGGCAAACTTTATACTTGTCTTCAGAGATCTCTTAGTTAATGTAAAAGACTGATAAGCTTTTCTTATGGTGGCTACAGCAGTGTACCGCAACTGCATCAGGGTGGTGTTTACACAGTTTCGATTGAACTGGAGGCGTTAAAAGCTTAGTTTCCATTAAAAACCACGATGACTTCCTGTTGTTCCTGCGTGCAAGCTGAGCTTCAAAGCTCACTCTGGACCTTCGAAACTACAATCAAGAAAACAGTCTTGCTATAAGACACATCTTTCAACCTCTGAGTCCACTTATCAAAGAACATTTAAACAGACAGTGAAAACAGAAGCATGGTTTTAGGTGTTGCCTTAACTTTTATCCTAAAACATCTTATGACATATTTAGCATGTTGTAAAATAAAATTTAAAAAAAGAAAACATTCAGATCCCCTTCAATTTCCAGATGGTGCAACAGTTAGAGATTGTTCTGAGGTTTTGTTAAAATAACTAATTACATCACCATGTGGTGGTTTTCTCTGTTTGGACTAGAGGAACTGAGAGACAGAGAGATTTGCTGCTGTACTGCTCAGACAGAACTAAACGATGGAGTACAGTAAAATTACTGAGGTGGCGAAGGAGTCTGAATCTTATATGTGATTTTATAACGGAGTGAAAGATTTCTTCTGTAAACCAGGAAATATGGGGTCTCCCACACTTCCACTTAAGCATTCCAAAATCACTATCACCAAATGATGACATCCTGTTCAGAGTGCTTTCCTTCCTGGTTGAGACAGAGTTATTTGGTTTGTTTTCTCTGTTTATTGTGAGAGTTATCATCATTGTTGTCGCTGGTGTGGCTTTACTTTGAACCTCACGGTGGCGGGCTTTGGGTGAGTCACATTGTTTGTGGGGTTGTGTTGTTGATTGTTTATGTTGTATGCTGGTGTGTTTTTATGTGGAAACTTGGAAGACGTCTTAAACATCTGTTTTTCTCTCTGATTCTGTTTAAGTGTCTGCACGTGAGAACAGCTTGTGATTCATGTGTGTTGACTTCACACTGCAACACAAGGAAAGAAAAGTTATTGTGGAAGTTGATGTCGAATCTAGAAAAGGTAGTGATGTCTGAAAGTGTGGTGGTTAGCGCTGTCGCCTCACAGCAAGAGGGTTCTGGTTCGATCCAGGGTAGGGGAGCCCTTCTGTGTGGAGTTTGCATGTTCTCCCCATGTCAGTGTGGGTTTTCTCCGGGTACTCCAGCTTCCTCCCACAGTCCAAAGACATGCAGGTTAATTGGTGACTCTAAACTGGCTGTAGGTGAATGGTTGTCTGTCTCTATGTGTCAGCCCTGTCATAGTCTGGTGACCTGTCCAGGGTGTACCCTGCCTCTCACCCAGTGTCAGCTGGGATAGGCTCCAGCCCCCCTGCGACCCCAAACAGGATAAGCAGTTAGAAAATGGGTGGATGGATGGATGTTCAAAAACCACATTATTTTTCTACAATACTCTACTATATTGACTGCCTGAATATACCTGTATTCACCCTCTGTCTGAATCACTGTAGCACCCGTCTCTTGAAGCCCTGATAGAAACAAAACCAATGCATAGTGTGTCATTTAAGAAAGCAATGGGAGTGCTAGATTTATGAAGCGCTCCTAAGCATCCTGCTACAGGAAACACTTTGTTCTTCAGGCAGGAAGCCCACACAGTCTCTGTGGTTCAGGCTTGAGGGTCGAAGTGGGCTGACACAGTTACCTACACAGTTCAGTCTGTTGGGGTGTGACCAGGGATGGACTGGGACTAAAAAACAGCCCTGGACTTTGATGCGGCCTGGCCCACAACAATCAGTGTGTGGAAACTCAACAACAATGCCTGGCATGGGTGTCACAATACTTAAATCATGGCTCATGGTACTATACCATCTAAATTATACCAATAGCACTGATGTTGACTAGATGTTGTGCTAAGAGCATAGTATTCCGGTTTAACTTGAATACTCACAAAGAAATGAAGGTCTCATCATACTACAGTCCCTCTGGCTGAACCAATACAAAACAGGTATCTGAAACACACAACACATAGTACTGTATGAGTTATGATAAATCACAACATAGACAGGCTGTAAATATACATTTTAACTTGATCTTAACTTAATATTACTGCTGCATGTGGCATTTTACAGCTAAAATGTTTAAAGTTTAGCTGTTTTAACGACTGTAATCATTATTTCATTTCAATTTTTGCATTGTACAGAGCAACACAAACTGGGTATAGATAAAAATGTAGCAACCTGAATAACATTTGCAAACATCAGCCCTAGCAAGTAACTCTCTTTCTTCCTCTTTCATGTTCCATACTTACTTGCCCTGTATCTGTTTGTGGAACTTCCACCAGCTCACCTCTCTGTCCCTCATCATCACATGTGGCCCCACTCACTTCTTGGATGCTGCCAACATTGACATGAACTTGTGCTGCAGTGCTGCTGCTGCTGGCTGTACTGCTGCTGCTGAACATTTCAGTAAGTTTGAGGGATTTAGCGGTTTCACCCTCCAAATGTCGCATTTTTTTCCCTCGCCTTCTCAGCCCCACCCTTTTCTTTACTTTTTTAACAGTGTTGTCCATATTTCATATAGTCGCTTTACTACTTTCTTCTTCTTCTTCTTCTTCTTCTTAATTGGCGGATGCCATCCAACTTAAAGGTGCACTGCTGCCACCCACCAGACTGTAGTGTGAAACAGTAGATTAGCAGGGGAAAAAACAGGTGATGACTGTGTGGCGCAAGCACTGCGGCCTGCAGCCGTTATACCCTCATGTGGCAGGGTACCGGCCGTTCTGTGATTCTCCAGAACACACAGATGGCCGGTCCGCCCCTGGGTGTGACCATGCCTGAGAGGGGCAGGCAAGGGACATGGTTGATGAGGCAGGTGAATGAAGAGGGACTGACAAGAGACAAGCAGGTGGAAGACCAGGGCCAAGCAGAGGATTCAGAACCAGGTAGATGAGCAGACAGAGGAGAGGTGCCAACAGGGAATGAGCAGGAGGCAAGTAGAGACCAGGAGAGGGATTGAGGAGCCAACAGGTTGGTAAAAGAAAGAGCAAGAAAAGCAGAGCAGATAAGAGCAGTGTCTGTACACATGCGGCGTCTCGCCAACAGTCTGAGCAGCAGCCGACAAATGGCAGGCAGATGGGAACACTCACAGTGTGGTGTTAGCGAGAGGCAACGCAACGCAGCAACAGGAAAACAGGAACCAGAGACGCTGAGGCAGAACTCGTGGTCTGGGACAGAAGTCGGATGAGAAAGGTTGGTCTGAGGCAGGCATTGTTGCCAATGGTAGATCAGGCAGGTAAAGAACGCTGGAAAGTCTTGCATCAAGTTGAAGAACAATCTGGCAAATGCTGAGTGAGCTGGAGAGGCTTATATACTGGGCTAATTGGAGATAAGCTCGGCTGTGCCTGCAGGTGAGTGGAGTTTGGCTGATGAGGCGGGAGTGGCTGGCAAGTAGAGTGGAGCAGAGGCGGGGAAAGTGGAAAATTACTCAGGGAGCTTGAGAGCAGGGAAACTGGGAGAGAGCTGACAAAAACGTTATGTGGACACAAACCCCTGAGCCCAGTTTAGACCAAAAATATGCAACAAGACAAAAACATGTTTGAACGTTGCAGAGAAAAGTTGCAGCATTGTGAATTCTCTGGTCTTAGCTTGACCAAAGCCAGCTGTATGGTGTCACATGCGATTCAGCTCGTCAAGTTGCCAGTTTAGAGCATAAACCAGCCTTCAGATCAAATACTGCTCTTGCAATGATTCGCAACTTACAACGACATGCACCCATTTGCAACTGAATGGACTTGTAACATGTTGCAACGGTACAGTTCACACCAAGGCACAAAGCTGAGACCGCCTCTTGTGACATCGCTTAAACCGCTGTCGTTTCTACAGCAGCGGGTATGTTACGACATAACGTGAAACTGAACAGCACAACAAACCCCAAAGAGTACATGGATGCATCAGCAGAGCACTCAACTCTTCTTGATAAGATAAGATAAGATGAGATAAGATAAGATAAGAAGCTTTATTGTCACTGCAATAAATGCAATGAAATTTCGTTCGGCATTCTCTCTAAAATATACTGGGGGGGGGGTGTCATGGTTCTTGCAGCAGTCTCTTCACAGCCATGGGGAAGAAGCTGTGTCTCAGTCTGGCTCTCATGACTCTGAGTCTGCCAGAGGGAAGGCTGGTGAATAGAGAGTGTCCTGGGTGGGCGGGGTCATCCCGAATCTTTGTGGCCCGTCGGAGGAGACGGCTGGAATAGATCTCCTCTAGGCGTGGAAGTGGGGAGCCAATGATCCACTCAGCCGTCTTGATGACCCGCTGCAGTTGTTTCTTTTCAGATGCAGTGCAGCTGGCGTACCACACCGTACAGCCATAGGTGAGGACACACATGTGGGCCTTGACATGCTGTAACACCAGTCTCTCCATACATTTCATGATCACCGGTGTCAGGGCCACAGGCCGGTAATCATTCAACCCTGTGATAGCACAGGATTTGGGCACAGAGATTATGGTGGCAGTTTTCAGGCAGGTGGGGACTGTGGCTTGCTGCAGTGAACGGTTGAAGGTGTTAGTGAATACTGCAGCAAGCTGGTGAGCACATGATTTCAGCACCCTCCCTGGTACTCCATCCGGTCCTGGTGCTTTCCTGGTGTCGATGCCACGCAGGACTCACAGTACCTGATGTTGTTGGATGGTGGGGGGCTGGTCATGCTCTGATGATGTCAGCTGTGTGTCCTCTGCCTGTCTGTTGTCCTCTTCAAAGCGGGAGAAAAAGGTGTTAAGCTGGTCTGGGAGAGAAGTGTCGGTGGAGGGGGGGGGGTTGTGGCATTGTTTGTAGTCAGTTATATTCTGTATGCCTTTCCACATGGAGCGGGGGTTGTTCTCCCTGAAGTTGGCCTCTATCTGCTCTCTGTACTTTGTTTTAGCAGCCTTGATGCCTCTGTTCAGGTCCGCTCTAGCCCTCCTGTAGGCTTCCCTGTCCCTTGACCTCAGTGCTGAGTCCCTGGCCTGGAGTAGTGCTCTAATATTGGTGTTAAACCAGGGTTTTTGGTTGGGAAATGTTTTCACCTGTTTCCTTGATGTTACATTATCCATGCAGAAACTGATGTATGATAGTACAGAGGAGGTGTGGAGTTCAATGTCTGGGTCTTCAAAGAGCTCCCATATGGTGTCCTCAAAACAGTCCTGCAAGGATAGTGTGGCCTCCTCAGTCCAGCACTGCACTGACTTGTACTGTGGCTTAGACCTGCAGATGAGGGGCTGGTGTGAGGAACAGGGAAAGATGGTCTGAGTGTCCAAGATGGGGGGAGTGGCGGGCTCTGTAGGCTCCAGAGATGTTGGTGTAGACCTGGTCTAGTGTTCTGCCCTTCCTTGTTTGAATGTCAACATTCTTGTAAAATCTGGGGAGCACAGTTTTTAAGTTGGTGTGATTAAAGTCTCCAGCCACGATGAAGAAGCCCTCTGGGTGTTTGTTTTGTTGCCTGGTGATGCTGTCATGCAGCCTGCTCATAGCTACATGGAACCAAAACTTAGTAACGATAAGAGCTGATAAAGTCGGAGCTTATTATTATTACCATCTTGAATAAATTTGCGTATGGCCCACATGGGTACCCAGATGTACAAAAAAAAAGCACGAGCTTGCCGCTGATTGGTTACAAGATTCGAGACGGTCTGCGACGCATTGCCCATGGTTGAACAGGTTGAATCCCTTGCACCTGCATGAGCCGACCTGAACCGATATGCAACTGAATCATTCAGACCACTGCAACTTTTCTTTGCAACGTCCTGAAACTGTTTTCATTGCGTCTGGCACTAGCCTTAAAGCCTTGTCCACATTACAAGATTTTCACCCCAACTTTGACATTGCAGAGGATCTTGAGAGCCATTAAGACGTCCTTGGGTTGGAGGTGAGACAGCAAATAGTCTGCCACGAGTCCTCGTGTGAACAAGTCTACAAGCAAGCCGCGTCCTCGTCTGCGACTGGGACTGGATATCTGGCACGCTAGCCCCAGCAAGACATCAAAGTCCTCCGCTGTCATCTGTAGCATTTCCCGAAAACCTGTTTAATCATTCAGCTATGAAAGGTACAATAATCTGGGTCAGAGTACATGCATAGCCTATATAGACAGTACAATGCACGAAAATAGGCCAGCGGCACAGCGGCAACCGAGTTTAAGGTAACTTTTTTCATTCATAGAATTCACCTCCAGCTCTCTCTGCAGAATTGACAACCCGTGCAATCCACGTGCAGCAACACATTCCTTCACCCAAATCCTTTTCTTCTCTTCCTGTTTCGTCTTAGAGCAGAGCAGGGCGCAAACAACCTGTAGAGCTCCAAGCTGTCGGACATCCATATTGACAAGTAAAGTTTAGCGCCGGGGAACTTAATAATATCCTGTTTTGTTCACTTGTGACAAAACGTAGTTTGGTGATGTCACCGCGTTATCTGGAGAAATCTTGCGGTGTGCACACACAGGTCGTAACACAGTTGGCGAGACTCCCGATGACAGAAACACATGTCACCAAGTGTGAAGACTAAAAAGATTACAATAGTCTCCGCAACTCAAGACTGGTCAGCCAGTCGTGTAATGTGAACAAGGCTTAAGGCACAACACCTGTTTCAACAGTAAATCGGCTTGTAGCCAAATCAGTCACTGCATTCAAATGGAACTTGTGAGCTCACGTTTACGACATGGGAAGTCATGGACATGTGCTTGTGAACTCAGAGCTCTCAGAAAATTTTCACTTACAATGTCGTAAACACTTCACCGGGGGACATTCATATGGACTCTTCTCATAAACATGGTGAACACGGCCCTATGAGAACACAGCAAGTTACAAACTGTCAGCAGATGGCATGTTTGCTTGCTGTAGCACACTCTGAATACAGCCCTCTTTCCTCACCAAGCCTGAGCCTGTCTCATTACATCCCCATGGCTGTTGACATATACGTAGGTTGGTCTACATTCTCACGGTGTGTTTGTGTTGGACAGGGGGTCGCTGCTGCTACTCGCTGTATATGTGCGTGTCACAGACAAACCCATTGACTCATTAATTGGTGCTGCTCATCTAAATAATTGTGGCATATTTAATATAAATACTGTCTGAAGTTCAGGTCATTTTGCTTATGTTTTTGTTGTTTCATTACTACTAGACATGCATCTGTAGCCAAGTATCTCCCTACCACCGTCTTCAATCATATTTTAAGGAGATACAATTTATTTTCATCCACAACATAAAACTGAAAAGTTGGAAATCAGAACAAAAGTGCAAAGGGTCATTGCTATGGAGACGATATACTGAGTCATCTTGTCGCATTGCTGTCAACTGGCAGGTTTTGAAGTCATTGCAGACCAACGCTTTGCAAGTAGTTGCAAGTTTTCATTTGTCGCAAATCTTTGGTCTGAACAGGGCCTTACTGACCATTTCACTGGAGATGCATCGCGAGGCAACAGCTTGGGTCCATGTTTGCTTCCCTTCAGCCGATGTCATTCCCATACACTGCAAAACATTTCAACAGGAAAAAACAAGAGGTGCGTTCCTAAATCCTATCTGATGCTTTACACTAAAATGATAGTGCAGTTGTTCGTAGAAAGGCTGAATTTATATGTGTTGAATCAACGCCGTACCTATGGTGTAGGCTTTGTGTCAACATATAGCCTACGCTATAACCTACACCTTAGCCTTATGTGCACCTCCCCTGAAATGTAACTACATGTCACGGCGACACAGCCCTTCTGTCTATTTTTGTAAGCTGAAACCATTTCCCTCAGTGGAAATGAAGATTTTATTTACTTTTATTTCACAGTTAAGAAACAATTAATTCTAAAGACAATAAAGCCTCCACAAAATAGCATTTCAGTCAGGAACACTTTTGTCAAAGAAAACTTTATTTCCATTTGCAGTATTATATTTGGCGGGATGGCTCTGTTCTGGGGCCCCTCTGCCTCTTTTAAAGCTTATGCAGAAGACTCTTCCACGCGCCTACGTGGAAAGCATAAGGCGGAGAGAGCACACCTCTCCGCCCTTCCACACGCCTGTGTGGAAAGCCAAAAGGCAGAGAGAGCACACCTGTCTGCCCTTCCACGTGCAAATGAGGAAAGCCTGAGGCAGAGAGGCAAACCTCCCTGCCCTTCCATGCGCCTATATGGAAAGCCTGAGGCAGGGAGAGCAGCAGCAAAGACCCCCAAAACAACCATACCGGGCAAACCTCTCTGGCCTTCCAGAGTGCTGGAGGTGCCAGCAGAAGAGCAGCTTAGGTGGACAGCCAATTACACTAATGAATTGTAATGAGGCTAATAGAACCGACATAGATTGCTAGATGACTGCGTAGCTCGTGAGTTAATAAGAGGACCCGGCAGATAAGCCATAACATAAGCCAGTAGTTCACGAGGCATTTATAGCTTTTAAGCATCAAGGATGACTTGAGTCTCGGGCCAGAGGTAACATTCATAAGCAAATGATGTCCATCAGTCTGTTGCCTCGGCATTGGGACAGAAGCAATGGATGCTGCGGTTGTAGCTTCTCCCATGTGAAGAGATCGAGCAGTATAGTGTTCATGTGGTAGCCCGCCAGGCTGGCAGAGGATGCAAGGCGAGAAGCAAGACGAGAAGCATGGGATTTCCCTCCTCCGAGAAAAGAGAGGCTGGCTTGAGGTCAGCTTGTCAGGTAGTGAGTCATAAAAAACAGAAAACAAGCAGAATTAGTTTTCAAAATTAAACTGCGTTCCTCACCTATCTCTGTCAGTATTGTGAGTTTTAATAATAATGTGGAGATGCAGAGAGGGTTAACGATTACGTCGGCTACAGTGAGGTCATGCATTAATCAAAAGATTCAGAGTGTGCAGTTAACTAACCACATCTAAGAAACCCATAAAGCTGTGTGGGAAACCTTTCTAATGGTAAGTCTAAGAGCCAGAGCACCTATCCCTTAAGTATGTGATTGCTTTGCATAAGAGGGAGAGTGAAAGAGTGACAGGTATCGTCGCCTTGTGGTTTCCTCTCTTAAGCCATTAGCAAGAGGTCAGCAGATGGATTTTCTAGCAGGCTGTTGGTAGAAGGATCAAATAGCACAGATGGGATTTATTACCTGCGGCAACTCCCTTAATGGAAGATGGCTGCATCTTTGCGGGATTCAAACAGTGAATATTCAATGCACATATGACGGAAAGATTGACAGGCAAAATACGTACGGAATTCTTTTGGCCCTACACCAGTGAATGTAGTTATTGAAAAACTCCCCCAAAACCACTGCAGGGGCTGCATCTGTGTAACTTCATGGCCAATGAAGAACGGAGGTTCTCGTTATAAAAGGATGGGATGTTGTTCCATTTGTGGCACAGAAGAGACCAGATTGACACCAGACATGCTTGTGATCTTGAAGAAGGCCCAAAGGCCGGAACATCATCAAAATAAAGAAATGCATATGGAGCCAGAGTGTGCGACACTTAATTTCTACAATCAAGTCTATTGCCAGTGATCAGCACCTCATCATAATTTTTTGGTGTGCATTTCTTTTAGATTTTTAAACAGAAGAGACCAGAACCAGAGCTCAGATCCGCAACCTGCATCCAAGCATGGAGTACCCTACAGATTTGGGGAGTGGCCTAAATCGCACGCCTCACTTTCACTTTCACATTTTTTATTTCTTTTTATTATTATTTTTATTATGATTATTATGATTATTATTATTATTAAGCTTTTCCAAACTCAGGGAGGTTGACAGCTTTCATTTATTTTATTTAATTTATATATTTATAATTTAAATAGCTGCCAGCATGGATATATTTAAAATACAGAACTTGCACATGTTGCCATAACAATTAGAGCGTGTGGGAGTCTATCAGAATCACCTTAATCTCCCTGGGTTGGAGCTGGGAAAGGCTTGAATTGTCTACACAGAAGTGGGAGAAGGAGCTGCAGAGAGGCCTATAAATGAGAGACAGTTTGAAAACTGACCAGTCCAGTCTATGGATGGACATAACATATTATATCATGTCCGTTATTATACTCATAATTAATTTATGGATAGTGTTCCTCTGTTGGCCATGCAAGATCAGACATGATGGCTAGATATCACTGGGTAAGTACTGGATATACTTCACAGATGATGTCACTGAATACACCAAATGCCATATTAAATTAATGAAGTCAGAGTTAAGGGAAGGCAGGGATCACTGTGCTTTAGCATCACTGACATATCTCCAGAAGCCACAATAAACCTGTCACTGAGCACCATGAGATTTAAACAGATTGATGCCATTACCTGCTAGATTTGGCTTTTCATGTTGCGGGAAAAGGTAGCTGCAGGAGCAAGAATGGAACCCTGGGAGAGACTGGGACTGCACTTCCCAGCATCCTCTGTGGGAATAAGCTGTCATAGAAGCGCGTTGTAGTGACGCCATCAGACTGCGTCACAGATGATGGCCATGCATGCACCCACAGTGGTGGGGGAGGACAGCGGCTACAGGGAAAAAATGGACCGGCAGCAGCTGCTGAACCGGATTCAAAGTCTGTGATTTTGGAGTTCATTTTGGTGAGCGATGACTGGATGGAGGATAAAGTGACAGATGGGATTATCGTTCTGAACAGCGGAGCTGGCTGCCCAAGCTGGAACACCGGCTCATTAGCAGTCCCTCCAGAAAATCGCGATCTTGTGATTGCAATAATTAACGCAAATTCAATGGAAGTCCGCAGTATTTGCGGGGGCTTGCAATTTTTCCAAAGTCTCGCGATTTTTCCGCATTTTTCCTCATTTTCCGGCTGACCAGAAGTCGACGTACTTGCTACGTCATTTGAAATGTCATCAGACGTGTCATCAAATGGCGCTTGAAGAATTTGCACTTTGTCATTTTGCAGACAGTATGTGGTCATAAGGTTTACAATCCTGTACTGACATAAGAATTTGTACTTTCTTTAAATGCATATGTGTTGAATTTATTAAAATGTTGTGTTTAAAGAGGATGTAGCTTACGTGTTGTTTTACAGTCACATTGTCTGGTTTGAGAGCTACAATATTCACTCAGGATTTTTCTGCAACATTATCGGAGTCCATGTTTTGAAACTAATCAGATAAAACTTAAGAGAACTGAAACATTTGCAACTGTTTTTGTAATATTCAGTATGATTATTATAGCAAGTGATTACATGACTTCATTTTGGAGGCAGTAGTTTAAATAAAATCACATTTTATTTCTCCTGACTTGCAATTTCTGTCATTTGCCGCAATTTCCCGCAAAAAAAATCACATAACGCGATTCACGCAATGTTTATCACAATTTTTGACAAAGTTGGCTGCAAATTCAAGGCTTTTGGGCCACAAATTCAAGGTTTTTTGCTGCAAGATCCTGGAGGGGCTGCATTAGCATGGAGGAGCGGCGGCCATACTGGAACTGCAGCGAAGTTGCAGGAGCTGTTGCTTGTTTCGGTGGCTTCCCTGGGACCATGTGGAGGCATCTGCAGATGGCATTTCCTCTCTGATGTTCCAAAAACAGTGAGATAGGACTTCCTGTTTTAAGCGGCCTTTGTGCTCGTTATAACCCGTCCATCGAGCGCGTCACCCGGGTCGTTTTAAGCGGCCATTTTGCTCGTTATAACCCGCCAATCGAGCACTCCCGGTCGGCTTTTTCCCACGGTCTTTGCCTCTGATACCCTGCCGCCGCCCACAGCCCGGCCCACGGCCACTTTCCCATTACCCTTACACTTATCTGGTCCTCTGCACCCGCGGGGACCCCTCGCTCCATCCCCGTGCCTCCTCAGCTAAGCCAGGCCTCACTGTTTAAACATTCGCTCAATTGCGGGAGTAACCATGACTCTCTTAAGGCAGCCAAAGTGGACGGGCCCCACTCCTGCCGGCCGCCTCCCGCAGCCCTCAGCCCGGCCCACGGCCACTCTCCCATTGCTCTAACCCTCCACCAGAACCCTCACCACCGGCCGGTCCTGTGCACCCACACTTAAGCACCCCTCCCCGGATTACACACCCTAGGCCGCTCCGGCTGGATGTTCGCGCCCCTGGTACACCAACTGAAGCCTGTGACTTTGTTCCTTCTGACCGCAGACGTAGGTTCAAAATCCACTTTTTATGGCGTTGTTCAGTTAGCTTTTTACATTTCTCACCTTTATGGACTACAACCTTTGGTATTCTAAAAAATCACTTCCCCTTCTCTCTGTTTGAACGATTGGAGCAGCCGTAAACTGCACAAAACATAGCCATTTTCTCAGACGGCAGATCCAGCAAATTCATTTCCTGCCCTCCATCTGAATTTCGCGCTCTCGCGATTCAGCAATGTGACGTCACGTGAAAGCCTCCTATTGGTTGCATAGAGAGGAATCATGTGATCTATCAGCTGACGGCCTTCCATCAGTCAGCTGCTCCATCAGTTGATTAGGCTGTTTGAGATCGACTGATGTAGCTGGGATGTGAGCTGAGCTCGACTGAACTAACGCTATGCTTAATTTTAAGTCTTGTCTGTGATTTATCCTTCGGGGATTTTTACTTCATTTGAGCAGAGGAAATATCCGCTCGTTGCCAGGCTAGTTTATACAATGCAGAATACCATAGGCTTGTGCTAGTGGCGTTAGCATGTTATATTTGTTTGGAAAACAAGACGGTTGTTTTGTCGATGAATCTTATGAGTAATGTTACCTTTGTTAAATGTTGCTGTTGCCCCTGGTCTTATGTGAGAAGAGGAAATGATCGCTAGCTGCTAGGCTTATTTATACAATGTAAAATGCCATAGGCTTGTGCTAATAACATTAGCATGTTGTATTTGTGGGGAAAATGTGTCCAGATAAAGACAAGTGTTTGTCTGTGAATGCTGCGAGTTATAGTGAAGCTGATTTGTGTACTTGTATTTGAAATCTTCTCTATTAAGTCATGTTTAATGTGTGTTTTGGGTGTGTTTTGAACCAACTAAACTTTACAGCACTTCACAGAAACTCCGCCACCGACTAGTGTTTTGGAGGTGTAACTGCAGAGTGACACAGACACATCACTGCACAAGTATAAATGCTCACAATGGCGTAGGTGACATGCATAGGCTACAGCGTTGGGTCTGCTATACATGTATAAATCCCACCTAATAGAGCACTCTAATTCTACATGAGTAAAGAAACCATTAAGTTCATCACACAATACTTCACTTGACACTCTGCTGCTCTGTGAGTGTGTAGTTTTGAATTACCCAATGGTAGCACAGCACTCTGAATTTACGGGCGGTCTAATTTGTGCCAGAGTTCTCTCCAGCACTCAGAGTGAGCACTTCCAAACGCACCCAACAGGACTCATTTACAATGTTTACGTTTTAAGTTTGAAACACTCCATAGTTCATCACATCTGCTCTGAAGTCCGGAGGGCTCCTTTAAAGGCACAGTTTCTGATACGGATTGTGTTCGTTTCTCTGTGGATTGAACGTTATGATACTGTCACAGGAGTGCCTATATCTGCTTTGCAATAAAAAACTACTTTTTTGGGCAGTCAGTGATTATTCATCTTTACAGCATGTGGAATAGGATGCTACACATGGGCAGCCACCAACCTAAATACTTGCACAGAACCCAGATCGTATCCTGTCATCTTCAACTGCTTTTCATCAGCTTACAAGTTTCAGTCTGATGT
Organism: Cephalopholis sonnerati; assembly: GCA_019142605.1. NCBI lineage: Eukaryota > Metazoa > Chordata > Actinopteri > Perciformes > Serranidae > Cephalopholis > Cephalopholis sonnerati. The sequence continues at coordinate 29,798,020 of JAGQAX010000007.1, forward strand.
TAAGATTTTCAAGCACACACCCAAATTAATCATCAGCTTATACAACATGTTGCTGTTTGCTTGGTGGATATTAACATGTCAGTGTATGTCTTGTGGGCAGGTTTGAGAGTTTTCACACCGTCTTTTGCAGGCTGTCAAACCAGCTCAGCGTCTGTAGGAGCCAGCGTGCACTGTGAAGGGAACTTGTGTAACAGAGCTTCACTAACTGGTCCCAGTGCCATTCTCCAGGATTTGTAACAGCTTAAGATAAAGATTTCCTGAAGTCAGAAAAGAGGCAGAACAGGCAAATTTATCCAAAAGCAGCAGGCAGAAACAAATGCTGCGAGGCTAAGAGCTGCAATCTGAACAATCTGGCCCAGTGTGTGCATGGAAATAGGCATGTGTAGATAATTCAGACTAATATGCAGGACAGGAGGAATGAAGTGGGTGGATGTGGAGTTCAAGACTGTTGGTTCAAAGGCGAGGCTCTATGCAGGTGTGAAGTTTGTTATCTAAAAACAAGAAAAGTACATTTTTTACTGTAGGGCATTTGATATTATTTTTAAACTTCTCATAGTTGGATATCCACGATTACACTTTTTTGTTTATTTTTCGAGGTAACAATTACATTTTCTGACCCACTGAGCTGTTGCAACCCTGACTGCCTGGGTCTTCATGAGGGGGTCCTCAGAGTTACTGCAGGGGGGTCGCCAAATTATTGTTTGGTTATTTAAGTTTTAATTGATTTTTTTTTAAAAATATGTCTGAAAATACACATTAACATGACTCCACTATTCATTCATTTCCATAACCGCTTATCCTCTTCCGGGTTGCGGGGGGGCTGGAGCCTATCCCAGCTGACATTGGTTGAAAGGCAGGGTACACCCTGGACAGGTCACCAGACTATCACAGGGCTGACACATAGAGACAGACAACCATTCACACTCACACTCACACCTACAGACAATTAAGAGTCACCAATTAACCTGCATGTCTTTGGACTGTGGGAGGAAGCTGGAGTACCTGGAGGAAACCCACGCTGCAAACTCCGGACAGAAGAGCTCCCCCACCCTGGGTTCGAACCAGGAACCCTCTTGCTGTGAGGTGACAGTGCACCACCAAAAAGCTAGGTTTATATACTCAGTTTTATGCAATATATGTGATATGGGGTCCCTGCTTTGTCTCTCTTTTAGCTAAGGGGTCATTGGCCTATCTGCCTTACTGGCAGGCCAGCTGTTACGAAATACAGGCAGAGGGATGTTTTTTTTTTTTTTTTTGAAAACTGGGCCCCTCATCTTGAGGGCTACTTTAATCATATACTGGTCAAATTGTGTGCAGAACTATAAGACCCTACGGCAGCACCACTGAGTGTTAACCCTGACAGTCTGATCGTGAGGGGTAAGAAATACCTCTTGCATATATTACTGACAACAGCCTAGATGGCTTAAAACAGACCCTACCAAATACAATACATGGATCCAGAAAGCAAATTACATACAAGATTACAAACATCTGTGTTTACTGAATGATTGAGTCCGGTCATACCTTTATTTATTTATTTATTTATTTTAATTACCAGTGTTGTTTCTTCTGTGTTTTTGCCTCTCCTTGTTCTTATTTATTACTTTGTTTATTATTGTACAGTGACCTTGAGTGTTCTGAAAGGCGCTTTCCAAATAAAATGTATTATTATTATTAATATTATTATTAGTAGTAGTAGTAGTAATACAGAAAGGTTTATGATCCAGTAGGGCTCTGCCAGACTTTTGCTTTTATATTTCCCTTATGCACATATCACATAAATATATGTTATTGTCTGTAGTATAAATTTTGCACCCATACTGTTCTGTGTGATTATAATGTGGGGTGGACAATTATGACTTTTATTTTTCATTTTTTCTAAAAAAAAAAAAAAACTTTTACCTTTTTCCAATTTAAATTTTGCTTTTTCTAACTAATGGGTTAATATGTTGGAGTTTGTGTTGTCATCTTTTTATGTTTATGTTTAGATATTTTCCAAATATAATGTTTACAAATGTCAAATACAGCTGGAAAAAAGGAAAATGTGTACATTGTATTGTTGTTGATTAAAACTAAATAAAAATTAAGTTTAAAAAAATGTGTGCATAAGTGAAAGTGTAAAGAGTATGTGGTTATCAACTCTCAATTTTAAACATAGTCTGACCACGCGGGCGTTCATTTCGGTACTTCCGGTGACCGCCAGTGTGCATTTGCATATTATCTAAATATTTAGTTTCACCGAGCACATTTAGTTTTAACATTTAGATTTAGATTTAACATTAAATATTTAGATTTAACATATTTCAAATATTGCTGTTAATGGGGGAAAAAAGTGATTTTAAAAAATTCACACCACTTTTTTTAAACGTTGTTTGAAGCTAAATGTGGCAACATGTTGTTGTTATTTTCAGCGTGCGCCACTTTACAAACAGTACCCCAAAGTCTGCGTGTCTGTTTCTCTCAGATAACGTGATAACACCGGGGGGAGGTTCTGTGAGGAACTACAGTTGTGGGTCAGCAGAGGACACAGGGTACACTATAAAAGGAGAGGCTTCAGAGGCGCACCTATCCTTACTCCAGTTCTCCTTACAGCGTTGACTTAAAGTCTGGAATTCTCTCTCCTCACGATGCAGCTCTTGGGGCCTCTGATCCTCCTTATGACTGTGTCTGCAGGTAAATACAGCTTCTGATTTATGCGCTTTGGTTTATAATATATGATGAAAAGTATGTAAATATTTTCTCCTGTGGTCGGATTCCAAAACAACATTGGAAACGCTGCCAGGCTGTTGCGCAGTCATTTTTCCATTATGCGTTGTCTTTAGGGAAAACGCTGCGTTTTCTTTCAAGTCTCTCTTCACATTCTCTTTGTTAAAACGTATAAAAAAGCGTTGGATCTGAAGTATCTCAAACCATCTGTGACACTCTCCTCTGTGTCTGTATAGCATTTGGACTGAGATGCCACTCATGTGAAGGCAAATCCTGCACAAACCCAATAACTTGTCCTGGCATCACTAACCGTTGTGCCATCGCTGAGGCGAACGGTGAGTCGTTTTTTCCACAGCAAATATTAACTGTTTCAAATACATTACCTATCTAAATGAGCTGATATATTGCTGGATAAAACGCTTGATGGCCTTTACTGTGGTTGAAATTATTTTTTTTCCTTCCTTTGATGTAGGTGCTGTCGCAAAGAGCTGCATGTTCGGTGATCTGTGTGTCGATCCCATAAAGTGCTGTGAGACGGACTTGTGTAACAGCGCCACACCCACTGGTTCCAGTGTCCTCCTTTTGCTGGTATCCTCAGGCATCATCTCACTCTTCCTCTAAGGCCCAGGAGCAGCTACAATTTACAACAATATTTGTCTTTTGTCTTACCCAATTTGTAACTTCGTAAGAGTAAACACATTTACAAAATGTAAAGCTGCAGATGGCTGCGGATAAATGCTGGTTCAATAAAAACACAATATAATTACCTACTGACTTTGTAATTCTTTCAGTTCTGCAGAAACCGAGTACATCAATTTACATGTTTAGGATGAAGCAGATGAGCAGAACATTCAGAGGTCAAGAAACTAGCTCACCACTTCAGACAGGAATAAAAAGTAGAAATATTTGTCAGATATTAAGTATAAATCTGTCAAACAACTTGCTTTTTACGCACTTGGACCTGCTAAAATAGGCTTCACCATTTGTTAGAGGCAGTCTCGTGCAAAACTTTCCTTTCAGAGATGAGATAAAGGTGAGAAAATTTGGCAATGTGGCAAATTTAGCAGACTGATAACGAAATAGTTTTAAACGGATAGTAATCTGAGGCCAGTCTACAGATAACACAGCAGGCTGGTGCTTTACAAGTGAAAAGTACATATTGGTCAAGTCTTTTAGTTTAGTTTAAACAAAGTTGCATTCGTTTAGAAAAATCTGAGTATTGCTACGGTCATGGGAAAACTTTCATGTTTCATGTTTTCACATGACTCGAGTCGCAAATTTGAGGACATGAGACTTGCTCCTCTAACACTGATGCAAGACTCGACTTGACTTTGACTTGGTATTCATGATTTGAGACTTGAGACTGATCACTCGAGAGGACTTCAGTATTTTAATATGATGTTTTTATGCCTCTAGAAAGTGAAAAGTAATGTTTGGTCTTTAAAATGTCATGACGCACATTTTGCAGGAGAGGTGGACCCACTGTGCCACTCCCTCCTGCTCTCAGCCTCCGTCAGAGGAGTGGCAGTGTGTGCAGCTGCATCATAAACTCCACCGTGTGGTTGTATTCAGTTCTATCTGCGTGGCACATGTGAGTCACGGTTTTAATAACTCACTCAGTATTGAACGTGCTTTGCAACTACACTGTCAGCTCCGGGCCGTTACGCACACACAGTCACCACTGTGAGAGCTGATACATGCAGTGCTGGCTTTCTATGCTCAGGCTCTGGCCTTATTTGTCCTCTTATTTTAGATACTGCCACCGGGCTGTTCCTGCCTGCTGCCCCGACATAGGATCACTATCTGTGAGTGTGTGTATGTGCGCTTTAAGTGCGCCATGAGATAGTTTCCAGTGACTTTTTTGGCCTCCCGTTCCTGCCCGCAGCAGGTATGTTAAGTGAGTGGAGTCTTTCACCCTGACCAGCTGGCTTGGAGCTGGAGAGGAAGTATTTAAATCCTTTACTAAAAGTAACTAATACCACCCCATAAAAATACTCTGTTACAAGTCAGATCCCTGCATTTAAAATATGACTTATTTATTACTTACTTATTACGTATGTGCAGTATAGGAACATGTACTTAAAGTATTACAAGTAAAAAAGTGTTGTAGTCTACTACTGTATACACTGCAAAAAAAAAAATGAAGGGAACGCTTAAATAACACATCAGAGCTTGATGAATGAATTATTCATTTACAGATGTACATTGTATAGTTTGTTGTGAACAAAATGACGTCACAACGGTCAATGGAAACTAAAATCATCAACACACTGAGGGCTGGATTCGAAGTAACACTGAAAATCAAAGTTTAAAAAAATTAAATCACAAGCTGATCCAACGTGTGTGAATTTTATCAACTCATAATGTGACCTAGTAGTGTGTCCGGCCCCCACGTGCCTGTCTGCACTCCCGACAAAGTCTGGGCATGCTCCTGATGAGCTGGTGGATGGTGTCATGTGCGATTTTCTCCCAGTCCTGGATCAGGGCATCAGTGAGCTCCTGGACAGCCTGTGGTGGTACTTGGCGTCAGATGCACCGATACATAACGTCACATAGGTGCTCAATTGGATTTAGGTCAGGAGAACAAGAGGGCCAGTCAATGGCATCAATGCCTGCTGCACCAGGAGGAACCCAGGGCCCACTGCACCAGAGTAAGGTCTGACAATCACGCTGAGGATTTCATCCTGGTACCTAACAGCAGTCAGGGTACCATCATGGAAGTCTGTGCAACTCTCCAAGGATATGCCTCCCCAGACCATCACTGACCCACCGCCAAACGGCGTCTCCAGACTCTTTCACGGCTGTCACATGTGCTCAGTGTGAACCTGCTCTCATCTGAGAAGAGAATGAGGCACCAGTGGCGGACCTGCCAATTCTGGTGTTCTCTGGTGAATGCTAATGGAGCTGCATGGTGCTGGGCTGTGAGGACAAGTCTCACTAGAGGACGTTGGGCCCTCATGCCACCCTCATGGAGTCTGTTTCTGACAGTGTGGTCAGAAACATGCACACCAGTAGCCTGCTGGAGGTCATTTTGTAAGGCTCTGGCAGTGCTCCTCCTGTTCCTCCTCACACAAAGGATCAGATACCGGTCCAGCTGCTGGGTTGATGCCCTCCTACAGCCCTGTCCAGCTCTGCTCATGTAACAGCCGATCTCCTGGTATCTCCTTCATGCTCTTGATGTGCCATCCTGGAGAAGCTGGACTACCTGTGTAACCTGACTGGGCTCATGCTACCAGAGGTGACAAGCAGAACATAAAACTAGAGAAGAATCAGTGAGGAATAATAAAGAGAGAGCATCTGTCTGTGGCCACCACATGTAAAACCATTTCCTTTTGGGTGTTGTCTTTCTTTAGCCTCTCCATTGCACCTGTTGTCACTTTCATTTGCACCAAAGCAGCTGAAACTGATTCACAATCACTTGTGCTAAATGCACAGACTGATATCCCTGAAGTGTAACTGACTCGGTGTTACACTGGGACCGTGAAGTGTTCCCTAATTTTTTTGGCAGTGTGTGATCTCATTAGATGATTTTGACTCAAGCGTTAATGTAAAAGCAAGATTTCCCTGTTGTAGTTATTTGCGGAGGAGCAAATGTACTCCAAATGAGGAGTAACTGTAGCTGTCAGATAAATGTAGTGTAGCAGAGGCAGACGGTGACATGAGAGGAAAAGACTCAGATTTTAACTTACAGTATCTGAGTAAATGTGTTCAGTTACATTTCACCACTGGGTGCAGTTTATGTTATGTTACCTGTATGAGATTGTGAGTATGACTTGACTTGTGACTTGATTTATAGCAAGGACTCGACTTGATTTGCTTGATTTTCACCACAGTGACTTGCTCCCATCTCTTAGGTCATGTGAAACTTCCATATTTAGTTTTGGTAATGTTCATGTGGTCATGTTCATGTTTACAAATCCTGCATTATTTTTTTATGTAGTCAAATGTTCCTGTCATATTTACCAGTCAAAGCCACTGTGTGTAGGATGTGAACATTTGTGGCACTGGCACCATCTGGTGGTAGTATCGAGAATGCAACGCAAAGAAAAACAAAAGCCATCAGAGTTATTTGACACATACTCTAATACCTGAGTCTTCAACGGGGGCCGTGACCCCTAGGGGGTCCTCAGAGTCACTGCAGGGGGGCCACCAAATGACCTCTAAATAATTTAATTAATTAATTAAAGTTTTAGTAAGTAAAATGTGCCTGAAAATCCACATTAACGTAAATCTAATATATTATTAGCAAAGATAAATCAGCCTGTTCATAAAGACCTATTTAGTTAACAGTACACAACATTAATGATAGGTTGACTGTTACCCATGAATCCTTGTGCAATCATATGAGCTAGTTAACGCTACATCACTGTGCGGCACCTGTTTTTCTTTTTTTTTAAAGTGCAGAGGGGAGGCTAACGCACCTAGCCATGCTACAACTGCTGCAGACCCGAAATCCCGAAATGTAACTCAGTTTTATACAGTATATGTTGTAGGGGGTCCCTGCTCTGTCTCTCTTTGAGTTAAGGGGTCCTTAGCCTGAAGCATTTTGAAGACCAATACATAACTTGGAAAAAAACAGATATCTTTTCTGGTAGTGACACATTCCCTCCACTACTGTTCTTAAACACTGTTTTGTGGTACTTTTACTGTCTTTCAATTTGAGGCTACTTTACACTTCTACTCCACTGCATCTCAGAGGGAAATATACTACTAACACTACTACTGCTACTACTCTAACACTAACTCACTTAATTTATGAAATACAATACTGTGCTGTAGATTAAACTCTCCAGTGTTATATAAAGTGGTTACAACGTGCTCGACCTCCAGCAGCTGTAACATGTTAGTACTGATCCCATGCAAAAGCATCAGTAATAATATTACAATAAATAATAACAACAAATGTTATCTGTTACTGCAGATGATTTTAGTGTCACTTCCAGATCTTGTATTTATTCATACAGCTGTGCATGGCTGTTTCATGGAGATAATGTGCTCACTTTGGGGGGAAGCTTTGTGAAGAAATGTAACTGTCAGGTTTTGAAAGAGGACGGAGGGGTCGGGCTATAAAAGGAGCAGCTCACACTTTCTCTCCTGTTCTCCTCTCACACAGCTGATTCAAAGTCTGGTTTTCTCTCTCCGTTCACGATGCAGTGGTTTGGAGCTCTGATCCTCTTTGTGACTCTGTCTGCAGGTAACGGTTATGATTCATGTGTACTGGTTTATAATATGATAATGCATTAATTATGATTTTTTTTTTAAACAGTGGTCGAAATTTAAGGCACTGTTTACATACCATTTGATTTTCAAAATACCAGTACTATTTAGAGAAACTTAAGATTTATATTTTATTAACTTCTTTTCAAGTCTCTCTTCACACTCTCTTTGTGAACATGTATAAAACAATGAGTGTTACATTTTAAATATCTTAAACCATTTGTGACACTTTGCTGTGTTTGTACAGCATTTGGACTGCAGTGCCACATATGTCAAGGCAAATCCTGCACAAACCCAATAACTTGTCCTGCTGACTTTGATCGTTGTGCCACCGTTGAAGTGAACGGTGAGTTGTTCTTCCACAGTCAACAGTTAGTACTTCGGATCGACTGTCTGTCTCTATGAGCTGATATATTGCTGTATTAAACGTCTTGTGGCTTTTATTGTTGTTGAAACTGAGTTTTTTCCATCATGTATTGCAGGTGTCGTTGCCAGGATCTGCATGGCCAGTAGTATGTGTTCTAGTTCCACAAAGTGCTGTGAGGCTGACTTGTGTAACGCCGCCAACGCCCCTGGTCCCACCCCCAAACCCCCTGGTCCCACCCCCAAACCCCCTGGTCCCGCCCCTAAACCCAAAGGTTCTAGCAACATACCCACTGGCTCTGGTGTCCTCCTTTTACTGGCATCCTCAGGCATCATCACACTCTTTCTCTGAGGCCCAGGAGCAGCTACAGCTGAAGAAAATTTGTCTCATCTCTTTACACAATTTGTAACTCTGGAAGAATAAACATATTTTCAATGTGTAAAGCTGTAAATGAGTGCGGATCAATGTTTGTTCAATAAAAACACAATATGATCGACCACTGAACTGTTTAATTCTTTAAGTTCTGTAGAAACCCTAATTAGAAACATGAGTGAGGATTAATGAAGCAGATCGGCAGACTTTAAGACTTTGCACTTCCTGCTTTGATGCCAGTGGTTATTTTGTAAAGTGTAAAGCATTCAAAGGTCAACAGACTAGCTCATCACTTCAGACACAAATACAATGTAGAAAATGTTTGGTGTCAGACATTGAGCTGGCACAGTCTGTCAAATAACTTGTTTCTTTATGTACGTGGACATGCTAAAACACTCTCTATTCAGAGGTGGAATAAAGATGAGGAAATCTGGCAATGTGGCAAATATAGCACACTGATAATTTAACAGTCTTCAAAGGTGAATAATCCGAGGACAGTTTACAGATAACACAGCAGGCCGGTGGTTTAAAGGTGAAAGGTACATGTTGGTCAGATCTTTTAGTTTAGTTTAAACAAAGATGCATTCATTTTAAAAATCTGTGTAAAATGCAGAATATTGTTAAGGTCGTGAAACTTCCATATTTAGTTTTGGTGGTGTTCATGTTTTCAACTCATTCAGGGTAATTAAATACATGGATGTCAAGTCTTTCCTCACAACAACAAACCTTTACTGTACGTACACAGAAAGTGCAAGAAAATGTGTTTTCTTCGGCAGTTCACTTTCATAATCCAGGAATTATTTATTTACTGTCATTAAAAAAAGACCATTAACACGATCAATCATTCAATGGAGAAACACCTGTCTTTAACATTTCAAACTCTGTTGTGTCACAGTGGAAACATCCAGTTGGATTTCACCAAAAATCTCCTAAAATAAAATCATGACCATTATTGGCCCTTAACCTACATGTCAGCCACAAAAACATATGAGCGATGTTATTACAAATCCTGCATTATTTTTTTATGTAGTCAAATGTTCCTGTCATATTTACCAGTCAAAGCCACTGTGTGTAGGATGTGAGCATTTATGGCACTGGCACCATCTGGTGGTGGTATCGAGAATGCACCGCAAAGAAAAACAAACGCCATCAGAGTTATTTAACACATGCTCTAATACCTGGGTCTTCAATGGGGGCCCGTGACCCCTAGGGGGTCCTCAGAGTCACTGCAGGGGGGCCGCAAAATGACCTCTAAGTAAAATGTGCCTGAAAATCCACATTAACGTAAATCTAATATATTATTAGCAAAGATAAATCAGCCTGTTCATAAAGACCTATTTAGTTAACAGTACACAACATTAATGATAGGTTGACTGTTACCCATGAATCCTTGTGCAGTCATATGAGCTAGTTAACGCTACATCACTGTGCGGCACCTGTTTTTCTTTTTTTTTAAAGTGCAGAGGGGAGGCTAACGCACCTAGCCATGCTACAACTGCTGCAGACCCGAAATCCCGAAATGTAACTCAGTTTTATACAGTATATGTAGTAGGGGGTCCCTGCTCTGTCTCTCTTTGAGTTAAGGGGTCCTTAGCCTGAAGCATTTTGAAGACCAATACATAACTTGGAAAAAAACAGATATCTTTTCTGGTAGTGACACATTCCCTCCACTACTGTTCTTAAACACTGTTTTGTGGTACTTTTACTGTCTTTCAATTTGAGGCTACTTTACACTTCTACTCCACTGCATCTCAGAGGGAAATATACTACTAACACTACTACTGCTACTGCTACTCTAACACTAACTCACTTAATTTATGAAATACAATACTGTGCTGTAGATTAAACTCTCCAGTGTTATATAAAGTGGTTACAACGTGCTCGACCTCCAGCAGCTGTAACATGTTAGTACTGATCCCATGCAAAAGCATCAGTAATAATATTACAATAAATAATAACAACAAATGTTATCTGTTACTGCAGATGATTTTAGTGTCACTTCCAGATCTTGTATTTATTCATACAGCTGTGCATGGCTGTTTCATGGAGATAATGTGCTCACTTTGGGGGGAAGCTTTGTGAAGAAATGTAACTGTCAGGTTTTGAAAGAGGACGGAGGGGTCGGGCTATAAAAGGAGCAGTTCACACTTTCTCTCCTGTTCTCCTCTCACACGGCTGATTCAAAGTCTGGTTTTCTCTCTCCGTTCACGATGCAGTGGTTTGGAGCTCTGATCCTCTTTGTGACTCTGTCTGCAGGTAACGGTTATGATTCATGTGCACTGGTTTATAATATGATAATGCATTAATTATGATTTTTTTTTTTAAACAGTGGTCGAAATTTAAGGCAGTGTTTACATACCATTTGATTTTCAAAATACCAGTACTATTTAGAGAAACTTAAGATTTATATTTTATTAACTTCTTTTCAAGTCTCTCTTCACACTCTCTTTGTGAACATGTATAAAACAATGAGTGTTACATTTTAAATATCTTAAACCATTTGTGACACTTTGCTGTGTTTGTACAGCATTTGGACTGCAGTGCCACATATGTGAAGGCAAATCCTGCACAAACCCAATAACTTGTCCTGCTGACTTTGATCGTTGTGCCACCGTTGAAGTGAACGGTGAGTTGTTCTTCCACAGTCAACAGTTACTGTCTGTCTCTATGAGCTGATATATTGCTGTATTAAACGTCTTGTGGCTTTTATTGTTGTTGAAACTGAGTTTTTTCCATCATGTATTGCAGGTCGCGTTAGCAAATCCTGCACGGCCAGTAGTGCGTGTTCTAGATTCATAAAGTGCTGTGAGGGTGACTTGTGTAACGGCGCCAACGCCCCTGGTCCCACCCCCAAACCCCCTGGTCCCGCCCCTAAACCCAAAGGTTCTAGCAACATACCCACTGGTTCTGGTGTCCTCCTTTTACTGGCATCCTCAGGCATCATCACACTCTTTCTCTGAGGCCCAGGAGCAGCTGCAGCTGAAGAAAATTTGTCTCATCTCTTTACACAATTTGTAACTCTGGAAGAATAAACATATTTTCAATGTGTAAAGCTGTAAATGAGTGCGGATCAATGTTTGTTCAATAAAAACACAATATGATCGACCACTGAATTGTTTAATTCTTTAAGTTCTGTAGAAACCCTAATTAGAAACATGAGTGAGGATTAATGAAGCAGATCGGCAGACTTTAAGACTTTGCACTTCCTGCTTTGATGCCAGTGGTTATTTTGTAAAGTGTAAAGCATTCAAAGGTCAACAGACTAGCTCATCACTTCAGACACAAATACAATGTAGAAAATGTTTGGTGTCAGACATTGAGCTGGCACAGTCTGTCAAATAACTTGTTTCTTTATGTACGTGGACATGCTAAAACACTCTCTATTCAGAGGTGGAATAAAGATGAGGAAATCTGGCAATGTGGCAAATATAGCACACTGATAATTTAACAGTCTTCAAAGGTGAATAATCCGAGGACAGTTTACAGATAACACAGCAGGCCGGTGGTTTAAAGGTGAAAGGTACATGTTGGTCAGATCTTTTAGTTTAGTTTAAACAAAGATGCATTCATTTTAAAAATCTGTGTAAAATGCAGAATATTGTTAAGGTCGTGAAACTTCCATATTTAGTTTTGGTGGTGTTCATGTTTTCAACTCATTCAGGGTAATTAAATACATGGATGTCAAGTCTTTCCTCACAACAACAAACCTTTACTGTACGTACACAGAAAGTGCAAGAAAATGTGTTTTCTTCGGCAGTTCACTTTCATAATCCAGGAATTATTTATTTACTGTCATTAAAAAAAGACCATTAACACGATCAATCATTCAATGGAGAAACACCTGTCTTTAACATTTCAAACTCTGTTGTGTCACAGTGGAAACATCCAGTTGGATTTCACCAAAAATCTCCTAAAATAAAATCATGACCATTATTGGCCCTTAACCTACATGTCAGCCACAAAAACATATGAGCGATGTTATTACAAATCCTGCATTATTTTTTTATGTAGTCAAATGTTCCTGTCATATTTACCAGTCAAAGCCACTGTGTGTAGGATGTGAGCATTTATGGCACTGGCACCATCTGGTGGTGGTATCGAGAATGCACCGCAAAGAAAAACAAACGCCATCAGAGTTATTTAACACATGCTCTAATACCTGGGTCTTCAACGGGGGCCCGTGACCCCTAGGGGGTCCTCAGAGTCACTGCAGGGGGGCCACCAAATGACCTCTAAGTAATTTAATTAATTAATTAAAGTTTTAGTAAGTAAAATGTGCCTGAAAATCCACATTAACGTAAATCTAATATATTATTAGCAAAGATAAATCAGCCTATTCGTAAAACCTATTTAGTTAACAGTACACAACATTAATGATAGGTTGACTGTTACCCATGAATCCTTGTGCAATCATATGAGCTAGTTAACGCTACATCACTGTGCGGCACCTGTTTTTCTGTTTTTTTTTAAGTGCAGAGGGGAGGCTAACGCACCTAGTCATGCTACAACTGCTGCAGACCCGAAATCCCGAAATGTAACTCAGTTTTATACAGTATACGTTGTAGGGGGTCCCTGCTCTGTCTCTCTTTGAGTTAAGGGGCCCTTAGCCTGAAGCATTTTGAAGACCAATACATAACTTGGAAAAAAACAGATATCTTTTCTGGTAGTGACACATTCCCTCCACTACTGTTCTTAAACACTGTTTTGTGGTACTTTTACTGTCTTTCAATTTGAGGCTACTTTACACTTCTACTCCACTGCATCTCAGAGGGAAATATACTACTAACACTACTACTGCTACTACTCTAACACTAACTCACTTAATTTATGAAATACAATACTGTGCTGTAGATTAAACTCTCCAGTGTTATATAAAGTGGTTACAACGTGCTCGACCTCCAGCAGCTGTAACATGTTAGTACTGATCCCATGCAAAAGCATCAGTAATAATATTACAACAAATAATAACAACAAATGTTATCTGTTACTGCAGATGATTTTAGTGTCACTTCTAGATCTTGTATTTATTCATACAGCTGTGCATGGCTGTTTCATGGAGATAATGTGCTCACTTTGGGGAGAAGCTTTGTGAAGAAATGTAACTGTCATGTTTTGAAAGAGGACGGAGGGGTCGGGCTATAAAAGGAGCAGTTCACACTTTCTCTCCTGTTCTCCTCTCACACAGCTGATTCAAAGTCTGGTTTTCTCTCTCCGTTCACGATGCAGTGGTTTGGAGCTCTGATCCTCTTTGTGACTCTGTCTGCAGGTAACGGTTATGATTCATGTGCACTGGTTTATAATATGATAATGCATTAATTATGATTTTTTTTTAAACAGTGGTCAAAATTTAAGGCAGTGTTTACATACCATTTGATTTTCAAAATACCAGTACTATTTGGAGAAACTTAAGATTTATATTTTATTAACTTCTTTTCAAGTCTCTCTTCACACTCTCTTTGTGAACATGTATAAAACAATGAGTGTTACATTTTAAATATCTTAAACCATTTGTGACACTTTGCTGTGTTTGTACAGCATTTGGACTGCAGTGCCACATATGTCAAGGCAAATCCTGCACAAACCCAATAACTTGTCCTGCTGGCTTTGATCGTTGTGCCACCGTTGAAGTGGAAGGTGAGTTGTTCTTCCACAGTCAACAGTTAGTACTTCGGATCGACTGTCTGTCTCTATGAGCTGATATATTGCTGTATTAAACGCCTTGTGGCTTTTATTGTTGTTGAAACTGAGTTTTTTCCATCATGTATTGCAGGTATCGTTAGCAAGGTCTGCATGGCCAGTAGCACGTGTTCTAGTTTCACAAAGTGCTGTGAGGCTGACTTGTGTAACGGCGCCAAACCCCCTGGTCCCGCCCCTAAACCCAAAGGTTCTAGCAACATACCCACTGGCTCTGGTGTCCTCCTTTTACTGGCATCCTCAGGCATCATCACACTCTTTCTCTGAGGCCCAGGAGCAGCTACAGCTGAAGAAAATTTGTCTCATCTCTTTACACAATTTGTAACTCTGGAAGAATAAACATATTTTCAATGTGTAAAGCTGTAAATGAGTGCGGATCAATGTTTGTTCAATAAAAACACAATATGATCGACCACTGAATTGTTTAATTCTTTAAGTTCTGTAGAAACCCTAATTAGAAACATGAGTGAGGATTAATGAAGCAGATCGGCAGACTTTAAGACTTTGCACTTCCTGCTTTGATGCCAGTGGTTATTTTGTAAAGTGTAAAGCATTCAAAGGTCAACAGACTAGCTCATCACTTCAGACACAAATACAATGTAGAAAATGTTTGGTGTCAGACATTGAGCTGGCACAGTCTGTCAAATAACTTGTTTCTTTATGTACGTGGACATGCTAAAACACTCTCTATTCAGAGGTGGAATAAAGATGAGGAAATCTGGCAATGTGGCAAATATAGCACACTGATAATTTAACAGTCTTCAAAGGTGAATAATCCGAGGACAGTTTACAGATAACACAGCAGGCCGGTGGTTTAAAGGTGAAAGGTACATGTTGGTCAGATCTTTTAGTTTAGTTTAAACAAAGATGCATTCATTTTAAAAATCTGTGTAAAATGCAGAATATTGTTAAGGTCGTGAAACTTCCATATTTAGTTTTGGTGGTGTTCATGTTTTCAACTCATTCAGGGTAATTAAATACATGCATGTCAAGTCTTTCCTCACAACAACAAACCTTTACTGTACGTACACAGAAAGTGCAAGAAAATGTGTTTTCTTCGGCAGTTCACTTTCATAATCCAGGAATTATTTATTTACTGTCATTAAAAAAAGACCATTAACACGATCAATCATTCAATGGAGAAACACCTGTCTTTAACATTTCAAACTCTGTTGTGTCACAGTGGAAACATCCAGTTGGATTTCACCAAAAATCTCCTAAAATAAAATCATGACCATTATTGGCCCTTAACCTACATGTCAGCCACAAAAACATATGAGCGATGTTATTACAAATCCTGCATTATTTTTTTATGTAGTCAAATGTTCCTGTCATATTTACCAGTCAAAGCCACTGTGTGTAGGATGTGAGCATTTATGGCACTGGCACCATCTGGTGGTAGTATCGAGAATGCACCGCAAAGAAAAACAAACGCCATCAGAGTTATTTAACACATGCTCTAATACCTGGGTCTTCAACGGGGGCCCGTGACCCCTAGGGGGTCCTCAGAGTCACTGCAGGGGGGCCACCAAATGACCTCTAAGTAATTTAATTAATTAAAGTTTAGTAAGTAAATGTGCCTGAAAATCCACATTAACGTAAATCTAATATATTATTAGCAAAGATAAATCAGCCTATTCGTAAAGACCTATTTAGTTAACAGTACACAACATTAATGATAGGTTGACTGTTACCCATGAATCCTTGTGCAGTCATATGAGCTAGTTAACGCTACATCACTGTGCGGCACCTGTTTTTCTTTTTTTTTTTAAGTGCAGAGGGGAGGCTAACGCACCTAGCCATGCTACAACTGCTGCAGACCCGAAATCCCGAAATGTAACTCAGTTTTATACAGTATACGTTGTAGGGGGTCCCTGCTCTGTCTCTCTTTGAGTTAAGGGGTCCTTAGCCTGAAGCATTTTGAAGACCAATACATAACTTGGAAAAAAACAGATATCTTTTCTGGTAGTGACACATTCCCTCCACTACTGTTCTTAAACACTGTTTTGTGGTACTTTTACTGTCTTTCAATTTGAGGCTACTTTACACTTCTACTCCACTGCATCTCAGAGGGAAATATACTACTAACACTACTACTGCTACTGCTACTACTCTAACACTAACTCACTTAATTTATGAAATACAATACTGTGCTGTAGATTAAACTCTCCAGTGTTATATAAAGTGGTTACAACGTGCTCGACCTCCAGCAGCTGTAACATGTTAGTACTGATCCCATGCAAAAGCATCAGTAATAATATTACAACAAATAATAACAACAAATGTTATCTGTTACTGCAGATGATTTTAGTGTCACTTCTAGATCTTGTATTTATTCATACAGCTGTGCATGGCTGTTTCATGGAGATAATGTGCTCACTTTGGGGGGAAGCTTTGTGAAGAAATGTAACTGTCAGGTTTTGAAAGAGGACGGAGGGGTTGGGCTATAAAAGGAGCAGCTCACACCTTCTCTCCTGTTCTCCTCTCACACAGCTGATTCAAAGTCTGGTTTTCTCTCTCCGTTCACGATGCAGTGGTTTGGAGCTCTGATCCTCTTTGTGACTCTGTCTGCAGGTAACCGTTATGATTCATGTGCATGATAAAAAATTAGGGAGATGTTTTTTCGATCAGACTGTTGAGTAATAATTTTTGTTTTCAATTTTCTTTTGTTTTGTGGTGAAGAAAAACTTAATATTTGCATTTTCCCTCATTTCTCTTTGTGTTTTCTTCATGTATTTTTCATTTGTTTTGTTTTTTTTGATAAATGTATAAAGTGTTGGATTTGAGGTATCTTAAACCATTTGTGACACTCTCCTCTGTGTTTGTACAGCATTTGGACTGCAGTGCCACATATGTCAAGGCAAATCCTGCACAAACCCAATAACTTGTCCTGCCGGCTTTGATCGTTGTGCCACCACTGAAGTGAACGGTGAGTTGTTCTTCCACAGCGAATATCAAGTATTTCAAGTAAATTATTTATCTATCTGAGCTGATATACTGCTGCACAAAATGCCTTGTGGCTTTTATTGTGGTTGAAACTGAGTGTTTTGCTTTCCTGTGATGTAGGTGTTGTCGCTAAGACCTGCATGACGAGCAATGCATGTACTGGTGCCACAAAGTGCTGTGAGGGCTGACTTGTGTAACGGCGCCAAACCCCCTGGTCCCGCCCCTAAACCCAAAGGTTCTAGCAACATACCCACTGGTTCTGGTGTCCTCCTTTTACTGGCATCCTCAGGCATCATCACACTCTTTCTCTGAGGCCCAGGAGCAGCTGCAGCTGAAGAAAATTTGTCTCATCTCTTTACACAATTTGTAACTCTGGAAGAATAAACATATTTTCAATGTGTAAAGCTGTAAATGAGTGCGGATCAATGTTTGTTCAATAAAAACACAATATGATCGACCACTGAACTGTTTAATTCTTTAAGTTCTGTAGAAACCCTAATTAGAAACATGAGTGAGGATTAATGAAGCAGATCGGCAGACTTTAAGACTTTGCACTTCCTGCTTTGATGCCAGTGGTTATTTTGTAAAGTGTAAAGCATTCAAAGGTCAACAGACTAGCTCATCACTTCAGACACAAATACAATGTAGAAAATGTTTGGTGTCAGACATTGAGCTGGCACAGTCTGTCAAATAACTTGTTTCTTTATGTACGTGGACATGCTAAAACACTCTCTATTCAGAGGTGGAATAAAGATGAGGAAATCTGGCAATGTGGCAAATATAGCACACTGATAATTTAACAGTCTTCAAAGGTGAATAATCCGAGGACAGTTTACAGATAACACAGCAGGCCGGTGGTTTAAAGGTGAAAGGTACATGTTGGTCAGATCTTTTAGTTTAGTTTAAACAAAGATGCATTCATTTTAAAAATCTGTGTAAAATGCAGAATATTGTTCAGGTGTGATGTTCATGATTTCAACTCATTCTTTTCAGGATAATTAAACATATGCATGTCAAGTGTTTCCTCACAACAACAAACCTTTACTGTACGTACACAGAAAGTGCAAGAAAATGTGTTTTCTTCGGCAGTTCACTTTCATAATCCAGGAATTATTTATTCACTGCAATACAAAGACCGTTAACATTGGCAATCATTCAATTAGGAAACACTTCCCTTCAGCATTTCAAACTGTCACAGTGGAAACACCCAGATGGATTTCACCAAAAATCTCCTCCACTAAAATACTGGCCAAGTCTTTTATTCAGTGTTTTGACAAATTCCCTTAAATTTATTTGATACTTTTTTTCACACAGAAGTTAATCTAGTTCACCTGCACGTCTGCAACAAAAGCATATGAGTTATATTTTTCCAAATGGCACATTTATTTTTTTTTAAATGTTCCTGTGTTATTTACCGATCAAAGCCAGTATGTAATATTTGTTGGTGCCATCTGGTGGTAGCATCAAGAAATACTTCAAATTTACAGCAATTGTTTCCATTTTCAACAAACAAAAACCATAAGAATGTTATGAAAGACACTCTCACCCCATAATAATCCTACATAAAGTGACTGAACATTTCAAAAAGTAGTGCTGACTCTAGCTTATATTGTATAATTATTTTCAGGCAGGGCGTTTACACGACGTAAGCGGTGGTGGGCTTTACTTTCATGCCAGAAATCAACGTGAGAGCAGACAAACGCATTCACACAGGCAGATCCTCACGTATTTTTCCAACGTCAGTGCTGAAAAATGTAAAGGTGCAATACATCAAGCATATATCACTGTGTGCAGAGGCAAGTGTTTAATCCATAGAAACTGAATGAGAGAATGGAAATTCTTCTTCAAAGAAAAGCAGAAAGATGGTCAGAGTGGTGGCATTGAGTTAGCATTTCTGCTCTCCTGGTTCCCTTGTCTTGAAGTCAAAAGGATTTTTGGTTTCAAGAAATAAGTTCTGTTATTGAAAACAAGCTAAGGAGACTTGCACATTTTATTCTTTGACATTAAATGCACCAATAAATACCCCATTCTAAATTAGACCATATCAGGCTGGAGACAACAAAGAAAGGACTCAGACACAGGACTCAAAAACACAAGGTCTTTTTACTGAAAAAAAGGGGTCAGTGCACAGATAATCAGTCCAAAAACCACAACAAAGGCTAGCAGTCAAAAAATGCAAAGATCTGGTCAAATCCAAAAAGAAACACGAGGGAAAATGGCTGGAACACACCCTCAAACAACTGAGCACAAACTGGCAACAGACGAAGGGCAGCACAAGAGCTAAGTACACAAGGGAGGAGAGGTAATGAGGGACAGGTGAAACCAATCAGGGCCGGACAGATAATCACACAGGAGGGAAACACACAGGAGCAGGAAGTGAAGTGCCTGAGACGAGAGACAAGGGTGAGTATCAAAATAAAACAGGAAAGACTGACAAACTGAAAACAAGGAAAACATGACCTTCATGGGGACCTTAGGGTGTGACAGACTACAGAATGTCAGTGCGCCAAGCACGCAGTTGTGGTGGTGACGTTAATGCTGGATATCAGCCCGATTATAGCCCGACGCAGCGTGAATGATTTTGAATGACAACGAGTGTCGTATGTGTCGTATGTGATAATCCATAGTTTCACATGTAGTGTGTCATAGCAGACGACAACCAACGCCACGTCTGGGACGCCTCACGACATTCAGACAGAAAGTCTGGCATGTCTGATTTTCTTTTTGTTGTTCATGACTTCTCCCGTCACAGCTGTCACTTTGACCAATAGAAACACAGAGTGATCTGCTTCTGTGGACCAACTGTACGACAACAACACCGCAGCCTTTTTGATATTTCCTGTAGGGATGTTACCACACAGAGTAAAAAGGGAAAATGATGGTGTGAAACAGCAGAGGCACTTTATCAACCTGGTGATTACTGCCATTAGCATCAGGCTAGCAAAGAATGTAGTGGCCTTTATTGACCACAACTGCAGAGAATACCAGCGTCATTTGAAACAGACTACATTATAAATGAGCTGTTGTTTATTCCCACTGTATTTTTATATTTATACTTTGTATCCGCTCCCATTTGCCTTGATAAAGTTCATGCATCACGCCATCATTTCAAACACTTCCTGTATCTGTATAAAATTAAAAGCCCCTTATAACTTCGGTTGAGAGAATCCCTTCATTTTCTAAAAAAGGCTTTTATTGTGAAAAATTTACAGGAACTTGTTGTGGAGGATTCAGTGCCTTGCATATTTTGCATGCAGTACTTCAAATGTAGCTCCTGACATCTGGTGGCACTTATTACATCACTACAACATTTCGGCTGGCACACGAACAGACACAGTGACTGAAATAATAGTAAAAGTAATAAAAATAGGACAAAAAAGATGTGTAGATCGTGTAGTGCGTCATGTCTGTCGGCCAAGTCACAGCACGATTTTATGACTCCATAATTGCTTAATCTGGCACAGTGGCTGTCAGAACAGACAGAAATGTCACATAGTGTGAGCCTGGCGTTTGTTAGTTTTTATCTCTGGAGATTGCATTTACACTTCAAAAATCATAAAAGCGGAATTCATTTGTGAAGATTATCTTGCTGAACAAAAGTGTAAGTAACATTAACTTTTGTTTGCCACAGAGATTGTTTTCTTCAAGAATCCAAAATCTATGGAAAAATTTGACGAGTGAACCAGGGCTACACCCATTTCTCAGTTGGACTACAAAAAAAAAAACGTCACCCCTGCAGCCCTCTGTTGCAAATGTTGGGTACGTTTGGAAATACTCCCTCCAAGCCGGACCGTTAGTTCGGAGCACTGTTTGAATGTACCCTTTGGTTATTCAGAGCACCACACTTTTGGAGCAGCAGAGTATGCACAGTGAGAATAATAATGGACCAAAGCAGTTCCCTTGTGCAACCTCAAAACAGAGGTCATGTTTCTCAGACACATGACCGCCAAGACTGACGTAAAACTTCCTCCCTTTAATGTACGTGTTGAACCAGTTTAACACACAGTCAGAAAAACCAACAACAGTTGTATCTAATGTTGCGCTTAGGTGTAAGAGAACAAGAAACTGACACCTATTTTCATCAGAATTTAGTCTGGGGTCACTGATTGTTTTAGTAAGAGCAGTTTCAGTGCTGTGGTGTGTTCTTAAGCGTGAGTGAAATTCCTCCAGGATGCTATTCTCTTTGAGAGAGGAATTTATTTGCTCTGAAACTATTTATTCAAGTATCCTACAAATGAATGGGAGGTTGGCTATCAGCCTATAGCTGGTCAGTGCATTTCCATCTAGGTTGGGTTTCTTTAGTATGGGTTGTACACCAGCTGTTTTGAAGGCACTTGGGAAGATGCCTGTTTAATCTCCAGGACTTGACTTGAATCACTGTCCAGCACCTGTTTCACAATGCTGTAGGTACAGGGTCGATGCACGAGGTGGAGGAGTTACACTGACTGACAGTCTTGCAAAGCTCAGGTAATGTAATACAGCTGAATTTCCCCGTGATCACATCTTATTTACAGGGTTAACTGATGCCATCTGACATTCAATGTCTGTTCTACTGCAGTTTTATTTGTATCACTCTACTGGTTGTCTGTACTAAAGATGGCAGAGCTTAGTTCAGCTGAAAAGGCAAATAAAGTCACAAGGCAGACTAGAGAGCTACCTGTTTTACAAGGCAAACCAGCAGCATTAGTGACAAACCTATACCTTGTTGTAGAACATTAAAATTCTAACATAACTAATGTTTGTTTTTTAAAATCCACCTGAGCTGTGATATTAACTAACATGAAAAAAAAGCACTTTCTGGCACTGACATGACTGAATGATGTTGACATAAAATACTTGCAGTCTGCTGATCATGACAAACACTCAAAATTTAAACCCAGAGTCATGTGAATTTACTGTATACACACTCAAATACTTTATGACTAATCAAAAGAAAAAAGTTAACTAAAAAGTGGCGTTGACTAATAAATCACGCAAAGCAACATTTAGAGTTTATCTTGATTTCTTACACACATTTAGGACTCACGGGTCAGCTCAATCTAACGCTCACACCTTCTCTGCACAGCAAGAGTCTTTTCTGGTGAATGGGTTAAGAACAACTGACAACAGTCAGCACGCTTCACTAAGAGAGATACGAAACCTAAATTATAGCATCCACGCACTGCGTCACCTTTTACGGTAAGACAAACAACTTTTTACGTCAGAGGCAGTGGGTCATATGACGGGTCATTGGTTAAAGTCACATGATAGAGGATTGAGATTCACATTCAGTTTTAGAAATATCCAATTCAATGTTGGATCATAAACTGTTTATTGTTCTTTCATTTTCACTAAATCTTTTTACAGCCTAACACACCTTTTACAAAGGTGTGAACAAAGGCTTCTTTACTGGAACTTACTGGAAGATAGTTAATGTGTTATTTCCAGAGCTATAACTGTCATAACTGTCTTGTGCAAACCTGTGCAGTTAGTAGGTTTCTGTTTTGCCCTTTGCAGAGTCGAATTATTTAATATTCCCTTCCTACAGATACAAATGCATATGTACTTACAGAGTTTCTCTATTGTATACACACAAAAAATGACCGATGCACTTCTTTGCATATGGCGTCAGACATCAGAGGAGCAGAGACAACTAATTTCAAACGTAAACGTTAAAGCGTTGTGTTTAACGCTGTGATAATTTTTTCTTGTTGTTAGCCACAACCCAAATTTTTAACACTGTTTCACCAGACCTCTGAGAGCAGTTGACATAGTAGGTAGAAAACTGTAGCTGAAGTTAGCTAATTTTAGCTAGTGTAACCTTCTTTTCTTGATTGTTGGTGTTCCCCTGTTCTTCCAGGCTGTGGGTAACAAGCTTAATGTAATTTTTTATTTTTATTTTACGTACTTTATTAATCCTGCAAGGGGAAATTCAATGTTTACACTCTGTTGTTATATACACACAAGTCTGAATACACACACATGCACAAACGGAGATGTATATAGATGCATTCAATGGAGAGATGTCAGAGTGAGGGGGCTGCCCATGAACAGGCGCCCCCAGTGGTTGGGGAGGTTCGGTGCCTCGGCAGTGGTGAGAGTGAACTGGCACCTCTTCATGTACCAGTCCACGCTCCGTATTTTGGTCCGTGCGGGGACTTGAGTCCATGGACTGAGCTACTGCCGCCCCCTTCCTCTTTGTTTAATTTTTACCAACACGTCAAGACAGCTCTAACACATCCCAACTTAAGGGTACAGCAACTTCTCTTCACTGTTAAGCACAAGGCACTCACTGTCTCAGTGTCTCACTCATACCTGTCCCCACAAAACAAGGGCAGGTAGGAACCAATTAGCTCATAACCAAGGGGACAAATGACTCAAACACTGCACATGAAAATACAAATGAAACCATATACAAAGTGCTATAAATGACAATGATATAATAATTTACCACTAACTCAATAATGCTGAATCTATCACAACTTAAATATAAATAATGTACCCATTAATAAATAACACAGTAACTTAAGTAATAAAAATAACCCCAAAATATAAAGTGTGCAGTAATTATGGTTACAGAAGTAACATTAGCCTGACAGCAGTGCTTTAGTGAACAGAGTTGAGAGACAGTCGTTTCAGTTGTAGACCCAACTGCACACTAAATACAAAATACTTGCACGCTTTAATTGGCTCACTGTTTAACATAAGTAGCGCTACAAGGTCTGATGGATGAGGTCATTTGTAACAACGATCTTGTCCACACTGGGCAAATCAGTCCTGCTGTGGGAAAAATCATCTTTTCATTGTTTTCTATAAATCACATTCAACATGAGTTTACATTTTCTAATGATACCTGCTGCCTGCAGGGTTATCCAACTCTTTTAGGCTGACACCTTCTGCTATGTCGAATTCACGCAATATGTAGGCTAGATTAATCACGTCCTGCCCTTCATCTGAATATAATAGTCATAATAGTCATGTGATCGTGAACACGCTATTCTGAAAACTTGAAGCTCGACTGCTTAACTCTGACCACAGTTCCATTACTTTCACTCAAATAGCAATTTCAGATCACAGTTCTGTAAAATTAGAAGCACAAATCTTTGTCACTACACTACGTCGGTACAACACCGCTAATTGACTTTTTTTTTCTCCAACAACTAGCGCACATGGTTAGGTTTAGGCAACAAAAGCTCATGGTTAGGTTTAGGAAGAAGGAGCATGGTTTGGCTTTTGAATCTTATGGGACGTGAACACCGTTCTCTTGGTTGAAAGTCGGTGTTTGTTGGACCCATCCGCCCCATTTGGACTTTCGCTGCCTTAAATTTCATCCTCCCTGACGCCGTTTCATTTCTCCCTGACGCCAACGGCCGCTGTTGAACTATAACTATCATACCAACGTTAAAGGGCACCTTTTTTCGCTGGTTTCTGACACCACAAGTCACTGCCCAAGCACTGGATTTTGACGACTTCAAAGTGAGACCATGATGGGTTGGGAATTTGTGCAGTTTTGCCAACATGGTTATCCCTTCAGTTCTGTGTTTAAAGATTTGAGAAAGTGAGCTATAGTTTCAGGAAACACGTTTGAAGGATTGGGGGAAACTGTAATCTAGGAGTGCATTCCATATTTAAAAACATCCCCAAATGCTTTTCTTCAAGCTCTTTCTCAGGGCAATGCACACACAGACCTTGATCTGTGAACCTTTCGATTTTCCTTTTTTATTTGTACAGTACAAACTCATGACCCCCTCTTGTCACTTGACTACTGTTGTAAATTCTTCATAGGTTTATCATAAACTGCATGCCTGTATAAAGCTGCACTTGGATTCTTAGCTTCACAATAAAACCATTAGCTGCTGAACCTTTGCTGAGTAACCCTATTATAAAACACTCCTCTCATCTTCCTCTAGTTCAAATGCCAATAAAGAAGGAAAGATCTGGCCTTTCCAGCTCTGACTGAATATAGGCCCTTGTCAAAGACAACTAAACAGGAAGCTGTGGAGACCCATAAAAATGACTCTTCTGATTATCCTTGCCAGAAAATTGACTCAAAGCAGACTGGAGTCCTATCATATTCTTTCTTTTTCCATGTTACTCTCCACTCACACACACACACTCTGGGCTCTGCCCGACATGTCCTCCGACGACCACAGAGGTCTTCTGTCCCAATTTAATGTGAATTAGTGGCTTAAATTATTTAGTGAAATTATGCTGCAAAACGTGATCTAACTTTCAGTCCTGTACGATATGAAATGGCTGAATTACTAAAACTCATCTAGTGAACTCTACCTTAGCATCTATCTGCCATCCCTGCCATCTAGGGATGAAGAAGCAATGTTATTAGACCTGTGGCATGATTCATCTGACTATTTATCCTTCTTTTACTGTTAGAAATATGGATTATAAAAAATTTTATTGTTAAAAATAGTAGGCCATACGTATTTGAACACATTCTCACTCTGACCTCGTCACATATTGACGTTTGGTCATGGACTTTCCACGTCCACATACGACAAAGTACCCTGGGTGCGTTGGTTGTTGACGTTCTGGGACACCGTGTCAACTTCTGCTGGTTACATGCATTGTCTTCTTTCAAAATACACTTCTGTATTTACAGGAAAATTCAATGTTTACATACAGTCTCTTTCAAAATAAAAGCACTACGTCGGAATTGATGTTTTTTTCCTTTAACAACAAACATACGTGGTTGGGTTTTGGAAAAAACAACAGGGTTTTGGACTTTCGCTGCCTTAAATTTCATCCTTGTCGCGCTGTATTTCCACTCTTAAACTGTAATGGCAACCATCCACGTATCATGCCTTTTTTCGTTGGATTCTGACGCCACAAGTCACTGCCCAAGCATTGGATTTTGACGATTTGGGAGTGAGACCTGGCTCGTATTTTGTATGTATTTATTTTCAGTTTTCCTAATAGTATAAACACATTTCCTGAAATTATAGCAGTGTTGGGCAAGCTACATGAAAAATGTATTGAGCTGAGCTACCATCTGTACATCAAAATAAGGCTCAGTCAGACAACTTTATTTCAAAAGCAGAACATAGAGTTTGGCGTCTGGACTCAGGCCTCATCGCTCACTGCAGATATCTTTACATGAGATATTGGGGAGTGATTAAATATTTCCCCCCTTTAGCTGGAGCCTGCAGGTGGATGCTGGGGTGGAGGTGGGGCTGAAGGACCAAGCAGCAGTACTGATGCTGGACAGCAGTGGCAAAGACAATGCAGAGAAAGAGCTGGGAAGATCTGCAGCTTGAATAGACCGCCAAATTGGGAGGATGTGTTTGTAGGTGACATATGGAGAGTGACGTATGACGTGTGTGTATGAATCAGTGCAGCTTGAGATGACTGCCTGAACTAGCTCGCAGGTGCGAAGCTTTACATTGAAGCTATCCCCAGAGAAATGTAGCAAGCTAAGCTAAGAGACAATGGCAAAGTAGCTTGCTACTTGCAAAGCTAGTTTTATTTATTTATTTATTTATTTTTTACTTAATGTTAAATCAGCGTTTTTTTAGTGATAAGGGAAATGTCAGCGAAACAAATAGGCAGGCAAAAAAGTTCAGTTTAACTGTTTATTATAAAAGAACAGACCAAATTAAAGCTTTCTTCTTTTCCTTTTTTTTTGTCAAGGACAAAACAACATGACCTCTGATAACATGACATCATCAGTCTATTGCTCTCTCTGTTTCTCTCACTTCTTCCTACTTACTGCATTTCTCTGTCTCGACGTCTTTCAGTCAGCTCTCTGGCTCTGTCAGTAATTCAGAAACAGGATTCACAATGTATTATTCAATCAATAAAACCATAATAATAAAAGATTATAATATAAACCATCACAATAACAGAGCGAAATGAAAACTTTTCTTTTTTTGGGGGACATTAGAGCCTGAATACCTCCTGAAAAAATTTCTGTCCCATCTCGCCCTACTTAACACTGTCCTCTGTCCCTCTTGTTCTTTTCTTGACCCTTGTCAATCAGGAGAGATTGACATTTGAGTCTCAATGTATCAGTCTAAGTCCAGTACCCCCGCCAACAAAAGTAATATTAACTTAAGGCCACTACTTTTTAATAATCCTTTGTTGTTTATGTCCCACCAGCACTGCTGTGTGCGTTTCTAGACACCTCTTTTTAATCGCATTTTCAATTAATTATTCAAACTTGAGTGGAAACACCAAATTTTAAAACAAATCTCAAAATATTGCAAACAAGTTTTTACCCATGGGGGAGGAGGAGCAGTTGGTGCATCGATAAATGCAAGCTTCATTGCAATGTATTCTTTTTTCTAGCTATTATGGCTAATGTTACTGTGACCGGCGTGCTAACAAAGTGGCTAATTGTCACGCTATTTTAGATGCAACGACTGAAAACTGATGTTTCAGAAAATGTCTCAAAGCTTTGATTAATTACAAACATATTGATGCCCCAAAACTGGTATTTGGGACAACCCTTCTTTAGCTATTTTTTTTTAATTTGTGCAGCATTTGGATGGTGCGATAAAAAAATAAAAGGCACTGCTCTTAGGACATCAACTTGTGGCTCTGCTTTAACTGTGCGAGAGCCTGGTAACGCCCAACCAAAATTTCTGAACTGTCAGAAATCCATCCAAGCGTACAATAGCCATTTGGAAGCAGTTGATTGTTTCATGATTAGTCCCCTGTACACTGCACAGTAAACAACGTCCAAGGAAGCTGAGATTCGACCTGACTTTAAATGGGTGATGCGGCTCAAACACAGGTCACACGTAGCACTCAAACACTGATTTACAAGCGCCAAGCCAATGTTGATTTGCCTCTTATCTGGGGCTTTTGTTAGGAGCTCCAAAATCTGTTGGTAGAGGAAAATCAAAGTCATGTAGTGTGAACTAGACGTTAGCTGTCATGAGCAATGACTTAAATATCATCTGTGCTACAGAATAATCTATCCAACATTAAATAAAGTAGTTAAAATGTGCCTGACCTCCACCAGCTGTAACATTTAAATGCTGCTTATGCGCTTAGGAATCAGTGCTAATATTACGATAAATAAAATTAGATGTATAATAAAAGAGCTCAAAAACAACTTCTGCCGAAAACTACTGCGTACATTTTACTGTTAATAGCCTGATCCGTATAATGGCTGTCTATCTGGGATCATGTGCTCAATGTAGGTAATATGGGAGGAGGCTTTGGAAGGAAATGACATGGCCAGGTTTTAAAAGAGGACGCACGAGTTGGACTGTAAAAGTAGGAGCTCTGGTAGAGTTCACACCTTCTGTCAACTTCTCCTCTCACACGGCTGAATAAAAGTCTGATTTGCTCTCTGATCACAATGAAGTTTTATGGAGCTCTGATCTTGTTTATGACTCTGTCAGCAGGTAAGAACATCTCATGATTCATCTGTATTGACTCGACATCGTATTATTAAGAAATTAAATGTATTAATGTTTTAAAGTCATTGTGGTAGTGGTGTCAGAATGTTTTGTTACTTTATTTTTAATAACAAGAAAAAGATGGAAATGTTTTTAACAGTTGTCTGATTTTTAAAATATCATGTGCAACACTCCCAGACTGTTGCGAAATACATTTTTCTTTTTCTTTCTTTCTTTTCTTGAGAAACTTAGGATTTATATTTGGTATGAGGGTTGTCTTTTCTTTCAACACCACATTTAGATGTGTGGCAAAAGAAAAGAAGGAGAAAAAATAAATTGATTTTTTTTGTTTTTTTCCATGAAAATATGTAAACAATGAGCATTGCATCTGGAGTACCTTAAACCATGTGTGACACTATTCTTTATTGTTGTATAGCATGTGGATTGAAGTGCTACTTATGTGTGGGAGAACCCTGCAAAGACATAATGACTTGTCCTGTCAACTTGAACTGGTGTACCTCCTTTGTGTTGAATGGTGAGTTGTTGCTCCTCAGCTAATATTCAGTATTTCAAAAAGGTTATTTATCTATTGCTGTAATAAATGTCTGGTGGCTTTTATTGATTTTGAAACGGACTTTTTTTTGTGGTCATGCAGATGTTGTCTACAAAGGTTGTGTCGACCAAGCTTCTTGTGTTGGGCCCATAAAGTGCTGTGACACAGACTTGTGTAACAGCGCCATACCCACTGGTTCCAGTGTCCTCCTTCTGCTGGTATCTTCAGGCATCATCACACTCTTTCTCTGAGGCTCTGGAGCAGCTACAGCTGAAGAGTATCAGTCTTTCTTATTGAATTTGTACAACTCAAAAGAATTAACAAATGTTCAATATGTAAAGCTGTAAATGAGTGCAGATTAATGTTTGTTCAATAAAAATACAGTATGATCGACCACTGAATTGTTTAATTCTTTAAGTTCTGCAGAAACCCTTATTAAAATATGAGTGAGAAAACAGGACACAAAATATGAACAATCATGAGCAAATCAATAAATGAAATGTTTAGTTGTTGATCTGAGGATTTATAAAGCAGATGAGCAGACTTTAACATTTTGCACTTCCTGCTTTGATGCCAGTGGTTACTTTTTACATTTATCACCACAAAGTGCTGAAGCGCAAAGCATTCAAAGGTCAACAAACTATCTCACCACTTCATACATTTAAAATGTAGAAAATATTTGGTGTGCTCTGTGTCACATATCAAGCTGTCAAATAACTTGTTTCTTTATGCACTTGGACCTGCCAAAAGTATTATTTTATCTTTTGTTAAAGACAAAATTAAGCTACACTTCCTTTTTAGAGATGGAGAAGAAGAAGAAGAAGAAGAAGAAGAAGGAAATCAGGCAATGTGGCAAATACATGGTATACTAAGAATAAAAAAAAATCTACAGCCAGCGCAAAAGACTAATGTATACAAGTTAGACGTAGTTGGTAAAATCTGACTTGAAGTAAGTTCAGTTTACTCACAGGAGTTTAAACAAAGATGTTATCTCTCTACATTGCACACATTCTTTTTATACTTCACAATGTGAATTTCTGCACTTTTTTGGGACAACATTTACATATTTCTGCATGCAACTACCACTCCAAAAACTGCACAGCTCTTTATATTTCTTCATATATATTATGCATATCTTTTTAGTGTTTTTGTTTCATGCTCATATTGTGCATTTTGGGTAACTTTAGGAAAAGCTATTGAAGTTCAGGCTCAAAGAATGGCATTGAGAGTGTTTTTACTGCTGTCAAATGTCACAATTGGTCAAATTAGACCAGTAAAATATGTAAGAGTGATTTGAATCTGGATTGTACAGGAAGTCAGTGAAGAGAAGCTAATATGAGGGAGAAAATATCTCTTTTTCTAGTTCCTGTCATGCAGCAGAATTCTGGATTAACTGTAGAGTCTCTAGAGACTTATTGACGCAGCCTGATAGTAAGGACTAGCAATAATCCAGGCTCAAAGACACAGTTGTGCTGACTATTTTTTTTTTTTTTTGCATCTTTTTAAGACAGGATGTGCCTGATTTTTGCCATGTTATGTAGGTAAAAAAAGGATGTTCCTTGAGGTGTGTTTTATGTGGCAGTTTAAGATCATACCTAAATTCCTTACGGTGGTGTTGGAGGCCAGGGCAATGCCATCCAGAGTAGCTATGTGTTTCTAAGGTGTTTAGGACCGAGTTTAGTATCAGCAGGTCATCATGTCCTTGAGACATGCTCGAAGCAAACTACTTGATTTCTTCTGGCTAGACCGATAGATAGTTTTGGGTGTCATCTGCATAACATTGAAGTTTTTTGAGTGTTTCCCCTAATAATTTTACCTAAAGGAAGCATATATAACACTCACAAGCCACAGGACTGAAAGGATCTGCCACCAACACCCTGGTGCCAAGCACCACAGAACACTCTCAGGGGTCCTGTGTCCATGCCTCGACAGGTCAGAGCCAAGTCCAGTCCAAGTAGTCCCCACAGTGGGTTGCAGGTACCTCTGGGGTATTGGCACATGCTTGATCAGATTGGAATCTGAATGTAATACCACCACTGCTTTCTGACAGACATAGTGGGGAAAAATGTGTATAATTTATTGATAGGTTGCACAATAAATAAGAATTGTCAGAATTTGCTGCAGTTATCAGGGAAATCTTTGAGATGAACCACTGCAACATTTACAGCCTGATATGTATCACTCTACATGGCCATCTCTCTGGGATCATGTGCTCAATGTAGGTAATATGGGAGGAGGCTTTGGAAGGAAATGACATGGCTAGGTTTTAAAAGAGGACGCACGGGTTGGACTAAAAAGTAAGAGCTTTGGTAGAGTTCACACCTTCTGTCAAGTTCTTTTTTGACACGGCTGAATAAAAGTCTGATTTGCTCTCTGATCACAATGAAGTTTTATGGAGCTCTGATCTTGTTTATGACTCTGTCAGCAGGTAAGAACATCTCATGATTCATCTGTATTGACTCGACATCGTATCATAAAGAAATTAAATGTATTAATGTTTAAAAGTCATTGTGGTAGTGGTGTCAGAATGTTTGTGTTACTTTATTTTTAATAACAAGAAAAAGATGGAAACATTTTTAACAGTTGTCTGATTTTTAAAATATCATGTGCAACGCTCCCAGACTGTTGCGAAATACATTTTTCTTTTTCTTTCTTTCTTACTTTATTTTATTTTGAGAAACTGAAGATTTATTTATATTTGGTATAGTTTCTCCTAACATTCATTTACTGAAAAATGTTCTGTGGTTGTAGAAACTTACCAAAAACTTTTGTTATGGGGGTCTTCTTGCAGCACCACTTTAAAATGCGTGAAAAAAAAAAAAAAGATTTTGTTTTGTTTGTTTTTTTTCTCATGAAAATACGTACACAATTTGCATTGCATTGGGATTACCTTAAACCATGTGTGACACTGTTCTTAATTTTTATATAGCATGTGGATTGAAATGCTACAGATGTTCAGGACAACCCTGCTCAGACAAACAGATGACTTGTCCTAAAAACTATGACCGGTGTACGTCCTTTGTGGTGAACGGTGAGGTGTTCCTATTCAATATTTCAAAAAGGTTATTTATCTATCTGAGCTGATATATTGCTGTACTTAATGTCTGGTGGCTTTTATTGTTTTTGAAACTGAGTTTTATTTTCTTTGTTTTGTTTTGTTGGTTTATCTTTTTGCCATCATGTTTTGCAGATGCTCTCTTCAAAGGCTGCATTGACCAAGCTTCTTGCTTTTTTGCCGTACAGTGCTGTGACACAGACTTGTGTAACAGTGCCACACCCACTGGTTCCAGTGTCCTCCTCCTACTGGTATCTTCAGGCATCATCACACTCTTTCTCTGAGGCTCTGGAGCAGCTACAGCTGAAGAGTATCAGTCTTCTTTCTTATTGAATTTGTACAACTCAAAAGAATTAACAATTTTTCAATATGTAAAGCTGTAAATGAGTGCAGATTAATGTTTGTTCAATAAAAATACAATATGATCGACCACTGAATTGTTTAATTCTTTAAGTTCTGCAGAACACTCAAATTAGAAATGTGAGTGACAAAACAAGACCTAAAATATGAACAATCATGAGCAAATCAATAAATGAAGTGTTTAGTTGTTGATCTGAGGATTAATGAAGCAGATGACCAGACTTTAACATTTTGTACCTCCTGCTTTGATGCCAGTGGTTACTTTTTACATTTATCACCAACATGAATCACAGACTAGTTTTTGCATCTTGAGACAGGATGTGCCTGATTTTTTGCCATGTTGTGTAGGTAAAAAACAGGACATTCTTGAGATTTGTTCTATGTGGCAGTTTAAGATCATACCTAAATTCCTTACAGTGGTGCTGGAGGCCAGGCAATGACATCCAGAGTAGCTATGTGTTTCTAAGGTGTTTAGGACGAAGTACTAGAACTTCAGTTTTGTCTGAATTTAGTATCAGGAGATTGCAGGTCATCATGTCCTTAAGAGATGCTCGAAGCAAACTAGTTGGTTTCTTCTGGCTTGATCGATAGATATAACTGGGTGTCGTCTGCATAACATTAAATTTTTTTGAGTGTTTCTCAGTACTGTTGCCTTAAGGAAGCATACATAAGGTGGATAGAAGTGGTCCAAGCACAGAACCTCATGGGAATCCCTGTACCTAGACTTTGAGGTGCATAGAGGAATCACATTAACATGCACAAATTGAGACTGATCTGATAAATCAGACTTAAACCAGCGTAGTACAATGCCAATCATTTCCAGTTCCAGTCTCTGTGATAGGATGTGGTGGTCAGTGGTTACTAATGCAGCACTAACAGAAACATGTCCTTTGTCTGAAGCACTCAGAAGTTAATTTGTAATTTTCACCAGTGCTGTCTCTGTGCTTTGATGCAGTCTAAATCCTACCTGAAAATTCTCAAACCATTGTTATGTAGAAAGTCAAACAGCTGATTAGCGACTATTTTCTCAAGGAGCTTAGAGAGAAAGAGAATATAAGATATAGGTCTACAGTTGGCCAAAACCCCTGGATCAAGAGTGGGCTATTAAGGGGAGGTTTAATTACAGTAACATTAAAGTACTGAAGTACATAAATTGTTAAAAAAAAAAAGACATATTGATCTTATCTAATAAAGAAGTGTTAACCAAGGGTAAAACTTCTTTAAGTAGCCTAGTTGGGAAGGTGTCTTAGAGACAAGTTCATAGTTTAGGAGAGATCGTTGATGTTAGTTGATGTAGGTCGATGAAGGGAAAAGCAGTTTAAATAAACCAATCAGCTACAACATTAAAACCACTGATGGATGATATGAACAACTTTGTTGTTACAGTGCAATGTTCGACTGTGAGACCTTTGGTCCTGACATTCATGTGAATGCCACATGACAAACACCACCCATCCAAACACCAAGACAAACCACGTCTGCCCCACCCTCATGACAACGCCACTTTTCACTGGCATTGCCCCCCCAGCAGGACATTGCACCATACCACACAGCAAAAATTATTCAGGAATGGCCCGACGAATGTGACAAAACACTAAAAGCGTCGACCTGGCCTCCACATCCCCCAGATTCCAATCTGATCAAGCATCGTACCGATACCCCACCTCGCAACCCACAGCACTCAAATGATCCGCTTCCAACACCCTGGTCCCAAGCACCACAGGACGCTCTCAGAGGTCCTGTGTGCATGCCTCGACAGGTCAGAGCCAAGTCCAGTCCAAGCAGGCCCCACCGTGGGTTGGGGGTACCTCTGGGGTATTGGCACATGCTTGATCAGATTGGAATCTGAATGTAGAAATGTCAGAATTTGCTGCAGTAATCAAGGAGTTTTTTTAGATGAACCACTGCAACATTTACAGCCTGATCTGTATCACTCTACATGGCTGTCTCTCTAAGATCATGTGCTCAATGTAGGTAATATGGGAGGAGGCTTTGGAAGGAAATGGCATGGCCAGGTTTTAAAAGAGGACGCACGGGTTGGACTGTAAAAGTAGGAGCTTTGGTAGAGTTCACACCTTCTGTCAAGTTCTCTTTTGACACGGCTGAATAAAAGTCTGATTTGCTCTCTGCTCACAATGAAGTTTTATGGAGCTCTGATCCTGTTTATGACTCTGTCAGCAGGTAAGAACGTCTCATGATTCATCTGTATTGACTCAACATTGTGACACGAAGAAATTAAATTTATGAAAGTTTAAAAGTCATTGTGGTATGGTTTTCCATTTTGTTTTGTATTCAGAAAAACTTTACATTAATAGTCATACCTGTCGACTTGTTTGCGTTTCCTCTTGTTTCTCATCACATTTTCTAGCTGGAATTTATATATTTATTTATTCAATCTGAAAAATGTGTAAAACAAGAAACATTAGATGTTGAGTATCTTAAACCATGTGTGACACTATTTTTTTTATAGCATGTGGATTGAGATGCTACTTTTGTAAAGGCAAACACTGCACAGCCTCGATGTCTTGTTCTTTCAGCACTGACAGTTGTACCTCCTTTGAGTTGGACGGTGAGTTGTTCCTCCTCAGCTAATATTCAGTATTTCAAAAAGGTTATTTATCTATCTGAGCTGACATATTGCTGTACTAAATGCCTGGTGGCATGTACACTTCTGAAACATGTGTTGCAGGTGTTGTCTACAAGGGTTGCATCGACCACTCTGCTTGTGCTGGGCCCATAGAATGTTGTGACACGGACTTGTTTAACAGCGCCATACCCACTGGTTCCAGTGTCCTCCTCCTGCTGGTATCTTCAGGCATCATCACACTCTTTCTCTGAGGCTCTGGAGCAGCTACAGCTGAAGAGTATCAGTCTTATTTTTTACTGAATTTGTATAACTTAAAAGAATAAACAAATTTTTTAATATGTAAAAGCTGGAAATGAATGCAGCATTTATAACCATAAGACACTGAATATCACTGTGGACTAACTGTTTAATGAATATCTAGTATCCAGAACTATCCATCCATCCATTTTGTAACCGCTTATCCTCTTGAGGGTCGCAGGGGGGCTGGAGCCTATCATTGGGCAAGAGGCGAGGTACACCCTGAACACATAGAGACAGACAACCTTTCACACCCACGGGCAATTTAGAGTCACCAATTAATCTGCATGTCTTTGGACTGTGGGAGGAAGCTGGAGTACCTGGAGAAAAGCCACGCTGACATGGGGAGAACATGCAAACTCCGCACAGAAGGGCTCTGCAACTGGGATCAAACCAGGAATGATGAGACAGTGCTAACCACTACACCGCCGTGCCGCCCTATCCAGAACTAATCTGTCACTAATCAGAGTGGCAGATCTCTGAATTGACTATAGGTTGCAGTGAGACAAACCTTTGTCACAATTCAGTGGATGTGCTAAAACAAATGAACTCTGTAAGACATACTGGTGATTTATTTAATTTTTT
Source organism: Cephalopholis sonnerati (assembly GCA_019142605.1). NCBI lineage: Eukaryota > Metazoa > Chordata > Actinopteri > Perciformes > Serranidae > Cephalopholis > Cephalopholis sonnerati. The sequence goes on from JAGQAX010000007.1 coordinate 29,834,098, forward strand.
TTTTTTTTGGAATATGAAATGTCAAGAGATTTTTTGTTTTGCTGTGAAAAGGCATGCATGCTTTAAGTAGAATTTCATACAATTCCATGTCTCTGGTAATAATTACACTTTTTTCACATTTGTGGTGCCTCCTATTGGCAAAATATCCCAAGACTGTATAGCAAAGCTCAGACCTCACAGTCGATCAAGTGTACCAAGTTTGGATTCAACTACTCAATTCAAATTTTGATTTATGAGCATTTATGTAAAATTAAACTTTAAAATGAAGGTTTAAAAAATATAGAATTTCAAAAGAGAATGACGTATCAAAATTTCCTTCCTAATTTTAGATCAACAGTGTCCGTATGATGATCCTGCCAAGTTTTCAGAACAATTGGCTTTTGCCGTTTCTGGACTTTGTTATTTCTGCATAAACACTTTTAGCTGACAAAACAAGAATAAAGACTGTAAAGCTTGTGTGTGTGTGAGAGATTTTAACTTTTATGACATTGGCACCATCTGGTAGTAATATCAAGAATGCAAGAAAGAAAAGCAAAGACCTCAAATTTACATCAATTGTTTCATTTTCAAATAAACCAAAATCATTAGCCAAGGCATTTAAAACAAGGCATTTAGGTGACTTAGCCGGTGGTGTGCCTAGAAATCACCATGAAAACAGACAAACATGTTTCCAGACAGCAGATTTTTACATATACTTTGCAATATCACTGCTTAAAATTGTGAAGGTGCAAGACATCAAGCATAGATCACTGTGTGCAGAAGTGTTTTATCAGTCTACTGGCTCTCTGTGCAAGGGAGGACATAGCTTAGCTCAGCTGATGAGGCAAATAACGTCACAAGGTATTCGTGGATTGCACATTAGAATATAGCATCTTTGAGAACATGTCATAAATCAGCTCAAGCAGGCATAGCTCCTCCAGCTGTAGCTATACCTACTTGAGCCCTCAACATAATTTTATATGTGGAAATTTAACCATTTTGGCTTCATGCACCACTGATACCCCCTTTGACCAACATGGAACCAGTTCCGTTCCAGCTCCTGCGCCTAATTTTGAACTGTTCAGGGCATTTTGATTAGAAATAAATTGGTTCATGGCCTGAAAAGTTAGTTTTCAGTGGGAACAAAAAAATGGCAGGTTTTCCATGACCTGAAGTGTAAACTGTGACGACGCCAGTGGTTGTGTCATATTCTACAGGTTGGACAGAGAGGATGGAGAATGTAGCGATGGAAGAATCAAGTGAGAAATGGTCAAAGAGCGTGCAGTGGTCTCATTAATGGTTGCCCTATGCTTGATTTTGGGTGAAAACAAATATCTGCACTAACAGAACAAAGGTTCACAGGTAATCACTGTATCAATTTTGTAACTGTTTTTAACTTCCACTGAGCACTGTGCTATGCCCTCTGTTGATGTGAAGCCCTGTCTCACCCCAAAGTTGTCGAAATCCAGTGCTTGACACCTTTTTTTGTTGGTTTCTGATGCCGCAAGTCACTGCCCGAGGGACGGATTTAGATGACTTCAGAATGAGACCAGGCTCCACACGACATGTTTTGCCCTCTAGGCAGCATGCTGCAGTTGCTGTTGATCTCTGTTTATTGGCGGCTCGCAAACCAAGTTTAAAGGTACTGTGTTGGGTGTGTAGATGCTGCCCTTGTTAAGTCAATGAAAGCAGTCCAGCTCCGTATTATCAGTGCTATTTATCGACTATAATTTTAATTATCAGAATAATGCATATTGGCGACACGGCGGTTCAGTGGTTGCCTCACAGCAAGAGGGTTCCTGATTTGAACCCAGGGTGGGGGAGCCCTTCTGTGCGGAGTTTGCATGTTCTACCCCGTGTCAGCATGGGTTTTCTCCAGGTACTCCAGCTTCTTCCCACAGTCCAAAGACATGCAGGTTAATTGGTGACTCTAAATCGACCGTAGGTGTGAATGTGAGTGTGAATGGTTGTCTGTCTCTATGTGTCAGCCCTGTGATAGTCTGGTGACCTGTCCAGGGTGTACACTGCCTCTTGCCCAGTGTCAGCTGGGATAGGCTCCAGCCCCCCCACAACCCCCAACAGAATAAGCGGTTACGGAAAATGAATGAATGGAAAAATGCATAATGATAAAAATTCCCTTTATCCCATTATCAGCTGATAATTTATTGGCCTAATACATATCATGCATCCCTATTCTTTATACATCCATGCTCTGTCTGTCTTTGAGCACTGAGAGTACTTGTGTTACTTCTCAATAGAGAGAGAAAAGAGCTTTTGTGTGTGTGTGTGTGTGTGTGTGTGTGTGTGTGTGTGTGTGTGTGTGTGTGTGTGTATGTGTGTGTGTGTGTATGTATGTTAAGAGCACAACACTGGGCACTGTCTGTCTGTGGATGTGTGTGTACTTCAGACTGAAACGAACAGCCCAGCTTACGTATGCAGTAAAAAATGTGATGCCCACACCCTATACAGTCCTTTAACTGTACCCATTAGCAGCTGTTTATCGTTCTGCATCACTATGTCAGGGTTTAAGCACCATGTGTTATCAGTGCAAACCTGTGCATGTTGTCACCCACTTTGTCTCACCTGGTACTGAAATAAACACATCAAGGTTATGCATTGATCATGTAAATAATTCACTTTTATTCAACATCTACATGGCTGTTTCTGAGGAATGATGTGGGAGGGGGCTTCCTGGGGAGATCTGAGGGGGGGGACTCCCTGAGGAAAATTTGGGGTGAGACTAAGAAGTGGCACAATACAAGGAGGAGATTTGGAAGAGTTCACATCATTTCTCTAGTTCTCATCTCACAGGGTTGATTAAAAGTCTGTTTCTCTCTCTGTTCACCATGAAGTTTTTTGGAGCTCTGATCCTCTTGGTGACTCTGTCTGCAGGTAAGAACAGCTTGTGATTCATGCACTTTGGCTTGACAATGTAACACAAGTAAATTAAAAGTTATTATGGTTGTGGCTTCTGGTTAAGGTAGTGAAATTGGGCTTGTTATTTTTGCGTTTATTAAATAAATAATTTGAAGGCATTTGCAGATATTGATATTTAATTTTGAATAATAATAAAAGGATGGAAATAACTAAAAGTGTTTGGATGTTAAAATACAGTGTGCAAACACCTCCAGAATGCTCTTCTACTTTTTTTTTTTTGTTTATTTGTTGTGTTTTTGTTTGGAAATTAGGGTTAATACTCAACAGCTTGTTTGCTTTTTTCCTTCAAGTACTAAAAAAGCCCCTCACTGCACAAACATTTGACCCCACCCATGTTGAGCGCAGCCCAAATTGCAAAGTGGAAACATTAAAGATGTTTATTTTGATTTTTTGTATATGTGTGTGAAAATCTGTTAAACAATGTGTGTGACACTTCTCTCTATTTTTGTTAAGCATGTGGACTGAGATGCTACTCATGTTCAGGCCTTGACTGCACAGATGTGGAAACTTGTCCACGCGAAGCTGACCGTTGTGCCATAACCGATTTGAACGGTGAGTTGTTCCTCCACAGCTAATATTAAGTATTTTAAATAAATCATTTATCTATCCGAGCTGATAAATTACTGTATTAAACACCCTGTGGCTTTTATTGTTGTTGACACTGGGGTTTTTCCCCATCATGTTTTGCAGGTTACCTCACCAAGAGCTGCATGTTCAGTGGTGCATGTATTAACCCCGTCTGGTGCTGTAAGAGGGACTTGTGTAATGACTACAACCAGTTTGATGTAACCGATGCCGCACCCACTGGTTCCAGTGTCCTCCTCCTGCTGGTACCCTCAGCCATCGTCACAGTCTTTCTCTGAGGCTCTGGAGCAGCTACAAATTAAGAGTATCTTTCTTACCCAGCTTGTATAACTCAAGAAGAATAAACACATTTCCAATATGTAAGTGCTATAAATGACTATGTTTGTTAAATAAAAACACAATATAATCGACCTTTGAATTGTCTAATTCTTCGGGTTCTGCATTTCACATGACCATTTAGACTCATAGAAATATAAGTGAGAAAACAGAACATAAAATATAAACAATGATGAGCATTATAAAATTACACGAATTACCAAATTATATGGTTAGTTGCAGTTCTGAGGATTCTGAGGATCAGCAGACTTTAAAAGTGCTTTAATGCCTGTGGTTACTTTTGACATTTATCACCACATAGTGCTGAAGTGTAAAACATTCACTCTCTCACCACTTCATTTTGAAATCTTTTCACTGAACTTTTGCTAACACTTTCTATGAAGACCACATCTATAATGCATTTTAAGGCCATTCATAGTGAATTATAATGCATTTATAATGCTCTCTGACTACACTCACGACTTATACTGAATTATAAGTGTCTTATTGATGCTTTAGCTTATGATGCATTATGGAGACCTACACTCACTTATACACATTTCAACAATCAGTAGTAAAGACTCTGGGGATGGGTGGTAGAGGTTCAGAAAACCCAAACTAAATGCTTAATGTTCAGGTTTAAAATCATATAAGAGAGGTGAGGCTTCCAGACTTTAAAAATGATCTGTGCAGAGCCCCTAATGGAGTATCTAAGTTTTTCAAGCTTGGGATGTGCTGTAACACTTTCCACCCATTTACTGTGAGACAGTGGTTTAGTGGATTTCCAGTGAATCAACACCAAACGTTGTGCCAATAGTGACAGAAAGACTAAAGCATCACCCTGTGCACCTGTAAGTGCAAACACTCACAGGAACTACTCCAAATAATGCAACTCCTGGGTCTGGATGGATCTCCTTCCTACAAATAGTAACTGCAGATGCCCCACTGCTCCCCTCCCCCAAGGTGTCCCCCAAGGTTCTGTTCTCGGTCCCCTCCTCTTCATCCTATACCTGTTCCCCCTTGGTCACATAATCCGCTGTCATGGCCTCCAGTTCCACTGCTTCGCTGATGATATCCAGCTCCTCATCTCCACCAAGAAAATCTCCACTGCCACCCACTCAACCCTGACAAACTGCATCACTGAAATAAAATCCTGGCTTCAAACCAACTTCCTCATATTGAGAAAATACTCCTCTCCCAGTGGTGAGACATTCCACTTGCAGGGACACCCCCTCACCTCAGAAGCTAATTATCCAGGTCCAAAAACACAGAGTAAGACAACCGGGTCATGACTTTGTGATCCAAATGAGATTAGTTTTCTAAACCCTAGTGGAAACTCATCCCAGTGGCTGGTGCTGCCCGGTGAAGAGGGCGCTGCGGTCAGCGTGCCTCCCAGAGCTTCCTGTCTCACAAGCTAGGAAAATACCCAACTCCTGAAATATTAATTGTGTATCCACCTTCCTAAAAAACGGCGTGAATAATCCAGGGAGGCAGCAGTGCTCTGTTTTCAAGCCTCTTCGACGTCATCTTCCCATGGTGGAGAAAGGGTAAAGGTCAGGGTCGGGGTCATCAGAGATTTCAGTCCCTAAGTCTGGAGTCCACAGCTCTCGAACTGAATTGTACTCTCTCACCACTTCAGACTCCATTAAAATGAAAAAAAGAGGGCATTGATTTTAATGCCTGTTTATTATCTTGACTTTAGTTTTGGCCTTTTCCTTATTTTATCTTTTACTAGATGACATTTTATGGCATGTTATTTATTTTATACTTCTTGTCTTTTAAATGTGTTTAGTTTAATTGTACAGCACTTTGTAACTGTGTTTTGAAAGGTGCTATATAATTAAAGTTTATTATTATTATTAGTTTAGTATTTTATTACATGCACAGAATAAATGATCCCAGCAAAGGCACCGGCTCTGTGTCTGCTGATATATATATTTTAATATGTTTGAAAATATTCATTTTTCTTCAGTGAAGCTGAGAAAGTCAGAATGATGTCTGGTGAATTAGGCATTATCACTATTATAGTTAGTTTGTAGGAGCTTAAGCAAAGACAGACTCATTTAATAATCCATGTGGAATACTGCATGTTTATGTTATGTGAAAAATTTAGAGTCCCAGTCTTGGTGATGTTCATGTTTTCAGCTCATTTTAAGGATTTCTCTGGAAGCGATACTGTATGTCAACAACCATTCACATCATCATCACTTCCACTTTAACAATTCAAATTCACCAGATGTTCACAAGATGGCGCCAAAGTGAGACATTTTTACACAATGCACAAGTTGGAATAAAGCCACTCTGATGTCTCTCTTCTTGTACATTTACTCAGTCCTTGAACATAGGAACAATTTTCTACTTCAACTTTACTTGAGAATTTTAATGTTATGCTACCTCTACTCCACTACATTTATTTGACAGTCTAAAGGATTGTTGGTACATGTCAATAAACACACTCACCAGCAAAACCAAAGATTCACTGTGGTTTAGCATTTCACCTGGTTATATTTGCATTTTTTTCTGTTTTTGTCAGATGCCAGCCGCTCAGCACTGTGGGTGACCCCAGCCACCCGTCACACAACCTCTTTTGCCTCCTGCCATTGGAAAGAAGGCTTCACGGCCTTCGTACCTGCTCCACCAGACTCATGAACAGCTTCATCCACCAAGTTGTTGGGAAACTGAACTCTCTCCCCCACCCCCCAACCCCAGCCCCCAGTGAAATGAGGCATTGCAGCCTGACACACACACAAGACACACATTACAACAAAGCCCTGTGTGGCAGACAGTACGCCATAATGAGGGTTTTTAGGCTATTTGTGCGGTGGTGTGTCAGTCTCTCTGCAGTTACACCTCCAAAACACAAGTCAGCAGTGGAGGTTTCTGTGAAGTGCTGTAAAGTTTAGTTGATTCAAAACACACATTAAACACACATTAAACATGGCTTAATAGAGACAGTTTCAAACACAAGTACACAAATCAGCTTCACTATAACTCGCAGCATTCACAGACAAACACTTGTCTTTATCTGGACACATTTTCCCCACAAATACAACATGCTAATGTTTTTAGCACAAGCCTATGGCATTTTACATTGTATAAATTAGCCTAGCAGCTAGCGATCTTCTTGCATAAAATCAGCGACAACAGCAACATTTAACAAAGGTAACAGCACATAATTTGGCTCCATTACAGCTCAAAGGATTCACCAACTGAACAACTGTCTCATACTAAACACATATTCCAAACAAATACAACATGCTAACATTATTAGCACAAGCCTATGGCATTTTACATTGTATAAATTAGCCTAGCAGATGTTTCTTATCTGTGAAATTAAAATAAATAAAAGCTTTGTTTCCACTGAGGGAAATGGTTTCAGCTTACATAAATAGACAGGGGGTCTGCATTGCCACGACATTTAGTTACATTTCTCGGGAGGTGCATGTCAGGCTACGGCGTAGGGTATGGCGTAGACTCCAAATCGGTGTAGAGCCTACGTCATAGCTACGCCGTTGATTCAATGCAGAAGTATAAATTGTGTCTTGTGGTCTGGCTGCTACCTTTTTATGAAACCCTGACCTCAACTGAGTGCTGCGGGGCTACACGCCCGTATATTTCCCGAGCACAGAAAATAATAATAAAATGAAATAAAATAAAAAAACAGGCAGAGGACAGAGTCTCTGCAAAAAAATACACCAGCACACACTTCTAGTGGGTCATCAGTGATAATTGAGTGGGTTTACTTCTGTTTGAGTCATGCATTGTTTTTTTGTTATTTAGGAAAATTTAAAAATTTAAGTTTCTAGTTACCGAACACATTAAGACTTTTCAGACAAAACACAGTTTATCAAACACACTGTGCTGCAGGCTGAACAATCCAACAGAATGTAAAGTAGCTCAAATGTGCCAGACCTCTGCCAGCTGTCACACGTAAATGCTGTTTACGTGTGACAGCATCAGTTATAACATTCCAATAGATATTGCAGTAATAGAGCTCTTTGAAATGGACCACTCCGCCAAAACAGTGCTTTTTATTTTAATACTATGAGTACATTTTGTTGCTAATACTTTTTTTTTTTTTACTTCAGGTGAAACTTTAAATGTAGGACCTCTATGTCCTGACAAACTGAGTGAAACCATAAGAATCACAGTCAGAAAATAACTAATTTTTATCATTTGTCCATAGATGGTGAAACAAATCTCAAATGTCCGATGTTGCTGTAGAAATAAATGAAATACTTGTGCTCACTTTGGGGGAAGCTTTGTGAAGAAATGTAACTGTCATGTTTTGAAAGAGGACGGAGGGGTCGGGCTATAAAAGGAGCAGTTCACACCTTCTCTCCTGTTCTCCTCTCACACGGCTGATTCAAAGTCTGATTTTCTCTCTCCGTTCACGATGCAGTGGTTTGGAGCTCTGATCCTCTTTGTGACTCTGTCTGCAGGTAACCCTTATGATTCATGTGCATGATAAAAAATTAGGGAGATGTTTTTTCGATCAGACTGTTGAGTAATAATTTTTGTTTTCAATTTTCTTTTGTTTTGTGGTGAAGAAAAACTTAATATTTGCATTTTCCCTCATTTCTCTTTGTGTTTTCTTCATGTATTTTTCATTTGTTTTGTTTTTTTTGATAAATGTATAAAGTGTTGGATTTGAGGTATCTTAAACCATTTGTGACACTCTCCTCTGTGTTTGTACAGCATTTGGTTTGCAATGCCACACATGTCAAGGCAAAACCTGCTCAAACCCAATAACTTGTCCTGCCGGCTTTGATCGTTGTGCCACCACTGAAGTGAACGGTGAGTTGTTCTTCCACAGCGAATATCAAGTATTTCAAGTAAATTATTTATCTGTCTGAGCTGATATACTGCTGCACAAAATGCCTTGTGGCTTTTATTGTGGTTGAAACTGAGTGTTTTGCTTTCCTGTGATGTAGGTGTTGTCGCTAAGACCTGTATGGGGAGCATTGCATGTTCTGGTGCCACACAGTGCTGTGAGACAGACTTGTGTAACAGCGCCATACCCACTGGTTCCAGTGTCCTCCTCCTGCTGGTATCCTCAGGCATCATCACACTCTTTCTCTGAGACTCAGGAGCAGCTACAGCTGAAGAGTGTCAGTCTTCTTTCTTAACCAATTTGAAACTCTGGAAGTACAAAAAGAGATCCAAAATGTAAACAGCTGTGAATGACTGCAAATTGATGTTTGCTCAATAAAAAAACAATTGATCAACCACTGAACTGTTTAATTCTTAAAGTTCTGCAGTGCACAACCAGCAAAACTGGCTTTGCTATGAAACCTTAATTAGAAACATGAGTGATAAAACAGGACATTACATGTGAATAATCAAGAGCGAATTAATAGATACATGTCTAGGTGTTGATCTGAGGATCAATGAAGCAGATCAGCAGACTTTAAGACTAATTCATAGATCAACTAAGTATCTCATCAATTCAGACACGAATACAGTGCAAAAAATATTTGGTTTTACATATCAAGCTGGATGAATCCATCAAATAACTTGTTTCTTTATGAACTTGGACCTGCCAAAATATTTTGTTAGCAACAAGGATTAGGCTACACTAGTGGAAAATATAGTACACTGAGAATAAAGCTTAACAGAAACTAGTTTATGCAGAAGGCTAATGGTTTACAAGTGAAAAGTACATAGTTGGTCAAATCTAAATTAAACTAAAGTTAGTTCAGCTTGTTTGCAGAACAAGACAGAAAAATCTGTGTAAGATGGAGCTTATAATTGTCATGTGAAAACTTACAAAGTCACTTTTGGCAATGTCCATGTTTTCAGCGTACTGTAAGGATTCTGATGTTATGTTCAGGGTAATTAAACTTATGGATGTCAAGTTTTTCCTCACAAGAACAAACATATACAGAGTGCAACAAACTTGTGTTTTCTTTTGCACTTTGTCTTCATAATCCAGGAACTATTTATTCACTGCAATACAAAGACCGTTAACATTGGCAATCATTCAGTTAGGAAACACTTCCCTTCAGCATTTCAAACTCTGTTGTCACAGCAGAAACACCCAGATGGATTTCACCAAAAATCTCCTCCACTAAAACACCGGCCGATTAATTAATTCAGTGTTCTGATTCCCAGCTTTACAGCAGAAATGTTTACAGTCTGATACAAGAAATAGCTTTAGTCTCTATAGCTTATTTCAACATTCATGACAGCTGTACTGGGAATAGATTTTTATGGTCCAACTCGTGTTGGTGTGCTGCTGGTAGGTGTGGCTACAGTCAGTGAATCAAAGCCACCCTCGCTGCTCCACAACTCCAACCTCTTGTCCAGATATGGTAACAAACAAGATGCAAACTCAAGGCTTTAAAACAGCAGTCCACAAACCAGTGGTTGATGTCACGGAAGCTACGTCCATTATTTACACAGTCTATGGTGTCTATAATAGACTGTATCAAAATAATGGCCAGAGCCACTGTGGACTTCTTTGTGGACCAACAGCATTTTTTTGTTTCAGGCTATAAACATGATCATTTCTGCTGTAAAGTTTATCATTTTAACATGGGGGATCATGGGGATTGGCTCACTTCTGGAGCCAGCCTCCAGTGGCCATTACAGAAACTGCAGTTTTTGGCACTTGTGTGTTGGCTTTGCTTTTCAGCCCTGTAGGTTGCTGTTTGGCAAAGGCAGAGACACATGTATTTATGTGACAGATCCTCACGTACTTTGCAATGTCAGTGCAAGACGGTCTTCAATAAAACTAGGCTGTCTGTGCAGTAGAAAGACGCAAATACATTTGAAACTGGTGCTACATGACCAGAGAAACAGAGAAAAAGGCCTTTGGTAGTCACTTTTGCTCAAGAGGTAGAAAACCTACAACTTCCAGAATGCACTGCGCCACACCAGATCAACATAGTCTCCCACTGGTTGGTAACGTAATATGAGCTCGTCTGTTTGACACAATGGCGGCTTGCTGGCAATAAACAACACCATATTACAGTTCAATGGTAAGCTAAAATACGTTTCTGAAAACATCCGAGGCGGGTATTAAGCAACGCAGTAAGAAAATGTTGGTTTATATCTGATCAGCGCTGCTTATTTTTACTGTTTGATGTCAGTTTATTTGGCCTCCTCCACGACAAAAAAATGTCTGTACAAACAGGACAGCCAGCAGGACTGGATCATGGGTTTTCACAAAGTGTTCTGCGTGCGACACACCATGATTTAAAAAGAAGCTGATAGCAGTTAGCAGCTAACTCAAAGAGGAACAGCAGCAGCCAATAATGTCCGGAAATGGGGGTTACTACAGTACGCACAAATACCACCCACATTGTGCTGATACAAAGCTGCGTTGAAAATTGATGAAGTATCCCTTTAAAAATGTAAAGTTAAAAAGCATCAAGCATATACGCAGAGGTGAGTGTTTCATCGCTCTACTGTTTTTCTCTGCTGAGGATGGCAGAGCTTAGTTCAGCTGATGAGGCAAATAAAGCCAAACACTTCTTTTGAGCCTTTTTTTGGATTAAATCAGTTGAGCAAAAACTGTTTGAAGTTTTTCAGGCAAAGCAATAATGCAGTATTTTTCCTATAGTCACCTCTCGTGGCATAAAATGCTGATCAAAAAAGAGGCAGAAGACCTCGGACTTCAGTTTCAATCAGTCGCTATTTACGTACATCAAAATAACCGCCACTAACTGTGAGTATATATACATATATATATATATATATGTATACCTTAAAGAGAACATGGGCATAATGCATACACATGTGGGAAAAAAACCAATAAAATGTAATGAATACAATGAGTATAGCGAGTATAATGAGCCCCCTTTTGTCCAGACAGTTGACAACATTACATGTCTACGTACAGATCATCTGTTGCGGTCTGGTGCTTTAAACCAGTGGTTCCCAACTGCTCGGTCGCAGCCCAAAAGTGGGTCATGGGTCCGTTCTGAATGGACTGCACGTGACTCGCAATGTGTCAACTTTGTGAAAAACATGTTATTTTGAAGTGCAGTGAATTTCCGGCATAGAGGTTTTATTTTGAAGTACCATTTTCTGCTGTAGAGTGAGTGACTAACAGGCAGCTACTTCACAGAAACAGCAAGCTAGCTCGACAACATGACCAAACGCAAATATGACACTGAATGTATTAAACTGTGTGGACCTTGAAATGATGACTAAGGAGAAATCTGGACCCTGTAGCTGGACCAGTTGGGAACCACTGCTTTAAACCATCTCACCTAGAGGAAAATATTCAAACAAACGTAGAAAATACATTTTGGAAAGAGAGTTTTAAGTGGTGGTTTAGATAAAGATCTAAGACTTTTTAATGCACTCAACATTTCTTTTCAATGTTGCTCAAACATTTGTTAATGTCTGTGTCAGTGAGCGCTTTCCCTTTTCTTAGATAATCCCTCCACCTGACAGATGTGGCTGATTACACAGCATCATTACTACACAGGTGTGCCTTTGGGTGGTCACAACTAAAGGCCACTCTAAAATGTGCAGTTTGATGACACAACACAATGCCACAGGTGTTGCAAGTTTTGAGGGAGGGTGGCATTGGTGCTCTAACGGTTTGTGCAGAAATTCTTTGTTTGTGCAAACCAGTTGTTGCACCAGCTCTCCGGGTGGCTTAACTCAGATGATTTCACAGGTAAAGACACTGGATGTGGAGGTCCTGACCTGATGTGGCTGTATGTGGTCTATTGTTGTGGATGTACTGCCAAAGTCACGCAAATGGCCTCAGAGAGGGCTTATGCTCATGAAATAAACATTCAGTTCACGGGCAACCACTCTGGTGGACATTTCCTGCTTTCAGCATGCCAATGGCACTCTCCCTCAAAACTTGTAACACCTGTGGCATCGTGTTGTGATCAAAATGCACATTTTAAAGCGGCCTTTTATTGTGACCATCCCAAGACACACCTGTGTAGCAATGATGCTGCTCAATCAGCATCTTCATATGCCACACTGTCAGGGGGATGGATTGTCTTGGAAAAGGAGAAGTGCTCACTAACAGGGCTTTAAACAAATGAATGACCAAATTTTGAGAGTCATATCTCTTAAGTGCATAAAAAACTTCTTACATCTTTAACTGTAAAAAATAGGAGCAAAAACAAGTTTGTTTAAATTTTTGTTCAGTATATATTACTCAAAGGGATTACAAATAAAATCCTAGCTGCAAACCAACTTCCTCAAACTTGAATCAGGAGTCATCATCACTGGTCCCAAATCTATTACCAAATCCACCCACAACTTCTCCCTTTCCATCGACGCTTGCACCATGCTCTCCTCCCCTATGTCCGTAACCTTGGTGTCATCTTCAACCAAAACCTTTCCTTTGACCAACACATTGAACACATCACCAAAACAGCCTTCCTCCATCTCAGAAACATTGCCCACCTCCATCCATCCCTCTGCTTTTCAGCTGCCAGAGACCTGCAAAGCAGATGACAGAGGCTGACAGAGAAGGTGTGTCGCTGTGCTGTTGGTTGATTGTGAATCAGCTGATGACTCAATTGACCCAATGACCCCTAGAGATAGTGAGTGAGCATACATGCAAGGAGGGAATGGCAGAGTGAGAAAGAAAACTTACAGCCTGAGCATGAAAAGTATCGTCTTCCCGACTGAACTTTTGCTAGAACTTCATTTGTCGCCCTGTTCCTAAGAGGAGATCTGGAATTTTTAACTCATCCTCTGCTGTTAAGTTTAACACTGCCTTCAACTTCCATACTTGTCATTTTGACCTGCCCTTTTCTGCAAGCGTGCTGCTAAAAAGACAGACAATACTTTTCATGCTTAGCTGTTTATCATCCTGCATCACCACGTCAGGGTTTAAGCACCTATATGTCAGTGATGGTCAAAAAGGGTATAAATGACATGTTCTCACCCACTTTGTCACAGCTGTTGTTGAAAAAAAACACTGAGGTGATTCACTGATAGTGTTGAAAGCCTAGTATGCAACATTTGCATGGCTGTCTCTCTGGAATCACGTGGGGGGGGGCATTCTGACTAAACTTTGGGAGTGGGACTGAGAAGTTGGACAATAAAAGGAAAAAATTTCGAAGAGTTCACGTCTTCTCTCCAGTTCTGCTCTCACTGGCTTGATTTCTCTCTCCGTTCACGATGCAGTTTTATGGAGCTCTGATCCTCTTTGTGACTCTGTCTGCGGGTAAGAACAGCTTATGATTCTTGTGCTTTGGCTTGACATTGTAACACAAATAAATAAAAAGTAATGTTTTAAAATTATTGTGGTTGTGGCGTCTGGTTAGGCAGTGTGATGGGACTTGCTATTGTTCTTCTTGTTATATTATTAAGGAATGTGTAGATATTGATATTTTATTTTGAATAATGATTAAAAAAAAGGGATGGAAACATCTTTTCACAGTGGTTGGATTTTTTAAAATACAGTGTACAAATGTGACTAGACTTTTGCATAATAATTTCTATGTTACATTTTAGGAGTTTAGGGTTAATATTCAACAGGGTACTGTGGAAAGCCCCTCACTTAACAAACATCTGACCCTGCCCATGTTTAGCGATGCCCCAAATTGCACAGTGGGACCATAACAACGATGTCTATATTGACTCAGATTTTTTTGTGAAAATGAGTAAAACAATGAGCATAAGATTTGGTGCATCTTAACCACACTTGTGTGACACTATTCTGTATTTCTGTGCAGCATATGGATTGCGGTGCTACACATGTGCAGGCTACCACTGCACAGACGTGTCAACTTGTCCTGTTGGCTTTGACCGCTGTTCCCGCACTGATGTGAACGGTCAGTTTGTCTTCCACAGCTAATGTTCAGCATTTCAAATAGTGATCTATCTGTCTGAGCTGACATGTTGCTGTACTAAATGCGTGGTGGCTTTTATTGTCGATAAAACTCTGTTTTTTTTCCCATCATGTCACACAGGTTATATCACCAAGACATGCATTAACAGAGTTGGATGTATTAACAACATACAGTGCTGTGACACAGACTTGTGCAACAGCGCCACACCCACTGGCTCCAGTGTTCTCCTCCTGCTGGTATCCTCAGCCATCGTCACACTCTTTCTCTGAGGCTCTGGAGCAGCTATAGCTGAAGAATATGAGTCTGCTTTCTCACCCAGTTTGTACAACTCAAGAACAATAAACACATTTCCAACATGTAACAGCTGTAAATGACTGCATGCCGATGTTTGTTCAATGAAAAC
This sequence comes from Cephalopholis sonnerati, assembly GCA_019142605.1. Lineage (NCBI taxonomy): Eukaryota > Metazoa > Chordata > Actinopteri > Perciformes > Serranidae > Cephalopholis > Cephalopholis sonnerati. The sequence continues at coordinate 29,849,098 of JAGQAX010000007.1, forward strand.
ACAATATAATAAACCACTGAACTGTGTAATTCCTTACGTTCTGCATTCACATCAGTCACATGATTAGTGTTTTGATTTGAGGAGTAATGAAGCACATAAGCAGACTTTAAGATTGTTGCACTTTCTGAAGTACATAACTGGTCAAATCAATATAAATTTAAGTTGGTTCAGTTAGTTTGCAGGAGCCTTAATAAACTCAGGGCACAAGAGGAAACTGTGAGAGACCCAGAACAACTTCAGAGACATGACTGGGGCCAAAATGGGACAGAACAGTCTAAGAAGGAGAATTTCTTTCCTTGAGGTTGCTGACAGGGCTTGATTTATGGAAAACTTCCTGCACTGTTCCAGTGCCAGAGAAAGGATGTCCAGCACTCTCAGTTACACGCCTGTAGCACTCACATCACGTCATGAAGCCCTTTGAGAGGCTGTTTGTTCAGCACCTGAGGACCCTGCTTACTGTTTTCCTAGACCTGCTGCAGTTTGCATGCCAGCCAAACATCTGAATGGAGGATGCCATCATCATCCTGATGCACAGGGCCCTATGCCACCTCAAGAAGCAGGGAAGCACTGTGAGAGTCATGTTCTTTGACTTCCTAAGTGCTTTCAACACCACCTAGCCCTGTTTTCTACGGTATAAGCTTCTGGCAATGCATCTGCACCTCAACACCGCATCACTGGTTATGCACTTCCTCACTGGTCAGCCACAGTATGTCAAAGTGGGTAGCTGTACCTCTGAGGTTGTGATTAGCAACACCGGTGCACCTCAGTGAACTCACTGTAGCCATTCTTCACACAGATGCCTGACCCAAAGCTCAGGGGGGCCCATGCAAAGGTCAGTGACCCTTTAAAGGCTATCAAGTACAACAATTAACAACACATTCTCACTCAGACCTCGTCACATATTGACATTTGGTCATGGACTTTCCACATCCAGATACAATGTGCAAGGTACCCTGGGTGCGTTGGATGTTGACGTTCTGCAACACCATGTCAGGTCCTGCCTGTTACATGCATTGTCTTCTTTCAAGAAACACTTCCATTTTCACGGGAAATTTAACATTGACATACAGTCTCTTTCACAATAAACGCATTACATCGGTACGGTAAGGTTTAGGAAGAAAAGAACAGGGTTTGACTTTATAAACTTACAGGATGCAAACACCACTCTCCAAGGTGAAAGTCGATGTTTGTTGGACACATCTACCACCCATCCCACTCTGACCTTGGCCGCCTTAATGTTTGTTTTTGTCCTGCCGTGTTTCCCCCTGACGCTTCTGGGCACCATTAAACTATAATGGCGACCAGCTGCGTATCATGCCGACGTTAAAGGACAGCTTTTTTCATCATTTCCTGATGCCGAAGGTCACTGCCCAAGCGCCGGATTTCAACAACTTTGGAGTGAGACCGGGTTCCAATTTAATGTACAATAAACACACACACACACACACACACACACACACACACACACACACTGTTATTGTGAAAATGCAGTTACAGCTGGTCATATGTGCAGAACACACATGTGCCATAGATGTTAAGATCTAGACAATCACTCAAGGCGGTTTCCCACGGTTATTGTCACCAATTCAGTGTCTGACCAAATGTGAAATATGATCACCATCTTCCCTTCTGTTCCTGAGTTGCGGCTAAATACTGGCAGGAAAAGTGTTTTGCAGGACTGTGACGACTCTGTCTATGTCTCTGCTCTGCCTGGCCTGCTGGTGCTTTCTCCTCCCCTTGTGGTTGGTGGGCTGGCAGCGCAGGTCGTCAGGGAGCTGGTTCAGTTGGGCTGATGAGCTCGCCAGCTTACAAAGCTTTGCAGTTCATTCTGCCTCACTGTTTTGCAACTTCCCTCCTGAGGCTCCTACATGTTCCTTCGATTTGGGTGATTTGTTTGTCTTGTCTTAGTATGTAACATCTTCATACACCATTCTCCACTCACCCTGGCCCTCGCACACATTCACATCTCAGAATTTGTTTTTTAAAAAACATTATTCAGTAAATTCATTTTTTTTGGCCTCCACCCTTTTGTCTAGTCTCCCTCCCTTTGTCTGAACCATGAGTCACTTCATGACAAGAACATTATGATGTCACAGTGAAGATGACCTTTGACCTTTTGGATATAAAAAGTCTAATCAGTTCACCCTTGAGGTTTCATCCCATTCCTTTCCACACCTTGTGGACAAAAAATTAAGATTAACTTGTTGTACAGTATATGGTGAACTGGACCCAAAAGTGTGACTCAGACAGCTGTTCAGTTTAAATTGGATTTATTCTCCATAAAGCAAGGGGTGGTGTCTTGGGTTATTCCAGGGCACTCGGGGAAACAGGGCAGGCAGGCTGAGCAAGGCTGGAAACAGGTTGGCAGGCTGAAGTGACAGGTGATTGTGGATCTGAGGCACAGAGAAATAAGGTTTAGGCAAAAAAAAAAGCAACAAGTAGGCTGTAATTAGTGCTGCAAGGCAGACTGGATGATCTGGCAGAGACTGGACTGCAGAGCCAGTATTTGTACTGCTGAGGTTGATTAGTGGATGGCTTTCAGGTGAGCAGGCAGATTGGCAGCAGGACTGATGAGAGCCCCGCGCAGACACACAGAGAGACAAACAAGGAACTACAAGAAACAAAGGGGAAGGGGGAAACAGCTGACACATGAGGAATGAAGGAAAGGCACAGACTATGACAGAGCTGCTGGTAATAGCAGTCATTGTAGCGCCCCGCCCCCTGAACCACGTCGTTTGAGTTGGGAGATGTGTCAGAGTGGCGAGTTTGTTATGTTCCACAAACTCAAATGGAAAGAAAGGAAATATTGTTACTTCTATTTTCCCTATTAAACTGAAAACCGTACCCCTTCAGGATCCGTTACGTTAGCTTAATTGCCTTGTTAACTTATCCGAAAACACACTTCATTCAAGCAGACAGAGACCATATAAAAACTGACCAAAACCATCCCGGTTAGTTTTGTCATTGCTCCAACACACCACTGACTCGAATTTGATTTAATTTACAAAGATGTGAAAACATGCTGGCTCTGTTTTTTCACCCTCTGTCGTTGCCAGCCGGGTGTTTAGTCTTGTAGCTCTATCCCTATCACTCGCAGTCGCTATCTTTCTCAGCTCAGCTGCCTGTTCCAGCAGTGGAGACTGACCTCTGGTGGCGCGTGCTCTGCACTACATAAAATACATATTCAACACAGCATCTTTGTATCAATTTTATATACCCCCTTTCTACCAAGATTAGCACGTGTACATGCCTTTTTCAACATGAGTAAAGATACTAAAAATAAATGATAGACTCCTTCCCCATTGCCAGTAGATCACAGCTGTGTCATGTTCAATGTCACAAACAAGCTAGGTCAGTAAACAGTAGAAAGGAGCATGGAGGCCAGTGAAAATGTTACAGTGGTTACTTGTTTTTATATATCTCTAGGTTATTCAGTCTCTCTGAAACTCGGTGTAGACTAATTTGGATCAATGTTTTAGCGCTGCTTGGGCAAAGACAGATCGTATTTTGTGACGGCTCGTCATTACATCTCACCTGTAAAGGAGCTCAAATTAGTGTGATCACCTGGGTGTTGTGTTTCCACCAATGTCGATCAGATCAGATCAGAATCCTTTTTTTATCATCTCTATGAAAAAACAAAATACTTTTTCACTTCAAAAAACAGCAAATTTAAAAGTTCTCTGTGCAGTAGATCAGAGCCAGAGGTAATAAATACCCATGCAGTAGCAGGGTCATTCGACCCGGCTGTGAATGTCAGTTAAAACCTTTACCATTGTATTAAGAAGCCAGATGTTAGCAGGTTTTAGGGGTTTTTGTGCTGTAGTTTTTGTGCTGTAGTTCCAGATTTCTAAATACTCTGTTTTATCACAATACTGTGATAACCATCCAAGCCTACATGTTACACTATACTATGTTAATATGTTGATAGACTCTTGAAATATGCCATTTTAAAACAAACACTAAGTACTATTACTTAGCCATATTATATCATCTTTCTGCACTCTTTAGACGAGATGTATCTTATCTTATCCTATAGATGCATTTATTGAAAAATAAAAATGTTCTGACTTATGTTTTGATGATGTTTGTGTGCTCAACTCATTGTAAGGATTACACAGTTATGTTTACTTATGTCAAGCATATGGATGTTCAGTTTTCCACACAAGAACAAACACGTATGCGGACAGAAAGTGCAACAATCATGTTGTTTTCTTTGGCAGTTCACCTTCATAACTCAGGTAGTATTTATTCACTGCAATACAAAGACTGTTAACATTGGCAATCATTCAATTAGGAAACACTTCCCTTCAGCATTTCAAACTCTGTTGTGTCACAGTGGAAACACCCAGGTGGATTTCACCTAAAATCTCCACTAAAACGTTGGCCATTTCCTTAACTCAGTGTTTTGACAAAATCCCTTTATATTAATCTGACACTTTCATACAGCAGTTAATCTAGTTTACTGACATGTCTGCCACAAAACATGAGTATTGTTACAAATTATGCATATACTATTATTATTGTTTTAAGAAATGTTACTGTGTCATTCACCAGTCAAAGCCACTGTGTTTAAGATTTGAACATTTGTGATGTTGGCACCATCTGGTGGTCGTATCAAGAACTCAAGAAGGCAAAACAAAGACCTCAATTTACAGCAATTGTTCCAACGTTCATCAAACAAAAATAATCAGAATAATCTTAAAGATACTCTAATCCCATAGCAATCTTAAATATAGTGACTGAAACAGTTCAAAAACAGAAAACTGCAGACTCTAGCTTATATAGTACAATTATTTTCAAGCAAGGCATTGAGATAACTTGTCCATTGGTGTGCTTTCCTTTCATGCCATAAATCAGTATGTGAGAGCAGACAAACGTATTCAGACAGCAGATTCTCACGTACTGTGCAGTTTCAGTGCTTAAAAATGTAAAGGTGCAACGCATCAAGCCTATATCACTGTGTGCAGAGGTGAGTGTTTCATCGCTCTATGGTTCTCTGTGCGAAGGATGGCAGAGCTTTGTTCAGCTGATAAGGCAAATAAAGTCACAAGGCAGACATGGACGGCACGTTAGAATATGGCATCTTTACAATACCTGTTTTACAAGGCAAACCAGGAGCATTAGTGTAGTAAATCTATTAACTCTAACATGGATGTTTTTTCTTCTTTATCTACCCTGAGCTGTGGATATAATTTTATGACGAAAGCAGTACATTTTGGCACTGAAATGACAGTATGGCACAACGGGTCAAGGAGTGTAGACATAAAAATATTCGCAGTCTGTCGATCATGAGAAGTACCCCAAATTTAAACCCAGAGTCACATGAATTTCCTGTATATACACTCAAATATGATCCATCATTCAAAGGAAAAAAGTTAATAAATAGAAAGATCAAGTGACTGACAAAAGAGTCACATGTTGTCAGTGCAATGCTAATTAATGCATGTTAGCTTAAACATAGGTACTTGAGAATGTTTTCCGTGATACAGCAGTTGCCATGGTGACGTTACGTTAGAAACGACCTCTGAGCAGGAGTGCAACTGTCCAACTCAGAGTGCAGATTTATTGCCAGTTGAGTGCCCAACCCTGTTAAGCCACAATAAAGACACATATTACTTCATCTACCCTTCATCACCCTTAAAACTAAAACCACTCTAGCCGTAGGCTTTGAAGAAAATTTGTAATTTAGATGTCTACGAGGAGGAACACTGTGATGACGATACAATCTGAGATCGGTTTAACTATTGGCTGTGGAAGGCACATGAGGATGAGAATCAGCTTAAGGATGGAGCACGAGAATCAGAAGTAAATACAAGTTTCATTCTAATTCTTTGGGTCGACGGTTATAATCTGCAGGCAGAAGTCTGGAGAAAGAGCAGGTCAGACGAGACATGAGGTTCATCTTTACCAAAAATCACACTCTGCTGTAGCAGCAGATCCCCTAGTGGTCATTTCCCTTTGAAAAACAAACATATCCTGCTATTTCTTGGCATGTGTGCTCACAAGAATGTACATGTGCATACAATGTGTGTGCGAGTGTCTTCAATGTCTTCAGTGAACCCATGTAAAGAAAGCTATCTCGTCCAGGTCCACAGGGTAATCAGTGAGGTACATGGGGCCTTTATCAAAATGCTCCCCCTTGTAGCTTCTCCATCGTCCTGCAGGCAGGTAGATGTCCCTCTCCTGCTTTCCTGGCTCCAACACCGGAGCCACCATCAGGTCGTCTCCTATCAGGAACTGGGAGTCGATTTTATAGGCTGCCTCGTCATCATTGGCGATCCACCAGAGGGGCCTTATGATTGGATCCCCTGTATCAAGGACCTCGCCGGCCAGTTCCAGAACCCTTGGGGCCACGAGAGTCTCATGGAGCCCTGTGAACTTCTGTGCAATCTGTACCACCTGTAGGTTAATGCACAAAGATACAGTGTTGGCATCAAAGTGAAGCATGATGGATGGATAATTATTTAATCTCTAGCATCAAAAAACAGGAATAGTTTTCTTAATTTACTTAAATTTACATCATCTAGTCATCTGGCAAATGGTTTCAAATTATCCTCATGTACCTTTGCACTTTTTCGAAATGTAATTAAGTAAAAAAAAAAACTGAAGAGAGCATTCTACAATGCTGCAAGTGTTTGTGCAGCAGAAATTTTTGGACTTAACAACTGGACAAGATGGATGTCAGACTGAAATGCTGCAATTATCACATAGAAATTCTACTCCTTGTGGTTTCACTTTGTGATCTCTAATTACAAAATTAAAGCACAGAAAATAACAGAACAGGAAAAACAAACATTTATTTTTGGCTGGACCGCAGCATGCAAGGACAGCCATATGAATGGAAAAGTCTGCTCGTGACTGACTGACTGAATGAGTGAGTGATGAATGGTGAAGTTACACCATTGGTAAGGCGGAATTTATGCTTCTGCGCTGAATCGACGCCATACCCATACCGAAGCTCTGCATGAACATAGGACCTACGCTGTACCCTACGCAACGGCCTAACATGCACCTCCGCAGAAATAACTATGCGTTTGCGGCGACGCAGATCTCCTTTCTGTATTTGTAAGCTTAAACCATTTCCTTCAGTGGAAAAAGCTTTTATTTACTTTAATTTCACAGATAAGAAACAATAAATTGTGAAGACAATAAAGCCTCCACAAAACAGCATTTTAAGTCTTGTGTGTGATTTAACCTGGCTTCATATGAGCAGAGGAAATCTCAGCTCATTGCTAGGCTAATTTATACAATGTGAAATGCCATAGGCTTGTGCTAATAATGTTAGCATCTTAGTATATGACAGTTGTTTTGTCAGTGAACCTTGTGAGCTGTAATGGAGCCGAATTTTGTAAGGTTACCTTTGTTAAATGTTGCTGTTGTCCCTGGCTTCATAGGAGTAGAGGAAATCTATGCTACCTGCTAGGCTAGGTGTGTTTTAAGTGTGTTTTGAATCGACTAAACTTTACAGCACTTCAAAGAAACCTCCACCGCTGACTAGTGTTTTGGAGGTGTAACTGCAGTGACACAGACACACCACCGCATGGTGTAGGCTACAGCATAGGGTCTGCCACACAAGAAAAAAATCCCCCTTAAGAGTGAGCATGTATCATGATAGCAAGGTGGAATTGGCAAGCTAGATAGCTAACTAGCCAGCTGCTACATGAGTAAAATTTAACAACTTAATGCTTCATTCACCACTTTTGTCACAACGTAGGAACGTAAACTGCTTGTATCAGATGACAGACAACTATGTTTGGGGCTGGACTACAACAGCAAAATAAGGTAAAAGTCATGACAAAAGTCCCTGACTGAGTATGCTGCCACTTCCTGTTTCATATTAAATGTCCTTGTTTAAAATTAAAAGCCCTGTAGCATTTCATACACAGTCCAGACAAATACTAGGTTTTGACCTTGTCTTGTTTTCCAGCGAATACAACACTGTTTCACTCTGCTCACCTCATCGTCATAGGCCCATGGTGGTATAGAGAACTGCATGGCAGGCATGAAAGCAGACAACTCCAACCATCGGATGTACAGCTCTCTGTCTGGCAGAACATTTTTGCCATCTGACCCACCTAAAAATACAACATAGATGTCAGACTGGAGACAAAACCCAAAGTAAAGGTCTATATTTCCCAGAGCTGATTCTTGACTGTAAAGCTCCCTGTAGCTATATGTTATGGAGTGTCTTACCTGTGGTGCGGTTGGGGTATGCGTTCCCTCCTATCATATCCGGTAAGACAAACTGGTAGCCCAGAATGCTAATAGTCAGAACAGTGGGGATGATGGACTTAAGACCGAGCTCATAACCCCACACAGAGTCTCTGTCAATGATCCTGGAGAAGCAGGAAATGTCCTGACTCTGGTAACCCACCCTCAGCTCTGCACGCTCACTGAACGGGATGGCCATCTCTGTGTAGCGGCGGGTGAAGGTGGAGGGGTCAGAGAGTGGGACCAGGGTGCTAAACTGGCGTGGGAGATAGCTCGTCTCTCCTGCATCGAACTTGAAGGATGTGACGTCATAGCGGTTTTTGATAGCTTGCAGATGAGAGGAATACCACTCACGGGCTTCTGGGTTGGTAAAGTCCAAGATGCCTCCAATGCCATTCCACCAGCGAACCAGAGCAGGCAGCTCTCCGCTCGGCTCTCGGACAAACAGTCCTTTCTCCACAGCAACGCCGAAATTGATAGAGTCGTAGTTAATAAAAGGATGTGTCCAGAGCGACACCTGAAACCCATCCTCTCTGAGTTTGTCAAACATACCACTAGCATTGGGGAACTTCTGCGGGTCAAAGTCAAACTCGCCATAGTCGGCCGTGTAGCGGTCATCCAGCTCCAGATGGGAGCACGTGAAGCCATGCTTGGTGATGTCAGAGGCGTAGCGCAGCAGCTTCTCCTGAGTTATAGCAGTTTTGTGGAGAGCCCATGTGGACCACAGTGGCTGTTTGAACACTTCAATAGAAGGGACCTTGATAGGCTTTGGGAAATACCGACGCACCTGAGGAAAACACATGCATACGGAGCAGAGAGTTACTATAGGGAGTATTCACATCCACATCCACAGGCTCTGTTTTGTTTATCAAAGCATGCACAAAACAACTCTGCTCCACCAAACACTCTCATATGTGTCCATTAAATATTAAGCTACGGCCAGCAGCCAGTAAGCTTAGTGTAGCATCATGACTGGAAACAGCTTTATTGATTAATCTATTGTTTTGATTTATGAAGAGATGACTTAGTCTATAAAATTTAAGAAAATTACTGTTTCCCAAAGTCCAAGGTCACTATCTTGAAACACCTTGTTGTTGTCCGATAATTGTTCCCAAAACCAAAAGACATTCACCTTATTGTTACATTCATTCGTTCATTTTCCATAACCGCTTATCCCATTGGGGGTCATGGGGGGACATTGGACAAGAGGCGGGGTACAGCCTGGACAGGTCAACAGACTATCGGAGAGGCTAACATAGAGAGACAGATAACCATTCACACCTACGGACAATTTCGAGTCACCAATTAACCTGCATGTCTTTGGATTGTGGGAGGAAGCCGGAGTACCCGGAGAAAACATGCCGAACACCCCACCCTGGGTTCGAACCAGTAACCCGCAACAGTGCTAACCACTGCACCACCATGCCGTCTTATTGTAAGATAAAAATCCCCACAAAGGAGAAACTAGAACCAGAGACCATATGATGCTTTTGGTTGATACATTACTTGATTGTCCGAATTGTTATTGATTATTTCTCTGTCTCTATACCAGTTAGGAATACATTATAGTCAGATGAACATCCAGCCAAGACTACAACTTGGCTCTGGTATATCCTGTCGTCTTCAATCCAACTTTGCTGTTAGTGAAATTTGTTGTGCTATATTACACTTTCCTTTGGCTTCACTCTTTAAGTGCACCTCAATTCACCTGGAGGAGAGCCAACACATGTTTTCTTAAGCGTTCCTGTGAAGTTATTTGGTGCATACACAAGAGTAAACAAATCCCAACTGGCCCAAAACTTCTCAACAAGGTAACTTTAACTGAACTAAGCTGAACTTATATGAATAAAAAAGTTATACAGGAAATGAAATGGGTGACTGTGCTCTTACCATCAAAGCACATCAACAGTATGTCTATACTCACCATGTATTTGTGAATGGAGGTAACATCCGACCCCACACACACTCTATAGCTGAGTTCAGGGAAGGCCTGCTGACCCTCTGGTGGTCTGAAGGGAGAGTCCTCGTATCGTGCCTGGAACCTGAGTGTCCTGTCCTTCTCTGACCAGCCCAAATGAAACGGTACCGAGTCATTTATCTTGATCGCAGTCGCATTTGAAGACAGCCAGTAGCGCTCCAAGATTCCCCCAAAAGCGTCCCGATTTGAGTAGACATCGCTGGTAATGAAAGGCTGCGGTTCCTTCTCACCTTGCATCCTGACAGGCCAGTACTGAGTTGCTGTTTCTGCCCCTCCGTACCAATGAGAGTCATTATAGGCCATGGTGTGCTCTACCAAGCGCTTATTTTGGAGCTCCTCCCAGCGAACACGGTAACACATCACCGTGTCTTTTGGTCGAACTGTCTGGATGAAGAAGTTGAGCTTGCCAGAATCTGACTGGGAGCAGCTCAGAATATTTCCTTCCCTTGAGCAAGAGTCCAGATCCAGAGTACCAGACCTGGGAGGGAACATCGACAGAGGAAAAGAAAATATGAAGGAATATATTAAGCATGGCAACTGAGCAAGATTAGACTATGAGATTACTACTTTGGAGAAGAACTGCTCCATTCTTTTACTCTATATCTTTGCAAGTGCAGGGATTGTACTGTGGCTATTTCTGTCGATGTGCTGATAAGGGACATGACTAAATCAGCCTTCCCTAAGGGTGTAATCATGTGTCTGCCTCATCTGGCTTTCCATTATCCATCCACACTTTTGCAGACAGGCAGCTCAGCTCACAAAGAGGAACCACTGTGCTAAGGCTAAAAAGAAGTGATATGCATATGTTAAAAGAACCATTGTTAGCCAAGATGTACTGGCTGTTAGTTTCACAAGGGAAGTCTTCATTTCGAGAGTGCACTGGATAGCATTACAATGTACAAATGTTCCTATTTTGTGGTCACATTGTATTTTGATTGCTCTTAAATGAGGATGGCATCAGCAGCATAATCATTATCGCATATAGACTTGGGTACCATTAACATTTATACCAATACCAGTACCTGGAATTCAGTACTGGCTTGATCCTCCCTGTTTTTGCAGCTAAGGAGATGCAAGGTCCCACTGGCCAGGAAGTCAGAGCCTCAGAAGAAAACCCAGCAGGGAAACTCAACACCCACTCTGCTGGTTTTGGGGTGTGGTCACATTGGGTGGATCTGAATGATCTCTGTGTCTCCAGAGTCCTTCCCTTTAGACTCAACCTTTCCATCTGGTTCCTACTACTCAAAGCATCTCAGCTCTTAAGAGCATTCCGAAGGTGAAAAATCGAGTAGGTAGGAGGACTTTTACCAGGCTTAAGGGTTTCAAAGAGGTCAGAGAAATATTCTCCAAATGCTGGATGACAGTGAGGAAATAAAATGCTAGGTGGTGCACAGATGTTTGTGGTCGATCTCATTAGAGATACACTCACATCTCCCACCCAACACTATAACAATATCACACCAGAAATAAAGTGATCACAACATTAAAATATTTGGCCCCTGGAAAAATGCAGCAGTGATGACTTTGGTCTGTTGCAACCTGCCATCAGCAGCGTGATCACACTTAAGCCTGATTTATGACGACACTTTAACAGCCTCATATTGTGATGCAGTTCATTTCATTTCCACCGGGTGTCCGCACCTTGCAGGCTCACAAAAGGACAACCAAACACATCTGTTAAAGGACGTACCTGGCTGGCAACAGGGTCAGCTACACCTGCTCACTAAGTAAAAAGTTTCTGTCCTTTCTTTGCTCAGAGTCACTCTGAGAATTTTCCTAAATCACTCCTAAGCTAGGACTTCTTATTAAAAAATTTAGGCTAAGTTAGGAGCTCTCAGAATATTCTCAGACGTTGTAGTGGTCAATGAAGAGTCTATAGAGGTGTGTGTTTTAGAGGTAGCCTACCTCTGACTCTTACCAAGAGGTGACCTCTATGACCACAGCATTAAATACTGACCACTCTCTAATACCACCTCAGACCTAGGTTATAGGTCCAGCCTACTTGTTTTCATACTTGGCAGCCTCGGACACATTTACACGTAGGTCTCACGAGAGCTTCAACAACTTGAGATGCCCAAAAAAGGGCTAAACAGCTCGTAAAGTACTGTGCTGTTTTTGCTATCACGGGCAGCCGCCATATATGGCAGACACACTGCTACTAATATCTTTGACAGCTGAGTACCATGATTTCTGTTGTGTAGACTGTTGTGTCACTGGTGCATGAATTTGCAAATGTATTCTAGTGCACCTTAAACGTATGTGTCCTTGTACCGGTTATTTTTATGTGGATATAAATAAATTGCCAAAATGTGCGGTGCGTATGAGTGCCTGTTTGTCTCTCTTGCTTTCTGTTTAGACACAACTGACAAATATGTGGAATTGGTAAATAGTTAAAAAAAACACAATCAAAAATCTATATAATAGAAAAGAAAATAGACCAGATGCTGCAAGTATTGCTGCAGATCACAAGCCAGGTAAATCTGAAATGATTATTTGATTGACAGAAAATCAATATGCAATTACTTTGATAGTCGATTAACTGTTGGAGTCACTTTCCCAGCAGAAACTTCCAAAGATTATCTGGTACCAGCTTCTTAAATCCGAGTATTTTCCTCTTTTATGCAGTTTATTTTATTTTAAACTAAGTATCTTTAGCCTTTGGACTGTTGATCTGAATATGTCACCTTGCTTTATTAAAATTGTGATGGATGGATGGTGGAAATTTGTCATCATTTGCCTTTGACATCTGAAAGATTAAAAGATGAATCAAGACAATAATAAGCACATTAATCAATAATGAAAATAATCCCGACAGTGAACCCACCTGAAGGTCATACTGAAGATGACAGCCCCAGCCTGGTTATGAATGATAAAACCATCCTTGTTGAGGTCCAACAGTTCAGCCTTCAGCAGCTCGGCTTTACGGAGCGACGCCGAGTAGTAGCACCAGGCAACCACCGCAGCCAGCACCAGCACACAGCCTAACATGCCTGCCATCACCAGGGGCCGGCCTTCATGAGCAAGCTTCTTCTTCAGTGGAGAACCACCAGCTCCCCCTGCCATCTGCTGCTCCCCCGGAGCCACCGGGACAATCTGATACATACTGAGGACTTAAGGCAGTGAGGTATGCAGGGAAACAGGTTTGGAGTGAACGCTTGCTGTCAGTGTCTGCGACAATGCCGGAGTATGTCGTTGAGATGAAGGGGAGCCTGATGTCTACCTGCCAATCTTCAGCAAAGTCTCCATGTCTGAATCAGAGTTGATTTGCCCAAACCTGCGAGACAAACAGAGGCAGACAGGGATCAACATTCAATTAAAGTATGGCCCAACATGTAACACCATGGGCTCAAGGTGGGGCAGTTTTTATCATGTCATACACTAATCGACCTAAATGTCCACTAAGGATGGAGGAATACATAAATAAACTGTGAATATGTAAAGCAACAACATGATATACTGACAGACAGACTAGTTAAAGGAGCAGTGTGTAAGATTTGGGGGGACTGAGTGGCGTCTAGCAGTGAGGACTGCAGATTGCAACCAGCTGCAGCTTCTCCCAGTTAGATTTTGTTCATTGTTCAGGAGGTTTTTTTCAAGAGCCGAATTACCCACAGAGCTCTCTCCTCTCAAACACAAGCTGACCTGAGGTCTCATTTATAAAACAATGCATAGGATCTATACTAAAAATATACGTACAAACAAAAGCCAAAAATGGTGTGCGCCAAAAAATATTCGACAGTTTCTACAATAAGGCTTCTACCTCACCACCTGTGTCGCCAATTCCCCGTCTCAAAAATGTCCATAAGCACAGGGCAAAGTCTCACCTATCAAGTCTGTTCTTATACATCACTACTTTTGTGTGAGAAGTGGCGTACGCCTCTTTAAGGCCATGTTTTGTGCATACGCTGTTTTTAAATGAGACCCCTGGTGATTTAAACCAGTACACTGAATAAAGCAGTTTCATGTTACAAATCAGTGTTTCTCTGGTGCTGTTCAACATGTCGCAGATGAGCCACTAGCCCCGCACCTGCTAATGTGTGCTCACTCTTCTTCTCTGATAACCTAAGATCCAGATGTTCAGGAGTTTTTTCCATGAGCTGAATTATCCGCAGAGGTGTCTTCCTCTCCAAAATAAATGAACCAGGTGATTTAAACTGGTGAAAACACTGAATAAAGCAGTTTCAAATAAAAGAAACAATGTTTTTCTGGCGCTGGTTGTTGCAAATGGGGCTCTAAGTAGGGTGGTTGATGTGGAAACACAAAAATGTGTATGGTCTTATCTAAAGCCAGTGTTTGGTTTGTCTGGTCTGGGCTACAGACCATAGACGAGGACCCGCCCCCTGTGTAGATATACACGGCTCATTCTAAGGTAACAAAAACACAACAAACCTTATTTTCAAGCAAGTATATTTACTATATTCTATTCCATTTCTGCCAATATACCCCCCATAATCCTACACACTGTTCCTTTGATTTTGAAGTAAGCAGTATGGGACATACAAATCCAGTGTAAGTCTCTTGTAACCCCCATCACACAGGGTGTTTGCTTGACAATCCAGTTCTAATTATTACCACTCCAGGAGCTGAAGTTATAAATAGCTTTGGAGCTCTCTACACTCCATGCTCTCATGACTAAAACATTTAGCACTCACCTTCTGTTTCCTTCTGTTCTCTATAAACAATGTATTGTACAATGATTCTGTAAGAGAGTGTTAATTTTGTATAACATGTCTGTAATTAAATTAGCCTTTAGTGCTGCTATGTGTGCCACCACCACATTAATGTATTCTATGTGTCTCTCTCTAATAAAGCTGCATGAGACTGTGCTGTGTACACTTTCTGTTAAGTGTCTCCTGCAGCATAGTTCAGCAGCAGCAGTGTCCAGCAGAGAGAGAGACAGCACAGAAGCTTTAATCTGGTAAATGGTGGGTGGATTGGCTCTGTAGCCACATAGGCACTGATGGTAACCGAACCAATGACACCATAAAAACAGGCTATGATCAGAGAAAGAACAAACACTGTGTCAGCGTGGTTCAATTACATTTATCTCTCAGGTAAGAGCACCTTGTGCAAGAGTAAACATTATTTAAGACTAGCAGCCCTCAAATAACTGCACTGCAGCAAGCCCTCAGTTTTCACATCAATCATCCACAACACAACCATATTTAACCTCCCAACAAGTATCATTATGCTCCAGCTCAGCGTTCTTATTCATACCAATGAAGTGTTTGTGATAGTGGTAATGCAGCAGTGAGGAAGGGAAACTTTGCAAATGCATACCCTGCAAAAACTGAATTCCTGTACTTAAAGCAACACTTCAGGGACAGACTGCAGTGTGACTTGTCTTCCTCTTTAAAACAGCTTACAAAAGCCTATGTTACCATAAAACCACTTACCTTCTCTTGGTGTACAATTACCGACAAAAAGGAGCCTCTTGTTAATACTAGTTATTTTTAATTATTCATGTATTTTGTACTAAATGCCTGACCTTAACTCTGTTTTGTCCTAGCTACACAGTTCCCACCCTGCTTGCAAAGTGCACAAGATATCCCCACATTTTTTGGTCCCCCATGTTAATCATCATTTATTGGATCAATTCTAACAGTGGTTTATTGGGTTTTAAAAGATCAATTGCCTTGATGGCCCAAAGGAATTCCATGACACACTGTGTTGTGAGAGTCTTTGACTTTCAAGTCCCAAATATGAGCACTCACTGCTTTGTAAGGAAACTATCAGGAATCTCAACCGCTTTATAATGCATACAGTATCATTTTATGTAGATGTTGGGGGGAGTTCATGACATGAGCCTCCTCCTTGTGGCCAGTAATCTATTTTGTCTGGTTATGGGGATGCAACACAAAGTGCTCACTGTTTTGGTGTACAGAAGCAAATAACCAGTCTGGTCAGTAGTGTACAATAGACTGCATTCTGCTGGCTGTGCATGTTTTCACAAAGATGTTTCATAAAAATGTGTTCACCCCCCCGTGACTGCTATTTATTTTGTGCTCACTAAATACAAAATATAGCTGAATATTAGAAAAATGACAGTGAAGACACTGTCGTCTGACTTTGCTGAGATAATGGTCACGCACAGCGCCTCCAGATGCAAATGTTCATGTTGTTTTCCACACGGTGTCAAGGTGACATAAATGACATAACTGACTAAACATTTCCAGTGTGTCCGTGCCTGATCGATAACCAACAAGCACTTGTCGACACCACTATTGACGCTGCATGGGGACATTACAGTAGCAGCACAACACTTTGACTGGTTGTACCGGTTGTCACGAATTGGGCTTCAAAACAGTCATGTTCACAGGTAAAGGCTATGTTATCTACATGAATGACAGACAAATAAGTTAGAATATACATTAAAACGGTCGTTAAAAGCGTTTCGATCATAAAAACAGAGTTATCTTACCTCCGCATCTGACGCTCTGGGGTCAATGTGTACAGCTGTGAACGCAGTAGCTCACTGCGCAGCTGCAGAGCGGTTTGAAGTTCCATGGTCCCGCCCATCAACGCACGATTGGTCCATTTCTATGTCACTCACTACGTCATCACTAAACGGGCTTCTGGGAAATGCAGTGTAAGAGTATAATTCGCTGAATAAACAGACATCTAAATTAAAAAAGAGCTTTCAAGTTTGTTTCCTTTGAGTAATTTAAATTGTGAAACCCACAGGACAGAGATATGATGGTTATTTGTAATTTTAAATTATATTTTGTGTGTTTTTTTTTATCTTATACGCTACCGTTGCCAATGGAAACAATTTAAATGTCAAATACGCGCGTCGTGGTATTTTATATTTTAGGGGTTTTATCAGAAAAATATAACTCTAATTGTATTTCTACTGTTTTTATAAATCTTCAAAACTGTGACTACACGTCATTTAACGCGACAACTCTGGAGGGTGAACAGTTGAGGTTTGTAACAGTTGACAGTTCGCCATAACAGCAGAATCTGAGCGGCCTGGACTTGGTGCCAAATCAGCTGGCACAGGAACAAGATTGCACAACTGTCCTGAACAAACTCCAGGGGTGAGATCACTCAGAGCAAATAATAATGTTGCTGTGACTGACTGTAACATGCTTTCTACCACTGGGTGACAGCAGTAAGCTGTAATAGTCAGGGGAGCTGAGTGACACCACGACAGAGCACTGTGAAACAAGTACTGGCTCTGGTGTGTCTTAGCAATGCAGATATTCTTGATGTTGTTTCATTAAAAATCAGTTGGCTATTAGTGCCAGTAATACGAGCAACACTAGAAAAATGTCGAGTAATTCAGCCTGTTATTAGCTTTGTTTGTTATTTTAATTAGCAGCATTAGTGGTGTTGGCAGCAACGGCTGAATTAAGCTAACTTAGCATTAGCTGTAGCAATTAGCACTAGTGACAATATGCTAGCATCTGTAGTGTTGGTGTTTAAAGCAGTTAATCTAAGTACTGTAAATAAAAGTGTTTGTCCATCAGTGGCAGAGGTAAGACAAGTAAAAGAGGCAGCCAAAGGTGGGGTTACCAACTGGGTAAAGTGGGCCCCTGATGTCCCAGGTGGCACCTTGTGTTCAGGTGGTTTTGGTAATTTAATGGCTGTAGTGTTGTTGGGGGTTTTGCAGCTCTACAGTACAATATCATTACCTAATGTTTTGGCCTTGAAGAGCTGCCATGTGTCCCTAATAATGTATTTTTGAAAGCCTGATTTTTCTTGTTTATATCAGGTCAACATAGGTTAGATAAGATAAGAGATAAGATAAAACTATTGATCCCATATCGGGGAAATTCACATGTTACAGCAGCTCATATAGCAGAGATAGAAAAGCAAGTTAAATGGCAACAGAAAGATAAAACACAGAAAGATATATATGAGAATTAGAAAAATATAAAATAGAAAGTACTGTACAACTATTTACACTGTATACACCCTTCACTAATGCGCATATGGAAACAAGAATGTTTGTATTTATTTATTTATTTAACCAGGAGGTCCCATTGAGATTGAAAATCTCCTTTACAAGAGAGACCTGGCCGAGGTAGCAGCCAATCAAAACACATTTAAAATGCAACAAATACAACATATAATACAAAAATCTACAATAAAACAACAACTATTCAAACATGGTGGCCTCTCAAAATAAACAAGCACATGTCTCGTCACCACATTCTTTATGATGCCCTGAAATTCATCAGTGGAGTAAGTGTTTATAATTTTAGATCTTTTTGACGATTTTTCCATGTCCAAGGTGCATCGTAGAAGAATGCAGTTTTCCCCAGATCTGTTAAAACCCGGGGCATTCTTACAGCTTAGGCACCATTTTGACAGAAACATTAGAACACAAGAGAATTGTGACAGAGACCTCATTAACATTATCATCGATGCCTATAAAGGTAAAATCTATAAGAAAGTTGTTTCTAAAATATACTTGTGCCTGCAATCTTACAAAAAAACGTCAACATTGTATGTTAAAAATATTTGGGAGAAGGAAGCAAATATAACACTGACAGAAGATGAATGGCTAAACATATGTCAAATTAATTCCTCCACTACCAGTTCAGGGCAGTGGAGGGAATTTGCATGGAAGAATATCATCAGGTTTTTCACAACCCCAAAAAGAAAATATTTACTGAGTGGCAGAACTGAATCTGGACAGTGTTGGAGACAATGTGATAATGTGATGGCTGACCACTATCATATCTTTTGGGGTTGCCCAGGAATCCAGCTTTACTGGCTGAAGGTAGTTAAAGAAATTAAATCAATTCTTGGTTTTGAAATTGAATATAACTTTCAAACTATATATTTGTGTAATCTACCATTTGACCTCAGTTCCCAGGATAAATACCTTCTGAAAATACTGCTGATAGCCAGCAAGAAATCAATAACAAGGAAATGGCTTAACAGGGAACCACCAACAGTGAGAGAATGGACAGCTACTGTAAAAGAATTACATGAAATGGAAGTTCTGACCTTCTCCCTAAGATCCTGTGGTAATAAAGCAGAGAAGTATTGGTGGAAATGGCTATTATATGTAAGAGAGAAGATGATATAGGATAATACATATCTCCTTTTTCATTTATTTGCTCAATATACTGTGACTGATGTTTAATATCAATTAATGTCAATGTTGATACCAACACCGATCACCTTTTTCTTTTCCTAATCATTTCCTGCCTCTGAATTGTTTGTGCCCTATGGACATGTCTGACAAGGCACTTTCCCTGCTCCCTGTGTAGAATGGTAGGACTTGCATCGGAGTGACTCACACCCAGGGTTGATTGGCTTATGCCAGCGCCCTTCTACCCTTCCCCCCTCTTCTTCACCCACCCATGGATTATTGTAACTCCACACAACATAGAGAAATATTACTGTGTTTCCCTTCGTTTCTTTCTGTTACATTTTAATTCATCTCCCTTGGTGACCTGATTGTTTTGTTCTGTAATGTTTGTTTTATGTGTTTGTTTTTTTTTCCTTTATAAAACCTAAAAACTTTTGCAATTAAAAATAAAGTATAAAAAAAAAAAACCCGGGGCACATTGAAAAGCAACCACTTAAAGGAGTGTAGCTGGTAACTACCAGAGCTGACACACAGAAGGGTGCAGACGTAGGTGGGAAGTTTGCCCAGTATTGCTTTATAGATAAAAATATAAAAATATGTATATATGAATGTATGTATGGGTATAGATTGACAGCTGACAGGATAATTGCACATTAGATGTATTAAAATTGAAAACAATCTAAGACCAATTTAAACAGTTCTGGGAAATGAATAAATATTGCATGGAGTAAATATTGCAGTTGTTTTAGAGCTAAAACAGTTAGTCATATGATCAATTAATGCTAGTTAATCGGCAGAATTTGTATTTATTTAAGCCAAAATGCCAAACATTTACTACTTTCAGTCCCTTAGTTAACTGATGTGATGTTAAACTTTTCGTTTTCGACTGTTAATCGGACAGAACCAGTATTTTTAGGATGTTACTGTGGGCTTTTGTCCTCTTGGGGGTCACGGGGGGCTGGAGCCTATCCCAGCTGACATTGGGCGAGAGGCAGGGTACATCCTGGACAGGTCGCCAGACTGTCCCAGGGCTGACACGTAGAAACAGACAACCATTCACACTCACATTCACACCTACAGCCAATTTAGAGGCACCAATCAACCTAGCATGCATGTCTTTGGACTGTGGGAGGATGCCGGAGTACCAAGACAAAACCCTCGCTGACGCAGGGAGAACATGCAAACTCAGCACAAAAGGGGTCAAACCAGGCACCCTCTTGCTGTGAGGCGATAACGCTAACCGCTATTCCACTGTGCTGCCCTGGCAGATTAATCAATACTATGAAAAAATGTTTCCCTAATAAATTTGTTTTAATGAAACAACCATGACCAAATTGACAGAAAACACTGTACTATATATACTGTGGACTTGATTCAGCAACATGGAACCAACAGCAATTTTTCTTCCCTACTTAACAGGTAATCTAGCGATGGAAATTATGGCTTGATGATAAGAAGTGAGTGGATTAAAATTGTTGCTCGTGATAGCAGCTGTGGGAGTAATAAAAACATTTGCCAACTGTGTTTCAGATCTGAGTGAAAAATCACAGGCGCCAAAGTGACTCATCCTGATGTGCGGGAGGCTCAGGGTGCAGAGGGCAGATGCTGCTGATACTGGTGTCCCTTCTCTGCTGTGTCCGTGCAGCCGAGGCCTGTCTGCAGTGTGACCGCAGGATCAGGCGCCTACACGAGGACTTTGTCCTGTCCGCTCCCACTGTGGACGACCAGATCGAGATGAAAAAGATTTCTGAGCATGCCTATGTGACCTACAGAGAGACCAGCCGGGAACGAAAGGGAGTCATTGGTGAGATCAAAAACTGGTCTGCCACGAAACAATGCGGCTTTCTTACTAGGTTTCATGGGTTTGCACTGAGCTGGGGGAAAATTTCTTCTACTATGCTATCTGGACTAGGAATAATCTGCAGAGCATAATACGTTTTAAAGTCTTATCCACTTAGAAACATTTAAAACCATGTTAAAATTCAGTGTATCTGAGAAATACAGCTGCCTAATTTGAGCTTGCCTTAGTCTCTTCCTTGTGTGTTTGGTGACTGTGTGTCTGTAACTGGCGAGCTGTGTTTCCATGTCAAGGGACAAGACTGGTGATTAACCTAAAGCACTTTACATCTCATATCTTGTCCCCTAGTTTCATCACATTTTTCCCATATATTGTCAGGGTTTTTCTGTTCTTGCACTTGCAGCTTTGACTGCTATTGCCGTCACTTAATCTGAATAAAAGATTGAGTGACATGCCAAAACCGTAAAGTATTAAAATCAGTAAATCATTACTGTCTGTTTCCTACTGTTTAGATCCCACCACTCTGTACAGAGCCAGAACTGAGTACCAGAGTGAATTTGACCGCTTCTTGAAAACCTCACACACTGGTGAGAAACAAATTTTTCCCTCGTATCACTGAATATATTTAGTTATAATACTGTGATCACGACAAACAAGACAAAGCCTCCTCCTTTTTTTTAAGGCTCTGTGACATTTGAAGCCATTCAGATCCTGGAGAAGGGCAGAAAGATCTTAGAAAAACACTTGGACACATTCATCCGTGATGGTAATTGGCATGAGTGCCCTGCGCGGTACGAGGCAGGGCACTTTGTGTAAGTCATTGTCATGTACAAGATGCATTAGTTACAGACCATTTGTCTGTCTCTCCCTCAGGATTGTGCCCCAACAAGTGTGGTAAGTTTGCTCTGCCTGATCCTTCCCTCTGTATCTGTGTAAATCCTTTGTGTACATACTAAATATATATATGTATATATATATATATGTATGTATCAGTGCATGTTTACAGAACACGTGGGTGTGCATGTGTGTGTGGTATGGTTTTCAGGGCTTTTAAAACGCAGAGTAATGGATTGCTTCTCTTGCCGCTACAAGATATACATCTGTCCCTCTCCCTCTGGCCAGCAGGACTGCGGTGGTATGTTTTTATTTGTTTGTTTGTTTGTGTGTGTGTGTGTGCATGTTGTTAGCGAGTGGATGAGGGCTCGTCGTACCTATGTACTGGGAGCACAGAGTACATGGACACAAGCTGTCACGAGTGTGTAAATGTGTTCCTAAGCGAGGCACTGCTGCTGTCGGTCCATGTGCACAGCTAATGAAAAAGATTACTCAAGTAATCCCGATGCAAATGAATGAAGCGTCTCTCTTTTTCTCTCCTCTCTCCTTTTCTCCAGAGTACCCAGTGCAGGCGGAGGAGGGAGGCCAGGCAGTGCTCAACTGTTTCCTCCCATGGCATCGCCTTCTGTTGGGAAAACCAGAGTACCACTACTCCTGGGCCCCCGGAGTGCCAGGGACTAAAAAGGTCCCTCTGCCATCACTGGATGTTTCTTAAACGTGTACACACACACAAGCATAACTAGTAGCTCAGCACTTTAAAACCACTTTGCATACTTCCTGATTCCCATGTATGACGTTCTGTTCCTTATTTAGCTGTATGAATATGCAACTTTACTGTCCTACACCCACTAACTTACAGCTCTCACTTCCTAATTTGTGTGTGCAGCTAAATGCGGGTGACTTCAAAGCCTTGGTAGTGACAGACGACTCATCTGTGGTCTTAAATCAGCTGGATGGGGATGAACAGGGAACATATCGCTGCTCTCTGCAGGGCCGAAATGGAACCGTCTTCTACCAAGTCACTTTCCTACTCACTGGTAGAGTACAGCTCTTAGAAAAACTGCTAGATAATTTAACTCTGAAAAGGCAAACTGTGACATCACATCAAGTTTATTTAGCACTTTTTAACAGTTGCCAAACAGGAGAACAAACACTCCAATAAACAACTCTAAATAATTGGCAGTAAATAAAACACTTTAAGATCTGTAAAACAGTTAGCTGCTTACATGAGACAAATCTCACTCTTAATGTTCAAGTTCAAGTGGGCCTTACATCTTAGTCTTCACGCCCATGGAGATGTTAAAGGTTCTGTATGTAACATTCGGAGCATTTATATCGCTGCAAACCAATATTTGGTTTGTAAAGCGCAGTCTTGGTGTCCTGAGGAGAGAATGAAGAAACGCTCTGTCTGTGTTCTAATCTGAGCTTCTCTCAGTTTGTTGTGGTGAGCCAGTTTAGCCGCATGTGCGTGTTAGTGCTGGTGTGTATCCCACTGGCTACCTCATCGCCACCGCTTTTCACTGTGCTCATATGGCAATAACTGCTGATATCAGAACGACAGTGGCATAGAAGCATAGCGCCCTCTCTTCAGTTCCACCTGGTCAACACCATTAGCTCTGTCAGCAGTGTTGCCATTGTGTGCTGTTAGCTACTAGCCGTCAGGTTAAGTGGGCTTTCTACTTCTGCGTTAAATTAACACCATACCCTACAGCGCAGGCTGATGTGCACTTCACCAAAAATGTAACTGTCACTACACATTACAGCAATGCAGACCTCCAGTTTAGTTTTGTAAACTGCATGTATACTCAGAGAAGACGAGAAGTCCGACTTGACTGATTAGCCGAGCTACGAGCTTAGCTCGACTACTGTGTGCATGTAAACGTACTGACAGACACATGACTGCACAATTATAAATGTTGACTAAATGATGCAGCGACTTGCGTAGGCCACGGCGTAGGCTCTGCGTAGAACCTACAAACAACAGTAAATCAGCTTTTAGCCGCCTTCATGTTGAGAACCGTGTCCAGACAACTCATACGCTCTGAATTACACATAGAGCCCCTTTAATGACATTCAGGAGGCCGCATCCAAAATTAGAAACACAGCAGTTCATTTCAAAGAAATTAATTCACTACATGTTCAAAAGGTAAACTAAAGGCTTATAATTACATTACTGCGTATGTGTGTGTCTGAGTTTGTGGTTTGTGTCTGTGGGCTGGACGCTGGGTGTGTCAATTTCTTTATGTGGGTTGGTGGTTTTTCTCTTTTTTTGTTGCTGTGTGGGCTTTCTTGTATTTTATGGATCACATACTTCCATATATGTTCCTTAATGCTGTATGGATTTTATTAAAGAGCACATCTGGTTTCACATTAGATGAAATGCGCCATACTCTGCAAGTAGAAAACAGTTTTATTCCCCACATCAAGACTCTACCTAATGCTTACAGTTCCAACAATAACCCGCTAAATTAATAAAATAAATCTTCCCTGAGAGGAAGCCTTTTGTAGATGGAGTCCATGGCCAACTGTGTGTTTGTTTGGAGGTTGGTGAGAGGAGAAAACCCCTCGTCATTGTCAATCTGTCAGAAAGTCTTGCCTCTATATTTCCCATCTACAAATCTATATGCTCAACGCTGTTATTTTTATCTCCACAGTCGCCTCTTTGCCCGACCAGACTCACCGACCTGTCATCACTCTGCCCTCCCTGCCTCACGGAGACAACTACTCACCTTTTCAACCTACTGCGGGCCTGCTGGTGCCAGTCATCACCATGGTTACTGCTCTGAGTCTGGCAGCGAGCGTAGGCCTCACAGTCGTCCTGGGGTGAGAGACCATAAGTGGGCGGAGGGGAGAGAGCGAGGAGTGGAGGTTAGCAGGAAGGGGTGGATGTGAAAGAGGTGACACGGAGCAGTGAGAGAGCATGACAAACTAAATGATGCAAGACAAGGGAAGTGGTCGCGTGGTCATATAGTTTGAGTGAGTCATGAGTCATGAGGCTTAGGTACATGTCACATGAAGCTACAATAGCTTGATAAATAAGTTAATTGTTTACAATTTAGGCGATAACGTCAATAAGCTGTTTTCTCTGAGAGTATCGTCACTTTTTCCAGGAAGTGATGTCACCTGAAAATTCACCGGTGCTAACTTAGACTATAACGCGCAGATGGGCAGGTTCTTCTATTATTTGTTGTTATTTATTTGTGTTAAGTCGGGACTTTAAATTAGCATTACTGTGTTTGTGATCTTTGTAGAATGATGATGAGTCAGAGGAGAGCCACAGAGGCACCGAAGAGAAGGAAGAAGGAAGGAACAAACAAACAAAACCGGTGTGATGAAGACACTTCATACAGTCAATACACACCCTAATGACAGGGAGGTTTTACTCACTTCAGGTTGGAGAGTTCTCTCAGTGGCTAAATAAATTTCCCAGCACACAATGCCGAGTCACGCCTAGAAATGACATGGAAGTGAGAAAATATTTAGCAACATGTAAATGAGGCTTTATGAGACATGAAGATGACAGGCAAACAAACAAAGTATCGAATCACGGTGAATCAAATACTGAGATCTCACTCATAAAACAGAGCTCTGTGGTGTAATAAAACCAGAGCGTACAACACACACACACTTAACACACCCACTAAAAATCCCCCAGAAACCGCTCAACTTTCCGTAACATTAAGCACCAGCTCGTCAGAACACATCAGCGATCTGACCCCAGCAGGGTCACGTTCCCCCTCAATGAAGCGATGGCGATGTCACGTGGGCGTTTATGAGAGGAGTCAGGGATGAGGTAAATCTCCTGGATTACAGTGTTTCTTTTTTTTTTCCAGAGATTAATAGTCCCAGCCATCCAATTAATCCTGGATAATCCCCCTGTGGGAGGAGGGGGCAGATGAGAAGGGGTGAAAGCTAGCAGCAGATGTTTTCATGAGGGTTTCTTTTCATGTTTATTTACCTATATATTCATTCAGAGACTGAACAAGGGCTTTTTTGCTTTACTAATAATGCTCTTCTCATTCTGATGTCAACAAGGTCTTGCGACACCATCGCCAGACTTTTTAATTCTGTCTCCGTCTGCCTACAGTGCGCTCTGTACATTTTGATGACGCAAGCTGATTCAAAAAATAGTCACCTCCACTATTTACACAAGTTCTGTCATGATCACCACCACCTCCTCGTCATCAACTCTGCACGTCAGTCACATGCCGTATATCCGCTCACTGTTTTTCATCTGTCATGCCTTGTGCTTTTGTCAGCGCCCCGGCTCGATGCTGATGTAAATGTCAAACTTCCTGTGTTGGAGCAGTAAACGTCATCATCATTATCAACAAGAATTAATTCACACACATCTCTCGACATTGTGTCAGGCCAGCTAATGATGCCCTGATGTGCTTACATACTGAAGGAAAGATGATGAAACATCAGAACCAAGTGAAAATGAAAGGAAGTGATCGATAGGTGTATGAGTCAGAGCATCCAGTAATGAAATACCTAAGCCACCTATGAGATCATTAATCGTTGCTCAGGTTTTTCAGGGAAATTTCTGACAAACTTTTTGAATCAGCGATACTCAGTGTGGGTCATGACAAATGTAACAGAGCTTGTGATGAAACAGTGTGAGGGGGCGTGTGTGGATGTTGAGGCCTGCATGGATGGTGACAGGATGTATGTGCGGTGCTGTTTCCTGTCTGGCTGCTGAGGTGGGGGCGAGTGTTGAAAAAAGAAACCGTTCTTTAAGTCTCCCTCACACAAGAGACAGTCACGTCACGATCTTCCAACTCAACAGACCTCGTCTCTTCACTGCGGGTTCATATGTGTGTGTTCAAGCCTAAAGTGCAGGTTGAGGCTACAGTAAGTGCATGCTCAGCGGCTCCACTGACAGCCGTGATGAACTGTGTGCCGAAGTGTCTGTGTGTGTGTGTGGATTGAAATCGCAGCCTCAGCAGGGGGAGGGCATGACAAAGTGGGAGTGCTGCTGAGGGGCCAGCAGGCAGCAGCAGGGAGGGAGGAAAAGAAGGGAAGTGGGAACATGAAGAAAGTGGAGTCAGAGGTTTGAGTGGGAGACGTGTGTGGGAAGGGAGTATTTTGAATGTGGGTTATGAGGAAATGAAGACAAAGACGTCAGATTACACTTTGATACAAACTATCCCACATTGCACATTAAGTATGTTTTTCTGAAGGTTACAGAACAATGAGTGTCCTCAATCGGGGTGGAGAGACGTCTGAAATATCCTACTCAATTAGAATTACGGGAATTAAATATTACTCATGTAGAACTGAGACAAAACGCCCATAAAAAGTCTCTTTCAACAAAGTTAAAGATCATCAAACCCACATTTTTTGTTCATTAACAGTCTCAAAGCTATTCTGCTTCATCAGGAATGTGTTTGAGCACATTTGATTCATAGTGGACAACACCGTCACCCACAGCTGTCATCACATTTGGATCCAAATATTGCTCAATCTTGACTGGAGCATGGAATTACGTAACATCATCCTTTCCAAACTGAGTCGTCCCCCTACTTAAAACCATTCAGATGACCACACAGATACAGAAATAACATGTAAAATAATCAAAACTGTCCCAACTTCAACAGAATATTTGAGGTTCATATAGCACCCCAACAGTCATGGGTATCTTGGGTGGTCTGATCACAGGCAGACAGCACTAAGGGTGTTTTCAGACCTAGAGTTCGACACTTGTTAATGTCACAATGGAGGGACAACTACGCAGGTTGATTTTAGCGCTGCTCATCGTGGACTATATTGCTGTCATTGTTCATTTGAGTCAAAGCATACAGTTTGAAAACGAGGCGCGGCTCCAACTAGAAAACAATGTTTTGATGCATTGGATGTGCTGAATGTGCATATTAAGGCAGTACAGGAGGAGGCGCACATTAATAATCCTCCAGGACTGTAACATGCTCATGTTTAACCCAAACAATATGTCATGTGACTGCAGCTGGTTCAGATCAAGGTCGGAACACATAACCAGACCAAGACCACGTCTTCAAGAAGATCTCAGTCTGGTTGTCTCGGTGCACACCTGAGTGTGATTACTGTGTTCACACCTGTCCAAACCAAACACATTTGGGGGCAAACAAACTCGAGTTCGATTGAACCGAACCAATCAGGGCAGGTGTGAAAGCACCCTAAACGATCCAGTCACTCAAACCACTTATGGAGGTCGTTCAGGGACGTTTTTGACCTCATGTCTTTTGTAGTATAAATGCTAATGCATCCTGATGCATCCCCAACAAGGATTATGTCATCAATGGAGGACATTGTTGTTGTTTTGGTGACAGTGACAACACTCCGTAACTTGCTCATTTGACAACGAGTGAGACAAGGTTTTGCGTGACTGTCCATCATTTTGTCTAATTATAGAGGAGACATGCTGGACTCTACTGACAGTTATATCTCCAGCCAGGCTGACATAACCGCTAATGTGACTAGCAAACATGCTAGCTAGCAGCTAGCCAGAGTGTGGACATGATACCTGTGTGGGGTCCTTTGACCTTCCTGCACAAGGAAGGATGGTCCAGCCACAGGGTCCATATTTCTCCTTCGTCGATAGTTCAGGGTCCACAGAGTTGAATATATTCAGTGTCATACTTGCTTTTGGCCATGTCATCGAGCTAGTTTGCTGTCTCTGTCCAGCACCTGTCCGATAGTCACTAACTCTACAGCAGGAAAAGTAAAAGCTCTTCAAAATAAAGTGTGGTTTTTTTTTACAAACTTCACATGTTAGTGAGTCACTTGCAGTCCATTCAGAATGGACCTTTGACCCACCAGTTGGGAACCACTGACCTAGACAGTAACAATATCTGAACGCAAGTGATAAGCTGGAGATCCATGTTAGACACAGATGTGAAAGATAATGTGTCTCAGCTGTCAGTTTGTGTTTAGACCATCGAAACACGTTAATGCCAGGTGTAAACAGGCTCATGAACAGAAACTTAAAGGACCTTTAAGGTCTTCAAGAGAGAGTCAACATCCTGACATAACAACGTGAACACACCCTTCCAGCTGTCTCCAATTCATGGCTGTCTCACACAGATGCTTGTGAAGCGTTAACTTTAATATTTAACACTGTTAAAGGAAAAATTAATGACCTTTTGAATTGCGATGACCAGTGAGTGATGACCATCTTTTCCCCCTAGAGAGCTTTCTAGCAGATTGTCTTGAGGGAAAAGAGGATCACTGCAAACTTGAATAGGATACACATCCTGTTTGCTGAGCTGAAGGCTTCCCTCTGGCTTTTCTGCTCGAGCACATGACTTTACCAGCAATCTGCTCAAAGGACACTGCATGTTTTCTGGGGCTGCCCCTCCATCAGCCTGTATAGGTTGGAGCTAAATAAAAGGATGGAGAACAATACTGAGGGTAAAATTTCCATGTACATTTGAGGTATTATATTTGGGAAATGAACATAAGTGTTTCAAGATTTAGAGATAAATATATGTTGAGGTTTACATTAATGTCAAGTAAAAAAAAAAAGCTAACCCCAGAAAAAGGCTGAAGACAGAGGTACCTAAGATTTAGGACTGAGCGGATGAGCACTCTGATTATAAGTACAAATCCTTCATTATTATAACGATGACCAAGAGGTTTTGACTTAAACAGTTGTCACTGGGGCATAAAATGCATCGGGGTGTTCAATCTAGGACTCATCGAGAGGTCATGCGGCGTGGGTCTGGGTCACACGGCAGCAGAAAGACGGGACAGTAAAAAAAGAAAACAATATGTGAACATGTACTGTGACTGACTCATATATTATGGGGTCAGTTCTTAATATAAATATTTATTTGACTATTGATAATAACAAAAAATATAGAGTATTACTAGCTCCAAGTTTTAGTAAAATGTCCTCAGAGTGGGGGCAACCCCAGCTTAACTGGTGGAGCGTGCGCCCCACATACGCTGAGCCCTTTGCAGCAGCCAGGATAAATTCCAACCCACAGGCCGCGGCCACAGCCACAGCCACATATCACCCCCCCTTCTCTCCCTCACCCTTCCTGTCCCTCCATAGCTCAATATAGGCAACAAAATGCCCAAAATAACTTTAAAAATGTACTCAAATTGCAAAGTTCTGAAAAAGTTAATCATTTAACAGTTATGAGATTGTTTTCAATAAATTACTTTCCATCTCACTTGTGCAAAAAGAGGCTTGTGTGTGTGATGAAACCATGTGTACTCCACATGTGGCACAGGCCTAAGCCCCCAGAGAATGAACAGGAGCGATATCTGTATCTGTGCATTTAGTATAACAAGTGCACAGTGCTGTCAGGCGTTTATTTTGTAGTGTAACAGGCATTAATGTCACAGGGAAGACAGATACATATGCTCCAGATTTCCCAGCAGAGCAGCAACAAAGCAATTCAAACCTGTTGTGGCATTTTATCAGTCCAACATTTTACTTTTCACCAGCGTAAAAAGCAGTAAACAAATGGAGAGCACTGAGAGGAAAGTGTTACTACGTGTGTGACCTGCATGAGAGCAGCAGCTGTAACACAGCGGCCCAGAGGAGCTCAGGTTTAATCTAACCCAAATAACTCAACTCTGGAGGCTGCTGTTAGAGGGCAGGGTGAGGTGGGCGGGGTTTTAACTCTGCATAACGTCATTCAACACAAAAACACGGGATAACCCCAAACAACCACGTGCGCGGTAGGAAAATCAAACTGACGTCAGTGTCCATATGAGGAGTGACGGGCAGGCCAAATATGGTCGTTCCGCCTGTGACGACGTTCCTTCTGTGGAAAACAAAGGCGGGGCTGAGGTGACCCCGCCCCTCTGACAGCTGTTATCAATGAACAAGTGAAACTCTCAATCTAAAGCTGATTTAAACAGAGCTGAGGGAAAGTACTCTCCAGATACATCTACAGGAGATTCTCCTAAAGTACTTTGTCCACGGCTTTAAATTATTAGAGAGAAAAAGCACTTTATTTTTTTATTATTTGATATTCTTTGTTAAGAACAGAAAGTTTATTATTTATTATTTTTAGATTAATTTGAACACACTTTTTTGAGCCATGACTTCAAGCTGCGAGCCTCTGGAAATAACTGGCAACGAGCTGGTTCACATACTCAGGACCCCCCGGGACCAGTACACCTCCGCTGGGTGCGCGGTGCTGGACTGCAGACCTTTTCTCGACTTTTCTTTTGCGCACATCCGCGAGTCCCGAAACGTCAACTGGAACTCAATGCTGCGTCGGAGATCCAAGAGCTCCGTGGTGGCTCTGGAGTGGCTCATCCCGGACAAGGCGCTCCTGGGCCGCCTGCGGCGCGGGGAGTTCTCCCCGCTGGTGGTGGTGGATGAGAGGAGCCGCTCAGTGGCCGAGCTGAAGGCAGAGAGTGTGGCCCAGATGCTGCTCACAGCCCTGCAGAACGAAGTCCAGACACAAATCTGCTTTCTACAAGGTAATAGGAGCTTTTTCAATTTATTTTTACGCACCAAAATGTATCATTTTGGCTCATGTTTAAATTTAGAGTTTAAGTATTCTACTTTTTTTTTAAAGAAGAAAAAAAAAATTGAGTCACTAATATGTTTATTTATATATATATATATATATATGAATATATTTGTAAGTATCAGAGTGTAATTGTAAGTGTAAAGGATAAAGGATGCTCTTGTATATATTTAAAGGCTCATTTTTAATATTTGCCACATAATTATTATTGTTTCATGCATAACACATTTTTAAGGAGGTCTTTGGTGAAAGCTTGGGGCTTAGCTAATACTGCGTGACCTCCATTTAGGTGGATTTGAGGGATTTTCAGAGGCCTATCCAGAGCTCTGTTACAGCTCAGCCAGCAATCACCTCTCTACAGTGGAACCAGAGCCAACAGTGACGGGTCGGAGGACGCCAGCATATGATCAGGTAACAGAATTCATCTTTATATGAGCTTTAAGACAACACATAATGCATTATAACGCTTTAATTTATGGAGAATATTTCTGAATTTCCAATCTGTATGGTGATTATTCTTGTTTTTAAACATAGATTCTGTCTTGTTTTTTTTTTTTTTTTAATGACAGGATGGTCCAGTGGAGCTGCTGCCCTTCTTGTTTCTGGGCAGTGCCATTCACTCGTCCCGCAGAGAGACCCTCGCAGCAGCCGGCATCACAGCTGTGCTCAATGTTTCCTCCACATGCCCTAACTTCTACGAGGGCGAGTTTCAGTACATGAGGCTCACTGTGGAGGACAGCCTCGCTGCTGACATCAGGGCCTGCTTCTCCACGGCCATCGCCTTCATTGGTGAGTTCCTCCCCCTTAACGTTCAGATGTCTCAACCTGTGCGCAGCATAAACTGAAGATGAAAGTTCAGTCATTATTAGCTCTATGTAACAAAATCAGTAGACCCACCAAACACACAGTTAATTAGTCTCGTCTTAGGGAAGTGAGTCATCTTTTCACACTCTTGATGAAACATAAATTATCCCAAACATTTCTCTAAGCAGCTTGTACAACTATAATCCACTCTGTAGCTCAGACTTATGGGCCAACAGTGTAATCGTCTGATTACAAAACAACTGGATTAAACTGCACAAGTTGCAGAAGAGACATTTTTTCTTTTGCTTGTTTTGACCCCTTTACGTTGCAAACTTTAGTTCAGGAGAAGACAGATTAGGATTTGTAAGACCTAACATCACTAGTAGTGGATCAGTTTTAATTTCTGGGTTGATTTTTTTTCCTTCAGTCACTCAGTTTAAAGCTTTCTACGTATTTCTGCTAGTTAAACATTTTTCACTGATGTCAAAGAAACTGAGGTGAAATGGAACACAATATGCTAATCTCTCTTCCTCTTTCCGCCTTGTCTTTTTTCCGCTCTCCGCCTACAGACTCAGTGAAGCAGAGCGGTGGTCGGGTGCTGGTGCACTGCCAGGCAGGTATCTCTCGCTCTGCCACCATCTGTCTGGCCTACCTCATGCACACGCAGCGCGTCAGGCTGGAGGAGGCCTTTGACTTTGTGAAGCAGCGGCGTCAGGTCATTTCTCCAAACCTGGCCTTCATGGGTCAGCTGCTGCAGTTTGAGACAGATGTGCTCTGCCAGGGATGAAAGCACAGACGCATGAAGAGGAAGGAAATGCACATGACTGTTCTTTATAATCAATTCTCCTGCCTCGTGTAGGTGTTGACTCAGAGCATTATCAGGACTCATTTGTACAACTGCTTGTACGATTGAGGCTATGTTATACATTCAGAGAAAAGCTACTTGTGCTGCTGGCATCACACGGCCGGTGAATCTGGAGAAACTGACAAACAGCAGTTGGCAATAT
This sequence comes from Cephalopholis sonnerati, assembly GCA_019142605.1. Lineage (NCBI taxonomy): Eukaryota > Metazoa > Chordata > Actinopteri > Perciformes > Serranidae > Cephalopholis > Cephalopholis sonnerati. The sequence goes on from JAGQAX010000007.1 coordinate 29,882,252, forward strand.
AAAGCTGTTATGAACAATTGTGATTCTGAGCCAGCAAGTCGGAGCAGCTATGAGGTAATTTCCCTGACGTTTTATACTCGAGGGAAATGGTGCCTGCTTGTCTGGTTTTGCGTGTTACTGTGTTTGACTTATGTGCCTGGTGTTTTGCAAGGGCTGTCTTATTTTCATACTGAAAATCATTCCTCCACATTTACGACCACTGTGACGTGACGTGTCTTTTTATGAGACAACACTGTGTTAACTACTTAAGGCAATACTGGACGAATTAACTGATCTAATTTGTGACACAGTGCACCAGCTACTGTTGGTGTCTTATCATGCTGTATCCTGAGATAGATTACACTTTGTTTTATTGTGTGTATATAGAGTTTTTATTTTTATTTATTACTTGTTCTGACAGTGTTAGCATTATTACTGTCTGTTTATGCACTTTATACCTTCAAGGTTCGGCTGATTCCTGCTGTTTTTTTCCACTAAAATAAAAACATGCTGGAGAACACTGAGTCTGTTTAACTCCTTATTTTATACAAACTGTCACACACATATCCGAAAAGATACAGTCACTATATAGTCCACATTACACATGCATATGTTCACACTGACCTTGCTGCACTCTTGCTAAACCACAGGGTATTAAAATTGTGCATTGCCGAGTGTTTTTGGAGGATTATCCACAGAGAATGGGTTTCACAGTCTGAAGTCCTTTTTGACCTCGACAGCCACCGACATAAATTTCACATCCACTTACTCAAGTTTTGAGAACAACTCGACACTTGAAAGAGAGCCGAGCGCCTTTAAAGGAAGTTTGGAAAGTCAACTGAAGAACTGTTTCCCCATACGCATACTAATAATACATTTTTTACTCACTACATATGGCTTTAGTTTCCTCATTTTGCAAAATCCCAGTTGAGCTATTATCACATCCACAGACATGTCAACAGCTGTCTGTCAGAGGAATATAACACACAGTTCATGTACTTTATCTCCCTCCACAACACTGAATTGCTATAAATATCTTATATGAGGCGCAGCATAAATAAAAAGCAGTAAACCTAATAGGCAGAGACCACCACTACCTCATCCCTTTATGCTAGTTGTACCACCCACGCTTTTTTGAAATAGCTAAAACAATCCACTTCCTCTCATTTGAAAGTATCCATTACCCAAAATGTACGCAAGCATAACTGCTGCCTTTTGACTTCTTCCTTCCATTAGCCACAGTTTTCCAGACACAGAGCAGAGAAATGCCCGTCGGAGTTTTCAGGTTTTGGTCGAGACTTCAGCTGAAACCCAGAAAAATAACATTTGTTTTGGTTTGTGTTCATTTGGACTCACAGTCACATTCGGTTTACATCATTTAGAGTATACGCAAGTCCTATTTAGGCCAAAATATGCTGAATATAAATACCCCTGCTCAGTTAAATAAAGGTTTATCGTAGGACCCAAGATTCAATTTATATGATGGAAAAACATCCACACTTTAATCTGTTCAACATTAATCTATACGTTTCATTAAGAGACAGCACTAACTACCTAACCTTTAAACATAGAGATGGCTCAAAGTGAACCAAACTCAATCACGAGTGATCATACTACATTATTTCTCTCACTGCCCTCACATGCTCTCATTGTTTTTACGTATCTGCTACTTTTCTAATGTATTGATTTATTTTAGTGCATTATATTCTACTGTGTCGTACTGTAGTGCTGCTGAAGCATTGTATTAATAATATTAGGCCACATCTGTAATAACCTGCCCGCGGATTACAGATTAAATTTGATCATTAGCTAACTCAGGTACTGTTACAGTTACATTTTACACCAGTACATTAATGTGACAGCCATAGTTACCAGTTACTGTTTAGATTAAGATTTAACATTTTTAATCTATATAATAAGCCTATAAAATGCAATGCATTGTTAAAAAGGGGACTGGAGGGTGTGCTCCAACTATCAGGGTCAACTATCTGCTACAGTGATGCAGGCGCTGCGCCAGTCCACCTCGGGCATCCGGAGGGAGCTCAGAGTAGAGCTGCTGCTCGTTCGCGTCCAAAGCGGTCAGTTGAGGTGGTTCAGGCATTTGATCAGGATGCCTCCTGGGCGCCTCCCGTTAGAGGTGTTCACGTCCCACTGGTAGGAGGCCGCGGGGCAGACCCAGAACACACTGGAGGCATTACATATCTCATCTGGCCTGGGAACACCTTGGGGTCCACAAGGAGGGGCTGGAAAGCGTTGCTGGGGAGAGGGATGTCTGGGGTCAGCCTCGGATAAGCGGATGAAAATGGATGGATGGATTGTTAAAGATTAAACAAGTGTTTTTTGTAACATTTTTGGCTTTATTTTAAAAGAAAGAAAGAAAGAAAAAGCAGTGTCTATGTGGGGCTCCTTGTCACATTCATTCAGATGTGTTAGAGTTATTAGCATTTCCACAAAAGAGCAATTTCTCCTCTAAATCTCCCAAATGGTTCATTGAAATAACAGTTAGAGGCCCAAAGAGGTATAATTATCCCACTATCTCACAAAAAACAACCTGAAGATCAGAAAAAGGTTTGAAAAACTCAGAAAAATTTGTGTAGCCAGATTTATCTTGCAACCCTTTAAATGAGGCTCAGGATGGAAGCTATCAGGAAGTACTGGTAAACAACAAAGGAGCACAACTCACAGACACACTGAAATGTCTTTACTTGACGATATCAGAGGTCGGTACACAGGAGTCAGTCCAAAAATCAAAATAAAATTTTCCTTAAATCTGGGCAAGTCATAATACAGAAGACAGGTCAAATACTGCTAAGAAACATTCAAGAAAAACTGCTGGAACGTTCACTAGAAACAGATAAGATGAACTAAATACAGGAGGGAGGCAGGGTAATGAGGGACAGGCGAAACTAACCACACAGGCAGGAAAACCCACGAGGGCAGGCAGTGAGAGAGACGCAGGTTAGTGTCAAAATAAAACAGGAACTGGTAAATGACAAAACTGAAAACAAGAACAGATAACTGTGACATCTGGAGCAGGATGTAACGGGAACCACAAGACTCAACAACCTAAATGTACAAATGAAGTGATAATTAGCTTCACTTGGAGAAGCTACAATGTGAACAAACTGCTCACACATTTTAAACATCAGAATTAACAATCTAATAATGTAATATATAACCACACGTCAGTACTTTTGCTTTTAAAACTTTACGTACATTCTGCTGATAATACCCCCGACACTTCTACATTCATAGGTGGATTGTGAGACAATGGGCCCTGGGCACAGATATTTGTTATTTTGTGTCTCTCTGTAGTTTCTTTACATGTCTCTGTTGTTGTTCTGTGTCTCTTTTAAGGTAGATTTGTGTCTCTTTGAGGTATATGTGTGTCTTTTTGTTTGTTTTGTGTCTCGTTAAAGGTCAGTTTTTGCCTCTTTCAGGTATATTTGTGTCTTTATAGTTGTCTTGTGTCTCTTTGAAGTGCCCTTACATGTCTCTGTTGTCTTTTTGTGACTCTTTGAGTTATATTTGTAGATTTTTGGTCAGTGTAAGTCTCTTTGAAGTTGTTTTGCCTCTCCTTGTAGTTGTTATGTGTTTCTTCGTAGTTCCTTTACATGTCTCTGTTGTCGTTTTGTGTCTCTTTAGAAGTCGATTTGTGTCTCTTTCAGGTATATTAGTGTCTTTTTAGTTGCTATGATCTCTTTATGTCTCTTTGTAGTTCCTTAGCATGTCTCTGTTGTCACTATGTGTCACTTTAAAGGTCAATTTGTGTTTCTTGAGGTATATTTGTGTCTCTTTGTGGTCGATTTGTGTCTCTTTGTAGTTCCTTTACATGTCTCTTGTCGTTTTGTGTCTCTTTTAAAGTCAATTTGTGTCTCTTTGAGGTATATCTGTTTGTTTTGTGTCTCTTTAAAGGGCAGTTTTTGCCTCTTTCAAGTATATTTGTGTCTTTATAGTTGTCTTGTGTCTCTTTGAAGTGCCTTTACATGTGTCTGTTGTCTTTTTGTGTCTCTTTGAGGTATATTTGTAGATTTTTGGTCATTGTTTGTCTCTTTGAAGTTCCTTTGCAGGTCGCTGTTGTTCTGTGTCTCTTTAAAGGTCAATTTCTTTGAGGTCTCTTTGAGGTATATTTGCATCTTTTTTTTGTGGCTTTGCCTCTCTTTGTAGTTGTTTTGTGTTTCTTCGTAGTCCCTTTACATGTCTCTGTTGTCGTTTTGTGTCTCTTTCAGGTATATTTCTAGATTTCTGGTCATTGTGTGTCTCTTTGTAGTTCCTTTGCATGTCTCTGTTGTCATTCTGTGGCTCTTTAGAAGTCAATTTGTGTCTCTTCTGAGGTATATTTGTGTCTTTTTGGTCATTGTGTGTCTCTTTGTTGTTCCTTTGTGTGTCTTTTTGCTGTTTTGTATTTTAACGGGTCAGTGTGTGCCTCTTTCAGGTATTAGTGTCTTTTTGATTGTGTCTCTTTAAAGGTGAATTTGTGCCTCTTTCAGGTATATTTGTGTCTTTTTAGTCACAAATGTCATTTTATGTCTCTCTGTAGTTCCTTAGCATGTCTCTGTTGCATTTATGTGTCTCTTTAAAGGTCAATTTGTGTTTCTTGAGGTATATTTGTGTCTCTTTGTGGTCGATTATTTGAGTCTCTTTGTAGTTCCTTTACATGTCTCTTGTCGTTTTGTGTCTCTTTTAAAGTCAATTTGTGTCTCTTTGAGGTATATCTGTTTGTTTTGTGTCTCTTTAAAGGGCAGTTTTTGCCACTTTCATGTATATTTGTGTCATTTTGGTCATTGTGTGTCTCTTTGAAGTTCCTTTGCAGGTCGCTGTTGTTCTGTGTCTCTTTAAAGGTCAATTTGTGTCTCTTTGAGGTATATTTGCATCTTTTGCCTCTCTTTGTAGTTGTTTGTGTCTTTTTGGTTGCTATGATCTCTTTGGAGTCATTTTATGTCTCTTTGTAGTTCCTTAGCATGTCTCTGTTGTCGCTATGTGTCTCTTTAAAGGTCCATTTCTGTCACTTTGAGGTGTATTTGTGTCTTTTTGTTTGTTTTGTGTCTCTTTGTAGTTTCCTTATATGTCTTTGTTGTTGTTTTGTGTCATTTTAAGGTCAATTTGAGTCTCTTTGACGTAGATTTCTGTCTCTTTAGTTGTTTTGTGTCTCTTTGTAGTTCAATGACATGTCTCAGTTGTCTTTATGTGTCTCTTTTACATATATTTGTGTCTTTTGGTCATTGTGTGTCTCCTTGTAGTTCCTTTGTTTGTCTCTGTTGTCATTCTGTGTCTCTTAAGAAGTCAATTTGTGTCTCTTCTGAGGTATATTTGTGTCTTTTTGGTTATTGTCTGTCTAATTGTTGTTCTTTTGCATGTCTTTGTTGCTGTTTTTTGTATTTTCAAAGGTCAATTTGTGCCCCTTTCGGGTGTATAGTGTCTTTTTGGTTGTGTCTCTTTAAAGGTGAATTTGTGCCTCCTTCAGGAATATTTGTGTCTTTTTAGTTTTTGTTATGATGATTTTATGTCTCTTTAAAGGTCAATATCTGTCATTTGAGGTATATTTGCGTCTTTCTGTTAGTCTTGTGTCTCTTTGTAGCTACTTTGCAAGTCTTTTTGTTGTTTTGTGTCTCTTTAAAAGTCAATTTGCACCTCTTTCAGGTATGCTTGTGTCTTTTTGGGTGTTTGTCTCTCTTTGTAGTCATTTTGTGTCTGTTTGTAGTTTCTTTGCATGTCGTTGTTGTTATTTGTTGTCTCTTCAAAGGTGAATTTGTGTCTCTCTGAAGTGTAGTTGTTCTTTTTTGGTTGTTTTGCCTCTCTTTGTAGTTGTTTTGTGTCTCTTCGTAGTCCATTTGCACTTCATTGTGGTCATTTTGTGATCACTCTCTTCCTGGTTGATTCATTTTAATTGGAGTGACATTTGGCAGATGAGCGCCAGGGGTCACCTGACACTTTGGGCCCCTGGGTCTGTGCCCAGTAGGTCTGTTCAGAGATCCATCCGTGTTGAGAGAAATACAAGATTTCTTACTTATAATTGTGTATGTTTACATTGTTGTACTGGTGTATTCACTAGATTAAAGGAGTATGTATCCACCACTGCTAATAAAGAAAACTCAGGCAGACTACTACATGTGTTATCATGAAAGCAAAGCTTTTACAAGCACTGGCTATCAGTTTGTGGTGAGACAGTGCTCTCTAGTGACCACTTTTGAAATTACCAGAAATCAAGATGGCTTAACAATTTCCAGCAGATGACGCCAGTGGACTGATTATTAACTGTGGCAGCCTTTTTATTTTGAAGCCACATGTACACACACACAGACACACACACACACATCCTGTCTGTGCTGCTTCTGAATAAATGGTTGTCCATTTACACATTTAAATGACTTGTGGTGTCATCTCACTTGGTCATTTATTTATCACTGGAAGCAGGCTGTTCCACCTCCCTTTCATTTGAATGTCTCCTTGGTTGTATTCAGTTCCTTCTCAGTCAGTCAGGCTCCTTAATGAAAACAGACTGAAACTGTTACTCACACTCCGCGTCCACATTAAGCTAGTGTCAGGATCAATCATATTGCATTAGGCTGTGGCAGTACCTCCTAGTGGTGTGTGTGTATGTGTGTGTGCATGTGCACTGTATGTAGGGAAAAAAAGGAGCGTGGGAGATTAGGGATTTGCACAGTGATCACACTTAGAGTATTTGCCATTCACAGCTGAAGACTGTGTCTCTCAAACAAGAAATCCCAGTCGGAGAAAACTGCTAACAGATAATATGAGCAATATGTGTGATATTGTTAACTGGGGAATTACCATGTGGCAGTATTACACACACACACACACATGCACTGGCCTGCATGCACACAGACAGTTGTCATCATTACAAATGCAGTCAGGAAAATTACTGTGTGACCATCTGGGAGAGCTCCCTGTAATTGTTTGCAGGTTACACACACACTGACACGTCTATTGCTGTATCTCTGAGGACCCTCGCTGGCATAATGCATTCCAATGAGTTCAGTGGGAGGGGTCACCAGAAGATGAACAGATAGGAAATATGATGAAAATGTTTTTTGTTACGTATATTCTTTCAGTCTTTTTATTACAATACAATTACAATTGCACTTCAGTCAGGAACACTTCAGTCAAAGAAAACTTCATTTCCATTTGCAGTATTATATTTTGCTCTGGGGCCTCTCTGCCTTTCCTCGGGCCTATGCACAAAGCCTCTTCCATGCGCCTACTTGGGAAGCCTAAGACGGAGACAGCACACCTCTCTGCCCTTCCATGCGCCTACACACAAAGCCTTTAGGCAAAGAGAGCAAACCTCCCTGTCTCTCCTTGCACCTACATACAAAGCCTAAGGCAGGGAGAGCAGCAGCAAAGACTTCCCGGGAACAGAACAGAGCAGCGTCAATGACAAACAGAAATGACATTGATAAGTCAGACACAGCATGAAAAGGAGGAGCTGGGGTGGAGATGGGTTGCAAAGCGGCTTGCAGAGGAAGCAGCAACAGTAGGCAGGCCAGAGCAGTTTGAATAGGACGCCCTGAATGAGAATCGCCAACTGGTTGCATAGAAAGGAATCATGTGATCTATCAGCTGCTCCATCAGTTGATTGGGCTGCTTGAGATCAGCTGATGTAGCTGGGATGTAAGCTGAGCTGAACTAACGTTATGCTCAATTATTACCTCTGTAGGCCTTTAAAACCCGCCAAATACTCAACCTGAGAAGAGACAATCACCGTCTGATTGACCCCCCTGTAACTCGCAGTCAAATGCAATCTATGACAGGGGGTTGCAAGTAAGCATAATTTCTTTTAGAAAAGGTCAAAAGCCAAAAAAGGTTGGGAACAGCTGCCTTTGTCCCTGACCCCAACTTTAAACATCACAACCATAGCCCTAACAACCAACCAGTGTCTTCACGTAACCTAGACTTTAATCTGATTTTAAAGTAAAAGGAGTCAACTTTTTAACATTCCCCCTAGCAGTTCTTAGTGTTTTTATTGTACGCACTGCTTTTGCAAAGACAACTGGATCACTCTCTGTTGTCCTCAGAGTCTGACGGCAACCAACAACACAGGTTGTGCCACTGTCCGCCACTACTGGGGATAGTAACTGCTAAGAACTTACATCGATGCTCTGGTAACTGGAGATAGCTACCAGGATTCAACGTTGTTTGTTTCACTTGCCGGTCGGGCAGGTGGATCAGAGATCAACTCGCCCAAAGTCAACTTTTACTTGCCACTACACTGGACATGCTTTTGAAAAACAACCTTATTTTAATTGCCTTGCTCGCAAACTCTGCAAACTGTACAACTGAACTCCTGTTTCAAGGAGAACTGAAACACTCGCTTGTGTTTCAGTTCATAAACTTTATCTCTACTTGTTGCCTTTTTCTCCCTAGTTACGAATGCCTGATCATCAGGCTCAGGCTCAGTCCTTAGCTACTTCCAGCGTCAGTGAGTTGCTAGATTTACTAGCTCTATGTGGTACTTTACTTTCCCCGGGGCAACTGGGCAATCCTTGTTGAGCCCTGGTCACTGATAGCTACCAGGGAAAACAAAAGCGCCATTATCTTCCTGTTTTGGTTGCACAATGGTTGACGCACTTCCTTTGTACCATTAATCAAGCCTTTTTTTTTTCAGGGTGATCAGTGGCAGACAGAATTGCATAGTAAAAGCGTGGCTTAAAGGGAATCAGTGTAAATGCAGATGGTGTCATTACTGTACAGCCATTACATTGTTCAATCTAAAGGTCCAGTGTGGTGGGTTTAGGGGCATCTGTTATTAATTGTATATGGTATTCGTAACTATGTTTTCCTGAGTTCATACTCAGCTGAAATGAAAAATCATTGTGTTTTTGTTACCTTAAAATGAGCCATTTTAATCTACATATGAAGCAGATTTTCATCTATGGAGAACGCCATGTTGATTCTACCTAGAACAGACAAACCAAACACTGGCTCTGTGAAGGGTCAGTGGCATTTTTGTCAGCCACCATAGTCCTATATGCTTGGCACACGGGAGTTTCAGTTCTGCAACCTTGCAGCTCGATGCCATTAAATCCTTCACACAAGACCTTTAAAGCAAAACAATTGTCTTACGTCCATTTGCTGTCCAAAATTTCCCCACTCTCCAAACTCACTGACAATTTTCTAAAAAACTAGTCCTCACAGAGGTGGAGCTGCATGAGCGCACACACAGAAAACAGGAGGCAGAAGCAAGCCAATAACTCAAAAAAAACAGGGTCCAACTTTGAAAGCATCCAAAGGGCAGGCAGGTACTGTGCTGTAATTGATTTGGACCTGAACCATAATGTGCACAGGCTCCCACCACAACGCTGCAGTATGCTGACCTGCAGTTATCTGGCACTCATTTGGGAAGCAGTCTTTTAAAGACAATTTATCTTCACTTCTCCGTAGTTGCGTTAAATCTCACACCGTACCAGGAGACTTCTGGGAGTGTTTTGAATATAAGAAAAGTTTTCTCAAAGAGTCAGTGCCCTTTTACAGACCTGCTGCAAACTTCTCCAGTGTGGATGTCAAGCAAGAATTACTGATCCACTGTGTGTGATCCATGACAGAGGAATTTCCTCCAGGCTTGTGTAGGCTACTGTGTGTGTCTGTGTGTGTCTGTGTGTGTGTGTGTTTACCTCGCACACATTTGTATACCACACGCCCTTACACAACAAGCACTTCAGAAGCATTGTACTGTGCACTGAACGCTGTGTGCTGCTCAGTCTCTCTAACCTTGGCATCAGTGACACACCCCTCTCCCCCAGAATGCATTTTCAGCGTGTTACTAAGCACGGTTCACCCATGGAAACAGAGACACTTGATTGGAGTGCACTCTCCCGCTAAAAGCCTTATTCTCTTTCCCTTTATATTTAGAATGTGTAGCGTGGAGCGGAAAATGTACAAACCATTATTGGCTGCTGCTTCAGGTCACACAATCAGAGAGCAGGGCTCCCAATTGTAATTCCATGGGTGGCTAGCTGGGTTTCTCTCTCATTTAAGCGACAATGCGTGGGGGACGCACTACAGAAGCAAATAAACAGGACCTCCTACCCACACACCATTCACAAGATTGCGTGTGTGTGCATGTGTAGGCTGGCGAATGTGTGTGTGCTGTTTGTTTGTGTGAGTTTATATCACAGAGGCCACCTAACTAGTTTCAAACACCACGGGATAGACTCTGCTACAGTTTAATTTATGGCTCAGTAAAACAACCATGACGTACGCTTGACTCAATTATTGAACAATCGGGCACTTGATCTCAGGTAGGCAACAAATCATGAGGGGCGCCGTGGATGTCTGTGCCCTTAGGAGGAGGCAGTGTTGCAGGGCGCATAATGCAGAGGGATTCAAATGGAAGTCAAGTGATGATGTAAATGTATGAGCACATAGAGCCGGTTGCCTTATACCTCTGCCCTGCAGCTCGCACAATGAGCAGAGGTGGAAGGTAACACAGTGCATTTAGCCAGTTGTGAGGGAGAGGTAGCCGAGCATGAGGAGACTCTATAATTCAGCTGGACCATATTTCATAAGGAAATGGTTCACTTTAACTGTAACGTTTATGTGACGGTTGTAATTACCAGTTTCTGTGCAGAGTAGGGTTTTATATGCAAAATCTGACCACCTACAGTTTAAAGTATTAATAATTTATATAGCGCTCTGAAGGGGATCATTTCTCAAAATGAGGGCTTTCACTTTATTGAAAATCCTAAATTTATGAACTTTTTACTACATTTAAAAAAAGATTTGACTGCTTTCTCACAGTGAGTACCTCTTTACAGTCAGGCCCCAGATATTTTTCACAGGGGTGGCCACATGGGGCCAAAATCGTGGGGTGGCGAACCAAAACCAAAAGCCGTAACTGAAGCTCAGGAATTCGATTATGCTGATGATGCATATAGGCAAAAACTTTGTCAATATGAATTAAGGACTCGCTTAGTTCAACCTGGTCTCACTCCGAAGTCATTGAAATCCAGCGCTTGGGCAGCGACACCCGATGTCCCGTAAGATTCTAAAGCCAAACCCTGTTCCTTTTTCCTAAACCTAACCACGTGCGTTAGTTTAATCAGGAGCGACAGAAGAATGGAATGAAGATGAAATTGAATGCGAAATATAAGTGTACAGATTATTAGATGATTTTTTTCTCCCCCATGGAGTCCAGACACTGGTGGAGGTGGTGGTGGCTGATGACTTTGGTTGATGGCTGCTGAGGCAAAAAGAAGCTGCGTCCGAGAAGAGTAAGTAGTTATGGGGAGGTGGAGGGTACGCACGGCAGCAGCACGAAAGGACTGCGGGCAGAAAAAGAAGCTTGTTTAAAATGAGGAGCAGTGAGATGATAGGCTGACGGAGAAGGTGTGTCGCTGTGCTATTGGTTGATTGAAGGTCACCTGTAGAACAGCTGATGACTCAACTGACAGCCTTGAACACTGACAGCCAGAGACAGAGCGGGAGCATGTGTGTGAGGAGTGAATAGCAGGGTGAGGAAGAAAAGTTACTGCCTTCCTGACTGACCTTTCGCTAGAGCTTCATTGTTAGTTGCCTGTGTTTATTGTCAGGTGAGTTTGTCTGATTAAAAAGAACTTGTTTATCTAGTTTTAACACATTAACTGTAACACGTGAATCTGAGTGATGTTATTCTGCTAAAATATGGTCATATATTATGTACAGTCAGATTGTACTTATGACTTGCTGTTTATACGTCTTTTTAATTCAATATTTTACAAAACAAGCCATGCACCTGGCAGGCCAACATCTTCACTTATTTGTTGCCATGCTATATTGGTCCTGTTTTTGTCCCAGTAATGTTCCATGTGCATATTCCAAACTACTGGATGGTCTGCCATCTTAGCTAACAGGTTGCTAACTGGCTAACAGGCTATTTCCTTCAATTCAGCTGCCTGTGCTGACTGTCAAGTAAGTTTGTATGATTAAAAAGAACTTGTTTACATAGTTTAAAAACATATATAAATTAGCTTCTCCCTCATGGCTACAAGTAGTTTCTATCAGGCTTCTATCATCCGTAAAGAAATGCAGTTCCTTGTGTTGGACACTAGAGGCATCATCCGTATATTTACAGATCTACAGACACTAATCACATACGTAAGTGGAAACGAGGTGCAAAATTGTGAAGTCCGCCCTTGCACTAAGAATCATCTCTAAATACAGCTAAAGCAAGCGACTGCTAATGCTGCTGGAGCACAAACCTACCCTTGTTGTAAGCCAATCTCCATTTCCCTCCTTTTGCCCGTGTCCTCCTGCTCCAGCTGTCTCTCATTCTTGTGATTAGATTTCTGTGTGTGTGTGTATATACCTGTGTGTTTCCCTTTGTCCTTTGTCAGATCGTCTGTGTTCCTCCTGGGTGTATTCTGTGGTTGTTCCTGCATTCGTCCCTGCGTTATTCCTGTGCTCCTCCCTTTCATCATGTTTTCTTGGCTGGTTTTCAGTTTGGTTTTTGTTCTGCTTTCGTTTGGTGAGCTGCCTCCCTGTACTGGATGTTTTCAATCGGCGACATTAAAGCTCGCTTTCTGTTAGAAACTCAGACTGTCTGCTGGTCTGCATTTGGTCCTCCCTCTTAAAAGCAGCAATGTCAGCCTCCAATTATTTTCACCAGAGGGGCCTCAGCCCTCCCTGACCACCCTTGGGATCGCCACTGCCTCTTTGTAGTGCTCTAGCAATCTGTATTAAGGACGACCATGACAAATCACTGCAGCATGTTCACAGATCTTACCCCTGCATCAAAAATCAATCTGTATTTGTCCTGTACAACCTCAAACATTAGTCCTACCTTTGACCTTTTGTTGTTTATCAGTGCCCTTCAGTAACTCACTCGACCTCCAGCTGCTGCAGTGAAGACGTTTATTGGCCCTAAATGACAGGAGCTGTCGGAGGTTACATGGAAACTGGTGTGAGGAACAAAGTCTAAAGAAGCAGAGATCACACAGGCTGCCTAATTGAAAGCCATTAATCAGCCAAATGTGCTGTGCCTCATATTGAAAGGGACGATGATGAAGATGATGATGATGACGGAGTAGCTTTAAAAAGTGCAGGAGTCCCTGGAATGAAACTAATGTTTTTGTAAAGCAGATGGCATCAACCCAGCGCTCTCAGCTGGACACCTCGGCGTCCCGCGGAGTTAATTGACCGAGGCAGTACCACCCAACAAGCCATTCCTGATATAAGTGCGTCGGTTGAGCCGCTCGGTTATACATTTAATCTGAGAGAGGGAGAGACCGAGGGAGGGAGGGCTACAGGGAGAGAGAAAGTAAGGATCCCATGACGCCCACAGCTCCACAGTGACATCACCGGGTCTAAAAAGTAGCGCAGGAGGGAGATGGGAGGCACCCCACTCATTAGATTTCGTCGTAAGGTCCTGTTCACTAGTGAAGATGCTGCTGCGCCTCTGTGAGGAAGCCTGTGATGTGCGCCAGCGGAGCGACTGTATCTTGGCATCCCGGTGAACTTCTGAGGAGGCAGAAGGACCGAGAAACAGCTCCTGAGACTGACAGACTGAAGCTGCTCTGCGGGGATGGTTTCACCACTGAAGAAACTGCGCGGCTACGCGTTTTGACTTCATATCTGCCTTCATGCGCAGAGCTGGAGAGCTTGAGGTTAACTTTGTTTGATTGGAAACGCTGCCATCAGTCAGGCTGTCCTTCACAGGGAAGCATTAGTATCTTTTCATCTGTAAATCACTGTAAATATCTCATCGTAACTTTATTTCACTTTATCTAAACCATTCTGTGTTCGCTGTTCAGATGAGACTGTCAGTCACACGCGCGTCTCCAAACAAGGACGCACCGAGAACGCACAAGGGTCGAGATTATTTGCTCGCCTCCGAGCTCTTATACTCAATGCTGCTGCGCTGCAAATGACACCAAATTATATTATCATAAATTAAATGGTCCCATCTTCAAGGCAGTAATTAATACACTAAGAAAAAAAGGACCAAACTTCGTGCGCTGAGGAAGTTTTAAGTTTTTCGGGCTGTAATGTAAATCTGCAGAGGCTGGCGCACAGCAGTCAGCGTCACCAAAATTTACTTCTGTTCTGTTTCGGAAACAAATCTGCTCTACAAAGTGGCAAATCTTAATTGAAAAGCAGTGATCCGTGTCTTGACGCATTGCCCAGGACTGTTTTGTATGCTTAAAATGGGCTTGGAGGAGCTGCCGTGGAGGATGCAAGGGAGCTATCGTTTGGAAACAGCACAGGGACAAAACCAGAGCAACTGAGGTAAATATTATTTAATTATAATTTATTATAATGACATGTGTTATGAAAATAAACACCACATTTTATTGCGCACAGTGTATGATCGTCTGAGACACATTTATTAGAACCGTATAAAAGTGAAATACATTCTTCAGACACAGTTTATTTAGTGATCAAACATATGTTTTATCTATAAAGAGTCCTGGAAAGCTAATCCCAGTATGGCCTCGGTTCTGGAGAACGGCTGCTCCATGGAGCTGAACGGCTGGAACAGCAGCGTGAGCAGCGCCGGAGCCTCGGTGCCCTGCAACCAGAGCATCCTGAAGCTCGCCCCTTACTCCCCTGAAGCCACGGCGGCCTTCGCCACCGCCATAACCTTGATGGTCCTCTTCACCATCGTGGGGAACATCATGGTCATCATCGCCGTCCTGACCAGCCGCTCTCTCCGAGGACCGCAGAATCTCTTCTTAGTGTCACTGGCTGCTGCAGACATCTTAGTGGCCACACTCATCATCCCCTTTTCTCTGGCCAATGAACTGCTCGGCTACTGGTACTTTAAGTCTCTGTGGTGTGAGATCTACCTGGCGCTGGATGTGCTGTTCTGCACCTCCTCTATTGTGCACCTGTGCGCCATCTCACTGGACCGCTACCTGTCAATTTCCAGGGTGACCTACGGGCGTCAGCGGACTCCCCAACGCATCAAAGCCGCTATTGTGGTGGTGTGGCTCATCTCTGCCATCATCTCCTTCCCTCCTCTGCTCTCACTCAACAAAAGCGAGGGAGGAACCGCGGGGAGTGACAGGGGACCTCAGTGCCAGCTGAATGATGAGCGCTGGTACATCCTTTACTCCACCATCGGCTCCTTCTTTGCCCCCTGCCTCATCATGATCCTGGTCTACATAAGAATCTACCAAATAGCCAAACAAAGAACACGATGCCCACCAGGGGAGCCCAGGAAGGATGGGGTCGGCTGTGCTACACCCAGTCAGCCTCCACGACATGTGCAAGCCAACGGGAAGGATGATGAAGAAAGCACACCCCCCTCATCAAACAAAACCTCCAATTCCAGACCCCCCACCCTCGCCATCACTCCCTCTCCCACCCTTGGAGACACTCAAACCACCCAGAACGTCACCACCAATAATCTCCTGCAACCTCCATCTCCTTCTCTAGCCATGACCCCTGTCACAACCTCCCTTGATACCTCCCCTCATGGCCCCACAACTCCCCCGTCTGTGCCTCAGTCTGCCCCTGCCAAGACTAAAGAGAAGGGGAAGAAAGGCAAGCGGCAGGGAGGGAAAAAGGCTGACAATAACAATGGTGACAGCTCAAGCACAGAGAGTGACATGGAGCACAGCCACGGAGGAGGCCGAGGCAGCACCAGCATGCCCGGGTCACCTGCAGGAATCCACTCCCCGGCATCGGTCAAGCGCTACCGGGACATGATCGCGACCTCAAAGGGGGCTCGGCTGGTGCCAGGGAGGAAGTCAAAACCAGAGAGCACCCCTGGAGCAGCCAGGCGCAAAGCCATGGTCAACAGAGAGAAGCGCTTCACCTTTGTCCTGGCGGTGGTCATCGGTGTCTTTGTGGTGTGCTGGTTCCCCTTCTTCTTCTCCTACTCTCTACAGGCAGTGTGCCCGGAGACATGCGCCATCCCTGATCCCCTCTTTAAGTTTTTCTTCTGGATCGGTTACTGCAACTCCTCGCTCAACCCAGTCATATACACCATCTTCAACAAAGACTTCAGAAAGGCCTTCAAAAAGATACTGTGCAGAGGCACTAAGGGTACTTTCTTCTAGCACACAGACCCACTGTACAGGACATGCACTTTTAAAAAAATGCAATTTTGGAGGCATATGAAAAAAAATCAATCATTTTCATTTTTCAGAACACTCAAAGGGCTGTTTTAAAAAAATGTTGAACTGTGGAAATTCCAGCATAAAATTCAGAACTGAGAGCCACTCTTTTACAGCCACAGTGTGCGCAAACAAGAAACTTGGACTGTGAAATCCAGCTTGCAGCAGATACATATTTTTTACAGGGTGTGGGATGAAAACAGGACATGGAACAGAGGCAGCACTAGACACTTCACTGCTTAGCACTCCAGTATAGCAGATAAGATTTTGATTGCAAAGTTTTATCTGCAGATCACATTGAATAATGGATAATGCTGGCATACAGCCGGGTGCAGAACCATAGCAGAAATGTACACAGAAAATTTAAGGAAGGTCTTGAGGAAAGCAGGAAAACAGTTGAGAACGAATTCCTGGCTAAAAATACAAACAGTTTTAGTGTATTATATATAAGGTTTTGTAGTTATTTAAGACTCCAGGACTAATGGGGAAAGAAAACAAGTATATAGAAGGAAAAGTGACCTTAGATTTCTATGAGCCGAGGGCCATTTATTTATCAATACAGAGCACAAGGAGCACACAAGGTTAGTGGTGATTTCTTACGTCTGCAGTCTTAATTCACCGGGCTGCAGGGCAAACATGTGTTCCCAGATTTTTATCTAAAAGAGCAACAACAAGAGAAGGGTTTCTGATGATCTCTAATGCGACGGCACAGACAAGGGTGCCCTTTCAAACTGAACTTGTGGGCTTTCATGAGGAAAGTCTGCGCGTCAGACACCTTGCTCCTGGCTTGGTGTGGGTCATAATGGCCTCTCAGATCGTTTGTAATGACACTCTTGGCTTTCATCTTTCATGAAGTACAGAAATAGCTGAAGTGTGGGGGATTTTGGACTTGAGTGAAAACCACATGTGTGATATGAAGATGTGAATGTAAGACAGTGTGACCCCTCCCTCATCCTCTTAGCTTGTTGTCCCCTGCTTTTTAACTTAACCTGGACGATCACATCACTGTACTGGACTGAGCCATTCGTCTAATTAACTCAGTATTTGGACATTTAAGAAACAATCAACAGTTTTAGCTGCTTCAGATGTTATTGACAGCATCTAACGGGAGGTGCATCTGCTGAAGACTGACAAAAAAAATCCTATTATTCAACATTGTTTTCCAGACACCTGATTAAGCAGGCAGACATTTACATTGACTGTAAAGGACAGATGAACAATGCAATTATGGATGTGTAATGTTACCCCTAATTACGCCTACATGGGTTATTCTGAGAGCCATTTGGCTGAGTCACTCCTTCCCTCTGGCACATCATCGCCTGCAGTGGACCTCTACATGGCACATTTGGTTTATAGCTGAGAGGCGAGAGGATGAATGGTACATTTATTTTTCTCACCATGAGACTGAGGCTCTGTCAGCTTCCTCAACAAAAAAAAAAAAAAAAAAGAAAAAAGAAAATGTGTCTGTGACTGTGAACAGCACACAGGCTTATTGACTCAATGGGACAAGGGCTGTCAGCAGCAACTCTTCAATTTACTAATTGTCTAATACTGCTGACCTGTATGAGTGTGTGCGCATGTGTGTGTGTATGTGTGTGTGAGTGTGTGTGTTTGTGTGTGTGCGTGTGTGTGCGTGTTGACTTGTTTTTCTGTAGAGAGTGTCAGTGCCTCCTCTGGCTGCTATGTACTACAGATCTACTGTAATATTGATAAGAACAGAGACCAGATTTCCTGGTGCAGGCATCGCTTTGTGGATGTTTTTACTTGATGGAAAGATCAGTGGTATATCGCTACATTGAGAAAGTCTTACTGAACTTAAAGTCAGTGTTTATCAGTGATATTGAGTACATGGCTTTTTAGTGATCACCATGGATGGGTTACTGATCGGGCCAACTGGGCACAGACCTAGGCACCCAAAGTGTGTGTCTGGGCCTTCACCTGCAAATGTTAAAGAAACTAACAAGTACAAATGAGGAACAGACCTGAAAATGACCACAAAGAGATGCAAAGTAGAAGCAAAAACAGGCAAAACAATCACAAAGAGACACAAAATGACCACAAGAAGACACAAATGACTATCAAGACAGAAAATTACCAAAACATCAAATGACAACAAAGAGACTTAGAAACAACCACAAGGAGACACAAAATGACTACAAAGACAAACTACAGACCTCAAGCGACAC
The DNA here is from genome assembly GCA_019142605.1 of Cephalopholis sonnerati. Taxonomy (NCBI): domain Eukaryota; kingdom Metazoa; phylum Chordata; class Actinopteri; order Perciformes; family Serranidae; genus Cephalopholis; species Cephalopholis sonnerati. The sequence goes on from JAGQAX010000007.1 coordinate 29,900,475, forward strand.
AAAATGACTATCAAGATACAGAAAACAACCAAAAAAGACATAAAATGACAACTAAGAAACTCAAAATGACCACATGGAGACAAAAAAATGACGACAAAGATACAGAAAATGACCAACAAAAGACACAGAATGACTACAAAGAGAAACAAAAAGACCTCAAGCGACACAAAATGACTATCAAGATACATAAAACAACCAAAAAAGACATAAAATGACAACTGAGAGACTCAAAATGACCACAAAGAGACAAAAAAATGACCATAAAGATACAGGAAATGACAAACAAAAGACACAACATGATTACAAAGAAACACAAAAAGACCTCAAGCGACACAAAATGACTATCAAGGTACAGAAAATAACCAAAAAAGACACAAAATGACCGCAAAGAGACAAAAAACGACCAAGAGAGACAAAAAATGACCACAAGGAGACAAAAAGTGACTACAGAGAGACGCAAAATGACCAAAAGAGACATAAAATGACCACAAGGAGACAAAAAGTGACTACAGAGAGACACAAAATGACCAAAAGAGACAAAAAATGACCACAAGGAGACAAAAAGTGACTACAAAGAGACACAAAATGACTACAAAGATGCAGAAAATGACTACAAGGAGGATCAAAATGACCACAAAGAGAAACAAAACAACCACAAGAAGACAGAAAATGACCACAAAGAGACACAAAAAGAAGCAAACTACAAAGAGATGCAAACCACAAAGTCTGCATGTCTTGCTCCCATGTAGGAGAGATGGTGGGGCCCTTTGCGTATCTGTGCCCAGGGGTCCACTGTCTCATAATCCGCCGATGGTGATCACCCTCAAGGGACCAAAGAGCCTTTCAGGACACCAGCCTGACTCAGTGATATCTGGCTCTGTGTTGCTTAAAGTATTTCTTTATATTTGGTGTATGTGACGGGAGGCAAAGATTGAAAACACTGTATTATTTATTTCAAACTATTTTGTGTTTTCTGTCTGTTACCTATTTATTGTTCAGTTACTGTGCTTTTATTCTGAAAGTCAAGCAAAGTGGAATCGATATCAAAGAGCGAGAACACTGTACAGATTTTTAATATCTTCAACAAGAGCGAGATCGACTTGTGCCGTTGGGCTCTTGCTTTGTGAAGGTTGAGCTACATTTGAGCTTGGGGGGACGTATTTGTGTTGAACCGAAGGAACTTTGCGCACAATGCAGAACCTACAATGCAACATTTGTCATTGTTTCATCTAGTTATCGCAACGTTCGATCAGAGATACAAGCACACGATCAAGCGCACTGCAGCAGGAAAATCTCTCCACGGCACTGTTGTTGAACTTTTTTCCTGAAATAAGTAATCGAACATGAAAATGTCAATCGCGCCCGTAGCCAGTTTCAGCTGGATGATTTGAAGGCTTTCTGCGGGACATTAAGGCTACAATCCATACCACACAGTGCTGCTTGGCAATTCCAATAACTGATAAAGCAAAATGGTTGAGAGTAAGAGCTGCGAGCACTTACACAACTGCTCCCTGCCCTCATCTGAAATGGTTATTTTCTCTCCAGAAATAAACAGCTATAGCAACGCAATTATAACAAAAATAGCCACAGAGGCCATGAATCCATGGTCGTTTCCAATATGAGTTGCAACGCCGCTCCACCCCCCCCCCCCCCCCACCCCAACAACCATGGCTTTATGTGGTGAGACTGCAGCTTTGTTTATTTTTTAAAAAGTATGAATTTTGGCTTAAAGGTGACAGATGCAGTAATCTGCGTCCTGATCACCGTCTTCTCCCCTGAAGCCGCCTGTATTGTCTCTTCTCCTACTGTGTTTGGACCAAACTGCGTGGTCTGAGCTTTACAATCTTCTATCCCCCCATCTGTCATCATCCTTCTCCAGTTTGGAAATAAAGCTACTTGAAAAAGCATGAGTCATCTCCTGGTTCGTTTATTTCGTACATTTTCACATCATACAACATCAGGCATGAGGGAAAATAAAAAAAATAAAAAAAAGAAGGTCATTTCCAGGAGGAAAATTACCAATAAGTTGTTTCACAAATATGAGAGAAATTACAGATGATGTTTTTCCAGCATACATGTCGAACCGAAGTGCAATCTAAAGCAATTTCCAGCCATAATAAAATAGCCCTGAATGGCAACACAACTTCAGGAAATAGTCCATAACATTGTGGGCTGATGGCAGATCAAGATGTCATTGGAAAAATCTCCTATCGCAGTGGGACACGAGAAGTAGGCCGCAGCAGTGATGTCGCCCGCTGCCAACAAACACAGAGGACGTCTATAAGGACTTGGAGCATGTTGCCTAAATATCACATATGCACACACACATACTGAACGTGTCATTCTCCACCAAGTGTCACATACTGCATTCAAGTCATGAATGAGGCTCAACCCACACAGATGCAGCCACACACACAAACACACACACACACACACATGTAGTGACAGCTTGTTATATTTGAGGTCAGCAGGCCTACGGTGAATTGTAATAGATTTATGCTGATGGGCAGTTTGGGGATTTGTCAGCGCTGAATCAAGCCCGTCTGCCCTGTTTTCTCCTTCACACACATATCTCCACTTGAAGATCGCCGCCCAAGTGATGCCCCACCTTTACGTCCTCCATATTCATGGCTGCACTGTGGTGCACGCGGAGGTGAACAGATAACTTATCATAAGCAAGCGTGGGGAGCCATGAGGTGTGTGTTTACAGAGTTGTATATTCACACAGACACAGTGTCCCTAAGCTGCTTATTCTCCAGCCTCAGCTGGAATATAAAGCAGGCCTGAATGGTGGCGGCGGACCCTCCAGAGAGCGGATGGAGGGGAGACGGACAAACATGAAACGCCACATACTCATTAGCTTCTGGTTCACACTCGATGGTAGCCCCCAGAAGAAAGAGAGCACGCGCGTAAGAGGTGTACACGCAAACATAGACACATTAACGCTCATTTTCAAATTTATGATGGATGTGGCGTTCCACGGCATGAATATGTATGTGTTTGGAGGGCGTTCCAGCGCAGAGCATTTTTTCATTTCCAATCTCCTGCACGTTACAACGCCAGATAGATTTCTTCACTCCTGTAATTTAGCTGCTGAAAACACCCAAGAGGCAGGATGAAAAATGAGAGACAGAACACACACGGGCTCTCTCCCTATTGAAGGTGCAGGCATTAAAATGCACTTTGTGGAATCTGTGATAAAAACGTCATTTTTAGGGGGGCACAGGCAATTATGATTAGAATCGCTTTAGGAGTCTGTGGCTGTTTAACGGAGTGGTGCTCAATGGTCAGTGTGTGTGTGTGTGTGTGTGTGTGTGTGTGTGTGTGTGTGTGTGTGTGTGTGTGTGTGTGGGCTCGTGCAGTTCTATCGTTAAGGGGACCAAATTGAGCTTTAGACCTTGATAGTGAGAAAATAAGGACATTTTCTTCAAAGGCTTGGTTTAAGTGGCGTGTAGTTGTTTGTTGTTTGTTTGGCTCTCCATTAGCTGTTACCGTGGCAACAACAGCTCTTACTGGGGTCAGAAAAAAAACACAATTAACGCAAATTTACATGCACACTACATACAGTAAATCACATATAACCTTCCAGGCTCAGTACGGTAATTCTCATTGCTGTCTGCTTGTGTATATTTATGTCATTCATTAGTTTGTTCATCACCAGTTCACATAAGTTTTATACACTGTGATTGTTTTGCTTTTGTGATTAACAGTGGGTGTTTTTTCTCGTCTTCTTTGTGGGCGATGTGACTATTTATTCCTCCTGGCTTTAATTGATGTACAGTGTGCCAGTGACGTTGGCATGCATGCCAGTGTGCATTAAGGTAAACACCCATGTTAATGTAAGTTTTTATCAAAACAGTACAGCTTTAAAAAGTTTAGATAAATACAGTAGCAGCCTACAAATGTCCCTGCAGGGATAAATGAAGCTGAATTGAAGTGAACTGAGTCACAGTATCAGCATGGCCCCAAACAAAGGCTGACACAATATCACAGTTTCACTACACGATGTTGTGGCCAAAGGGGTTCATCATAAAGATATTATCACCATCCATCCATCCATTTTCATCTGCTTATCCAGGGCAGGGTCGTGGGGACAGCAGGCTAAGCAAAGCACCCAGACGTCCCTCTCCCCAGCAACACTTTCCAGCTCCTCCTGGGGGACCCCAAGGTGTTCCCAGGTCAGAGGAGATATGTAATCCCTCCAGCGTGTTCTGGGTCTGCCCCGGGGCCTCCTACCAGTGGGACGTCACAAAACACCTCCAGTGGGAGGCTCCCAGGAGGCATCCTGATCAGCTGTCCAAACCACCTCAACTGACCCCTTTCAACACAAAGGAGCAGTGACTCTACTCCGAGCTCCCTCCAGATGTCCGAGCTGCTTACCCTATCTCTAAGGCTGAGCCCAGCCATCCCACGGAGGAAACTCATTTCGGGCTGCTCGTATCCGCGATCTCATTCTTTCAGTCACTACCCAGAGCTCATGACCATAGGTAAGGGTTGGGACATAGATGGAACACATAGAACACATTCTCACTCCGACCTCGTCACATATTGACATTTGGTCATGGACTTTCCACGTCCACATACGACGTGCAAGGTACCCTGGGTGCGTTGGTTGTCAGCGTTCTGGGACACTGTGACAAGTTCTCTTCCTTCGAAATACACTTCAGTTTTCTCAGGAAATTTAATGTTTTCATACAGTCTCTTTCAAAATAAACGGACTACGTCAGTGCAACACAGAGAATTTACATTGTTTTTCCTTCAACAACAAAAGCACGTGGTTAGGTTTAGGAAACAAGAACAGGGTTTGGCTTTAGAATCTTACGAGATGCGACACTGCTCTCTCGGGTGAAAGTTGGTGTTTGTTGGACTCATCCACCAGCTCCACTTGGACTTTTGCCGCCTTAACATTCGTCCTTGTCCTGCCGCATTTTCCTCTGAAGCTGCCGGGAGCCATTAAACTGTAACGGCAACCAGCCGCATATCATGCCGATGTTAAAGGACGCCTTTTTTCTTGATGTCTGACGCCGCAAGTCACTGCCCAAGCATCAGATTTCGACGACTTCGGAGTGAGACCAGGCTCTGATCAGATGCCCGAACCACCTCAACTGACCCCTTTTTGACACGAAGGAGCAGCAGCTCTACTCCAAGCTACCTCTGGGTGTCTGAGCTCCTTACCCTATCTCTAAGGCTGAGCCCAGCCACCCCACGAAGGAAACCTCATTCTATTGGTCACTACCCAGAGCTCATGACCATAGGTGAGGGCTGGGACGTAGATGGACCAGTAAAGCAAAGGCTTCACAATTGAGGGTATTATCGCAATAATTTGGAAAAAAAAAAAAAAAAGATAATGATGCTATCAGTCGAGTTCATCTTTAAACTTCGTTTATTGTGCATTTTTTCTCTTTTATGGCAAAAATATGACACTCAAAAAAGTGTTGGGAGGCGGAGACAGAGTGTGTACCTAAAACTGTATAACTGTACTTTATGCATCTTGAAAAGGCGACCAGACAGCACTGGAGGAGGGAGACAAAGAGAAAACAGAAAGATATAGACATTATTTTAAAGACACTGGATTATTTACATGATATTAATATGTCGATTATTAACAATCACTATGTCATTTTTAAATATTGCGGTTATCCTCAATACCAGTCCGTTGCGGCACCCCTGCCCCTAAACTAAATACCTAACATCAAATCAAATCCAGGTTTATGGCAAATAAAACAATAAACAGCAAAACTGAACCACTAAAAAAAACATTAAATGAATCTGAACACCTGTACTGCTGAAATGTAATGCTTCTGAAAAAGAATTTTTTTATTATAATAATTTATTTATTCTCGAGTTGTAAAGTATGGCAGACTCCTCCAGAGAGATACGGCGGCTCCACACATTACTGTTTTATTGCACTGGTGCTCGACTGAGCTAATTTAACGTGTTTATGGGTTAGAGAAAACATTATGTCGATGAGAATCCTCACAAGTAGGAACACAGATGTGTGTGTTGTTGTGTGAGTGTGAGTCTGCATAAACCAGATTCAAAAACCCAAATAAAATAAAAATAAAAATCATAAAAGCTCACTAATTGAAACACAAAAAGGCGTGTCAAAATAAAAGCTGTGCAGTTTTTTGAAGCTCAAAGTGTGATGACGTTCAGAAAAATATTTTTGTATGGCTTCACCACTGAATTAGGAATGAGACTCATTTCTGTTTTCCCCCTGGACACAATTACTTTCATGTTTTTCATGGATATAAACACTGATGCATTATTGTGCCTCCTGGTGTTGGGGAAGAAAAGAATCGAAAAGGCCAAATTGTCACATTATTATCACGGGCAGCATCAGGCTCTGCTGTAATAACTCTATTAGTGCTTCTTAGGAAAAAGCAGAAATCAAAACTGAACCATCTGATTGAAAAGTGAAAAACAAAAGTGTGCACAGGCTGTGAAACGGCCATAAAATGTGCAGCAGATGTGTTGACAGATCAACATTCAATAAACTCGATTAGTTTGTGCCGTTGCGTGCGACTTCAGGGCGAGGTCGCCCAACATGAGGACTGGTAAAAGGCGGCTGTGTCTTTATTTAGCCTTGCCATCATAGATAGGTCACAAGTTTCATTTTGACACATGGACACACACGTACAGACCCTCACACATGCGCACACGCTGAGGCAAACACAAACAAACACAAAGCAGGAGCACACACACAAGTGCGCGCACGCCAAATCAATGCACATACAAAGAGAAACAAACTTGAGCCTAAAATAGAGAAACAGATGACTAACACTCAACTACACAAACAAATACACACTTATGAATGTCAGCACACACACACACGCTGTCACATGAGTACACACACACACATTGCAGACGGCAACAAAACAAAAAGAATAAGATTAAAGATTATTTTCCTGATCTTTGTCGATTCTCTGACACGGCCCATCATTTTTAGCTCAAGCGTCAGGAGCGCTTTATTGTATAATTTATGTATTGATCCACAGTAATCAGCGCAACATCAATCTCGTCTCCAACTTTGTACTAAAAAGATCTGCTTGGAGTGTGTGTGTGTTTGTGAGTGTGTAGCTAGAGAGGAGGAAAAAAAGTTTATGAGAATAGGAGGAATGTTTGTTTGTTGACATAGAGTATGAGTTTCTGTGTGTGTGTTCGAGTGTGTGTGACTTTTGGCACTGAAGGCAGAACAGGATGTGCAGGATGGACGTGACAGTGTCGTGTCCTCTCTGAGCTATACAGTAGTACAGTAGGCCAAGTAATGGACACAACACTGCGGATAGTTTCCATTACAAATAATCACAAGACAGATTTCACTCATTGCAGCGAGGCGTTTAGAGCTCCTGCATCTTCGACATCACGTCGCATCAATTTCTGTTCATTTTTTGCTGCTGTCTGCAGTCTGGGACTCCCTCCAGGTGCATAGCGTACCATTTTGGTTCAATGAAATGTTGAAAATGTCATTCAATTTACACTTAAATGCAGTTTTAAAATCACTTTCTATGGATGCCTCCACTTTACTCACAGAAAGCAGTTAGGACAAAAACGCTGCATAAGTATTTTATGAAGCACGCAATGGGAACCTTCAGTATGTGAACTTCTTGTGAACTTTACCCAGCAAAGTTTGGGTGCACGTACAGAATGGAGATTACCCAGAGATAGAGTTTAGACGTGGCTCCTCTGTTTGAGTTATTGCAGCAATGGTGCAATGCTTCTATTTACATACTGGGGCTGTGCAGACAGTAAAATAAATGTGCAAATGTCTCAGTCAATGTTGGACTTTCCTCAGTGCGAAATGAGGCGTGCATGATGAGTTACCCCATATGTGAGTTACTCTACAGGTGCATGTAGTCAGTCATCAGGGCTTCGTTGAGCAGGTCAACTCATGTCAAACATACCAAAACAATCTGAGTTAAAAACATCACATTCAGAAGATGCTTTATTATTCATGAGCAAGTGCTTTTAAAGAAATAACTTGGGAAATTGGGAAACACCTATTCACTCTCTCGCCAAAGATTAGATTACTACTTTCATATCTGTCTGTTAGATATGAAGCTAAAGACAGTTAGCTTAGCTTAGCTTAGCTGAGCTTAGCATAAAGACTGGAAACAGGGTCCGTAACAAAATCCTTGTCATGATCCTGGGTTTGTTTATATTCTATTATCCTATGGACTTTGTTTTGGAGTTTTCTGTTTGTGTTCCTTGTTTCATGTTTTTAATTCATGTTTAATCTGCTTCCTGTTTTATTTTGTAGATTCTCTCCTCATGTGTCATGTCTGGTTTTACTTCCTGTCTTTGTGTGTTTTCCTGCCTGTTTTCTGTCACACCTGTCTCGTTCCCTGTTCCCAGAGTCTTCCCTTCACCCTTCCTTTGCTCCACCCTAGTGTTCCCCTCCACACCCTTGTTGTAAGCCAATCTCCATTTCCCTCTTTTTGTCCGTGTCCTCCTACTGTAGCCGTGTCTCGTTCTTGTGATTAGTTTGTTGTGTATATATACCTGTGTGTTTCCCTTCATTCCATGTTCGTTTGTCTGCATTCATCTCAGTGTTCATGATGTCATTTCTTCCTTGTCTCTTATGTTCCATTTGAATTTCGTCACATCTCTGGAAGACAGTTTGGTACCCCACAACGGCAGAGCAGGGCAAGCCGGGTCCCCATCTGCTACAGCGTACCATCAGACTTACACACGTGTAATACGGTCACAGACGGTCGTAGCAGAATGAAGAGAAGGGGGAGCACCAACAGGTAGGAAACAGTACACTTTTAGAGTCACAGGGCTCATACACATGTACAGCACTAGAAACTTTTTATGGTAACAAAATGTAAGAAAAAATGATCATAAATCAGGTGAAATATGTGAGAACTGTGACCCTCGGAGGAAACTGAAGGGTTGGCAGGTTGACTGTATCTTCAAAGCAACTGCAAGAAACTTTCATTTTGTGTTGATTCTGGCGCCCCCTGTGGACAAAAGCAGTGGTGTTTTCTGGAATTAAGACTGTATTTCCCATGAGCACCACCACCTCATGTCATAAAGATGACCAGATTGATCTGGCTGGCGCGTCCCGTTGTTTTAAGTCAATTTTAGTTTAATATTTAGTCAATAGGATGAGCGGTGAAAAGGTAATGTATCTGTAGCTGTGTGACAAACCTGTCTAGGAGGAAGAGGGCCCATTCAGGATCCTGCAAATTCTCTCCATCTGTTGACCAACCAATGCTGACTCGTGTTTTCACCCGCGCTCTGGCACTGTCCCTTTTAGCTTTTTTTGCTCTTTGGTCAATTCTTTTCTTTTCTCTTTACTGATCCTGCCTCAGTATAACCAATGAACCACAAAACATAACATCAAAAATACATTTCTTTATAGAAAACTCTCCTCCTTCTCCTCCTGTGAAACTTTGCCTGAGAAAATATGAACCTAGGTTCTGACAGTGTGCATGGTGTAAATTGTTTCATCTGATTTCGGAGGGGAATCAGACCCAGTGACAGACATAACGCACATGGAAATGGTCTTGTATGCTTATGTAGGTCACTGAGACTGTTTCACAACCAGTTAAAAATTCCTTGTAGCGACTGTAAAATTGATTTGATTGTTACTTCCTATTAGCTTTAAAAGATAATGTTTGCCAATAACGATGGCAATAATTTTTTTTTGGCATTTTTGTAGTAGCCTAACATAACATTATTCACTCAAACTTCGTCTGAATTTTCCTTTCTAAGTACAGTACAGCTTTACAAACAAGATGCTATAAACAGAGGAACTGCTGATTGTGGGTTTCTGCTGACATCATTACATAAAAAACAAATTTAACCATAACACCATTTTATAAATTAGGCCGCTGACCTTAGTTTCCTGGCATCATCCCACAGTTTCTCCCCTTTGAAGCCTTAACAGTGGCTGATTTCAGCGGTCGGCTTCTTATCATCAGTGTGGATGAAGGGCTCCATGTGACTAACAGGAGGAGAGCGTACAGCACAGTAAAGAGAAAGAGGCATTTATTTCTTATCACAGTCTCAGCATTCAATCCTTGTTTAGGTTTTTGTATCAAGAATATCTCTAAGGGGTTCAAAGCTTTTCACTGTAGTTTTTTCTTTTTTAATATTAATGTTTTTTTGGTTCACTTTGAAAACCAAAAATGAGGCCAGCAGACAAGACTCTGGACACAACATACATTATCTTCCTCTATCTTTTTGATGATTAGATTCAAAAGTCTCCAGTGTTGCTATCCCAACTCATAAAGCACTCAACCGGCACATACATTCATATATTTTTGTGTTTTGTGCCGGCAGCTCTGAATATTATATTATTAAATTTTCAATTATTCTACATCGCCTGAAAAAGAGGTTATGACATGGAGGGGAGATGAAGTGGCTCCGTCCTGCAGGCATTTACAGCAGCATTCTGTGTGAATGCTCAAGTATTTCTGAAATCTATCACTCTGTAACATTTAGGTAGACATGTGTGAGTCCAGCATCAAAAAGAGGAAACTCTTGTTTGCTAATCCATCATAACAAGCTCACAGACTTCTGAGACAAGTCATCCGAAATGTTTAAGATAACTATTTCCTTTAAGCCTCGCTGTGCCAAGTTAATAACACTCTGTAAACAATATTCCAGAAAAGGGTACCACTTATTCCAGGATGTTGAATCGCACATACAGTGTTCCCATGCCATTCATTTGGTAATGTTGAATGTCAAATGTCAAAGCCATTTAGTGACATTTTGATGAGTTTTTTCCTGAAACACACTGCTGAGTAGAGACATAAAATCCCACTAATGATCAGCCCAAATTATCCACCGTTTAGAGTGGATTTTGCTGCCAGAAATACACATTTAAAAGCATGAAACCAGTGCCCTTCACTCTGATGTCACATAAAAAACGATAAATGATATTCAGGTTCTAATTTCTTCCCCTTCAGGGTCTGAATGACATTTGTAAACAAGCGGACACCGTCTTTCTTCAGAAACTAGCAGTTACTGTTTCTTTTATTGGAGGACATCAACACCAACAAACATTCATAGTTATATAATTATGTTATTATTATCCCAAACAGCCTGCTCGTTAATGGTGGGTGTTGGAAACCAAACCCCTTTTTATTGTTGCTGTGAGAGGATTAACGTTTGGGTACTGTGGGGGAATTTCACACTGCAAGCCTGCAAAGAAATGTCAAATATTCTCACTTAAACATTATTTTTGTCCCTTTTTTCTTCCCATTTATGTATACATTTTAAGAGGTTCTTAGAGGTGCTTGGATAGTCCGTGACCAAACGTCAGTATGTGACAAGCAGGCAATTCTTGCGCTATTTTGTTAGGTGGAGGTGTGTCGTTTGCCTTGGTGACAACATTGCTCCACTGTCTCTAGATTTCAGCCGCCTATAGCTCATTTGTCTCCCAGTTTGTTGACCTCGTTTTACATATCTCTGCATGTCATCTAGGTTCATAGGTTCAGCAAATTTTTCCCCCGGAGATAAGCACTATTCAATGTACTTCTCCATAGTTGACTTAGGTCACCACAGAGGTCAAAGTTGACCTTCTTGTGGCAGCTTGTTGGCTAGCAGGTTCCCTAGCTAACTCATTGGTTTGTTGACAGTTTCTACAGTTACAAGGCTACTTGATACATATTTTTATACAGGAATGAGACGTAATTGCCGCTAGTATCCTCCTGAGACCCGAACTTTTGTTTGGTATCCGTTTTTAATTTCTCCTAGCTATTTGGGATCAGTAGGATCAGATAAGAATAAAAAACTAATCACTGTCAATGGTGATAAAGTCCCAATGTCCTCAAATGAGTACTTTCTAATTAGCAGCAGCTTAGATTGTTACTGTTGCTAAAATTGGTCAAATTTGTTGCCATACTGAAAGTTTCAACCGATAAAATGTGATCAGGATTTGGATCTTGTCCACGTTTGTGTCGGGATCAGCTGCAGACTGACCTGGCAGAGATGGCTGCCATCTTGTTTTCACATGGATTGGTGTATTGAGCTCTTACTACCACTAGATGGCACAAAAAGTGTCCACGAACGAGGACAACAGGTCTGAGTACAGTCGAATGAAGTATAAGATGCGGGAAACTAAAAATGGGATGTCCTCATATGAGGACGCAGGGTCTCAGGAGGATATACGGTTATTATTTCGGGACTAACAACCCATCAGATTACTTGATTTGACCTATCTGTTTTATAAAGACTGGTTGGTGGGTGTAGTTCAGTGCATGAGACTGCTCACAACGAGGTCATGGATTATCTTGAGTAACCAGGTCATGATTTCTGGCGAGAGACATTGCTGTTGAGTCTTTCAAATGTATGTTTTTTTCGGTGCTTTGAGCACCACAAGCTGAGTGACATCTAGTTTTATTATATTCGAGAGAAGGCAGACATCTCTCCAACACTCGACATCTCACACAAAAACAATTGATAGCACGACAGGTAACAGGACAAATATGTTCTTTTGATTTTAAGGGGAACTGTCCCTTTAAGAGAGAAACTTTTTCTAGTTACACCTCCCTGCCACCTGAGGACACTAACGCAGCCAGAGACACAGCCTGGCAATTATCTACTCCTGTCTCAGACAGACGAAAGTGTTTGTGAGCATGTGCATGTGTGTGCTCATGTTTTTATGTATGATCGTCTCAAAGGCATTTCAAACTCTTACTCCAGTATAACACATGATTGTTGAAGGCCGGTCCTGTGGCTGTCATTGCGTGCCAGATGACAAAAGCGTCTGACTGTGTGATCAGAGAACAAGAGGGGAGCCAAGAGAGGAGAGGGTAATTTGACGGGGACGGGTGTTACTGATTGACAGCTGAGAAATTCTCTAGATTACTTATCAAGCATCGTGGCCGCTGAGTGATGGAATGAACAATAATGAAACATGACACGGGGCTAACAGGAATTGGCATCTCTTGGTGCTTATGGCAGGGTGAATATGGCAATATCTACCTGTGAGTGTGCGTGATTCTCACACTCATGCACGGACACACACAAAACACAGTCACATTGAGAATGAAATTTCACCTGCTTTATGAGAACTGAGCGAGCACTCATACAGCACTGGCAAATCAGCGGAGCCTTGGTGAATACAAAGCCTGCAACTGAAGAGTCATCTCATGTCTGACGCACACTCCAATGGCCTCACCGGATATAATGACGCCATTGCGCTACAGGAATTAACACCTGAGTCTAGTAGCTAGCTATCAAGGTAATTTTGTGCACATATGACGACTGTGGTGTGCCAAAGTGTTATTAAAGTATCATTTGTCAGAGGCAGTTATCTCAGTGATGTTTCCTGATACGTCCTGGAAAGGCGCATCATGAAACCATTCTGGCTTTAGTGTGCATGCGTGCCCTCTCTTCGATTCATATGTGGGTGGGTGCCCAATTATCTCAATATTCTGCCTTACTGAAAATACACTAAATACTTTATTGACATTATGTATAGCATGCAGATGAAAACTCACACGTGATAGACACCAATTAAGGATATTCAGAGCATATATGGTGAGTCAGAGTCAGTCAGTGATGCGTCTGCAATACTGAGATGGTTGAGAAACACAGCACTTGGCTTTAAAAGCTTGTGAAATTTCCACTCCTACAATAAATATGCTAATAAATACATCATTACTCATAAGCATATGGCTCTTGCTTTATTGGTGTGGTAAGATATTGTTGTAAATGATCAGATCCAACAGGGCTGGGCAGTCATGTGTGATGGAGGGCTGAGAGTATGCTGCAGCTTTTCACCACTTCTCCTCGCTGTCAGTGCCACTCCTCTCTTCCCACAAAGTAAAGACAAGAGGAGGAATAAATTGGGAAAGAAGAGGGGATGAGCTAAAGAGGAGGCCATGTGGATACATAATTTTGCTGCATCATATTCAAAAGACGAGTTCTGCAGTTAATGAAGTGGGTCTGCGATAAGTGACGTAGCCCAAGCTTACGGTGCACATTGTAGCCAATTAAAGCTGCGGGTGTGCACGCCCAGTGCGAAGCATGAATGTCACGTTCATATTTCATCCAAAATGCCAGCCCTGCTGTATTTACTCAATGATTAACATGGAATATTTAGTAGAGCTATGTACTCAAAACTTTTTTGTGCACAAACCCATTTTCTCAGCTTTCATAGTGAATTAATTAAAGGTCTAGTGTGTAGGATTTAGGAGGATGTACACTCACCAGCTACCTTGCTAGTACCAGGTTGGACCCCTTTTGCCTTCAGAGCTGCTGAATTCTTGGTGTCATAGATTCAACAAGGTGATGGAAACATTCCTCAGAGATTTTGGTCCATATTGACATGATAGCATCACACAGTTGCTGCAGATTTGTCAGCTGCACATCCATGATGAGAATCTCCCGTTCCACCACATCCCAAAGGGGCTCTATTGGACTGAGATCTGGTGACTGTGGAGGCCATTGGAGTACAGTGAACTCATTGTCATGTTCAAGAAACCAGTTTGAGATGATTTGAGCTTTGTGACATGGTGCGTTATCCTGCTGGAAGTAGCCATCAGAAGATGGGTACACTGTGGTCATAAAGGGCTGGACACGGTCAGCAACAATACTCAGGTAGGCTGTGGTGTTTAAACCATGCTCAGTTGGTACTAAGGGGCCCAAAGTGTGCCAAGAAAATATCCCCCACACCATTACACCACCACCACCAGCCTGAACTGTTGATACAAGGCAGGATGGATCCATGCTTTCATGTTGTTTACACCAAATTCTGACCCTACCATCTGAATGTGGCAGCAGAAATCCAGACTCATCAGACCAGGCAACGTTTTTCCAATCTTCTATTGTCCAGTTTTGGTGAGCCTGTGTGAACTGTAGCCTCAGTTTCCTGTTGTTAGCTGACAGGAGTGGCACCTGGTGTGGTCTTCTGTTGCTGTAGCCCATCTGCTTCAAGGTTGGACGTGTTGTTGGTTCAGAGATGGTCTTCTGCAGACCTTGGTTGTAACCACTGGTTATTTGAGTTACTGTTGCCTTTTTGTCATCTTGAACCAGTCTGACCATTCTCCTCTGACCTCTGGCATCAACAAGGCATTTTCACCCAGAGAACTGCTGCTCACTGGATATTTTCTCTTTGTCGGACCATCCTCTGTAAACTTCCCCACGTTCCCCACTCTGATGCTCAGTTTGAACTTCAGCAGGTCGTCTTGACCATGTCTACATGCCTAAATGCATTGAGTTGCTGCCATGTGATTGGCTGATTAGCTATCTGCATTAATGAGCAGTTGAGCAGGTGTACCTAATAAAGTGACTGGTGAGTGTATAAGCAGAAATGTAATATAATATATACCTTAGAATGAGCCATTTGTATCTATATAGGGAGCAGGTCCTTGTCCACAAAGTCTACCATGTTGCACCGCCATGTTTCTGCGGTAGCCTGGAATAGACTAACCAAACACTGGCTCTAGATAGGGCCATCTGCAATTTTTCAACTCTGAACTGTTTTATTCAGTGTTGTTACCGGTTTAAATCTCTGTTTACATTTGTTTTGAGGTAGGGACCTCTGCGAATAATTTTGTCTCCTGGTAAAAACCTCTTGAACATCTGGATCTTCAGTTATCAGGTGTTCAGCTAGGAGCCAAACAGCATTGAAGAAACACTGATTTGTAGCGTGAAAATGCTTTATTCAGTGTTTTTAAAGATTTTAATCACCTGGTCCATTTGTTTTTAATGAGCAGTCCGCACCACTAGATGCTACTAAATCCCCCTAAATCCTACACACTGCTCCTCTAAAGCTGCAGGAATTAATATTTTTATATTAACAATAGATCAAATTCTTATGTGTTTGTGAAAGGGGTCCCTGAATGAAGAGTTATCACCCAGCTCTGCACTTAACCTCAGCTCTACAGAGTTTGTTTGCCTCTTTTGGCTCCTTGTTTTGGTTTCCTGGTCCACAGACTATCCTCATCAACCTAGTTTTCAGCAGCAGCATTCAGATGTATTCAGCTAAAAAGCTCTGAACCCACTGAGTAGTCCTTGCCCAGCACCAATTAGCAGGCAGATAAAGTAAACGAGTAGCTGAGGGGCCAGATATTTTCCTCGGGGCCTGGCAGACATCAAAACAGAGCTAAAAGGAGAGTGAATATTGGACTTCGATTCTTCGAAGTGGCCAGAGACATCACTCCAAACGAATGTTAATGTGAGCTAATGATTGCATTCCACATAACAACTTTATACGTTGATAATATGTCAATGTTTTCAGAACGAAGAATGTAAAATTAATACAGCTTTGATACAGGAATGAAACAACTAACTTGAAACAGTGAAAAACCCATCAAGCATATGCCGCCCCCCTGTGCTTTGAAACTGAAAAAGCTCCCCAGGGAAGAAACACCTGTGCAGCAGCTTCTCTCATCTCTTCTTCTGCTGAGCCACACAAAGATACCAGCATTGGTTTTCATGTCACAGACGAAAAGACAAATGATTTTTGGAGCGTTTGGGCTCACCCTAGGTGATTTTACTGATTAACAAACTTTCACCCAGGGAGGGAGAACTAATCAGTAAAATTACCTTGGCTGAATATCAAATCCATTAATACCTGGTCAATACTTGTACACGCCTACAATGGAGAAAATCCTACCCTGGATTCTTGGAAACAAGTATCTCATTAAATGGGGCACTGAATGCTTGATGTTTTGTGCACAATCAAGTGTTCACAGCTCCTCATTTCTCCATCTGTTTAAACTAGCTCAGTAATAAACTACAGCACTACAGACATGATGCAGCCTCTCAGGGAATCTTGAGGCTTACCATTCAGTCAAGTCACAATCCATTGCACTTTATTGGCAGCAAAACTTCCTCCACTTTGGTTTTGAATTGTCTTGGCCCTACAGCTACGGTACAACTATATTTGAGATGAGTCAACTGTCTGTGAGTCTCTTATCTCTTTGGCTCTATTCTCCTTTGAGTCTTGCCTTTAGACAAGCTGCAGCTTATCTTCCTTTCTTGATGACCTGGAGTCTGATTTATAAAACAATGCGTAGGATCTATACTATCAAATGTACTTACGGATAAAAGCCAAAAATGGCATGTGCCAACAAATATTCAACAATTTCTACTATCAGGCTTCCACTTCACCATCTGCATCGCCAGTTTCCCATTTCCAATTGTCTGTAAGCATGGATCAAAGTTTCTCCCATCAAGTCTGTTTTTATAGATCACAGTGTTTGTATAGGGAAGTGGGACACACCCCTTTCAGCCCTCATTTTGTGCGTACGCAATGTTTATAAATGAGACCCCTGCTCTGCTCTAAGCAGCCAGGTCAGGTCACAGAGAGGGGGTTACCAGTGGGACTCAAACATGAGTGTGGCCTAAAGCGGGATTTATACTTGTGCGTCAGCTCTATGCAGAGCCTACGCCTTCAGCCTTGTTCCCATTACATGATTTTCACCCCGATTTTGAGGTCGCAGAGGATCTTGAGAGCCATTAAGAAGTCCTGGGGTTGGAGGTGAGTCAGCAGATAGTCTGCCACGACGACTCCTCATGTAGGGTATCGTGTAGGCTCTATGTTGACACAGAGCCTACGCTGTCATCATTGATCTACACAGTAAATAATAATTAATACACAAATACACGGTTACTCTGCAATTATTTTAGGTCTACTATAATCTGAGGCTGCATCCCAATTCTGCACTATATATTACAATATTATATTACAGTATTACATGCAAAAAAAAATTATGCACATTATCATTTTATAATGACATGAAATAATAATGGGATACACGAAGAAGGATGTTAGTCACTCTGCAACTGTTGAGGGCTGACAAAGATTAGATCAAATATTGATAGGATCTATGTGTGGCAGGATTTATTAATTTATTAAGGGCTGTAGGGAGAAGTTTGCCTCTAGGGTCAGAAAGCTCTGTCTTGGTTATGTTTTGGATAAAAATTATGGTTTGGGTTGAGATGAAAAGATTTCCTTCTCCCATGTGCTTTGAACGGCCTTCATGCTTTCTTACATAGTTTTAATGACAGTGACCAACTTTTCTTTTGCACAAAATAGGCTCTCTAAATGATTGCAGGAAAATGTTCCCTTATTTATGAACATAATATTATAATATTCTAACAATTTTTAGAGCTGAGGAGGTAGAGCATGTTGCCCTTTAATCACAAGGTTGGCGGTTTGATCCCTGGTTCCTCCTGTCATGGCTGACAAGTCCTTGAGCAAGACACTGAACCCGATGTTGCTCCTGAAGGGCAGGACAGTGCCTCACATGGGTAAATGACAGTCCATTTTACCATTTACCATAAGCTTTCTTTGTCTGCAAAATTTATCTTTAATATAATTATTATTTTGAAATAAAAAATCCCAACTCAAGTTTACCTGGAAAGGTTGGCAGCTCTGGAAATAGTAGTAGCCTAAGAGGTTGAAAACTCCAGAAAAAGCCAAGGTAAATATAAAAGAAAGAACATTCATGATGACAGTGAAAACATTCAAGGAGCCAGACCTCCACCAGATTAAAAAACTCACATTACATGATGGATACTGACATTTTTGTTTTGTTTTTTTTATTTATTTTTTAACCTAAATATGGAGGTTTGTTTTCCTTGTTATTGGTCTCCAAACAGATCATGGCTCTGTGATCTGTTTGGAGACCAAACGCGCATATTTAGATAAAAAATCAATAAACATCATGTAATGTGTGTTTTTTAATCTGGTGGAAGGATTTTTCAGTCAAAGAAAAAACAACAAGGATATGATGGGTTAAAGTGTTATTTGCAGTATCTGTCCCATTGACCCCAATAGAGCTGACATCAAAGTCTGGCTCCTTGACCACTTTCACTGTCAACTTGACCGGTCCTTCTTTTATATTTTCCTTGGAAAAAGCCAGGAAGTGGACCTTGAATTGGGACTGTTTAGTCAAACCACTATTTTCAGGGTCAAGAACAAACTGCTAATTATAGTATTTGGATCAGTGGCATTTCTGGACCTCTTATTAATGGTCTGTGCACCTCCTTTGGTTTGTCCTAGCTCCTTGTTGCATGCTAAGAGTCAGGGATGGCCCAGGATAAAGCAGGAGGACCAATATTAATACTCATGACCTGATATAAGATTTTGGTTCATGTTCTGTTCTGATCCTTTGGCATAATCTGTTAACATTTGCACTGTTTTTATGCTGTTTATGAAGCCATTTTTTTTTTTTTTTACCATTTTATAATGACATGAAATGATGAAAGGACACATGTAGAAAGACATTAGTCATTCTGCAACTCTTGAGGGCTGTAAAAGATTAGATAAAATATGGCCTTCAAGCTGAGTTTTTAGGACAATGACCAACTTTTATATATCTAAATAATATCTAAATGAGTACAGAAAAATGTTCCCTTTTTTACTAATATAATATTATAATATGATAATATTTAAGATATCTGTTATTGTTCTGTTCTGATCCTCTGGCATAATCTGTTAACATATGCACTGTTCTTATGCTGTTTGTTCATAAAATGTAAAAAAAAAAAGAACTAATAGTAAATTTCTAAAAGGTGATATTAAACAAGGATAAACATGGAAATATTAATATTAAACATATTTTGTATTAATATTAATTAAATATTAAGCTATTACCATGTAGAAAAGTGTTGTTAAAATAACATCTATAAATGTATTTCATAATATGAAGTTTGAACTTCATGTCCCACAAATGGGCAAGATGATATGTCACTTCCGGTAGCCATCTTTGTTTCAATTAGGAGACACATGGAAAATAACACAGTGGAGTTTTGCCTGATAGGACTGTGGAAACATCTTTGAAACTACGGTAGGTGTTGTGAAACGTTAAATATGTAGCCTACATTTTTCGAAGTTTTCGGGGGAGTAACAAAATGCTGTTATATCGTTTGTTGTGTAACGGGCACAAACGGCTGCTAGGCTAGTTAGCCGACAGGGTTGGTTTAGCACAGGCACAGCTGTTAGCACAGGTGAACAGATGTGAAGAAATATTTACACACAGGACATTTGACATTTCGCAGAAGTGAATTTAATATAATTGGTAAGTAAACCTGTCTTTCAGCTGTAACTGTAAGGGGAAAATCTACGTTTATTTTGAACAGCTAAGCTAGCCTTAATTGGAATGCTAAAACGTTAGCTAACTGTTATAGCAACTGACTACAAAACCATACAATGTCCGTATTAGCTCTCGGCTTTTGACTACTAAACATGCTGTTAACATAGTCTGTAACGTGCTTCGAGTTTGTTTTTTGTCCAGTTTTTATCAGTATTTTCATTTTCAGTTTGCCACAAAGCTGCTGTGTCTTAAAAATGATGCCTACTCTACAATGCTTAACTAAAGCTAATGGCGCATACAGTTAGCTAAGAGCTAGCACAGCCTCTCACGGTCATCTTGTTAGCGCTGTTTTTTTTTTTTTGCACACCCACATTAAACTACAGGTTGATTAATGTTCATATCTCCTATAAATGGCTGCTGTGTTCCACCGTTTTGGCCCTGCAGGTCAGGCTCTCGGTGGTCATAAAAGACAGCCTTGTTGCTTGTCAGAAGATGTATCCACTTCAAGTCTGCTTTGTTGCTGTTTTGTTTCTCACCCTCCAGTGAGAACAAAAGTCCATTTCTAAGTAGGCAGCACTTTGTTGAGATGAAATACCGTGTGAGACCGCAGCAGGACATAAATCCACTTTTGCTTTTAACAACAAGGTTAAATAAATACTTGTAAAGATAGCAAAAGGCAATAAAAAGCAAAACAGAATAGTTGGAGGAGTGTTTACTCTACTGTGTATTAATTATTAACAATAACGACAGCAAATAATCAGCTAGGATTATTTTCTCAGTGATTATAATGAAGTCAAATTTGTGGTTTAGGCTGCAGATTTTTAATCATCTTTTTATATTTAATGCCAAGACCTTATCTGATATTAGTGTGTGCATCAAATAAGCAGGCACATATCTTTTTCTGTGATATCTAGTGCAATGTGTATATTAATTGTTCTTATAATAGAATTTTCTTGTGTGAGTTTCTCACATTGGAGGGAGGAGGTAGTGACAGACAGTATCAGCATGCTTTATGTGTTCAATCTGCGGCCTACATCTTTACATTTACGTCACACTCACTATCGTCTTTACCCCAAAGTCACAGAGATGTGGCAGATCAGTTTCAAAGCTTTGACTGATTTCCCTTTCTTTATCTGCTTGCTTTTTTGATATGTTGTTTGTACAAGAGTACAAGTACTGCACAAGAGTCAAAGACTGTTATGTCCTTGGTGTTTTGTGTGCACAGTATCTACATAGATATATAGATATAGATATAGATATAGATATGGTGATATGATGCTAGATTTTGTCCTAGATTTTGTAGTCTTTTCCTGGGTTTAAAGCTTGCATTGGGGTAAACAGATGTAGTCATTATTATTTATTAAACATTGCTTTGTGTAAATATTTTGTGAAAGCAGCAAAAGTCAACCCTAAAATATTGTCACAATATTGATACTGAGGCAAAACATGTGATATCTGATTTTCTCCATATCACCCAGCCTAGAACTGGGCGACTTAACAAAGCAGCTTACAGCATTATTGCGTTAATTTGACTCTGTCTCTGTACAGCATGAAACATGGCCAATACTTCCTGACATGAAAGAACAATTAAAATTTGACCAATTGAAACAAATTCCTGAAAACCTCTCTCTGTTTTCTTCTCGTAGATGGGTTAGATGGACAAAGTGACTTGTTTTGTTTCTGATACACAACTTCTTCATCTCCTACTCTTACTGGCGGATTACAGCCATGGGTGAGGCATAGTCTATACGTTCAACTTATGACAAAACTGTGCTTTATGGAGCCTAGTTTATTTGCTCCAAAGCAGCTAATGGAAATATGTCTGCCTTTGTTTTG
Source organism: Cephalopholis sonnerati (assembly GCA_019142605.1). Taxonomy (NCBI): domain Eukaryota; kingdom Metazoa; phylum Chordata; class Actinopteri; order Perciformes; family Serranidae; genus Cephalopholis; species Cephalopholis sonnerati. The sequence goes on from JAGQAX010000007.1 coordinate 29,922,317, forward strand.
TGGCACATTTCAAAAGTAGCTGTTGCTCATGAGGTAGAGCTCGTAGTCCTTTAATTACAAGGTTGTCTGTTTGATCCCGGCTCCTCCAGTCCACATGTTACAGTGTCTCTGAGCAAGACACTGAACCAGGATAGGAAATTAATATTTATCAACCGCTGACAGATACATGCTCAAATTCACCAGTGTCTCAATATTAAATCATTATTTTGGTTCTGAAATGTACCAGCCACTTTTATATTTTACCAGCATTTGGCTGGTGGCTGGCGCTAATTTCCCATCCTGCACTGAGCCCAAGTTGCTCTCGATGGGCAGACCAGTGCCTTGCCTGGCAGCTCTGCCACCACTGGTGTATGAATTTGTGTGTGCATGGGTGAATTAGAGGCAAATTGTAAAGTGTTTTCTTCTGTAAGGTAGGAAGGTGCTATATAAATGCAGTCCAGTTTACCATGTACCATAAACTGTCTTTGTCTGCAAACCTGTTAGCTACTTTATTGCTATGTTTGGTGATTTTTAAAATCCCTATAGTGACTGCTCCTGGGCTTTTATTGTGGAAGGTAAACGGAGAAGGGGTGAAACTGTGATGTGCTGCCATTTTGGAAAATAATTAATATGTGTTGCCGTCTTGGTTTATGCTGTTTTATATTATTATTATCTGCATAAGATTAGGCGCAGTTTATATACCTTGGTTACATCTAATGCACAAAAGGACACAGACAGCGGAAACAGTGAGTTAAATGTTTGCTCTGTCAGAACTTATTCAGCAAAGGTGTTTCCATATCTCATTTATCACACCAGCTCTTTTTTGGCAAATCCAAAATCCTCCTCAAGTGAGCGTTAAACTTTTTTGTGCAGTTCAGGAGTTTTTTTAATCAGATTTTGCCATTTCCAAACAGCTTTCCTAATGTCATAATTTAGAATGAGCATAAAAATATGATTATGTAAACACAGCTATAGTGATCTTAACATGTTTCAATCAGCTCAAGTTATATCAGAATAAATGTAAATAATTAGCACAGAGCCACTATCATGGGACCATAACAACAGCATGTGAGAGGAAAAACACATTTTTAATGCATTATTTAACAACCTTTTAAATATTAATAAAAAAAATAAATAAGACTGAAGAATCTTGATGTGGATAAATCTTTAAAAAAGAGTCTTGGCTAATGAACACTGTAGTCTGATTTAATTATGTACTGGTGGAGGAGGATGTATTGTAGGTGACTGAGGCCTGGCCCACAAAGCTCATCTGAGAGATCTTTCAGTGTAGTGCCTCCAAAGGTGCCTCTGCCTTGCTATCACATCATCAGTATCTTTTTATTACACTTTGACCTGCATGTTTTTAGCCTTTCTCCTGTAAATCTGTCCATCTTGGAGTTACAGTATACCTCAAGTGAATTTAGCCATGCTTTATAACAGCATTGCATTTGGCTGAGAGGAATGGAAGAAAGAAATACTGATACTATGACAGATTATATCACAGTACAATACTACTTTGTATAGACTTAACAACTGTCTGACATCACCAGATGTCTGAACTCAGTCTCTTTTATAGCAGTTTCAGCTTGACTGAATTACATTACAAGAAAAAATTGCAAAAGTTTTGAGTCTTGAACTTAACTTTTTTGAGCTTAAGGGGCTATGACAAAAGTCAGGAGTTCTGGGGATGATTAACTTTCAAATAGAGTGAGTATTATATGGAAGGAAAACCACGAACACCAAGGGGATGTCTGTGCTCCTCCTGGGCTGACAAATAGTATTAAAGCAGGACCCTGCTTAATGTCATGTTTGTAATGAAACTATTTTTGCTTGCTGTTTAATTGAACTTAAGAAACCCAAGTGAGCTTAAAGGGTAACTAAATTCTGCTAGGACCCTTTCTCCCACCTAGGGCTGGGCGGTATGGACAAAAATTCATATCTTGGTATTTACAGGCTGACCGGCGATGCACAATACATATCTCGGTATTGTTTTCAGTTGTAAGTCAAAGCCACATTTGAGATGTCACAAGTAGTTTTATAAAAACAGACCGTGATCAAAATAAAACGCAAGGACAGGGTTTTTATTCCCCTGTTTGAAAATATGCAGCTGCACAACACGTACACCTCTAAAACACTAGTCGGTGGCAGGGTTTCTGTGAAGTGCTGTAAAGTTTAGTTGATTTAAAACACAAATTAATAGAGACATTTTCAAACACAAGTACACAAATCAGCTTCACTATAACTCGCAGCATTCACAGACAAACACTTGTCTTTGTCTGGACACATTTTCCCCACAAATACAACATGCTAACATTATTAGCACAAGCCTATGGCATTTTATATTGTATAAATTAGCCTAGCAGCTAGCGATCTTTTCTTCTTCTCATATAAATCCAGGAACAACAGCAACATTTAACAAAGGTAACGGTACATAATTTGGCTCCATCACAACTTACAAAGTTCACTGACAAAACAACTGTCTTATACTAAACACATTTTCCAAAAAAATACAACATGCTAACGTTATTAGCACCAGTCTATAGCATTTTACATTGTATAAATTAGCCTAGTGAATAGCAGAGATTTCTTCTACCCACATGAAGCCAGGATAAACCACGCATAAAACTTAAAATGCTATTTTGCTGGTGTTGCACAGTAGACTAATTAACAGACAGATAAAACAGAGTAGCAGCTCTGTGTCTCTCTGAGTGTTTGTGAATGAGTGGGGCAGAGCTGTGAGGAGAGTGTAAGAGAGGAGAGATGCACACTGGTATGCGTTATGTTATGCAACTTGACCCTATATCAATATAGACATGCTTCTCTAAATTTATATCTTGCTTGAAAATATAACGATATGTGGTACATGGTCATTACATCGCCCACCCCTTATCTGTTACACATGAGGTAGAGCTCATTGTCCATGAATTACAAGGTTGTTGGTGTGATCCCCGGCTCCTCTGGTCCACATGTTACACCATCTCTGAGCAAGACACTGAACTAGGGTAGGAAATGAACTTTTTAAAACATGATTATCTATCAGCAACTAACAGATAGGAGTTCAAATGCATCAGCCGCTCAATACTTAATCATTATGTTGGTTCTGAAATGTACCAGCCACGTTTATATTTTACCAGCATTTGGCTGGTGGCTGGCGCTAATTTCCCATCCTGCACTGAGCCCAAGTTGCTCCCGATGGGCAGACCAGTGCCTTGCCTGGCAGCTCCGCCACCACTGGTGTATGAATTTATGTGTAAATGGATGAATGAGAGGCAAATTGTAAAGTGCTTTCTTCTGTAAGGTAGGAAGGTGCTGTATAAATGCAGTCCAATTCATCATGGACTATAAGCTTTCTTTGTCCGCAAACTTGTTGCCAAGTTAGCGACTTAATTGCTATGTTTGGTGACTTTTAAAATCCCTTCAGTGACTTTTTTCTAAAACATGCCTAGCCACAAAACTAGGGCAGCTGACTGTTGGGCAGTCCTTAACTCCTCTCCTTTGAAGAGAGTCGCCAACATTTCTCAGTGAATGTTCTCATGTGGCTGTGGCCCTCTGGACTGACTCTGCTCTGCGAGCGGGGGAGAGCAGCAGTATGTTCAGTCCACCAATTAGCAGCCAGACAGAAGTGTAAATGAGCAGTGAATGTGCATACTTAACAACTAATCATTAATCCCCATTGTTTGTCAGGGGAACTATCTCTGCTTTGTTTTTATTTTAAATTGTTTGACTTGAAGTTTAATTTCTCCCACAAAACAGAGTTAACAAGAGCCTTTTCACCGTTTGGCGCCCGCTCTTCCCACTGAGCTACGAGGCAACCCCATGGGGTGTCCTCTTAGCAGCATGTAAAATAACAAGAGGTCCTCGAAAAATATTAAATGTATTGTAGTAGTTAGAAACAAAAACAAACAAAGAAGCAGGTCTGTTTCTGAAATAAAAAAATAATGTATTGGTGTATGTATTGGTTTAGGGATGGGAGGGGTAGACAGCATGTTGCCTGTTGCGTTGTGTGTGCTGACTTGTTGAGCGCAGTGGCACTGGGAATATTGTAATGAATATAATCATTTAAAAATATAATCAGACAGATCAATGTATTGTTCGGTATGAACTGAAAGCCTAATGCCGAATGTTTCAGTGCAAATATGTGTATTGCAACACCCCTAATATGCAGATATCTGTTTATAGAGATTACCACTGTAATCGCTAATGTTGAAATTAGTTACAGTCCGTTTAGCTTGGCATATTGTTTCATGTCATACATATTGTTTTATCATATTTTTAATCTTGTTTATCTGTTAATTGTTAAATGATGTCCCAGATATGCGGTTTTGTTTTACAGTAGACACAGTTTGGTTTGTTTCAGCTGGAAATTATTAGACACTCATATTCTCTGGCCTGTCTCTTCTCTTCACCAGGGAGGGTTTCCGAAACCCTTGGGGGAAACCTCGGTATAATGGTCTTAAATAATTTAGCTTAGGGGCTATTAGTATTGATAAGCTCCGACGTTAACAGTTCTTTTATCTGTGATTTGAAATGTTTTGGTTTCATTTATTATCACGCTACAGCCTCTCCCCTGCTCTCTGTGTCAGGGCTGACCCACACACACACACACACACACACACACACACACACACACACACACAAACTCAAGCACAAACACACAGAAGCACACACACAACATGGATTGAAGTCAGCAAACAGCAGAGCAGAGGCTGTGATGGAGATGAAGTGAAGATAACTTGAAGATTACTGGAGTTGATGACAGTTATACTAGTTACTGTAAGGACTACAAAACCCATTGTGAAAAAAGCCAGTGCTTTGTTAATTCAGTGGTTCAATGACCATAAACATGCAGAAAGCAATATTTCAGTTTGCTTTGTCCGCAGTTTCTCATCCACCACTACTGTATATTATTATTATTATACATAAGCACATTGGGCTAGCTTGGCTAATAGCCAGTTGTTACAAACAAGCTAGAAACAAAAGCTGTCTGTTTAGCTTAGTTTGCCACATATCTTAAAATTGGCAAATTCTTGTAAACTTAGCTGCTGCCTGAGACAACAAGCCCCTCCTACCTCTACCACTTTACTAATGAAAAAGAACCCTTAGGGCCCCGATCACACAGAAAGTGTTTCGCAGGTTGCAAAACGTGACTAAAATGGTACTTGCTGCTGTAGCTGTGGTTGAGGGTGAGAGGCTGTCAGCAAACAGTTTGTCGGGCACAGAGAAACAGAGATCTGTGTGGGTACATGAGACCCTAAAAAAGAGGGGGGATCATGGGGAGTACCACCAGCTGGCCCAGGAGCTTCGCCTCTGATTGCCATTTCCAGGCATACTTAAGGATTACTCAGGGGCAGTTTGACACCCTCCTGGGTATCCAGCAACCGTTACCACCAGCTTCTCCTCCATTGTTTACCAACTGTAAACTTGTTGTTGTGACCACCACAGAAGGCCCACCTCTCAAATCATCCCATTGGACGATGGGAAGAAAAGCTGAGTTGATGTGGGGTGCTATTCTGCTCTGAGTTGAAGTTTTTTCAACTTGAAGAGTTCAAAGCCCTCTGGCAACGCAAAAACCGCGAGCAAAAAGCTTCATTCTCATTAAAGACAGTTACAAAAAGCCGCGTCCAGCTGCTAAAATGCTTTCTGTGTGACCAGGGCCTAAGAGTGTTGACCCAGAACCAAACCAATGAGGATGAACGGTAAAAGTAGTAGTAACGTGATAAAAATCCTAACAATGCCTTACTCTTCGCTTCTCGCTTTTTTCTTCCTCTTCCTCTATTTTTCTTATCTGCACCAACAGAGCATGTCTTCCTCATGCAACGTGTCCACAGTGTGAGTGCCTTGTGAAACACTGCGCTGAATATAGTTTTATGGATTAAACAAAGATGATTTTTAGTTATCAAGTTTCTTGAGTTTCTCTAAGAATCATTTTAGCCCTAGTGACATAAGTGATTCAAGAATCAACACTGACATCAGTGTCTCCACTACATAGGGCCATCTGTGTCAGTTCTACTACGGCTGCCACAGAATCATAACTAATGAAAATTTAATTAGGAAACCTTAAATCAAATCGTAAGGCTGCACCAAATGGCTCAGGATCGGAGAAAAACGACTGCTGTCAAGGATCTTGTAAAGACGAGTTTGAGAAGGCAGGGAAGTAGATATTCAGAAGTATTTTTAATGGTCGCTCCCAGCTCTGTTCAGACAGAATTATTTAATATATGCATTAGTAAAGATGTAGTTAAGTAGAGCTATACTCCTTCTACACTACATTAATGGTTCTGGACAGTATTTTAGCCAGTGTCAAATCATAGCAGGTGGCTTGTAATAGACAACACATTTTCCAGCCTAAAGCACATAAAACTAAAAATATATGAAGACAGCGAGCAGCCAAGATAGAAAGCTTACTGGTGGCTGGAATTGCAGCTGCTATTACACTCTACAGAACTAAAATTGCACGCAGAGCTGATGAAATTCTATAACAGAAATACACAAACACTCAGAGGTCAAACTCAAAGCATATGGTGTCTCTTTGGACCTTAACCCTAATTATCAGAGCACCATTAAGCTGATAAACACCATACGTTTGGGGCTATAGTATCAGGTAGGGGGAAAGAAATCACGAGTGTCTCCCAAATGCCATTAAATTTTAATTCATGCAGTACTTAGATCACCATAATCACTATAAGGAAATAGTCTTATACTGGGGCCAGTTAGCAGTTAGGAGCGCTGTCGCAGCCTCTGCTGTCTTGAGTCAAGCTAATTGATATTTTCTATATTGTCCTATTCAGTGCGTGACTTGCATTCGGGACCCTGATATTTATCAACTGAAATAACTGAGCCCACATACAGCCATGTAGGTGTACTTGAAAATGTTAGAAACAAACCACTGCAGACAGTTAAACTGGGGTTATTACAGGTGATGGTGATGATGATAGTCGTTGTTATTGAAGAAGCATATACTTTCTTCCTTGGGACACAGAAATTAGGTAATTGGATTCAGTGAATTTGATTAATGGAAGAGGTGAAGGTATATTTCATGAGTTACTGTCCTGCAGGGCTGTCTTGCTGCCATGTGCATGGGGTTGTAATGCAATGATAGTATAAAGTCCCCCCTGTTCCCATAAATCTGAAGATATATATTACTTCCTGTGTGCAGAATTACAGGGAGTATAAATCCGTGAGATAAGCTTCCTCTTTGATGGGTTGTGCTGCTGCTTGAAGGAGATTGTTTTTCAAAAATATAGACACTGTCCAATGTATACATATTTTACAAACATTTTGACTATGACCAGACTTGACAAATTATTAGTCTGACAGAAAAAAATTATACAGAAAGGTATTCTCAACCATGCATCTCTTCTTTCTGCACAGTTTTAAAGGTTCTGTATTTAACTTTTTTTAATGTAGTGATTGCTGTCCATTGGCAATGGGTGAGTGGATTGTAATGTAACATAAAAATCGAGACCTTTCCCGACATTCTTGTTGCTCATAACAGCCCATGCAAGTACTTGGGTCAGTTTTCCAGGAAAAGCAAAAGGATGCACGCTCCCGAGTGCCTTGCCTCTCCTCACCTCCTGTACAGCGCTAACAGTGTGCAACACTAGCTAACGTTGGCTTAGAAATGGCCAGCACTCACCACGACACAGAGTCCTGAACCTCCAGGGCTGAAAAATGAAGCCAACACGGAGGTGCCAAAAACTGCAGTTCCTCTAATGGCCACTTGAGGCTGGTTCCAGAAGCCCAGTCCCCATAGACATGTGTTAAACGGCCTAACTTTACAACAGTAATATGTTTACAGCCTGGTACACAAAAACGCTTTTGGACTCCGTAGCTAATTTCCCAAATCGCGACAATTGTGCAGGGGGTAAAATTTTATACAACTCAACCGTTTCTGTTTTATATTTATTACATAGCTTCACCCACTTATCCAAATATGGTCACTTTTGGCTCCAAAAAAACAAGATGGCAACAGCCAAAATGCCAAACTGGAGGCTACAAAACGAGAGTTTGCAAACCAATTAGTTATGTTATGGTAGCTACGTCCATTATTCTCACAGTCTGTGGTCCACACATGCTGTGTTTCGGCTATATACATTTTGCAGTGACAGCCAAAAAATGGACCTTCAGTTGGCCACTGTATCAACTTGAAGTCAGCCAGCACAAGACCCAGTGTCGGGGGTCTAATCCCGGACCGCCTGACTCCCTGCTGGATCAGCAAACTTTCTGCTGCTGCTGTTACAAATTAGACCCAGTGCTACCACTGCCCTTAGGTCGCTGTAAGCCTTGGTGCTTGGTTTTCTGTGCTTGTTTGCGTGTGAGGTGCACCATTATTTTACTTGGTGGTTGTAGTGTAATGTGTGATGGTGAGATGATATATTTTTTCATACCCCTTGACATTTCGCCAAGGTATGCGGTATATGAAGGTATTTGTGTACAAAAGCAAACAAACAAAAAAACATACGTAAGTTGAGCTGCTAGTAGTGATAGAAGACATTTTAGCCCCACACAACATTTTTTTAACAGAAAAATACAACATACAATACAACATACAACAGTACACTATTTGAGTTTGAGTCATCTTTCACAGAACTTAGGCTAGCTTAATTGTCTTGCTAACTTGTTGTGTTGCTCGTGCTGTGCACTGCAACACCTCAATACGGCATCTCTGTATTATTCTAATAAAAGAGGAGCATCTGTATTGTTAACAGTGTTGACAGTCATACCTTGAGGATTTCTAAATCTACCCCAACACTGTAATACAGGCAAAGCCTAGCAGGCGACAGATTTCCGTCTAAAAATGCAGCTCAGTGAGGATACAGACAGTTCATACAAGATCAAAGATTAAAGTGATTGTGTCATCTTACATGTGGCTTTGACTTACATCTGAACATTTAGCCCACTTTGCAGAAAATATATGATATATATTGTGTAATCTCGTTCAGCCTAAAAGTACAAAGATAGGATTTTGGGGCCATATCGCCTCGCCCTACGTGCTTCTTTTACTTTTCTGACAGCACAGCACAAATCTTTTGTCAGGAGCATGCATCTCCATTGATTGATTGAACAAAACTAAGTCAAAAAGCAGCGTGGCTCACACTGATTGACATTATGTTCTTTTTTTTTACTTAAAATGTCTTCACAGCAGTTTGTCATAGTAAAAGGCAAACAGAGATGAGTGATAACTGATGCTGTGACAGAGGAGCCCTATATCTTTTTTTCCTGTTCAAAGGTACTGACAGGGATCAGAGCTCAGACTGTTTCATATTGAATTTAGGTTCAAAATGTTAGAGACACAATTACGTAAGAAGTTACTAGTTGATCATGGAATAAGATTTTGATACTAGGCTTGGGCAGTATCACAGTATTATGGTATACCAGGATATTTAGAAATCCCAACAGTATGATTTTAAATACTGTTATGACACAGGCGCCCCCTCTCTATTTTACTCATTGTATGTAGTCTACGGCAAGAGCCACCAGACCAGAGTTTAGATCGGGCCTAAAAAATCCGGCCAGATGCTTCACCGAGCCCGTGCACGTCGTGTCCGAGCCCGGCCCGGCCCGGCATATTAACTGTAATTATGAGCCCGAGCCCTATTAACACCCGACTTTTTTTTTTTTTTAAATCCGTGCCGTGGTGGGCTGTTTAAATTCGGCAGCGGAGCTGTTCAGGGTCCTGACTCTCCCGCATCTCTGTACCTCCGACTTTCCTTCAACTGTGATCAAACGCAGCTCTCCTGACTTAATTTTTTTCTTGATACTTTCCAGCTCCATGCTGCTCAGCTGCTCCAGCCAGGTATGAGCTCGGGTGATGCTTGCCGTGTGTGCGGCTGTGCGCACGCGCACCCTGTGTGCACGTGAAGGAGACGTGATGCTTTTTTTCAACACTCGTTGGCTTTCTTAGCGAAAAATAAATAGGCTAAATAAAATATTGCTGATTAGGGCTTTGCAGCCGGCCCGGCCCGGCCCGGCCCGGCCCGCGGATATTGGTGTGAAATGTTGGCCCGGACCCGGCCCGCAATCGGGTCGGGTTCGGGCCGGACTCGGGTACGGGCCGAGAATCTAAACTCTACACCAGACACTGTGACTCAAAAACAGCATGTTTTTTTCACATCTAACTCTGTGATTTAAGGGTTTATTTCAACCAAACTGGAGTTGGTGATTGTTCGAACTGTGGACTAACTAACTGGATGACTAATGAGAGTAACCAAGACGGTTTGGGTGACTTTTATTTTGTTTCTTTCAAGTTTGAATCAAGTGTGTTATACGATGAGCTAACAAGGCAGTTAGCCAGTGTTAGTTCCCCAAGAGAGAGAAATCCAAATTCAAAAAGTTTACAATTTAGCAAACTCAGTTTAATAAAGAAAGGTTTATACAGTTGTGAGTTTATACATTTTGTGAGTTTCTTTTTTGTATTTAGTAGTCTGAAAATGCTAAGGGAGCTTGTAAAAAGTAGTGAAGTCGCCAGTCGGGAGAAGAGTAGGGAGGTTATCACCGCACACTCATAATGGCTTTGTCCATCCATCCATCCATCCATCCATCCATTTTCATCCGCTTATCCGGGGACGGGTAGCTGGGGCAGCAGGCCAAGCAAAGCACCCCAGACATCCCTCTCCCCAGCAATGCTTTCCAGCTGCTCCTGGGGGACCCTGAGGCGTTCCCAGGCCAGATGAGATATGTAATCCCTCCAGTGTATTCTGGGTCTGCACCGGGGCCTCCTACCAGTGGGATGTGCCCCAAAACACTTACTATACAATACATTCTAGATATAAATTAATTAGCAGGGTTAATTGGCAGTTGTCGATAGTGGATATGATCGGCAATCGGCACAGGCCTACTGCAGTATCTGCTGTGTTCATAAACAAGCATGATAAAATGAGCATCTCTGTGTAATATTATATTCCTGCAGCAGTGACTTGTTCAAGGATGGAAAAGTCCTTTAGAAGTCAGATCCCAAATGATTTCTATTTAAAGGGAAACTTTGCCAGTTCTCAATCAGCTTTGTGTCATCACAGTGTGGGTAATATGTGCAGATAAACGGTGTTTAGCTTCCTCTCGTGCTGTGCATGCGCTGAGCTCCCCGCCCATTGATGACATGTTTCACTTCACCCAGCGGACCTCCTGCGGTAAATAAGCAGGGATTTCCAGGCACTTGCAGCAGGGGGAGAAGCCAAACACAGTTCATTTCCACACACTGCCCACACTGATGACACAGAGCTGGTTGAAAACCGGCAGTTTCCTTTTAAGTAGCCAAATGTAACGAGGCTGCATTACTTAGTTTTAAGAAATTAAAATGAATCGGTAACAGATTATTCCACATGAAAGATTTCTTTTTGACAAGAACATTTCTAAACACCCACCTGATGTGTAGGTTGAGGTTGGACAAAAAGGGTGAAATGGTGAAAATGAGAGAAACTGAAACCACAGCTGAGGCCTAATGTAATGTTTTTAAGCTCTGACAGGATCAGAGATACCATGTCATTTCACCCTCCGACGGAGAGGAGAGGAGGGAAGCCTGTATGTGTGTCGTGTTGATATGTGAGCTAATCCACATTTCGAGTGCCTCCATGTGTGGAGGAGTGTGTAGCAACAGTTGGCAGAGAAATGGATTGACTTTAATAAAGTAAAAAAGCAGTGTCCATCTGCACTGGTTTGCTGAAAGAGTGTCACATAGTGTATCAGTGCAGTGAACTTGTACGTCATAGTAGATAGAAAAGAGTTTGTTCACTGCAATCAAATGAGCTCTGAGTCAGAGGTTTTCTCCCCCTCCCCTTACATCTCATCCCTCTCCTCTCTCATTTGTCTTTGCTCGCTGCACTGATGTCTTCCCTATTACCTCTGATTTGACTTGTCTGGTTGTGAATACCTAATCACGGTGAAGATGCCACACTTTCTTCCCTTGAAGGCTTTATTCTTATCACCCTCATCTCATCTCATGGTTGGGCTGATATCTATTCCTTGCTGAGAGGGAGGGTAGGTGCCACATATAGCTCATGTAAATAAGCATGTGCATGTCATGACCTTCGTTGCCCATCCACACACAGACACACATCTGTGCATGTTTTGTGGAAAATGAAATATAGTAGTACCCAAACACTTTTGTTTTGGATATTCTCTCATTTTATTTAGAGTGGCTTCATTCATAGGTCGATAAATTGGGGTTAATGCTTCAATATTCGCTACGATGACTTCAGGCTCCTGACATGTCTGTTGTTTCCTTTAAGACAGCGCTGAATGTCCAGACCCCAGTCGTCCTCATCAGACAAACCCTGCTGCTTCAGAATAAGGTAGGACAAACATCCCTCTTCCCGTTGCCAACAGACAGTGTACAACATGGCGAAGCCTGCATGCTTGTGTGTGTGTGTGTGTGTGTGTGTGTGTTTTAGCCCGTGTGAGCTCATTCTGTGTAATCCCCACCAGTGGATGCATAGGGGCTCCGCAGCTCTTGGGGTTGCACTCAAGGCCTTGGTTGGGGGTCCACAGCTGTTGTATGGAAAATGTACTGAATAAGTCACTTTTAGTTGCTATGTTACAAGGGACCATAGCAACAGTGTAACGTCATCACTATCACAGGGAGTGTTTTTCTTGGAGGAAAAAAACATCCTTTGAATTCTGAGTATGGCCTGCTGAGAGTTTCTATGTGAAAATCAAAAGGAATGATAGTTGAGATATTTGAGTATAGATTAGTTATTACCATACATAAATGATACACTCTGTGAGAGGGAAGTTGTGCTACTTTATGATACTCATCATACATGCGTTACTCTGAATAGAAACTTGTCCGTCTGAACTCTGGTGAACTTTAAAGCACATCCAGGATCTCACTGTGTTCTCTGCATGTACAGAAAACATGGATACAGCCCTAGTTTCAGGGTTTTTTTAAAACCAACTGGGATGTAGCCTATTTGGTTTGCATGTGGTTCTTTGAAGTGCTGTGCCTTGTGAGTGTCTTCTGTCAGGGGAACTGAAGCAGTAATTCATGGTATCTGGTGGGCAATGATTGCATCTGTCTCCCTCTACATGAGTGCTCTTGAGGGAATCGTGTTAGTTAGTCTATGCATGTGCATGTGGATGTGTGTTTGTAAGCCCTGTAGCTGCAACTGTTCCCAGAACCAGTTTGCTGTATTAGTCTTGTCAATACCAGTGTTTAGTGTTTTATGTCTTTCCTTTATTTTTAAACTTCTTTGAATTCCTTCCATTTTTGCCGTTTAAATTTACTGCGCTAGACATGTTGTTTTGATGTGGGGGGCGTTCATGATGTTTCTACCGTTCAGGTTCTCCCCAGCTTGCTCACAGATGAAGAAAAAACAAATCTAATCAGCACTGTAAGAATTTCTGTGTTGATAAGACATGTCATATAGGCTCTGACGATATTTAAGTTTAGACAACAGTTTCTGTATTTATTGAATAGTGTATGGCAGTGGACTATACTAAAGTCAATCATTCTTTAATTCATTTTACGTAACTGTTTATCCTTTTGGGGGTCGCGGGGGGCTGGAGCCTATCCCAGCTGACACTGGGTGAGAGGCAGGGTACACCCTGGACAGGTCGCCAGACTATCGCAGGGCCGACACATAGAGACTGACAACCATTCATGCTCACATTCACAGCTATGGAAAATTTAGAGTCACCAATTAGTTTAGAGTCACCAATTAACCTAACCTCTTTGGACTGTGGGAGGAAGCTGGAGTAAAGTTATGTTTATATTTACTTTATTTATGTGTTAGAATGCCGGCACAAGTTATTTACTCCAGGTATGGTGCTGTAAGGCAGTTTAGTGCGCACAACAAAAGGAGTGTGGCCAACGTCGTGCGTGAAGTTTTGTTGGATCGTAACAAGCTTTTGACCGTGTTATGCAGTGTTTAAGAATAGTAACGGGAATACAGTGAGAATATATAGAAAGAGGACATCCAGTTGGTAGTGTACCGTATGAGATGTAATTTTAGAAGGACTTGGCCTGTGGTTTTGATTTTCCTTTTTGTATATTAATAAACCTCGTTCAACTTTTCCCTGCCTAACATGAGTACTGTGGACCTCCAGAAAACGATCAGAAACTTGAGTCAAAACCGAGAGACCCCACAAACTAAGTGGCCTAGGAACTTCAGTATGTTGAAACAGCTACTACAAGCACCTTTTGGCGTGCGACTTAAAAAATAGAGCACCTAATCATTTTAGCAAAGATAAACAATTATTTTGATTAGAGCCTCAACTAATTATTATTTCCTTTAATCAGTTACTCATTTCATCCGTCAAACATCATAGGAGAATAGTGTGAAATACTTGTCAAAATTTCCCAGAATCTGAAGGGATGTTTCCAAATTGCTTAATTTGACCTACTAACAACAAAAGCAGCGAATTACCACATTTGAGACATCTGTGTTTTTGTGTGCTGATTGACTGATACATTAACTTAAAATCAAAATATTTGCTCAATGTTCCCTTGATTAAACTTTTTGATTAATCAACTGTTTGTTTCATCTCTACATTTGTAAGCATTTAGGTGCTTTTAAAACCTCATGAGACAAGATAGTGCGGTTGAGACATTGTCCTATGCAGGGCAGGCCACAGTGCAAGTATTACAGTAAAGTTATCCTGGGTCTAACATGTAAGTGTTATTAACATTTATTGACTGTTGATGGTTTAAAACATACTGCACTTTCTGGTTGTGTTGTTTTGATAAAGGTGTCCCTTAGTAACCTATGGTTGCAGTGATTGAAGGAATAAATGATGTATCACCCATGAGAAGGTATGGTATGGTAGGTAAAACATAAACTATCTTTATATTTCTAAATGCTGGATTAGAGCCTGGCCAGTGTTACTGGGTGCTATTGGATTATCACAGATATATTGTATCGGTGCACATGTCGGCCAACATATATGTTCACATGATTTAGAAACAGTCCCACTATTATGCAGTTTGTCCATCAGAGAAAACTTACAATTGTATTTATTTATTAAACTAAACTAAATGTCCCACCTAGTACATATATTGTTTGTTATGCCCATAGACTGTAAAAAATAATGGATTTAGCAACCATGATGTCCCCCACTGGTTTGTGAACTCCCACTTTAAATGATCGAGTTTAGCATTTTGGCCATTGCCATTTTGGATTGTTTTATCCAGAAGTGATAATATCTGGATGAGACTGTGGAGCTGTGGAGGAGTGAGAGATTTATCTGACTCATTGATGGTGATGACACCTTGGAGACCGCCTGTCACTCAAAGCAGCCACGCCCTTAAAAATGCCTAACTTTAGGCCTTATTGAAATGGAAACTGGTGAGTTATGTAAAAATTCACCACCGCACAGTTGTCACGAATGTTAAAATTAGCTACAGAGACCAACACCAGTTTTTGTTCCAGGGTGTTAGCATGTTCATTTCTGCTGTGAAGTTGGGCATTTTAATAACATGGGGGTCTATGAGGATTGACTCACTGTTGGAGCCAGCCTCAAGTGGCCAGTAGAGGAACTGCAGTTTTTGGTACTTCTAAAGTTGGCTTCATTTTTAGTCTCACAGGTTCCTGCTTGGTTATGACTCTGCGCTGGTGACTGCCATGGCCAAAGGCATTATGTTTTGGGTGTCCATCCATCCATCTGTCTGTCCTATTCTCGTGGACACGATATCTCAGTAACACCTGGAGATAATCTTTTCAAATTTGGCACAAATGTTCTCTTGGACTCGAGGATGAACAGAGTACAATTGGTGGTCAAAGATCAAAGGTCACTGTGACCTCACAAAACACATTTTTGGCCACCTCATACGCTACAGTTCATAAGCTAATTATGACAAAATTTCACACTCACTGTGACTTCTTTATATTCTGAAAAAACACTTTCAGGCCATTGTCAAACACCATAACTCAGGAACAGAAGAGGAGAACAGAAGGGGAGACATTTGGTCGGACACTGAGTTGGTGACACTAATCTTGGGTATACATGTTGAAGCTGTGGTGATTGTATAGATCTTCTGTGCTGCCGGGGGAACGATGTGTGTGACGCATTCGTGTTATAGAATTTGTAGCTTCTTTGCAGCAACATCCATATCTGAAGCCCTGTCTACTGTCTGGTGATTGTCATTTCAGCATGTGACAAGGCTCTCTATCAGTCCTCTGCACGCCTCTGTAAAAATAGTCTCTAAGCGAAGACAACATGTTTCTCACTGGAAGTTATTCACTGGAAGACTGTCAATATAGTGATGACTTCATTTTGCCACTTTAAACCTTTTTATTAAATTCCTTTAAAGTCTGCACTGCATATGTTATATGAGTCTGGACTGACATGAATGTAGATTCAGATTCAGATTTCTTTATTGTCATTGTGCAAACACAATGACATTCAGGTGCACTCAAGCACCGGGCTCATATATAAAAATAAGTAATTAATAGTAATAAAAAGAAATGAATAAATGCCTCCATTTCACTCACCTTCTACACAATTGTAGATACACTTCATACACTTAGTGCCAACGTATGCAGTTAAAATGGGATTAAAAAAAGTGCTCACGCACATTATTGCACATAAAATAAGTCATTGCACTTAAGAAAAAGTAATGTGTTTTAGTTGGTTTGCTCCAGTTTAGAGGCGTTGGGGTTAACGCTGGTTAAGAATTTTGAGGCGTGTGTTTTGATGGAGGGCAACAGTTCAAACAGGTGTAATGCAAACTGCAACTGTGAGGTGGTAATTCTATCCATCCATCCATTTTCTAACCGCTTATCCTCTTGAGGGTCGCAGGGTTGCTGGAGCCTATCCCAGCTGACATTGGGGGAGAGGCAGGGTACACCCTGGACAGGTCGCCAGACTATCGCAGGGCTGACATGTAGAGACAGACAACCATTCACACTCACATTGACACCTACGGACAATTTAGAGTCACCAATTAACCTTTCCCCAAGACTGCATGTCTTTGGACTGTGGGAGGAAGCCGGAGTACCCGGAGAAACACGGGGAGAACATGCTAATCTGCACCTGGGATCGAACCAGGAACCCTCTTGCTGTGAGGCGAGAGTGCTGACCACCACACCACTGTGCAGCCCGTGGTCTAGTTAAAATATTAATATAGGTTGATATATTGTCCAGATTTTTTATACTCTCCAATATTGATATCCATTCAAACGTATCTGTTCCAGTATCATTTGGACTGTGACTGAGAGTCACACATTTCCCTGTATTTTAACATGCAAAAATAATGTAGAAACTTTTGTTTTTATTCCCCTGAATTTCATCAGCAGGATTAAAGACCATTACAGAAACATATCACATAACTTTAAGCCTGTAACCGAGACATCTGTTTTAATGTTCACTTAAAAAGGTCTCAGTCCCTGACTTGATTCTTAACTGAACTTAATTTAGTCAGTGAGCACTAACTCAAACAGCTGATTGTACCACCGTCTTTATTTGTGCACCACAGTCAACTGACACTCTGCCCCCACCCCTCCTTTGTCTCCTCTTCATGAGGTGCCGCTGCAGAACCACAGGAACAGGCTTGAGGGAGACTGAATTCTCTTCCTCTCTTTTCACTTTTGCCCTCCTTTTAAATTTCCCCCAGCATATGCTCTCACACAAAGCTGGCATTCTCTCCCTTAGCTGCTTATCGTGTCACACTTTTGCTCGCCAGGAGACAGTGGGTGGGCATCTGTGTCTTGTGGGTGCAAATGTATCTATAAGTATCTTTTTATCTTCACCCCCCCAAACCACCACTTTCACCATGTGCCGTGATCTACCCTCAGTCTCGCAAAACTTGTAAACAACTATTCATCTAAAATTGTGCCAGTGGTAGAAAGGCTTCTTTTTCTTTAAAGAGCAGAGGGCATTCCCCTTGTTTCTTATTTCATTTGATCACATGGAAATCAGCCAGGCGGTATATGGCCGTTAGCTTATAGCAGCTGTATCTGTTTTAGTGTACATGGAGGCTAATTAGTAACGTGCAATACCAAAAACATGTTTGTGACAGTTGAGAAATAGTGATGCAGTTGCATAGTTTGTCCACTAGAGAGCGGTGAAAAGTTCAACTGTGAAATGTTAAACCAAGCTTTCACCTGATTGTGAAAGGACTGAGGGACACTAGTGTGGAGGTGAATTCATGTCAGTGAGTTCTTGACGCCCTACTCATTTTTACATTTGTCATTTCAACTTCAAGAACCTCTGAATGTTTTGTACAGCGCTCTATGCTAATGATTAGCATCATAACTTAGCGAGTCTGTGTATTTTGCCAACCTCTGTGTCAGCACTCTCAGCCATTGACTGTACCAAATACATTTTTACTTTTGATCCATACATTTTTTTTGTAATCCATTTTATTTCAGCCAGTATCAGTGCATCAAATTATGCCTGGATCGGCCCACATACTCTTCCTTAGAATTGGCTCGTTACATCTCTTTTTGTTTATGCTTTTATCACCCACGTTAAGCAGTTGGATTTAAGTAGTCCCTTTCTGTTGTCCTAAATTGTCTTGACAGTTGAGTCCAAGTCACCATCATCTTATACACTATTTTTGCAGAAAATGTATTTTTATGTTTAAAAAACTGTGAGAGAAATCAGTTTTGAGCAAGAAAATCACAATTCTCATTTTATCTGTAAATACAGCCGTTCACATGGTGTGTTTTTTCGCCCTCAGATCCATTGTTGTCAGTGTAGGCAAGTAAAAGACGCGCTCAAAAGTGAGTGTGAAGCTGTTGCCGCATACCAGGGATCCCTAGCGCCTTTTTTTCAGGGCATGACAGCTGCACTTTGATATTCAGCTTTTGGAATGCACAAGGGCTGCCCCGGACTAAAAATATTCCTTGTAAACCAGTAGTTGTCATTTAGGGCCACCTGAGAAAGAATAGTATCAGTAACATTGTTAACACTGTGCTACATTACAGAGAAATACAAAACCATACTAATGAACCTTCATTAATATAGGCCTGTATTTTATCTACAAGTGCACGTCACACACTGAGCGAGCCGCCTGTGAATGACGCTGTGGGCTAATGGGCATGTAGCTACTTCCATGTTTCAGATGATACGTCATGTTTGTAGTCGACCAGTGAAGATGAGTTTACATATCACCTTGGGTTGGTCCTTCATCTTCTCAAAATGATCCCACACTTTGGATTTCCTGCCCGACATGTTATTAACTAGCCTGTGGAATAACTGCAGGTACCAGCCCTGTTAATTAGAGGCCGTACACATGCTGTGCCTTGAACCACCTGGAAAACGCGAGGTCGGGCGCTGGGCACTACTCTTGTGCTGTTTTTGTGCCAGCTTTCATGAGCATGGCGGCAGGTTGCATCTGAGGTTGCTAAGCAGAGTCCAGAGCTGATCTTCTTCCAGGAGCTGTTATAAGTGTGTAGGCCTATCGTCAGTGGGACAGATGTAAAGCTCAGGGTAGCCCTGCACTAACATGATCAACTTTTCTGTATTTATCAGACCGAATATTTACAGAAGAAGGGAAAGATATCTGTCGGCTGTGACTGGTTTGTAACGTGACTCTTGTCTGACTGCTGAGTGTGGCCTCTTCCTGTGTCTATCCTTTCAAATTAAATTCCCACATGGTCCAGTCATATAGGTTTTGATTTATTTTGACAAGGCGCAGCTCCTAATAGAGTCTGGATTTCTGTCACGTAGGCCATGATACAGTGTATGTTCGCTTTGCAAAATATTGCCACTGTGCCCTTGAAAGCTGGCACAGGAGTGACACCGAGCGGCCGACCTTGCGTGTTGGATGTATTAGCATAGCGTTCTTCCTTCCGCTCATCAACAACACAGATACATGTAGATCCCTCAGCTATCATGAGCTCTGAGTGCATTTCAGAGGAGCAGAATCTGTAGTGCGTCAAGGACTCGCTGACGTAAATTCACTTCCACACTGGTGGCCCCCGTGTACCTTAGTCCTTTGTGGTGCTTTGTTTGTGCATTGTTTTTGCCACTTCACATTGTAGTGCCTGCAGTACCATCACATCTGCATGATGTGGAGAGGCTTGTGGAGTGTTTATTTGTTTCAATATCCCTGCAGGAGTCTGCTTTTTAATAGTGCATGAGCGGCTTCATACCTCTACCAAATTAACACTCTAGTGGTGTTTTTGTAATGTCTCTCATTCTACCTCTCTGTTTGCATTTTCAATTTCAATGTCCTCTTCTAACACCACTCTTTTCCATTTATCAATTTGTCATCCTTTCTTCTCTCTCCCACTCCCCGTGTCTGTGTCTGTCGAAGTCGTCTCAACCTCTCCCCTTCCAACACTATGCTGGCCACTTGGGAGCTGGAGTGCATATGCTAGGATGTTTACACATATCACTGATAAATTGTTTTGCTTGATCTCAGAGAGCAGGCCTGCTATTAGAATGGTTTATCTGATTTGGTGCTGGGGGAAGCAAATTTGCCATTATTTTTATGTGATTAAAAATGATTCCCATGGGCCGACTTTTCATTTATACAGTGTGCTCAAAACTCTGGGCTGTAATTTGCTATCTTCTTTTTCCTGTCTGGATTAAACTTGCACCGATGCATTTTCACAGTAAGGAAACCTTTATCATTTCATCCTCTTTTTAATTTTTGTCACACTAGTGCAGCGCCCTTCCAGCTCAGAACGGGATCATTGCTTGGTCTGTGTTGTGTACAGCTTTTTCGAGATCACTCCACACTGTGCTTCCTTTGGTTCTGAGCAAAACACCTGAGCCCCAAACAGCTTTAGATTTATTATGAAGTTTAGATACAAAATTGCTCAATTATGTTGCTATTCTGTTGCTAACACATTGTACCCCAAAATAACATACAAATAGCACCCACAGTACTTAAAAAGTATGCAACTTGAGGACATCTGACAGAGACATGTCACTGGTTACGCTGCAGAGTCAGATTTTACTCACAAAATATAACAACTAAAACATGATGCATTATTAGTCGTCAAACTATCCAGCATTATATTAGAATTGAAAGGGCCTCCTGGATCAGACGCCAAATAAATTTAAGTACATCGCCTCTCTGTTACTCCTCACTTTAAACCTTTGAACCCTGAGCAAATTGTTCGATTTCTTAAAAAACATGGGGAACAAAAAAGGCAATGAGCAACTTGGTAAGAAATGGCCTACAAATTGGAAAAACAAAATAGATTTAGAAAATTATTTTAAAAAATAGGGACAAAAGAAAAAACATAATAATTATTATCATTATTGCATTTTAAATTATGTTACAGAATTTCTCTAATTTGTAATTACTCTTTCCACGTAATTTTCTTGTTTGTTTGTTTGTTTGTTATAAACTTCTTTTTCTTTACAATTTTCTTGTTTTTTTTTCTCTTTACCAATTTCTTGCTAATCTTTTGTGTCATTTCTTCTTGTGTTGCTCTTTGCCTTCTTCCCGTGTTTTTAAAAGAAATCAAGCCAATTTGCTCAGGTTCCAAAGGGTTGTGTAAACATTTGAATGCAGGACTTTTTCTGAGGTATTACTAGTTTTGCTGTCAGTAGCTCATAGTTTTACTTAAGAAAAAAAGTTTTGAATACAACTTTTACTGCTGCCAGTACCAACATTGCCAGTTGCAGAGAGGGTGAAAAGTGAAGCAAGATCAGTCTTTGCCCCGGGCCCCTAAATCACTAAATCCACCCAAGTCCCAGCTTTTTGAGGTCAGAAACACTGGTGAACCACACTTAGCTGTGGTATTAGTTTCCAAATAGGCGTTTTGCTCGCTTGCCTTCACATAACCACCATGGTTATAAAGAAGAGCAGGGATTTCATTAGCGGAGGTATTTTTTAGTGTTGTAAGATGGTATAGCAAAGAAAAACACACCCCAGTCACGGCTACTGGCAGTCAGAAATGCCGATGATTATACACTTAGCGAGACACGCTTGACTCTCCGTAGAGCCTTTAAGCCCCACCCCTGCTGCTGCACAGAGCGCTGTTCACCTATTTATTTAAAGTCTGTTAATATTGAACGTGTTGCATGTCCACATCACACCAAATTCGACACTGTACCAGAGGACTATATTGGAAAATGGTAAATGGACCTGCACTTGTATAGTGCCTTTCCAGTCATCTGACCACTCAAAGTGCTTTTCACACTACAAGTCATATTCATGCTAGGGCTGTCAACTGAGCTCAGAAATTAAAGTCGAATGTTGGACTTTAAAGAACGGCCGAATATCGATGATATTCAAATATTATTTTTGATCATTTTTATTTATTTTTTCATAGAAAATAACTGCATGTATTGTTAAAATGGGTCAGTGTTTAAAGTGTACAGGCCACAACTTGATCAGCAGCGAGCGCTGAGCGCTTTTTGTTAACAATGTTGCCTGCCGAGGAAAACACACGCTCTGATCTAACAGAAGTACCGGGAACAGTAAGGTATTTTTTTGCAACCTACGTGACGTAGGGATACCTTGCACTGCCTGTCGCTTTCCACCATAGGAGTGGATTTGTGTCGGCTGGCAGCAGTGGCTCTTTCATATGTGTTCATCTCTGTTTGTGCAAACTGCTTTGGCGTTGGTCACAGCTTTCCCTCCTACTGACCAGAATTTTAAAAAATTGCCACACATCACTTTTCAGATTACCGGGTTTAGTAATACCTCTGTCCGGCGTGGAGTCATTGGCTTCCCTGGAGTTCCCAGGGTCTTTTTCGGACTCGCTTGGTTGTTTTTTGGCCATGTTAACGTGTTCTCCTCCTCACTGCTTACTGTGTGTTATGCAGGTGGTTTGTTATGACACGGGACCGCAGGCGCTCAACTACATAGGCCAGTACAGAACACACACACACCAGAAGAGAGTCAGCAGCGCGCCCCGTGCTCTGAGCGACAACCACGCCCACTAATCGAATATTAAATTTCACAATTTTTCTCCCATATTCGACGGTTATCTGACCTTCAGATATTATTTTACCAGCCCTAATTCACACACACATTCACACACTGGTGGCCGAAGCTACCATACAATGTGTCACCTGCTACTCAGTTTTTAACACACCGATGGGGAGCAATTTGAGGTTCGGGAGCTGGGGATCAAACTGTCGATCATCCGGTTAGTGAACGATCTGCTCTACTCTGAGCCACAGCCACCCCATTGGAGTTGGGACCCACCACAGATCTCACAGATCAACACTGAATCCTGGAGACACCAGAATAACTGTATTGACAGACAGGTACACATTATTTTTCTCAATATTACAGTAAAATAACATGTTATCTCTGTGGGATGTGAGAAGACTCAGTCTATTGATAATCTATTGTGTGGGCACGCATGGTCAGAGTGTTTGTGGGTGCGGACGGGAGCTAACACACACCTTGCGGGAGTGGGCGAGAACAGATAACACACTCTGCGGAAGCAGGCGGTGATGGTCAGAAATCCAGCGTGCAGTAGGGGGATTAGGAAAACAGCCTCGCTCATGGCTCTATGCTGCACGTCCTTGGTTCCTCAGCAATACACCCGTCAGTGGTGAAGTAGAACTGTTCTTGCTATATGGGAAGGACATACATGCACAGAGACTTCTTGTCTTACAGTTGGATATTTGTGTCTTAATTGGGCTTTATTTAAGAGTACACATGCTGGTTTACTGTCACTCTATTCAGCCTTGAATCTGTGTGAAGATGCACTGATGTAATCTTTTCAGAAATGATCTGACTACCAAAGATTAGAAATGCTAGGCACCAAGAATTCTATATTGGTACTTAAACTGCTCACATAGATGTGAATGTCAAATTAAAAACATACTCCATTGCAATGTATGGTACAATTCAGTTCTTACAGGATGGAGTTAAAAGTCAGTGTGAGGACACGCGTCTCCTTTACATTGTTTAACCTTAGTTGTAGATTAGTGTAAAATAATTTAGACATCTTTGCCCTCATTAATTGTTGGACAATAGAGCAGAATTTCACCAGTCTGTAGTCATAGCTGTTGTGTCTAGTTTATTAGAAACATGATTACACAATTTGACTTTTAAATTTTTAGCGCATGACGCAGCTCTTCTTTTATTTACATTCCTCCACAGACATTCATCCACCAAAGAAT